>CM021109.1:372185512-372869645 GCA_007115665.2 Sequoiadendron giganteum | reverse complement strand
ATAGAGGCCGATGTTACAATTATTCCTCCCTTGGATGTTAGTAGAGATACCACATCTTGGCTTGAGAGCTCTTTGGGAAGGACGAGAAGAAGGCCTTCGTATCAGGTGATTGATGATGACCACAGTATATATCAGGAAGCACCCAAAAAGAAGGCCTTCGTATCAGGTGATTGATGATGACCTCAGTATATATCAGGAAGCACCCAAAAAGAAGGCCAAGAAACAAATGCATTTTGAGAGGAATCTTGAGGGTGAAATGGCCATGGAGACAGCTACGCCTCTTGAAGATAAGATCAGGGCTGAGGTGGACGTTGATGATTTCATAATGGTTAAAGCAAACCTTGGTAAAAGTACCCGACATGTTGATATGAGTTTGTTTAAGATGGTAACTGAAAATATTCAAGAAAGATTGCAAAAGGATGGAGAAGACAAGGCAGCCCTCAAGGCTAAAAATCGTCAACTCCGGTTATATATATCAAATCTTATTCAAGGCACCTCACAAACAACCCAGTTGCTGCCACAAGTTTTAGAAACACCAACTAATCAACAGCAGTTGAGGCAGTTGGTTATTTGTGGAAAACAAACTCAGGAATGGATTGAAGAGTTCATCGTCAAAGGAAAAGGAATTCTAACACAGGTCTTCCAGTAGAGATACAAAGCTCATGACTTACGTCAAGGTATCCAGGATTTTGAGCAGTCGATAGCCGAGTTCAAGCCTATGCACGAAATCATAATTGCAGATTTAGAGATGGCTTATGGCTCTACAATGGCAAGAGAATACAAAAGACAGATCCTGGAGTGGAAAGAAGGTCAACTTTTCAAGGTAAATACATATGTTAGAATATCTGAGGAGTTTGCAGTGTATAAACAAAGAATCATTGATACTCTTAGGTTCATCAGAGAATTTGTTGCAGCAATTCCTTGTCAGTATTGCCTTGAGGATGGTTCATACATTGGGCTTGATTGAAATATACTGAGCCAAATTTTTCAAATTTTCAATAACAGTAAGCAAAGCAACACACATCCGTTAGGGTTAGCACTTAAAACCAAAACGATGCGGAATTTAACTCTAATCAAGAATGCGTCGGATGAGGACGAGCATATGGTCAGAGGATCCCTATCTTCTATTATGCTGAAAGTAAACTCAACACCCAGAATGTGCTTTCAAACCCGGAGTGGGAATGGAGCTACCATAGGGCGGAGATGTAAGATATTACAATGCAAATCAAAGTAAATAGGCGGCAAGCCAACCTCTTCCACTTATCCAACGGGTATTACAATGAAATAACAGAGAAAAATTAAGATTGCTGACAGTACTACTATTCAGCTTACAATAATTAGAGATTTGCCTGCCAAATACATAGCATAAGAAAGTCTAACAATGCTGCAATATAGTATAATGTCTCCTCAATGATCACAAAGACTTTCAACCCAAACCCAACTCAAAAGATAGACTTTATGCAAGCTGATATGATAGAACAGCAACTTAATATGCATAACCAGCAACCCTAGAATCCACTAAAATGCTCACAACTCACTCAATACTTGCCAGAATGACATGAGACTTGATGCAAAAGAAAGCTAGGTTGATGACAATGAAGACTAGACAAAGAAACAGCTAAAAAATTGAAGTATTTTTTTTCTAAACACTTGCCAGGCAAAACAGAATGGTACAGCCTCAAGAAATGTTCTACCAACAAGATAAAATCCAAGACACCTCTAAAAAATCTGCAACTTGGCATAGAGGGGCACCCAAGGCTAGCAAATGCATGGGTAAACTACCCAGAACCAAAATAAATTCACCCAAAGACTTATGAGTATAAACTTCAATCTGCAATACAAAAATCAGCAACTCCAGATTTGATTAAAATGCAAGAAACCGAACTACAAATGCAAAACAACTTCTACAATGCAAAATCTCACTACAAATCTCACTCAACTACAATCTAACTCTCAACTAGTTGCTGTCTTTCAAGCAAGAAGTCGAGCCAAGGCTAGGAGGCATTCATTCCTCGAAGCAATCCAGCACCATTTCGGCAGCATAACAATATTCCAAACATAAGATAAGAAATGAAGAGCAACTGCCTCCTTATATAGACTTGAGAAGGCTCTCCAGAAACTTCTAGAAGATGCGCCCTAATTCCCTTTTGAATTTGACTTCTTTTCCCTCCAAGTTTGGGCGACCCTTTTTCCAAGGCTAAATTTGACTTTATTTAAAATCATTTCTTCATAAAATAGGCGTCCAATTTCACTTGAGCATTTAGACTTTAGAAAGATCAAAATAAATCATCATGTGATGACCACCCTCCAAGTCCCCTTCTTTAAAACAACTTTTAAGTCATATTACTAGGACAAGGGGTTATTTTATAAAATAAAACATTATTGACTTAAAATAACTTATTTCTCCAAGAACCCCTTAAGCCAAAAATCGGAATTACCCAATGAACTGCCAGAAGAGGAAAGTTGACTGAGCTGATGCTGACTAGACCACTGCTAAAAATAGAATTTACTAAAAATAGTAAATTCCTGAAGGTGCTCAGAATGCCAAGAAAAACATACCACTACGAGGCTCTCTGAAAACCCAGAAAGAATCTGCAATCCAAACACCCAAATTCCAACAAGCAGAACCCTGAATCTTCAAGAGAACCCACCAAACAGTTGGAAACCCTAATTCTACTTCTGACTTGTCGACAATGCATCGAGAAAAGGCCTTCAATCCTTGAAAGGTGTAGTGCTAAATATGGGGACATTACACTTGCTCTCTCATAAGTTTTAACCATGGTTATATTTTCGATTAACCTGAATATTTTATTCATGTTAGCCTTAATTATATAATCAAGTACTTTTATGAAGCAATATACATTCACATGAACATAAAAGACAAGTATTTTTCCTTGCAAACACAGTTTTATTCATAAAAGAGGATTCAAAATCACATTGATCGACTATTCAAATAGTCGAGGGGAGAGTATCCATCGGTTTCACTCTCGGACACATAACTTAAAGAGGTGTATCCTACAGATTGAGAAAGTTGTTGCTCCCAATCTTTCTGTTTGTCTCTTAGTTGTTCATGTCTATCCCAAAATGGATAGTAACCTTCGGATTTATTGTTCGATACATAATTGCAGAAAGTATTATCAATATGATGTTCATCAACAAGTTGGTCTACAACTTTCGCAGACATTTGTTCATGAGACCATTTCTCGTCCAACGGTGTCCTTGGTGTATAACCTTCAGATTCTTTACTTAACAGGATTGATATTACCTCGGCCAATGGTTGGACTCTAGGATCCCTAATGATAAATGAAGGACTTACGCTTTCTTCAGATGGCATGTCCCTGGATAGTGGTAAAGATTCAGACTTGTCCGGTCAGATGGCGGGTAAGTAGTTGTACATAGCCTCCATTCTCATTTTTCTCTTCACATCGCTGATCCAAGATAGTGCATGGCTAAAAGTCTCAGTATCACTCAACCAGATTGCATTATCGTAGTTGGTTCCCTCGGTAGTCCTAACGATGGCCTATTTTTTCTTCTTGGCCCTGAGGTAACATTCGTTCCTGATTACGGACTTGCGAACCGTCAATCTGATACGTACCATCCTGACACAAGAATTTTCACAACATTAGATAATGTTGGAAAGGAAAGTTGGTGAGCTCATAGGTTTCAGTGTTAAACCTGGTAGCTCTGATACCACATGTAACGACTTGACCCTTACGTAAAACAAAAAATTATGAATCTATAGCATTTAATCAAAGATAACATGCATCAAAGAAAATACTATGAAACATTTATTTTCTTTTCATTGACAATTAAACAAGATACATCCTAACTATCAACTTGAAATCTTTTTCTTTTCGAATGAACAAGACAATATATTTCAACAAAGAAACTTCTTTTCAAATGAACATCAGAGTAAACATACATACGTGTACATACATAGCTCATTGAGCTTTTGAACTAATAGTGGTAAGAAGGTCCAGGAATCCACCTTTCAAATCTCGGTGCTTCAGTAACCTGGTAAGGAGGAGAAACATCACTCGGGCACTTTTCCGCCAACTACAGACTTATAATGTGGTCCCCCGCACATCTACTATTCGATAGATGGCCCTCCCTTCAACGAAGAGATTGGTAGGGTAACTGATACTGTAAACCGACTAAGCATAGTGGTGTGTCCTACATAACTAGAACCTGTACATCCGGTAAACTCTCGATCTAGTATGCAATACGAGATCACGGTGATCTTGACAGTGTAATCATCGCCCAGTCTAAGAGGATGTTTTGTTCATTACACTACTTTGGCCAAAGTGTTTATACAGTATCTCTACTGAGGGTCAACTGTCACATACACTATTCAGGGTTGATTTGACTTAGGGCTATCTTACACTACACGTAGGTCTTTTGTCCTATCATGGTAATCCGTACCAAAGCCATCCTACATCAAGTATTCCTACTGGGATGAATCTGCATCGCAAATACTTCTCCTATTCTCTCCTATACGGGAATGAATAATTCCTAGGAGTTTAGCTAGCTTTACTGAGTTAAACTAATAACTTAGCTAGCTACATTGTACTTGAATCAAGCTCTCATCACAGCCCTAGTATTAATATCTAAGGTAGTGAATACTCTCCTTATACAGAGATCATACAAGTAAAGCAATAATACTAAATGCATTATCTAAACCTTTCAAGACGAATAAATACTCTCTTAAATAATCATGCATCATCTATGACTTATTTACTCAATGCAAGCTTTTGGACAGTCTATTGCAAAAATCACACAGCAGTAAATAACTTCATTTATCTAACAAAGATATTGAATATGACTTCACAAAAGAACAAAGATGAAATGTATAGAGACTAGTTAACCATGCCTAGTTTAAGCTTTCCTCTGATGATGATGATGTGGTCTGCACTTGCAGCATCTCCAGACTACAGAATTCCTCTGTCCTTACTATACTTCTCTCACAGAAAAATGCTCTTTCACAGTTTACCACACAATTGGTCAACTTCTTGACTAAGGCTCAAAATTAGGTCATTCAAACTTCCAACAACATGAATGGTTAAACTCGGAATTGTGCATAAATCACACTTCCAGAAATTGATTGCATATTCTTGCAAATAGGCAAGCTCAATCTGGCAAAGAGAACAGCTATGACTTGTAGGCAGAATGATCTTAATGAATAAGAATGCTAATAGGAATGAATGGGATTCAGAATGATAAAATCGAATGCAAATCCAAATGAAAACAGAATTGTATAATTCACAGCAGTGAAGGATTTATATAGAGCCTCGAAATGCAACGCATTCCTCACAGGAAGGCATGGCAAATAACAACACATTGCCCAGAAACATGGCAGGTTTCTAACCCCTTACTCATCAAAATTAGAAGTGATTCGACTTCATTTTGATCCAGCAAAACAAGAATAAATCAACTCAGTAAGAGAAATCGCCACCTACAGGAAACTCACCATTAATGGCGCCAACAAGAAAATGATTCATCTTTTTAGGAATTGGTCATGGCTAAACTCAAAACACCTAATCTCCTCACAAGCTGAGTCGCCCATATTTCTCAGCTGGGTTGATTTCTTCTCCCAAGCGACGCGCACTTCACGGGCGCGTGAGTTTATTCTTCCGCCATTTTTCATATTCACACGAAAACACAGTTTTTCCAAATATTTAAAATCTGACTTTATAAAGTCTAAAGTTTATGAATTGAAATATTTCCTTCATACTTTAGTCAAGTCCATACTATTCGATTTATTTCGTGATGGAAATAAGAAAAGGTTGATTTCGATATTACTTAGGAAATATTTTCGATTTCCTAAATATGTGATGAGAATTAATCAAATATTGATTTCCATTTTGTTTAAACTTATTATATATATTTATTAATATTATATATATTTTATTACCTTTGTTACACCCCGATTGTATAGCTACTATTGCATAGGGCAATTGATTGTAATGTTTGAATCATTGAGATGAATAAAACATGTTTTTGTTATCAAAATGAATGTATTCTATTTAAATGATTGTCTCATTTTGATTGATACTTCTATTCGTGTAATTCTTGTTTAATGTTGCATGCAAGTTATGGAGTAATGAATATTCTAACTTAAAATGTTTTCTATATTGTTAATGTTGTGAACAAGTAACTGTCGAGATTGTATGTCTATGAGTGCAGGTACATGAACCATTCCTCCAGGCGGAGGGGAAACATCACTCAAGAGAGGGGCTTGGTCAGATAACCGGTAAAGTAAATCAATTGAGCATACACACACTTCACTAAAGGTTTAGAGGAACTGAGTCAAATAGGTTGGTCTTGATAAGTCATCCATAGGTTTTAGGAGTTTGGGTTACTTCTTTGTGCTTTATGAATGGTGTTACTTGTAAACCTGACTTATTGTTCTATGACCTAGGTTGTGAAACAATGATTGGATATATGTACATAGGCAGGGTGTATATGTGTATATATGTATCTCTCATATACATGTATCTATATGTATAGACATGGTGTACAGACGTACGATTGGCAAACTGATATGCCATATGTATGTGTCGACATGGTATACATACACATACATATACATGACAGTACAATTGGCTATACACATCTATAAACATATACACGCTACCTATTATCTGTGAATATAACGTTATTATATTATCTTGGAATTTGCATATATACATATATACACATATATACATTAATAGGTATATTGAAAGTATGCCGACTGGCTCGCAATACACGTATTTAATCAATTATTATGTAAATGTGTATATATATGTATAAATGTAAATATATATATGAATATATAGATATATAATATGATATAGATATATATATTATTATAGTTTTACCAAAATAAATATATATATATATAGGTATATTTAAATATTAATATTTAAATATATATATACATATATGTATTTTGAAGAAAAATAAAACTATAATAAAATATATATTAAAATAATACAATATATATATATAAATATATATATATAAATATATATATCTTAAATAAAGAAGAAATTTATTTGGAAAATAAAGACTTAACTTTATTAAGTCATTTGGTAATATCGATTATTTCATCATGGGAAATAAACTATGGAAATCGTTGAAATGTTTAAGTATTTTATTCATCATAAAGTGCAACGCATTTTTAAGGAAAATACGCCAACTTCACAAAGTGGAAATATTTCATTGAACATTAAAACAGACTTTTAAAATGGGCAAAATTCTATAGAAAACTTCCCGTGAAAAATATGAGCTTCCAACACAGGAAGAAATGGAAGACAAAATCAATCCCTGGCTTTGTGGAAAATACCAGCCAATTGGAAAATCGCTCTAGCAACCTAAACCTTGGCATTTTCGCAGTAGCATGAATCACCTTTGTTTTTGCGCCAAAAATGGACGTATTTCTTGTGTGTGGCAATTCCGAGTTAGAGTTGAATGAGTCTTGAATTTGCTGGCTCAAAAGAAGTCGAATCACACTTATTTCTGATGACTTAGGTCTTGAAAATCCACCATGTTGCTTCTTGACCGATTCAGGGCACTTGTTGTCCATTCGCATGCCATACATTGAGGAATTCGGGTTTATAAAAGAACACCCAGCCTTTGCTGAAAAACACACGATTTAGTATTGAGCATACTGAGTTAAGTTTTGAGTTATCATTTGCTTCACATTCTTATATGCACATTTGTTGTAGTATCCATTTTGGAAATAACAGTAATTACAACCAGCATTACCAGTCATTATTGTTCAGTCATTCTGAACTTTTGAGAAAAGCAAAGAGATTAGAATTTGAGTAGGATATTTAGAAAAGAGAGCTCTTTTGGGGGAAAGAATAGAGGGATCCAGTTGGAAGATTTCACCATCAAACCAGGAGCTATTATCAGTTGGTTTCAGGAACATTCAAGAGCAGCAAGAAGGCCAAGCTTGAGTAAACAGGCATGAGGAAAACCTTCTTAATTCTCTGTTTTTGAAAGTAAAAGAATTCATTGTGTTTGTCTTTATGCATTGACTGAAATTAGGCATAAGTTGATTAACTCAGTGATAGAGAATTATGTTTTCTGATTATAAATTTGCATTGACTAAAGGATATGTCTTGAATGCAATGTATTTATTAGGGAAAAGAAAATTGTTTATTTACCTTGATTAAAAAGAGAATTTTAAGTATAGAAGAATATTGTGAAAGAAGGAATAGGAATGAATTAAAATGCATTTTTGTATGATTGATGCTCTTTTTGTATGATCTTCGTATATGGAGAATAAAGGTAAACTAGTTACTAAATTCTAGGAACGAAATAAAGACAGTAGTCAGGTATATTCAAGCAGCTTAGAGTTTTAAGTTAACTGAGATAAGCTAAGGAACTCCTAGGATAAAGATTTTCATTATAGGGAGAGATTGTGTGAATTACTTGCTATGCTGGTTCTTTCCTAGCAATTAGAGTGTCGTAGGTTGGTCTGGGGTGATGGATAATCCAGTGAAGGACTTGAACCTATATTTGTTGTCTTAGATTAGATTGATGTAGGATAGTCTGGGATGATTGACAATCCAGTGAAGGACTAAGCCTACACGTAGTGTAAGATAGCCTTAAATCAAATCGGCCCTGAGTAGTGTATATGATAGATGACCTTGATTCGAAGTACTAAATGAGAATACTTTGGCCAAAGTAGTGAAATGTACGACATCCACTTAGATGTGAGATAGTTGAGACTACACTATCAGTTCATTGTGATCCTTCATGCTAGTTCGGGATTGTGAAATAGCAAGTTCTAGATGTATAGCACACAACACTATGCTCAGTTGGGTTGTCGCAACCGGATATTCTACCAATCTCTTCGTTCGAAAGGAGGGTCATCTATCGAATGACAGATGTGCGGGGGACCGCATTAATAGTCTGTGGTTGGCAGAAAAGCGCCCGAGTGATGTTTCTCCTCCACAGAGGCGACGGATACACCAAGATTTGAAAGGAAGGGAACTTGGACCGTCTTACTACTATTTGTGCAAAAGCTTACAAGCTATGTATGTAATTGTTTTACTTTTGTACTCTGATTTATATTTGCAATGAAAATGGAATTCATTTGGAAATATATATTGTAACTTGCATGTATTTATCAATAAAAGAAGAATTTTATTGCAATGTCTTTGTTACTTGTTACTTTTATATGTTTGAAGTGAAATGTTGGAAAAAATTTAATTACCCAAGGCTAGGGTCGTTACAACCTTATGTAATATATATATATTTATTTTTATTATTCTTACTTTAATATATATATTTACACATAATATTAATACGTATATATATATTTACATGTACACATATACGTATATATATATAACTCTTGCATATCATAAGCCAGTTGTTATTTCTGATATGTTAATATATGTATCTATACATATACATGTTAAATCAATAGGCAATAATAATATAATATTATTAATATCCATATGTAATAGGTTGTGTATATATATACATATATATATATATGTTTGTATATACCTTATTATGCACGTATATGTATGCATACCATATCGATGCAACCGTGTGAGCATATCTGTTTGCCAATCACACGCTTGTATCGATATGTATATACATATGGATACGTGCATATATTGTGTATATATATATATATATGCATATATGTACCCTTCCTTTTTACTTACATTCATATACGATACCATTGTAATGAACTTAATACCATGAGATACGTAACAGATAAACATCTCACATAAAATGTACAGAAGAAGACACGACTCCTAATGCCAATCTATGACTATGGATGACTCATCTAACACAATTGAATCAATTACTCACTCTACAATGAAGTGTGTGTATGCTCAGATAGTTCACATTACCGGTTAACCGACCAAGCCCCTCTCCCAAGTGATATTTCCCCTCTGCTTGGAGGAATGGTACATATACCTGCATCCACTGACATATGTCCACGGAAGTCAAATGCTCACAACATAAACAGTATATATGACATTTCACAAGTTAGAATATTATCAATTCTATAACTTAATATGCATTAATCCACCAAGAGTGACATCAATAGAAATACATTAAAATGAGACAATCATTAAATGTAACAACACTCATATTGATAACAAGGTACACATATTTTATTCAAGCATTGAGTTCACATTACAATCATTCGGCCTGTTGGCATAAGAACTAACACCTCTGGAGTGTGAGTTTGTACGTACAGCTATGCACACTACGTAATGAGTGCTCTTCAAATTAGGAGGGGAAGCTCCCTCATTGTGCTAGAATGCATGGAATAGAAAACTAAACTAAATCCTATCTTTTTGTTATCAGCTGGTAGAGGCACAAGGTTAAGAAAACCTAGAACGTTGCAGCTAAGTATTTTCTGGTTTCGTAGATCATCTAACTACAACTAAGCTAACTTCTTTAAAATCTATCCAGTTTCCTCAAAAAAATAGAGCGTGAGGAAATGGAGCGGGAATGGTTTTTTATACGATAAGTTGGGTACAGATTTGCAACATGAAGGCAAGGTGGGCACAACTATTTGCTTAATTCGAATAGGCCTATTGATAACAAAACACAAAAGATAGCCAACTAGGACAGCAAATTGCATAGGCGAGACATGCATACAATCCACAATCAAACTAGCCACTATATCTAACTAAGGCAAGCATTCATCATAATAATTGCATAGAACCCGAGTGGCATAACAATTCATTATCAAAACAAACGCTTGTGAACATATCCAAAAAGACAATATTACAGGCAAGGTAGGCGCAGCATATATTAATCTCCTATAAAAGTTCGTTGAACAGATACAATAATAGCAATACTACAGGCAAGGTGGGCACAGCATGTATGCTATCAAGCAAAAGTTAAATTACAAATGAGCTGAATGCTCTTATTTATAGACTTCAAGGTGTAGGAAACCCTAAAATCACCTTGAGTCAACTACAGTCTTGCAATGCATGCAAGATCTTATTCTTAAACCCTAATTGAATGAAACTATACAATTAACTGGGAAACTATCATCAGTTAACTGAAATATCTAATCTAAATGGACAAAGTGCAACATGCACGTCCTTATTGAAAGCAAGTCAACTGGAATGCTATCATCAATCAACTGAAAGATCTAATCTAAGCTCCAAGTGTACGTAGATGTTTCCAAGAAAGACATGCATGCAATGTGTAACAGCAAGTTAACTCAAAAAGAAGCCTCGAGTTAACTGCTTCTTATGACTCATCCTTGTAAACAACTGCATGGTCTAACTGAAAGTCTACTCCAAGTTTATCATCTCCTCCAGGAATTTATCAATAGTATCATCATCTGGCACTCTGACGCTGTCCACGATGATTAACTGTTTGTCTAACTCTTTGTCTCCATCCCGGATTTCCCTCTGACTATCTCTAACCTCTGTGGTCACCTTTTTGAAACTGATAGTCAGCATTGTAAACTCCTCCATCTTGGACGCCTCTGGCCCTCCACATAGGTTATCACGAACTAACTCTTCGAACTCAGCCTGAACTGCCTCTAACTCGGCGTATGTACCATCCTTATGCCGATAATGACATGGGATCTGAGTGATGTACTCGCTGATGAAACGAAGAGCTGCAACAACCTTTTCCTAAAACATGCTCATCTTAGCAGAAATCCTGTCATATGTCTCCACCCTGCAAAGATACAACTCTCTCCAAGTGAAGACCTTCTTTTGATCTCCATCTGCTTCAATGGCGTCATAGATTCCTACAAGCTGTGCTATCAGAATCAGGTCCTTCGGCTTACGCTCGGCTATGAAAATCTCAAGCTCCTGAATTCTCTGGCGAAGACTATGTGCGTCAACCCTCAACTGATATAGCTCTATGAGGAGGTGTCGACCAGCGATGATAAAGTCCTCAATCCAGGTATCCAGTAGCTTTCCTCGATTAACCAAGTGTTGAATCTTTTGTTGATCTGCAACGGTCTCTCGAAGTTGTGGGAGTAAAGGTGCTTGCCCCTCGCTGCCATGAAGCAAACTCGAGATGTACATTCGGAGTTGCCTGATTTCAGTTTTGAGAACTGCCTTATCCTCACCATCGTTCATGACACATTCCTCCAGATTACTCGCGATGACTCTGAATAGATTCACGTCGGTATGTTGAGTACTCTTACCCAGATTAGTTTTGACGAAGGTAAAATCACCAACATCAATTTCATCTAAGTACTTTCCTTCTGGAGGAGTAGCAACCTCTATGACGATCTCTGCCTCAGGATTTTTCTCAATGTTAATCTGCTTTCTGGCCCTCTTATTCAACCTGTTCTGATAGGGTTCACCGAACTCAAATAAATCAAGATTATATGAAGGCATATGCCTCTCTCTTCCCAATGACTTCTCGAGCCAAGATGAATAAGGAATACTATCTTCTCGAGATGGAGCCATTTCTACTCTATCAGCTGCTGGCGGATCCACTGGTATGAAGGTCTCATGTATCGGAGACTCAGGCTCCGAATCAATATCTATGGGAGATGACTGTGGTGAAAAAGGTGAACCTGGAGATGACAAACCGGCCTCAGCCTGAATTACTGGTTCCGATGAAATAACTGGCTCTGGAAGTACTGTCTTTGTAACTGAGAATGCTGGCTCTTTCTCAACCGTCTCTACAACTGGAAATGCTGGCTCTTTCTCAACCTGTTTCCTTTTGGTGATGCTTTTTCCTTTTGAATTAACTCCCATCTTAACCCCTTTAGGCGGCTTCATGGAAACCTTGACTCGAGGTCTAGCCCTAGAAGTAGAAGGTAAAGAAGAAACTACCATTGCTCGCGGCTCTGTAACTGGGATCACCCTTCGCTTCCATTTTCTCTCAAGGAAGTACATGGTGGTTTTGATAACAGACCTGGACAAGTCTTTCACTAAAGTGTTCACTGGAACATACCAATCAGGTTGGCGAAGTGGCTGGCGAGCAACTTGATCTTTAATGAATGAACGAAGGAGTATCTCGCCATCATCATCAGACAAGCCTTCCACATCCTCTGACAAGAAATCAGCAATCTATGGAATAGTAAGCCTACAATAATGACGACAATGCACCTCAAATTCATCCTCACAATTAACCCAAAAGTCCTCAAGCGCTGCCGAATGTGAAACATTTCGCTCCAACCTTGCTGAATAATGACCCAACGGATCATAGGTACGCTTCTGAGGCAAACACTCGAGCTGAATATTTTCTAACTCGTGCGCCATTAACTTGCAATTAGCAGTTGTTTTGCATTTGTAAATACCCAACTCAAACGGAAAGGTGAAAGCTGGCTTATGTCGATTGCGAAGAAAAGTGTGAACCTCATGTGCCTGTCTCATGAACTCCATGAAAAGAACCTTGTCTGATGGGTACCTCAGTAGCATCAGAGGCTCTCCTGTATATCCATATAGACGAATATATGTGAAAGTAGGGAATTGGATGAACCAATCTGCCCAACTCTCCATTGCTGATTGTGCCTCTGTAGAAATCCTCACATGCATCTCATTATCTAAATTTTTGACTGTCCTCATAAGAAAGTGGTCATTCATTGTTGTAAAGTCCTGTTCAGCTTTCGAAAACTCCAACTGAGGGTAGTACTCGTGCACTCGCTGAACACCCAGAACTCCATCGGTCTTTAATAATTTAAAGCTGCCTTGGAATGCAACTAAGTAAACCAAAAAAGTTACCATATGGACTTCGTGTATCTTTAGGAACTCTGTAATCTGTTGGTGAAGACACTCGCTGATAAACATGGCCCAATCAAAGGTTTCTTTCTTATCAATAACTCGTGAGATGAGGTAGAACATCCATGTTCGGCAAATGCTTGCGTCTTCAGAACCTGCTAACCGGTTGAGGAAAGTTATCAAAACAGCAATCTCTTCCTTGAAATCACTACGTGCAATCTTCCTTGGCATGTTGGTTTTCTAAACTTTCAACCATCGTTGAGCTACTTTCTTTTGTGATCTATCCTTGTCCTCTTCCCATATTCTGTCACAATCTGAAATGGATACAACGAAATGATCTGAACGTGGAGGAATAGAAAAACATTTTTCTGCATCCCTCGGCTTAAGGCTACAATAATCCTTCCATCTGTCGACCTGATTTGTCTGGTAGATGAGTCATAATGCTTGACACAAGCAAATACGAACTCGAGATCAAAGACTGAGATAGGAATGGATGCCGCTGTAAGTATCCTTGAACGTTCCAGATTTCTGATTGTAGTACTGCTGATATCCTCCAATGAGTTCAGATTGATGATGTGAAAAACATGACTTAAGTCGGTATCGGTAGTTTTCATAAAGTTATAAAGAAAGACCTATTTGGCCTTATAGTCTATGGGATTATACTGCATTCTGAAAAACTAGACTTTTGACTGTAAAGTCGGGTATGTTTGGACAACTTCGGAAAAACTGAAAAAGCTTGGGAATAGACTAAAAATAGCAAGGGGGAGTGAATTTTTTCGGACAAATTCTAAGATATGGGTTTTGTGTAGAATCAAATTCTAATGCAACCCAGAAATGTCAAAATTCCGAAAAAATGGGATTTAGGCTTGCATGCAAATGGTTTTCGATTGAGATTTGAACTGGCAGTTAGGGGCATTGGGGGCAATTTTTTCCGCGAAAATCTGGAACATGGGTTTTGTGTAGAAATGAATCCTAAAACAACCCAGATCAACAGATTTGCGAAAAAACATGATTTAGGCCCACATGCAAAGAGAATTCTGGAAAAAAGTATAGTGCTTCTAGAAAAGAGGCAACGGGGCAATTTTCACAAAATAATCTAAGACATGAGTATTGTTGTTGATGCTAACATACTCGAACCCAGATGATGCTTTTCTGAAAAATCTGCCGTTTTTTTTGACATGCGAAGAAAATCTAAGACGAGAATAGAGGAAAATAAGACAGAAGAATAGAAGTTTTATTTGTTTGTTTTCTCTCTCTATAAAAATTCGCCTATGCTTGAAGTAGAACTGATAAAACCTGCATGCAAATGGAAAACGAAGTCTGAAATAATCTTCCCTTGAAAAATCTGAATCCGTGGCTACGAAGAATACTGAAATCTGACACCTGTAGCACTTGCAGATCAATTCTATGCTCAAGAAAAGATGTTTCTTGTCAACTCTGATGAAGAATAATGGACGCCATTAGCAAAATATATAGAAAAATATCTTCTAATGTCATGTCCCCGAAATTGTAACACTAAAATATGAAGTATTGAAATGCAATTTACTAAATACCAAAATATAAATATAAATAATTGTAATTTAAATATTACTATAATTATAATTATCAATATAAATTATTAACAATAAAAAATAAATATTAAACAATTTAATTATTAACATAATTATAAGCATCATAATATAATAAATAATAAACATTAAATAAATTCAATTTATATTAATATAAAATAATAGTTATAAAATACGTGAGCAAATACATATCAACACCAGCGCTAGGTAAAAGCAGCAATCATGAACAAAGGCAGAAGCTTTAATAAACATAAGTTTAAATAAACAACCATGACTTAAAAGCAGCAGCCATGTAGAAGACTTTGACCTAGTATGAGCAGCGGTGTCTTAAGTCAGCAAACAAAAGATTAACAAGGCAGGTTTGTCATAGAGGGACATGCCTCTTTGAAAAGTTATTGCTATTCAAAAGGGTGTCTCTCTTTAAAGAGAGAAGGATATAAAATGAAGGAATTAGGAAGAAAAGAGGTATGTTTTGGGAGGAAACAAAATAGAGAGAGGGAAATTAGCGAATGGATAAAGGAATCCCTGCAAATCGTAGAGAAGCAGCAGCAATACATTAAGAGTAAGTTATAATTTAAACATAACAATATATATATACACCAAGAAATCAGTTGGAAATAATAATAATATATAAATCTATATAGAATATATAGAATATATAAATATATATATATATATATATACAATAATGATACTTGCAACAATTATTAAACTTTATAAGTAATGCAGACTCTTTAATATAAACATAAGTAGATTATGTATATTTATGAATTGTCCTCATCTTATGATCAAACACGTGTAAGGTTGAAAAAAGCAGTTAAGGAATAAAAAAACGTGGAGGGATACAACAACTCAGGTGATGTACTCACTTAGCAATAATATTTAGTATATTTTAAATATAAGAAACTAATATTGCTCATTTGATTATTGGTGCAATGTTTTCCTTTGATGTTATCAATATTATAATAGTTTTATGATTTGATGATGGTTCCTTTAGCATTATTGACCATGAATGAAACTAAAGTGTATGATATAGCGACATTTAGTTTCCATCATTGTTAATATTACATTGGATAGTATCATTGATCATAGACAACTAATATGATGAGAATTGACATTGTTGTAGTAATATAGATCCATGTACTTTTTTGCATTATGTTACATTTTCATGCATCCATATAATATCTCAGACATGATACAAGCATATAGATAATTCAATAGTAAATGCATAAGTGACTGTCCAAAGATTGTTTTCTCTGTGATTGTTACCCTATTAGGATGAGGGAGAAGCATCACCATTGCCTAAAAACCCCATCCTCAGGCCCGTAGGCCCAAGCAAGGGATTGGTCATGAAGGGTGGGGGTCCCACCTCAGCATTCTGTTATTTAGGGGGGTGGTAGGCCTTAGGCCCTTGGTACTTAGGGTTTCCCCCTTCACTCCTAATAGGGCCATTGTCTTCCGAGGTATTGCCATTGGTGGAGAATGCAAGTACTAGGTTGTTGGGAAAGGAGGACTGCATAAGCAGCCTCCCGTGCCCAACATGAAGGCTTCAGGGCGGATCCACCCATGGCACTCCTCTTGCTTGTTAAATTACATTTATGATTATGCTTATATTTTGGATATCTAGATATTAATGCTAATAGATATATTTGTATGTGGAATTGTTGTTAATATGGTGAATGCAGATTTTAAACCAAGATTACTTCACTAAAAAGAACATTCATTTGGAAGGAAGAAACCCTAAACCTAATCTACAAGAAAATTCTAGGGTGAATCTGGTAAGGGACATTACAGTGGTATCAGAGCATCTTTCCTGCCATCCTGTGTGTGCTTGAGCTACTTGCTTGCTTGCTTGAGCTACTTGCTTACATGATTAAACTACTTGCCTACTTGCTCAAGCTACTTGCCTACCTGCTTGAGCTGATTACTTGCATGCTTGAACTAGTTGCTTGTGTGTTTGAGCTACTTGCTTACCTACTTGAGCTAGTTGCCTACCTGCTTGAGTTGGTTTCTTGTCTACTTAAGCTAGTTGTCTACTTGTTTGAGCTAGTTGCTTGCATGCTTGAGCTAGTTGCCTACTTGATTGAGCTAGTTGTTTGCATGCTTGAGCTACCTACTTGTCTACTTGAGCTAGTTGCCTACTTGCTTGAGCTAGTTGCTTACTTACTTGAGCTGGTTGCTTGAGCTAGTTGCTTGTGTGCTTAAGCTACTTGCTTACTTGCTTGAGCTAGTTACCTACTTGCATGAGCTGGTTGCTTGCTTGCTTGAGCTACTTGCTTACATGCTTGAGCTGGTTGCCTACTTTTTTGAGTTGGTTGCATGTATGCTTGAGCTACTTGCTTGAGCTGGTTGCTTGTGTGCTTGAGCTACCTGCTTGTCTACTTGAGCTAATTGCTTACTTCCTTGAGTTGGTTGCTTGTGTGCTTGAGCTACTTACCTGTGTTCTTGAGCTAATAACCCGTGTGTTTGATTTGGTTGCTTGCTTGCTTGGTTGAGCTATTTGTTTGCCTAGTTGAGCTACTTGTCTACTTGGTTGAGCTACTTGATTCTTTGCTTTAATTTCTGATTCATGTGGTTTTAAGTTATAAAGCTGAGAATTACTAATTCACGCCCCCTTCACATAACCAAAACAACCATCACTTGGTTTAGAATTTCTGAACTCCTATAACTAAAGCTAATATTGTATGATTGCTTGAGGACAAGCAATCTTGGGCGGGGTGGACTGTCATGTCCCCGAAATTGTAACACTAAAATATGAAGTATTGAAATGCAATTTACTAAATACCAAAATATAAATATAAATAATTGTAATTTAAATATTACTATAATTATAATTATCAATATAAATTATTAACAATAAAAAATAAATATTAAACAATTTAATTATTAACATAATTATAAGCATCATAATATAATAAATAATAAACATACAATAAATTCAATTTATATTAATATAAAATATATAATATAAAATAATAGTTATAAAATACGTGAGCAAATACATATCAACACCAGCGCTGGGTAAAAGCAGCAATCATGAACAAAGGCAAAAGCTTTAATAAACATAAGTTTAAATAAACAACTATGACTTAAAAAGCAGCAGCCATGTAGAAGACTTTGACCTAGTATGAGCAAGGGTGTCTTAAGTCAGCAAACAAAAGATTAACAAGGCAGGTTTGTCATAGAGGGACGTGCCTCTTTGAAAAGTTATTGCTATTCAAAAGGGTGTCTCTCTTTAAAGAGAGAAGGATATAAAATGAAGGAATTAGGAAGAAAAGAGGTATGTTTTGGGAGGAAATAAAATAGAGAGAGGGAAATTAGCGAATGGATAAAGGAATCCCTACAAATCGTAGAGAAGCAGCAGCAATACATTAAGAGTAAGTTATAATTTAAACATAACAATATATATATATATACCAAGAAATCAGTTGGAAATAATAATAATATATAAATCTATATAGAATATATAGAATATATAAATATATATATATATACAATAATGATACTTGCAACAATTATTAAACTTTATAAGTAATGCAGACTCTTTAATATAAACATAAGTAGATTATGTATATTTATGAATTGTCCTCATCTTATGATCAAACATGTGTAAGGTTGAAGAAAGCGGTTAAGGAATAAAAAAACGTGGAGGGATACAACAACTCAGGTGATGTACTCACTTAGCAATAATATTTAGTATATTTTGAATATAAGAAACTAATATTGCTCATTTGATTATTGGTGCAATGTTTTCCTTTGATGTTATCAATATTATAATAGTTTTATGATTTGATGATGGTTCCTTTAGCATTATTGACCATGAATGAAACTAAAGTGTATGATATAGCGACATTTAGTTTCCATCATTGTTAATATTACATTGGATAGTATCATTGATCATAGACAACTAAATATGATGAGAATTGACATTGTTGTAGTAATATAGATCCATGTACTTTTTTGCATTATGTTACATTTTCATGCATCCATATAATATCTCAAACATGATACAAGCATATAGATAATTCAATAGTAAATGCATAAGTGACTGTCCAAAGATTGTTTTCTCTGTGATTGTTACCCTATTAGGATGAGGGAGAAGCATCACCAAGTGGATTGCCTAAAAACCCCATCCTCAGGCCCGTAGGCCCAAGCAAGGGATTGGTCATGAAGGGTGGGGGTCCCACCTCAGCATTCTGTTATTTAGGGGGGTGGTAGGCCTTAGGCCCTTGGTACTTAGGGTTTCCCCCTCTGCTCCTAATAGGGCCATTGTCTTCCGAGGTACTGCCATTGGTGGAGAATGCAGGTACTAGGTCGTTGGGAAAGGAGGACTGCATAAGCAGCCTCCCGTGCCCAACATGAAGGCTTCAGGGCGGATCCACCCATGGCACTCCTCTTGCTTGTTAAATTACATTTATGATTATGCTTATATTTTGGATATCTAGATATTAATGCTAATAGATATATTTGTATGTGGAATTGTTGTTAATATGGTGAATGCAAATTTTAAACCAAGATTACTTCACTAAAAAGAACATTCATTTGGAAGGAAGAAACCCTAAACCTAATCTACAAGAAAATTCTAGGGTGAATCTGGTAAGGGACATTACATCTAAGGCGTGTGAAATGCATGCTAAGCATTGGAAATGGCGCTTGAAAACTCATGCATGGCCTATATTTGGCTTCAAACTCAGTTAACTGGATGTACCATAAACCCTAATTAGGGCACCACTTTGAAAAATTCAGTTAACTAATACATGCAAACTAATCTTAGCCATTTATGACCAAAAATAGATTTACCAGAAGTAGACTTGAAAAGAGTTCAACTGAAGATCTAAATTTGGTAAACTGAAAACTCTTCTCATGCACACTTCTATTTTTTGAATTTAAAAGTCAACCTTTGACTTTAGGCGTCCTTCCATACTTAGACATATTTCTGAAAATTTGAATCTAGAAGCCTCAAATGAAGCTCACGTTCGATCACTGATTCTAATTGACTGTCGCGTCAGATCAACTGGCTGACAGTTCCATCGAAGAGCAGGACCAAATCTAACAAGAAGATTCCTTGAGGTGATAATCCAAAATTCATAAATCTGAGGCTTCAAAAAGATGGGCGCCCCTGGCCTCCAAAGGCGCTTTTGACCTCAGTGTTAGAATATTTTCAGGCATTTTCATTATTTTCACTGATAACTTGACCATATTTCACTTGACGTTTCTCGACACTTGGCAAAACTTCAGGACATGCCGACTGGCTCACTGCGGAGTAAGCTGAATTCTGAGCAAAGGCTCCTGGAGAGCACTTCCTATAAAAACATCATCTAACCTTTCCCAACCAATGTTAGCCATCATTGTAATTGGTCAAAACTACTAAACTTCCAGCTGCAGACTGCCAAGACATCTTCTGACCCAGCTGAGACAGGCAACGGAAAGCTGGAGCTGACACAAACGAGATGAGTATCTGAAATCATCAAACAGATTCCATTAAAGGTCTTAAAACCTTGGGCGCCCCTG
The DNA here is from genome assembly GCA_007115665.2 of Sequoiadendron giganteum. Lineage (NCBI taxonomy): Eukaryota > Viridiplantae > Streptophyta > Pinopsida > Cupressales > Cupressaceae > Sequoiadendron > Sequoiadendron giganteum. The sequence continues at coordinate 372,848,896 of CM021109.1, read as the reverse complement.
GCCTCCAGGGACGCTTTTGTCCTTTCTGAACAGTCTCTGATCCAGTCTGAAACCTCAAATTTGACCACTGATGATGGCAACACGGCAACTTAGATTCACCTGCTGACAGATGCGCCGCGGAGCTAGACCAAAAATGGAAACAAACTTCCTGGGTGTCACTTGATCAAAAGACTTTATCTGAAGTCTCAAAAAGATGGGCACCCCTGGCCTCCAAGGGCGCTTTTGACCTCAGTGTTAATCATTTTTGCATTTCCCTCGTTCTGCATTAAATCTCCGGTGTCAGGCGATTTACTCCTTCGTTGGACTGGCTGGCTGGCTCATTGCGAAGCTATCAGGAATCTGGAGAAGTCATCTTGGTAGAGACAAATCACAAAAAGTTGAATAAAGCTTCTAGAATGATGGGCGCCCCTAGCTCAGAGTGGCGCTTTTTCAATCCAGACTTAGCCAATTTTATAGTATTTTACCTCGTTGAAAATCTCCTCCGAGACGAAGTAACTTTTTGGACGAAACTTGCCATAGAAACGTCACCGAAGCGTTTTGAGCTTAGCTGTCGACACCTGGTACCTGGCCATCTCCCATGATGAATTTAGAAAACCTAACTTCTCATTTGAAAAAACGAAAACTACCTGCAAGGGTTAAACTGAGTCTTAACTGAAATTGACTTCACCACTGTGATCATGAAGCAAAATAAACCAATCAAAAAAAATTTCAGTCAATTCTGACAAGTTTCAATTTTTAGGGTTTTGACCTAAAAATAGAGTTCTGAAACCCTAATTTTCAATTTTTTCAAATGTTGCCAGTATCTCCGTGGCATGACATTGACTCAAAGCCCATACTTGAATTGCCCAAAAACTACATTTTGACATCATTTTAACAAGGTTTAGACCATTTTAAGCAAAATGCCTTAATGAAGCAAAAATTTTGGTTTGGGTACAACATGGCCCTATGCAATACTATTACGTAGTAGCTTACAATTCGGGGTGTAACATAGCTTACGAATTAGAGTTGCCCAAAAATAGAAATATTCATAATGTGTTCCACGTTTCTTGCCTCAAAAAGGAACTTGGGCAGCATACCACTTCATCACTAAAGCTTCCACCATTGGTGAGGAAGGCAAATTGATTTTGGTCCCTCATGTTATTTTGGATGTCAAAGAGAAGAGATTGGGGAGCAAACCGGTCAAGGACTATCTCATTAGATGGAAGGACTTGCTTTTAGAGGATGCTACTTGGGAAGGTGAATAGATTTTGCAACATCTAAATCTTTGATTGCTTGAGGTCAAGCAATCTTAGGAAGGGAGGATTGCAATGTCCCCTTCCCTAGAGTAGCCGAAAATGACCCATTTAGCCTATATTATTCATGTAGGCTAATTTTGGGCAATATCAAGAAACAAATTAATTAATTAAATAAAGTTGTCCAACAAATCAAGTTTTATAGATGATTAATTAATTTTATAAAGTGACTCAAGTGAATTGAAAAGGGGAAACATTAAAGTCACTTTATAAAGATGCTTTAATGAAATATTTTGAGGGCTAAAATGGGGACATTCTAGAGGTCGTACCTTCCTACCTATCTGCATTGAGATTCATGCCACTGACAGGTGTGAAGTTTGAAGGTGTCTAGTTGCTGTGTTTTAGACATCTTTTCTCTAGGATTCATCCGCTTTCAGTTTCACGTCAAACGGACTCCGTTTGGTGGAGTTATGAACGTTTTGGTGAATTCACAACTTGCTAGTCTGATTTTCTGTACCTTTTGTTTCTGATCAGATTAGTTAGTTTTTGCTATTATGCTGATATGAGCTTCAATTCTTTATCTATTCATATTGTAAGAGTTAGAGGAAGTGATACTCTAACCATTGATTGTTTTTGGAAGATATAATTGCAGCTATATGTTATTTGTTTGTAAGTTGATTAGTAGTACTAACAACTGTTGTTTCTCTTTGTTGCAATCTAGTTTATTTTACATTCCCACGATTGAGTGGTTGAGTTTAATAAAGCATCTTTCTTTATTGTTGTTTTCCCCCCACGAAATAAGTGGTTGTGAGGATTGTATACCTCCCACAGTTTAAGTGGAAGTGTGGTTACATGGCTGGCTTGCCGCCTTAATAATTTTGTAATAATCTCACCCACTGATTAAGTTGAGTTTTCCCACCGTTTGTGGATGCCTACTCAGCAAATGAATTGTACCTTCAGTTCTGATTTTTCCTAACGATCCTCAAACCATATGCTATCGCCTCACCCATATTGGGATCCTAGTGAACATTCTTGGTGTGGGTTACTTCATGAGCAGATTTGGATTTATAGCTAACGCTAATCAGTGTTTGAATGCTGGTTATTTGTGTTGAAAATCCGGAAAAAACTAAGGGGGTACATTTCAACTTTCCACCACACCATGTTTGATTTAACAGTGAATTGGGCTGGCCAACCATAGAATAGACGAATTGGGCTAAATCAAATATAATGAGAATGAAAGTTCTTGCAGATGCTTCCATGTTACATGAGCATCTAATAAGAAAAAAAATTAAAATTAAAAAACTGCCTTTCCAAATGGGTTCACCTGGGTTTTGTCAAAGGCTTGCAAAATGAACCTTGGATGGCCTTGCATGGCATCTGAACTGGAACCCAGACCAAATTCAAATGAGACCCAAATCCAAGGGCTTTCCTGCAAGAACCAATGACACAGATTAAAAGTGATAAAATTATGGAAAAATGGCATGAGCCATAAAGGTGGATCCATGTGGGCTTGGTGGTGGCAACTCGACCTCTCAACCTCACCTTATATTGTGATAGAGAATGCATCAAAGGTGCTGCCCCTCAACCTTGCTGGGGGCTACTACCCAAAAACCCCAACTCTCATTTTAAAAATCAAAAGTAAAAATCAATCTGGGCCATGTTCAATAGAAAAGCAACATTTTTTCTGCTGAGTTTTTCCCAACTAAATCTTGCGTAATCAAATTAAAATTATACTTTTTTTTTCTCAAGTGAATACTGATCTTGAGTGTTGGCGTTTCAATTCGCACCTCTAGTATGCAAATTAGAAATGGACAGCTATACACAAATAAACTACTCTTCAAATTAGGAGGGGAAGCTCCCTCTTTGCTGATTAATGCTTAAAGAAAGTAAACTGAACTATTTTCCAATCTTTTGTTCTCAACTAAGAGCACAAGGTTATAAAACTCTAGCGCCATAGCTAAGATTTTCTCTTTTTGAACTTCAACTACGACTAAGCCTACTCTAATGACACTAATAACAATTCAAGTAAACTCAAAGCTTGAGAAGTAAAAGTAAACAAGGAATGATCTTGACACGGATACTTAAAAAAACTTTCTCTCAACTCACACCTGAAGACTCATTGCACTTTTAGATGCAAGCTGAAATAAAGATTATGTAAGAAAAACACATAAAACAAAACCCGAGAAAGTAGATCAAAGCAAATGAGGCATAAGATTTCCTTTCTCAAATGTTTGAAAACAATTACACTTCTGGGACAGCAGGATTGCAGCAATAACAAGCTTATAGTTTAGCAATCAACCAAAATACACTTAACACAAATTACACATAAGCTAAACAATATCTTGTAGCAAAAGGTAGGCATGCAAGCTTGCTCTTACACAAAGTGAACAGACACTGAATAACAACTTGCAGGCAAAGTAGGCTCAGCAATTTGCTATCACAATAACGGTTAAAGAAAAATGGGCAAGGCTACCCTTATTTATACACAAGCAAGGAGTAGGGAACCCTAGAATCTCCTTGCTTTTACCACAAGACTTGCCAACTTGCAAGCTTTATTTCTAAAACTAAAACATGACAACTAACATCCTACTGAAAGCGAAAAACAAGAAAAGTGTCAACTATTACAACTTGATATTTTCTCTCTCACGAAGAATGGATAAGTATGAGACAAGAATAGCAAGAAAACTTCAGTGTTCCATAGGGACGCGTCCCCCCAAAAAAACCCACGTTTCCTACACGGGGATGTCTAAGAGACTTGGGGGCTTGGGGGGGACATCCCCCCACCAGCCCACCACCAATGCCACCATACCACCACCAATTTTGTTGTCTCCAAGATGCCGCTAGGACTTTGAGGATGTTGGGGTGTCCTCAAGATGTCTAGGGGACTCCTAGTTGTCTCCAAGATGTATAATTCTTATACTTATACATCTTTTAACAACTATTTTTTCAAGTACTATATGTACTTCAACACCCTACTGCTGCCCCCGCCGCTGTTCCCTTGCAACCCCCCCACCAACCCCAAAATTAGACCCCCCATCCCCATGTCCCCAAAGCCCATCCCCTGTCGTCCCCCGTCCCCATCCCCATCCCCAAAACCCCATGGAACACTGTCAAAACTCGAAAAAAGCGTCCAGTTAACTGATGCTTTTGAGTTCTATTTTCAGAAAATATCGCTGCCCCAAAGAGGTGACTCATTCACTAATAATTTGGGAAACTCTATCCACCAAAAAGCTGATTTGTTCTTGATTTCAAGTGGAGAGTGTTGCATGCTGAAAATCTTGATTTTTTATTGTAAACTCGACTGCATTCAGAAACTTTTTTGCACAAATTGCTGAAAATAGAATGTTGATTTGCCTTGAAAAAGCGATTTCTCCGAAAAAAAGCTAGGACCTAGGTTTTGCAGAGAATCTCATTCCGGAGAAACCCAGTTGATCAAATTTTGAAAAAGCTGAGGATTTCTTGAAAAAGCATGAAAAAAGCAGATTCTTGAAAACTTAAAATTTTCCAAAGTTGAAGAGAATCAAGAACTAAGCGCCCAGATGAATGAATTTCGAAAAAGATGACACCCTTCCTCTGAAAAATGACGCCCTAGAAGAATAAAGCATGAAAAAGCGATCCTTTGTGCTTGCCAATCCTAAATCCATGAAGAAAACTGAAAAAGCATTGCGTTTAAGCCTCCATATCCTGAAAAACAGAAAATTGTATGTTTTCTCCTGTGGACTCCAACCTGCAAAAAGTGAATAATGAAATCCAAAGCCTTCTTTTATAGGTTTTGAGGATAAAAAATGTTTTATTCTCCAGCTTTAAATCTTTTGAAGCCAATCTTGAGGAAGTTCGTCGAATGTGGACGCTGTTTGAAAGTTGAATGATGAAAATTTGGAAATTTCTCTAAGGCATGAAAACTTGGACGCCCTTCTTGGCAAACAACCATTTTCTTGAAATCTCAACTTTTTGCTTGATTTTGACCTCAGTTTGATCCTCAATTCCGGGTGCTCAATGAATCTTGTGAACTAGTTGATGATCTCATTGTGGAGCCTGATTGAATCTAGAAAGATTGTCCTGGAGACTGCAACCTCGGAAAACTAAATCTAAGGCCTCAAAATCTTGGGCGCCCCTGGCTATCTGGGCGCCCATGTTCACCAAAGATAGCCATTTTTTGATATCTTTCAATTTTAGACTGCTTTTTGTCCTTTAGATCAATTTTCAATCTCGGCAATTTGAATGGCCTGATGAACTGGCTGTCAGATGCGTTGGATAGCCTGAAGCATTCTATGAAAGATCTTCTTGAGGTAACTAGCCCGGAAAAGTAGTTTTGGGGGGTCAAAATCTTGGGCGCCCCTGGCTTGCTGGGGTGCCCAACTCCTCTAGAGTTAGATTATTTTCTGTGTTTTTCAATCTTTTCTCTTGACTTCTTCATTTTGCATGTGTTTATCCCTCCATTCAATCTAACATATCTGATGCTTGAAAAATCTAATGAGCTCGATGTTGCCTTTGTTGGAGAGTCTGTTCAAATCTAAAGAAATCTTGCTGAAGGTCTCAAACCCTAATTTCCACTTTTAGATCCTCAAGAGCTTGGGTGCCTCTGGCTACCTAAGGCACCCATGATCACCAAACTTGGTCATTTTCAAGCATTTTCTAATTTCTCAAATTTGTACCTCATGCTCCATCTTTCGCTTGATCTACAACTGCGGGTGACTAATGAATCCGGTGATCTGGCTGAGATATCCACTAGATGGCCAGCAAAATTTTGATGAAGATGAGCATATTTGCAAACCCTAACAATTGAATTTGAGCCTCCAAAACCCTAGGCGTCCCTGGCTACCTGGGGCGCCCAAAGTTGCCAGACTTTGAATAATTTCTAGGATTTTCATGATTTGCATTCTTGCCCTTTGATGAAACTTCTTTGTTCCATTTGAGATTCTTGTTGACTGGTTGATCTGATGGACCTGTTGTTGGATTCATTGCGGAGTTGGAAGATTGAGCAAAAATGTCTTGGAAGCACAAACCCTAATTCCAGCTTTTGATGCCTTGAAATGATGGGTGTCCCTAGCTAGTAGGGGCACCTTTACTTGCCAGTGTTAGTTTTGATTTCAATTTTTTCAACTTTCTACTTTCTCCTCACACTCTACTCCGTACTCGGCAATTGTGCTCGCCATTGGTTGTGCCTCAATCGCTAGGGACTGAAAAATTTCTAAGGCAAAGAATCTCAAGCACCTTGATTGGGCAGGGGCGCCTAAACTCTCCAAACTTAGAATAAATTTTCACAGTTTTCAAGATTTTTAGATTCCCCTTCTTCATTCCTCGTTCCTTGAGCATCTTTTGCCATTTCTCAATCTGTGCAGTGTTTGAGACCTTGAATCTAACACCTGGCAGTTGACCAACCTCCATTGGTGACCCTGGAGTTCCTGATTTAGCTTCTGAAAAAGCAGAATAGACCCATTAGAGAAAAATTGATCTTTTGATGATTCTGACTGGACCAACCTAATAGGGAAGTATTTTAAGCCAATCAAAATCAATTTGAACCCCTGGAGTCAGACATTCTATTTTTAGAAATTTTCTATTTTTAGAAAATTTTCCCAACATCCATTTGAGAAGAAACCCAAAAAAAACAAAAAAAAAGTGTATTTTTAGAAAATCTCCTAAAATTTAGGGCCGAAAAAACTGAGATCTAGGTTTGGTAGAAAACTTCACTCTAAGCAGACCCAGATCCTCAGATTTTGAAAATTTTGAGTTTTTGACCTACATGCATGACATGCAAATTTCCATTTTCCGACCTTTTTGATAGTTTTTAACAAGACTTTTACCATTTCTTCAAAATGCCTAAGTGTAGCAAAAATTTTAATTTGGGGTACAACACTGAGTAATGCTACTATGGCTATAATGACATCGTGGACCTATTTGAGATACGAATGCAAGGCCCAACATAGAGTTAGTGATGCTTAGCCATGTGATACAAACTCTTCTCTACCATAGTTCATGACTCCTTGTGATTTTTTCTTTCGATGCCATGGATATCATAATCCATGAGCTTTATAAACCAAAAACACTTAAGAATATATATATATAAATCCTGTTTCCTAATGCAATTTATAAATCTTTTAAATAATGAAATTTATATACTTATATATTTATAAATCTGTCATGTCCCCTTCTAGTTGACATCTCTCTGAGCACAGGATTAGCCTATCATGCGACCCTCGTAGGCTGATAGATTGTATAGAGGGTCTTGATGGAGCTGGGCTCAGTTTCAGATTGTCAGTACTTGATCAATTGGCTTTCGTTTGGGCTCGTTCGGACACTTCTACCTTGAGTTGCTATTTTTAGCAGTATTCAGCACTCAGCGTGGGACCCCTGCTATTTTTAGCAGTATGGATTGTTAGCGTTCGGAATCACTGTAGTGTTCATCAGCTTCAGACGGCTCGTGCATCGGATGAATAACGAGAGAGATATTAATATTTAATTGAATTAATTAAATATTAATTAATTGGAGTTTATAATATAAAGTTATAATATTTTATTATAACTTAAGTGATTTCAGTAAAGGGGGTCGCCATCATCAGAAAGGGGGCCATTTGACGATTATATTTTATTATTAAAATTTAATCGGAGACTATTGAATTAATTAAAAGAGAGAAGTCGAATTATTTAAAAATCCCTATCTTTAAGGAATTCGCACTTTTCAAGAAGATATAAGCTTTGCATTGGAAATCGAGCCTATTATGTTATGGAGTATTGAAAATTGATTAAGTCTTCAACCAGAGCACGGAAGCCAAGGGTTTCAGTCTCGAATGCATTGGGGAACAAGCCATCTCCAGTGAAAGCAGTTCAGAGGGTGTGAGATATCACCTGATTTATTGCCGGGCAGAGGAATTTCTTCACTCAGAAGAAATTACAGAGCATCACAGATAATAAATCTTCAGGGGTTTTGATTAGCACTTTAGTCAGCAGGGGTTTATACATTGAGGCGCCTATTTTCTTTACATCTAGAGACCATCTGAGGGAGCCGTACTTTATTTATTAGTTGCTGCTGTTTACCAGGCCGTACAATTATGTACCTGGCCGTACCATACCAGCAAAGCCGTACTTTTGCTTCCAGAGCAAATCACCTTTTGTCTTCATCATCTGGCTTCTTCTATTGGGGCGCAAATATCCAGAGAATCACTGCGTAGCATCTGGCAGAGGAGGAAGTGAGTTATCCTTGAAGCCGTACCATCTCAGGTTGTTCATGGCGGCTGCAAAATTCCAGGTTTTCTTTCAATAAATATCATTGCCTTTCTATTTGCATGTAACTGGATCTTCAGTGTAATCACTTCAAAAGATTAAATAATAGTCTGGCATCAGTATTTGAGATAGATCTTGTTATTTCCGGAGTACTTAGAATTTATCTAGATTTTATATTATTTTATTGCAAAATCGCATTCTTCATTATTTATGCAAAAAACTCAAAAACAGTCAAAAAACCAAAAACCTTCAAAAACATCAAAAAAACAGTCAGTATCGGAAACAGGGGGAAACTAGGGTTTCTACAAAATCTTTTAATAATGAAATTATGGATGTGTGAATTAATCCTAATGCAATCAAAAACTAGCATTAATGTTATTCATCACTTGAAGCAATTGATCCATTCCTTGGTATTAAGGAGCCATGTGATAAAATCATAAAACATCAAATTGACTTGGTATTTCTAGTCAACGCTTTAATCAGGCCGAAATATTATTTACCATTTGTGTGCTTCATGCAGACAGTGAGGACTGTCAGAGCAATGACGGCAAGTGAGATTTTCCAGTTATAGTAACTATTTATGACAAGTGTTATTGCCATAATAATAAACTGACAAGTATCTGGTTTACGTAGCAAAAAAAAATAATAAACTGACAAGTGGAATTGTCAATGTTGCTGGTGTATGTTATACATCAATTGTGAATCTCCATACATATGACAGAGGAGTGTTCAACCATATGCATGACTTTTAAGGTACCCACAAAATAAAAACTTGCTGCCCCAGGCAATGGAAACTCGCAGCATTAGCAACCTGAAAAATCTTAACACTGACCATTAGAGTGAATTAGCCCATCACAACAAGCATGTGTCAATGAGAGAAATAATCACATCATTCTAAGAGAGTGTGCAGAGTTTTATTTTTCATCCACAAAAGCAGCCACAGCAAGAACGTTACAATCCAAATTTGGACTTAGAAGAATCCACTAGCTTAAGATGTTGGCATTGCCCACTTGTGATATTACACAGAGTGCTATAAGTTGCACACCTGAAAAAATCCACACAGTCAGACTTCGCATGTTCTCAATGGAAATCCCTTCTACACTACGCTTGGCATGTCTTGTGGCCAGTTAACAGCCATATTTGGCATGTTCATTACAGCATGCATCAGATTTGACATGTTCATTACATCATGCATCAGATTTAACATGTCTGTTACATTCTGTGTTGGACTTAACATGTCTGCAAAAGAATACAAGCCATTGCGCATAACTCAATAAGCAGTGGCTTGGAATGTTACAGTCAAGCTTATTGAAGAACAAATTTAAAATTATACAAATTATCTGTGGACCAAATCAATGTGGTGATTGATGCTCTTCATTGGTGTTAATCCATTCTGCAGTACATTTTTCACGATCTCTTCATATTCCTTCAGCAAATCCCTCACTTAGCTTAGCCTTTCACTCTATTTTTCTGCTGTTCCAAACTGATTTGATTCATGGATGAAAACAAACAAGATTTCACCTTTACCATTTTAAAAATTGTTTTCAAAAAACCATCAAAACTTTGAGGCTGCCATTCACTTTCTCCTATTTTTCTTTCAAAGGCCTCAAAGAATATTTCTTCCCAATATTTGCTAGGGTGTATGTATTTGCTGTTCCATCATGTGCTTTCTGATCAATCGCCATGGTCTTCCCAACAACACATGACAAACATCCATGGCCATAATGTCACGCCAAGCTTCATCACTATATGCCCCAATCTGAAATTGGACTAGACAAGGTTTGTTTACCAAGATTTGGTATTCTTTATTTAGGTGTGTCACCCTCTTCAACCCAAGTTTATCCATCATCTCATTTGACACCAAATGTCTATGCTGCCACTATCAATTATAGATTCGCCACACCCAAATTTACAAATAGTCCAGAAAAGAGTTTTCCTTCAAACTATTTCTTTGTCTTCTTTTACTGGCTTTAACAGAATTCCCTTCATCATTAGAGCTTCTCCATGTCTGAGCTCTCCATGTGTTCAACAAATGCAATTGATACATCTTCTGCTTGTGTAATGTGAGCACCAGCTTCATTCTTCCTATTCCATCAATTGGGTTTGTATATATTCATGTGTTCTATGCACTGGCTGCTCACATCTGAATCAAGTTCCAGAAACCCTCCACCTCTTCCTCTTCCTTTTTTAAGGATATGATGTTCTTCCTCCATATGTTTGGTTGTGATCATGAGAAATGTTTCCTTCTCCTTAATGACCATGCTGTTCTCTTCCAACATGTGACTGATTTGTCCCTCTTGACAATATGCATCTTCCCCTAGCTTTGTTTTATTGTCTCCTTGATAAATTTTCCTCAGCTTTAAAACAAACTGACAAGCTTCTTCTACATTGTGCATTCTCACCATCCTCAATTCATCTTGAACATTCATTCTCAGCTCATTAATATACCTTGCCATGTTTTCCATTGCATCACACCATGACCCAACTGTTTTGTGATTTTAGAAAACTCTTTCAAGTAATGTTTTACACCCAATTCTCTTTGTTCAAAAACTTCAACATTTTTTTGCAACCTAGGCTTATAGTCATCAAGTAAAATTTGCCTTTCAACTCAGCAACAAGTCAACCCATCAAGTAATCATTTCTTTAGCCTTTCTATTTCTCTCAATCTAAACTTCCACAATAGGGCTGCATGACCTTCAACTTGGTATAAACAAATTCTACCCTTCTTGGGTTGGTTACCTAATCAAACACAAAGTACTTTTCAGTTTTCTAGATCCAATCAATTAGTTCTTTGGGATTCAAACTACCAAAGAAGCTTGGAATTTCCATTTTTGTTTCTCTTCCAATCCTTGAAATAGCTTTTATGAACCTATCCACTCCTTCATCCAATATCAGTTGATCTTGTATTGGTCCAGCACCAATATCATCTGTTCTCACTTCTTTCTCATCACTCACATCATCTTTTACTGAAAAACATCTTCTCTAGTCTTCAACAACATCCGATCTCACTTGCATAACTCTTAGCAAGTCTACCACTTCATCTGATCTGCCTACTACATTGGTAACTCCTACCCTACCTTGTCAAGTCCTCTTCTCAAAGGCATATTGTCAACACAAGTTTCAAACAACCTAAAGTTGTAATCTTTGATTAAAATCCTACATAGGCAAGTGTTCCCTCTCAATTGGAATTAAAACTAGGTTCTAATACCAATTGATGCACTCAAGGATAGGGAGCCAAATTAATGGCAACCATGTCCTTGCATCAGAAACCTAGATTTAGTACACATATCTCTAATGGACTATGAATACACAAAATTTATATGGTTTTTATTCAGATTTAACTCTGTTACCGGATCCACTGGCTCAATTGCCAAATCCTAGTCTAGTTCATACCGAATGGATCCAGTTCGGGTGTAGCTAGAATCTGTATTATATATTTATACATTATATTATAAATATATAAATATATTTATATATTATATATTTATATATTATAATATATAATAATATGATATATAATATATATTTATATATTATATTATTTATGTAGTAATATATTATATTATATATTTATATATTATATTATAATATATTATTAATTTATTTACTAAGTTACCAGGTCCTTCATATTTGACCCGAGTACGAATGTGGATATGGTTCGAGTACCTGTTCAGTTCGGGTTCATCCTTGGGTACGGCCCAGGCACCTGGGTTCTTTGTGTGTTCTTTTGTAAAGGACCCACAAAGAACCCAAGCACCCAAGCAATACCCTAGGCATACCCAGCAAGAGCCCCACATTCTAAGAAGAGAAAAACAACAACAATTACAAAATTGGTCTATGAAAGGAGTATGACACCATCAATTACTAAATATGATATTGTTTTCTAATGAATTCCAATACAAATTTGATATTGTCTTGGCAGACCAGGAACTTATAACCACCGTTTAAAAAAACCTAGGGCTATTGTTTCCAATTGAACATGTGTAGATAGCATTAATTGATCCTCACGAATGCATCATTCCATCATTTACTCTCTCATTCGACCAACAGTATCATAGGAAGGGGAAAAAGACAATGTTTGGGCTAGACTGTAAATCAGACATCACTTGTGAATCAACACACCAGATCTTCAATATTGACCCTCTACACCTACATTGACCCTTGTTTGATTGACTCTTCTTAAATGTGGTTATCTGACAGTGTTGACCAAAGAGCTTTGCTATACTGACTATGTTGACCGAAAATTTCTGCTACATAGACAGTATCAACTTTTGTACCACTTACATTGCCTATTTTGTTTGTTGATTATGTTGCATTGAGTGCAATATTCTACTTTTCATTGAATTGTGATCAATATTGACCAAGAAACTAGTAAGCTATGCAGGCTTCTTTGAGTTTTTATTTTTTCTACTATATTTTTTAAGGAGAATCAATTACTATACTTGTGAAGTGATCATGAATTGAACTATTATAAGTTACTATGTCAAAATTATGTTGTATTCTATTTATTGGCAATTATGAGCATCAATGTTCTTATAATTTATAATTTTGAACATATATATATATATACTTTTTTTATTAGAATTAAATAATAAATAATGATTAAAAGGTTTTAATATTTATTTTTAATAATTTTAAGTTTATTCTATTTGATTTATTTTCATAAGTTCCAAGTTAACCAAAAAAGTAAAAGCATACTTAGAAGAATCTAAAAGGTCAAAAAATCAACTTAAAATTATATTTAAATACAGTAAGTTAATAGATTTTAAGAATTTAAAGATTCAAACCTACATTGAAATCTATATATACTTCTAAATTAATTATGAATTAAATATTAAATAGATTGTAAAATATTAAATTTTAAACAATTAAAATTTTCAAATATTATATTTATTAAATTTAATATTTAACAAAACTTTAAAAGCTAAAAAATTACTAAAATAATTAAAACCTTAAAATTAAATTAAAACTAACTATTAAAGATTTTTTAAAACCTAGAAAAAAAAAAATCTTAAAAGTTCAAACTAAATGATAAAGACAAACAAATTAATTACAAATTATGACTAAGTATGACAAGACTAGTTTAGCCCCTCTCTATAAATTTAACAAAGTTTAAAAACTAAAGAGACTTATAAATTTAATGTTCAAAATTTGAAATCTAAAAGAGTTTAAAGTTTAAATTAAACCAAAAAACCCTTAGGGCAAAGATAAAATTCCAATCAAGTTTGGAAAATATGAAATTCACCCAAAAAAAAAATTGTGATTAAATTCAACTAATATTAAAATATAAATGAGTTAAAAAATTAATTGAAATATTATAGATATATATTTTATTCCAATAATTAAACATCTATAAATTAAATATTTAAAATTTTATTTTTAAAAAAGGAACATCACATTTTAAAATTTAATGTATTAAAATTTTAAGAAAATTTAAAAACAATAAAAATAAACTAAAAAATAATAATAAAACACAAAACCTAAAATTTTAAAAACAAAAACAAGAGACTTGTAAACAAACTAAAGCTGCCCACAAATAAATAAAGATAAAAAACCTAAAGTTTGTTACAATAGCAATAAACTAAACCAAAAAACCCTTAGGGCAAAGATAAAATTCCAATCAAGTTTGGAAAATATGAAATTCACCCAAAAAAAAAATTGTGATTAAATTCAACTAATATTAAAATATAAATGAGTTAAAAAATTAATTGAAATATTATAGATATATATTTTATTCCAATAATTAAACATCTATAAATTAAATATTTAAAATTTAAAAATATTTTTAAAAAAGGAACATCACATTTTAAAATTTAATGTATTAAAATTTTAAGAAAATTTAAAAACAATAAATAAACTAAAAAATAATAATAAAACACAAAACCTAAAATATTAAAAACAAAAACAAGAGACTTGTAAACAAACTAAAGCTGCCCACAAATAAATAAAGATAAAAAACCTAAAGTTTGTTACAATAGCAATGAATGCCTCCTATAGTCATGTATGGCAATTGCCAAGTCATCTCAATATACTCCCAAGGGCAAAGCCCACTTACTCAGACTTGCAGATGCCACCTCAACACAAACTCCCAAGCTCACAAAAATCATTCCTTGTAGTGCTGAAATCGTTCCACGAATCACACAAATCACACATTATTGCATACAATTTTCTCAACACTAAACAGAATACTCTGAATCTCAATCCTACAACACCAAGCGTAAATGTTGGCCATAAAATTCAACATGGGCATCTGTCAACACCCATGGACAGCAAGACAAAGACTCTCACCCTTTTTGTATATATTTTAATTAAAAAACTTAAGCCCTTTAACATATGAATTTTGAGGCTAATTCTAACAATTTTTAAGGTTTTCATTTAGTTAGTTGAATTTCAAACTTCAATCATTAAATTCAGAAAACTTGTCACATAGTTTAAAAGCATAAAAATTCAAAAATCTGTATAGCTTCTGGACTCGATTATGTCCAAAAATTTTGCATCAACATTTCGGATCACACTCTGTGATCCATCATCAGGATGAAAGAGAGCAAGAGGAGAAGCTATACAGATTTATGATATGGATTGTGGAAACTTATTATCATTAATAAAAATTCAAGTTATGAAACAAAGGAATCAAGAAATAGTGAAGGCTAAGGGCCCACTAGCAGTCTCGACCTATTGCTGTTGTAGCTGTAAACACTGAAATTATCCAGATGTCAACACTTGCCTCTCAATAGTTAAAATCGCTGCTGATGATTGGCTAAGTTGTCCACACTCAAACTCTCAACACTCCACTGTCAAATAATTGAGAAAACAATGGGAAAGAAGATATTCAGCTGCTGTATGGAAAACGATGTCGTTAAGTACTTCATAAAACACTTTTTAGGATTTTCTCTATTTGTTTTACACAGTTCAAAACTCTACTCAACAAAAACTCAATAGGCCAAATTTTGACTCAGAGTCATGACTTGACAAACTTAGCATATTAAAAAATACACAAGAGCCCTCTAGTTCAAAAATGCAAAGAAGATACCAAAGAAGTAAGTATATGCATATCACAAGTGAAATATCAAATAAGCATACATTCCCAGAACAATATTCATATCATTGTGATATTTGTTGCAATAGAATGTTGAATTTACCTAGTTACCATGTATGAAAAAAATTCAATTTTGAGGAAAGTCAAAAAAATGGGAAATCCAGAATTTTCAAAAAAAAGATAAAATTTCTATAGGAATTAAAATTCTGGGCCGAATTGGGCAAATCCAGTGGGTCCAAAACAATCCAATTCTGGCAGGATTTGGTTAAAAAAATCCAAAATTGGTATCTAGGGCTTAAAAAAATCCAAAATTGGTATCTGACTTGTAACTTTATTCTTTCTGACCCTTTTTTCCAAGAATTGCGAATCCAATGTGTAATAAATATCTAGAAGACTGCCTGTTTAAGATCTTTAACCATATTTACACTAGGCAGATTACA
Source organism: Sequoiadendron giganteum (assembly GCA_007115665.2). NCBI lineage: Eukaryota > Viridiplantae > Streptophyta > Pinopsida > Cupressales > Cupressaceae > Sequoiadendron > Sequoiadendron giganteum. The sequence continues at coordinate 372,832,967 of CM021109.1, read as the reverse complement.
GAATATTTTAGGCTTACTGATTTGGGTTTACTTCAGAGTTAATTAGATCAGACAGATTTTCTAAAAATTCTAGGCTTGATTATCTGGGTTTTATCTGGAAAAAGCTATTTGAATACCATGAAACCCACTTCAAAAAAGTTAAAACTTATATTGATATATGTCGCATAGCTTGTCCAGGACTTATGTTCATTTGACTGTATTTCAACTTGAATAAAAACAATACAAAATTTTCAGATTTTTTCTGATTTGATAAAGTTGCTTTTTTCACAATACTATGAAAGAAGCAAATTCAGCAAAGACAGAATACTATTCAGTTGATCCTTCACAGGAAATATGATATACACCATCTCCATCAAGAAAGTAGAGAAAAATACCTGCCAAGAACATAGGGAAAAAGCTGCACTGAAGTCAGACCATAAAGGTAGTTTCCAAGTGAAAATGGGAGCAAGGGACTCAGCCGCAGCAAAGTAACCACACGAAATCCATTTTCTCCTATGGCTTTGTCAATTGCAGTGAATTTCTTGTTTCCTTCTACTAGCTTCATAATCCGTTCCCGAGCAAAGTATCTAGCAATTAAAAAAGACACAGTGGCCGCAATCTACAATCACATTAACAATGACAGTTAAATGGATAAGTACAATATTAGACTAAATTAATTATGAAGAATAGAATCACTTGTTTTGGGCGGCCACAAAATTGTCATACCGTTCCACTAATAGAGACAATAATGGTGCCTGTCACATTGCCAAAGAGTAGACCTGCAGACATTGTCAACGGGACTGCTGGAATTGCAAGAATCTAGCATCATAGAACACAGTCACATCAAATGTTGGATTAGCTGCTAGGAGATCAGAATCTAATTGATGCTTCAAAGCAGAGATCCAGAGTATTTGTCAACCCTACCAAACTGAGACAGCATCTACTCAAGAGTATCCTCTTATCATACAGGAGAGGCAAAGACTAAACTATGAATAAAAGCTAATCACAATATTAACTAGTACACAATCTAAATGGACATAGTTACAGCTACATTTTCTTATATTGTTTAATTTCAAATTGTATGTATACAGCATTTTTAACTAAAAATGCTAGTATGTGCCTATCATTACACATCTTGAAGACATGGTTGTAACTTGTAAGTCATTGCATGAATATGATTATCTCACTTATTCTCTTTCAGCTTTATATAAAATTCAAATATCAAATATGTACTACCAAAACGACATTACATCCAGTTTATAAAAACTTAGCATTTGAGAGCCAATAATATGATATTATGTTCACTAAAGTTAACAAATTTATTTGGACACAAATGTAGATGGCATTTTTTCCCTGTTTCTCAATCCTTCTCAACAAGATCATCCTAAACATTCAGAGAATACGTTCCTCTTTCCATGATGTCATAGACTTTTCATTCTTCTGGAGGATAGAAAACTTGTTGCTGTTTTTTTGGTCATGCTGTGTACCCTTAATCTGATACTGTAGGAACTCTTCTTGCCCTAGATTTTGTGTCTTGTTTTTTTGTTTTATGTTTTGCAATTTCGTTGTGTTCTCACAAGGGTTTTCTGCCATTTTCTGAGTTTTTTGCATATAACGAAGAGAATGCCAAACATAACGAAAATGCACAAGCTGAAAATTAACTACTGCTGCAATGAAGAGGCTATTTATTTATTTTATCAAATCTGTATTGCAATCACATACCCGATAAATCCAGGAGTAATAACTGCTGTTGGTGATTTGCAGCCAAAAGCACCTCTCTAATAAATTTGTTTCACCAAGAATATGTAGCTTTTTTCTCTGGAACTGATGTAGAATGCTCCAAATAGGCAAGGCGCACCTCCTTGATTTTATCAGGAATTTTTGAAGCCCTCCAAGACCAAAATCGCCCTTACCCTCATGTGCCCAATCTGCTGTATTAATGGCTCTATGCAGCTGTAATGTCTTTCTGATTTCTTCTGTATATTAACCCTATCAACACTTGCAGATACCTTCACAAATATGCTCAAAAACCCCACGTGCCAACATGAGAATGCACAGATCTGCAATATATAATATTCTTCAGTGATTAACCATAAACCTCCGTTCTGCAATGAATATCTTACGAAACCCTTGTATTAGCTTCTCTAAAATGCCTCAACACTGTAGCGGGTACTGTTCATGCGGGTACTGTTCACGCGGATGAAAGCTTGCAATCTGCTCTTTAATGGCTGCCAATGATGAATCATAGGGTCTGCACTTGATAGTCCTTCAATAATCTTTAAACCCTAGATAAAAATCTTCCCTTTTAAGTGCAATTAGAACTTCTAGATGAAGCTCTCCCGACTGGCCAAATTCAATGGATATTTCAACACCTCAAATGGCTGCAACACTAAAGAGTATAACGTTCTTCAATGGCTCGAAGGACAAAAACCCTTGGCTTCTCCTCACAGACAATTTTCACCAAATCAAATGCTCAATCCAATGAATGGCACAATCTCCAATGTAAAATATTTATAATTCTCCAAGAGGGGTCGATTTCTTCAAAAAACACCATTTAATAGCATTAAATGTTATTAATTGCATTCACTTTTAATATTTCATTAAGTTTACCAAAGTTGGCGCCCAAATAATAATTAACTCAAATGGCCCCATGCTCATGACACCTAGACCCTCAATATTAAGTTAAGTTATAACTTAATAATATACCCTTTTAAATTAATTATTGTTTATTTGAGCCAAATAAACATTAATAACTCCATAAATACTCAACATCTCTGAATGTCATCTGAACTGGGTGCTAAGCCGAGGTAACTGCATATGACCACACGCCTTACTAAAAATAGTAAGGGTCCCCCTCTATGTAACTCTGACTTACTATAAATAGTAAGTAATGCATACGGAGTCTTGGAGACTTCAAACGAAAGCCAAAGCTGCTAGTTTCTGAACACTGGAGACGATACAATCCCCAGAAGACCCCTTAACCATCCTCATTAGCCTACGAGGATCAAAAATATAGGCTAATCTCCTCTGACAATTGATGTCAACTAGAAGGGGACATTACAGTCCGCCCTCCCTGAAATTGCTTGTCCCCAATCAATCTCGACTGCCAAAAGAAAATCCTCTGTAAGATCTCTCCACCTAGATCCCATGGGTAGAACTGTGCAATGTCCCTGATATCCTCAAACAACTCCTATAATACTAACACCAGAATAACTAGCTGAACTTGTTGTCCCCATCCAAACTTGCCATCAGGTGTAGCAGGAGTATGAATCTCAAAAGGAAGCAACTCAAACAACTGACAACATTCGCTTCCTAACTTTGTGCAAGGCAATCTATCATAACCATTGTCAAGTACATGCACCACCGAACTGTGCATCTGAAATAGGTCATGCACGTGAGGGTCAAATGTAAAACTGTGCGCACTCCTCACTGTGTATACCTCAGAAAACTCCTCTGCGAGCCCTGTCTAAAACCTCGATGCACTGGAAGGATCCCAAACACTACAATCAGCGCTCGTCTCAAAATCCGGGTCAAGAGTGGAACCAATATCTAACCCGAAAAGCAGATTATCATAAGTCCATGTAACATCTGTCTCAAACAAGGGGTTGTTCACAAACAGAACAACACCGCCATGTTGATCTAAAGCATACAACTCTTAACCACTGGAGTCATTCACAGACGCTAGCTCCTCCTGAAACCTCTCTTGCCCTATCCCCCTACTCTTCTCTCCACAAAGAGAGATAGAATGCAAGCTCCCACCTGTAACTCCCCTCAACACATGTTTTCATCCATCAACCTCAAATGACATCTCCATCTTCGGTACGTCGAGGGTAAATACTCCCAAGTCCTGGAGCCATTTCATTCCCAAAACTATATCCATCTCACCCATGTTGACAACATAGAAATCAGAATGTAGCTCATAGTTGTTCAGCATCAAAGTGAGATTAGTAACCCGCCTAGTGCATGTGAGGGTATATCCGTCAACAACTCGAACTTTGAGTCCATCAAAATCCTCAACCTGAAGTCTACCTCTAGCCACCAAGCCCTCAGCAATGAAATTATGTGTTGCTCTAGTATCCACCATAGCAACACAATGTTGCCCACTAACTGTTCCCCTGAATCTAAATGTGGCCTCGTCCTGAACATTAGCGAAGAATGCCATAGGAGCCAAATTTTCGTTAGCAAATGCCTTCATATCCTAATCAACCCCTGTATCCACATGCTGATCTGCATCTTCAAAATCTGAGTCCTCATAAAATGCCCACATCACACGATTTGCTTTGCCCTTAGGTCTCAAAGAGAAATCATGATCCCTGTTATATGGTTCCTTACACCAGAAGCATAGTTTCTTTTTTCTCAACTCTTCATGTGACTCCTCATCCACCATGGTTGCTGATTTCTTTTTCTTATCAGCAAGTTGTTGAGTGTCCTCATTGCTGGTTGAAGGAACATCCTTGTGTGTACACCTACTTTTCAGGGCTGTGAACTTCATACTCCTTGCCTTCCTCATTGCCTCCTGCAATGTTGGTGGATAAAAAGCTTTTATCCACCCACGTAATGGTTCCAATAAGCCCTCCATAAAGAGTACAACTAGCCTCCTCTCAGATATGTTTATCACCATCACGGATAACCTCTGGAAATCACTGATATAACTCTCCAGGCTGCCAGTCTACCTAAGCTGAGCAAAGTCCCTGAAATAAACTTTTGGATCTTTTTTATCGAAACGATCAACCAGTCTATCCACGAACTCCTGATAAGTGGTGATACGATCATGTTGTAGTGTCACCATTCCCTGATACCACCAATCATGGGTTTCTCCCTCTAAATGTAGCGTGGAAAACTTGATTGCTTCTTCTTCAAACATAGGTCAAAGTGTCAAGAAAGTGTCTAACCTATGGATCCAAGACTATGTTCTTACCTTGCCACTACCATCAAAATAGGGTAGTGTGATATTGCTGGTAGCGTGCTTCAAATCTCTGTTTTGGTTCCGAGGCCTATTCCCTTGTCGAGACCTGTAGTAATTCATCCTCGATTGCACAAATCAATCAAAATGCATGAGCTCGCATGCCTCTGGTGTCAATTGCCGCCACTCATCGTGGGCAGCCATAAATGCATCAACATAGGTTGGTTCCTAAACCTCTTCAATATTCTCCTCAACTCTCTCTTCCCTCAGAAAAGTGGGTCGAGTAGGCCTATCTGCAATGTGGGAAGGTGCTCTCTGCACTCTCCGTGACCCTGCTACACTCCTGTCATCATCCTGATCCTGGAGTTGTCTCCTAGGCAAATTCAACTGTTGTAGAGTAGCTGTGAGTAATTGTAGTGCACCAGTTACCTGTTTTTGCCAATTTGTAAATCCCTCAATGTCTCCCTCACTTCTCTGTCATCATCCCTACCCTTGTTTCTTCTTTCATTCTTGTGTGGACCCTCTTTTACCCTATCACCCATCCCTACCAATGGTACCTCTGCAAATGGATTATCCCTCTGCCAATCTTCCTTTGATTCTCCTTTACTCCGAGTGTAATATTTGTGGTGACTTCTCATATGAACCTTCAACCCTCCAGGATGGCAGGATTAAGGCTCTAATACAAATGTAGGAACTCTTCTTGCCTTAGATTTTGTCTTGTTTTTTGGTTTTATGTTTTGCAATTTCATTGTGTTCTCACAAGGGTTTTCTGCCTTTTTTTTGAGTTTTTTGCATATAACGAAGAGAATGCCAAACATAACGAAAATGCACAAGCTGAAAATTAACTACTGCTGCAATGAAGAGGCTATTTATTTATTTATCAAATCTGTATTACAATCACATACCCGATAAATCCAGGAGTAATAACTGTTGTTGGTGATTTGCAGCCAAAATCACCTCTCTAATAAATTCGTTTCACCAAGAATATGTAGCTTTTTTCTCTGGAACTGATGTAGAATGCTCCAAATAGGCAAGGCGCACGTCCTTGATTTTATCTAGAATTTTGGAAGCCCTCCAAGACCAAAATCGCCCTTACCCTCAAGCGCCCAATCTGCTGTATTAAAGGCTCTATGCAGCTGTAATGTCTTTCTGATTTCTTCTGTATATGAACTCTATCAACACTTGCAGATACCTTCACAAATATGCTCAAATAAACCCCACGTGCCAACATGAGAATGCACAGATCTGCAATATATAATATTCTTCAATGATTGACCATAAACCTCCGTTCTGCATTGAATATCTTACAAAACCCTTGTATTAGCTTCTCTAAAATGCCTCAACACTGTAGCGGGTACTGTTCGTGCGAGTACTGTTCACGCGAGTACTGTAGCAGCGGATGAAAGCTTGCAATCTACTCTTTAATGGCTACCAATGATGAATCATAAGGTCTGCACTTGATAGTCCTTCAATAATCTTTAAACCCTAGATAAAAATCTTCACCTTTAAGCGCAAATATAAATTATGGATGAAGCTCTCCCGAATGGCCAAATTCAATGGATATTTCACCACCTCAAATGGCTGCAACACTGAAGAGTTTAACATTCTCCAATGGCTCGAAGGACAGAAACCCTTGGCTTCTCCTCACAGACAATTTTCACCAAATCAAATGCTCAATCCAATGAATGGCACAATCTCCAATGTAAAATATTTATAATTCTCCGAGAGGGGTCAATTTCTTCAAAAAGCACCATTTAATAACATTAAATATTATTAATTGCATTCACTTTTAATATTTCATTAAGTTTACCAAAGTTGGCGCCCAAATAAATTAACTCAAATGGCCCCATGCTCATGACGCCTAGACCCTCAGTATTAAGTTAAGTTATAACTTTAAAATATACCCTTTTAAATTAATTAATGTTTATTTGAGCCAAATAAACATTAATAACTCCATAAATACTCAACATTTCTAAATGTCGTCTAAACTGGGTGCTAAGCTGAGGTAACTGCATACGAAAACATGCCTTACTAAAAATAGTAAGGGTCCCCCTCTATGTAACTCTGATTTACTATAAATAGTAAATAATGCATACAGAGTCCTGGAGACTTCAAACGAAAGCCAAAGCTGCTAGTTTTTGAAAACTGGAGACGATACAATCCCCAGAAGACCCCCTAACCATCCTCATTAGCCTACAAGGGTCAAAAATATAGGCTAATCTCCTCTAACAATTGATGTCAACTAGAAGGGAACATTACAAATACTATGTTTAGGCACATTGCCAAGTGAGCTTGTCCACTATAATGTCCCTGATTTAGCCCTACACTCTTCAATTGAATTTAGCCTATTTCTGGAAACTCGTAGGCTAAGCAAAATTGGAAATTAGGGTTTCCTATTTTATAGGAGGTTTCAGATGTAGTTTTGAGGGCTTGCATGTGAGAGTTTTTGATGCATGTCTGGTGGAGCTTTTTGGGTTTTTGTAGAGCTTCAGAGTGGTGAAACATGCATCTCCATCTGACAACTTTTTCAGGCACTTACTATTTATAGTAAGTCCTGTTGGCTTCCCGATTTGTGTTCAAAAGGCGTTTGGAAACACTTACTATTTATAGAAAGTCATGATTACTGCTCAATTGATGTTCAAATGAAGCTTTGCAAACTTACTATTTATAGCAGTACCATTCTAGCAGTGGTTCAATCATCTGCATTTCACATTTCTATTATGGGCAGTATGGCTGATCAATTTGGCTTTCTGTTGAGTTTGAAGTAAACTTACTATTTTTGGAATTTGCTATTTTTAGTAAGTTTATTTGTGGCAATGGCATCATCTCTAGTTTGACTCAACTCAGGTCATCATTCTATTTCTGGCAAAATCAGTTTGAGCGTTGGTTTTGGCTTTGGCTTCTATCCCTCATTGGACTGAGTTCCAGACTTAGTCAATATTTTATGTTTTGAAGTTGTACCCCGTGCCTAGGCTTGATGACTTCAAGTTGTTTTTAAATAGGGGACATAAAGGGGTTTATTTGAGCATTTAATATTTATATTAAATGTTTTATTGTGCAACTTGTAAATGGATGCCTAGAGAGAGATGATTAATGTTTTAATAATTTAAATAAAGTGCAACATGAGAGGTGGCGTCCCTTGGAAGAAGCCGAAGAGTTTTTTGTGGGAGTTTCAAGTTGATTCATTTTCCAGCTGAAGAGCCTATTTATTGATGCCTTGCTCATTCATTCTCATCTTTGGAAAATATTGTAAAGTTATGCTGCTGAATTGATTTCAAAACCCGGCTAAGGGGGAGCTTAGTATTTTTACACCATTCTTCGGGCATGAAACTATGGTTCCCTAGATGGTCAATTGAGAATGTGCTTCATTTAGAAGTGCATATTGAGTTTCAGCGTTGGTGAATTTGGTGATAATTTCCAGATTTGAGCTTGCTGGTTTTGTATTGCTGAAGATGCTTTTTAATTGCAGCTCATAGAGAGAATTCAATTTCATTATGGGTGTTTGATTATTCAATGTCTTTGCTCTTGGCGCCCCTAATTGTGCATTCGCAGATTTTATCATTGAAAGATTGATTTTTAAAGCAAGGTCGACTTCTTCCTAGGGCCATACATTGTACTTGGTGCTTTGAATTTCGTGTTTGGCTATTTTGGTGATATTTGTGCTTGGATAGTGGTTGCTTCTTGGTCGCCCAGCTTTGGAATTGATGTAATTTCAGTTTCATTGGATTTTGGAGGAGTTTGGTAAGAATTTTGTGCATTTTGGGTGTTGCATAGTTGCTGGTCTGTATTTTCAGTTGATGGCATTTCATATTAGACTTGACTCATTCCATGTTATGCTATAATTCTTGGATGTATATGCTTCTAGTTTCATGTGCATTCATTTTGGAGGGGATAGAAGCATTTTGGATGATGATATGAACAATTTAGCGAAAGTTTAAGTTGCTGGTCTGATTATCTCAGTTTGCTGGTCTTTATATCAGACCTGGTTATTCTCTTTTCATGCTATATTTCTTTGGTCTTTCAACTCACATTTGTGGTCAGAAGTATAGTATAATTCTTGTAGAAGTTTGGAGCAGATTTCTATTGTATTTTCATTGCAATAAGCTCATTGTAAATGTTGGTAACAGTAGAATTGTTCCAGTCATTCTTATTTCAGCATTTACTTGTGTTTAATTCAAACATTGTAACGCCTGGATGGTTTACCGCTAGTGTGGAGAAATAAATAATTGTAACTCTCATATCTCTCCCACTGCTTAAGTGGCGAATCCTCACTGTTGAGTGGATGCCTGCTAATAGCAGATGAATTGTATTTCATTGTAATTATCTTCCCCCCACTGAACAAGTGGTAGTGTGGATTGCTCATGGTCGGATCACCGCCTACATTTCATTTCCAGCTTTGTATTTCAGATCAGATTATTGCTAACGATCCCTTCCCATATGCTATCACCTTGCCTTCAATAGGATCTTAATGAACATTCTTGGCGAAGGTTACATTCAGTTGATTATCTTTTGGGAGTTAACGCTAACATTTGGCGTAGTGCTGGTTTGTGTTGTGAAAACATTGAGAAAAAATTAAAGGGCACATTTCATCCACTTTTGAGATTTGTCATTGGCTAAAATCGGCAGTAGAAAATGCATGTATTTCCATTTCATCTATGGAAATTATTTTTGGGGAGCTTGCAAGGTCATGGTGCTCCCTTTATTTTACTTGGCATCCCACCTTGAAAATATCTTGAGTTTCCTCTTAGTTGTCTAAAGACAACATAGATGTTGCCTTTTATAAGGGCCCCCAGAGGATGCCACATTCCACTTGTCAGACTACAACTTTTAAGTATGTTTTCCTAGAGGCATTCCTCGAAGAAAATTGAGGATAACGATTCTTTCGTATTCATACAGTCAGTGACAACAGCCTTTATTTTGCTGGCACATGTGGCTGGAGCATAACTCTCACATTTTTGTAATGTCCCCTTTGCGGATATTCCTAAATTTTGCCCTAAAACCACAATTCCAATCAAAATAAGAAATGCAATACATTTAAGAGTATAAATTTACCAATTGAAATGCCCTTTATAAGAGAAATCTTGGTTCAAGTCCTGCACACCATATTTGTCACTAGAGATTGACGTTAAATCATAAGCCATGATAACATCTATTTTTACTAAACATTAGTAGGCATAATAGTATCACATAAACATTATTCATATTGAAATCCAATTAAAGCAATAGCCATTCCAAATACATTTGGATCCATTTCATAGCTTATTTCCAACAGCCAACCAAATTAGGAATTCAATGGGAAAGCATGATAGGACATCGAGAGCCTGTCCTCCTCAATCAAGCCCAAGGGCACGAAATGAGCCTTTGAGACATTCGGTCCCTTGGCCCCAGGTATTGGCACATCCATCTTGGGGTTGGCGTACTTGATGAGTGAACCAGTACTGCTGCATATCCCTATCAAACATTTTGCATTGGTTCCAAACATGATTGCAATAACTTAATTTCTACAATATATGTATATATCTATGGTTGTTCTTAATTTATATTCTAAAATTATTCTTCAATTTAATTTTTAAATTCTTTCAATTGCTTATTGATGTCTTGAATGATTGATGTCTTAGTGATTGATATTTGAATGATTTGAGGCTAGAATGATTGATGCTTGAATAGTTGATGTTTGAATTAAAGATGTTTGTATGTTTGATTGATTGAATGAATTGACAATTTATGATGATGATTTGTTGATTGATTGTTTGCTTGATTTGACAATTGATGATTGATTTGATGGATTCATGAGTGATGATTGAATGAGTGCTGATTTGATGCATTGGTGAGTGATGAGTGATAAGTGATCCTTGAATGCTTCGAATGATTTCTCTTTTATACTTTATTGGTGAAAGAGTCACCACTTTTCATAAGAATTGAGTCACCACCCTTACTTGTTGCCTTTTTGAGAATAATAAATTATTTTTCCAAATTGATCTCTCTTGCTGTTATGAAAATTCATTGATTGATTATTGGATAATTACAACAAGAGACGTAGTCTCTTTATATAGAGAGATACTGAAAATCAAAATAGAAACTTCTAAATAACTAACAAGAAAGATTTGAAGTTATCTAATCTAAAACAGAAATAGAAACAATCTAATAAGATGACCATTAATATTACAACTAATATTTTAATACCCTCCCGTAATGGTCATCGTACAAACAAAAACTAAGTCTACCCATATTGTGTTGGTCATCAAAATGCATAGTATGTAGACTCCTTCTGCTCAGTTTGCTATGCCAAGTGAGCACTTTGCTGAGACGCTTCCTAGTTGGTCTTCTCATCAGCCAACCACTTTCTGCAATACCTCTATATATGACCAATCTTCCCATAGTAATGGCAAGTAATAGACTTCTTCTTGGAACTCTCCTCTGAATCGCCTCGTCCTTTCTGCTAAATGGACTGGCCTTTGCCAATGTCCTTGGCAGTAAATGCTTGTTCAACACTAGGAGATTCACTGCTGCTCCCAAACTGCTTCCTCCACCTATCCTGCTGCAAAAGCTTGTTGCACAACTCATCGAACTTCAAGTCAACATTGGTGGATGTAATGTTGAGTGTTTCGGTGAAGTGCTCGTAGGAATGTGGCAAACTCTTCAAAGTGATTACCACCATATCCTCCTCTTCCATCTTATGACCAATGGCCTCCAGTTGATCGCAAATATTTTTTATTTTCATCAAGTGCTCCTATAAAGACACTTGGTCATCCATCATAATAGAAAAGAGCATATTTTTCAAGAAGAAAGCTCTGCTCTTGTCTGAGGTTTCATGAAGATCTTTCAAATGCTTCCAGATCTCCACAACAAACTTACCAGAAGGTATTTTTGGTAACATCTCATCAGTGACAAATAATATGAGAAGCATGACTACCTCCCTATTACCTCCATCATACTTGTCCTAATCCATCCCAGCAAAAGTGGGACGAGATTTTGTACCTAGGACAAGCACATCCAAACACCAGTACTCAAAGATGGTAAGCATCCTCTACTTCCACGTGTTGTAATTATTTCCATTGAACCTCTACAAACTTTCCAACATAACATTGGACAAAGTTGCCATCCCTCCCATTTTCCAAAGCACAAAAAATGAGGTAACTCTGTGATCAGCTGACAAAACACTAGACAATCAACTGGCACAACTCCCGTTTTGTCAAAAAAAACATCTAAAAAAGAGGCTCAGAAGCTATAAGATTTTTGTAGAAAAACCCTCAAAACTCTGAAAGATTTTCAAAACTCTATAAATTTTTTTGGAAACTCTATACAAATTTTTTATTTTCCCAAAAATTGTCAAAACTGGCTCCAAAAAAAAACTTTTTCTTCAAACTGCCATGAAATATCAGAAAATCACCTAAAAATAATGGCACAAAATTCGAGGCATGAATCCCAAGGTACCCAAAAAAATTTGAAGACAACCCAAAAAGGTCTCGAAAAACCCACCAACAATCTACAATCAAAAAAAAAAATCAACTTGAAATGAAAGGTCAAAACCCTAGCCGAAATTGCAGAAACCCTAGGCAGCCATGAATGCACTCAGATCAGAAAAATTCAAGCAGAAGAATCAAAAAAACATAAAACCCTAGTCATGCGACCTTGAGGAAGACAAAAATGTGTCCAAACAAGGTGAAAATCGAGGATAATAGAGTCCCGAATTGCAGAGATGAGCCGACATATTTCAAAAAAACAACGCAGGCCGAAGTCGCTATCACAAGTCGTCGGATTTCATTATTAAGTGTGGTCAAGAACACCCTCTCAAATTAAAAGTAGTGTTCCACGGTGTCTCTAGGACAGGGAATGCAGGGATGAGTTTTGGGTACGTTGGGGGTATGGTAACTAAAATAATATATAATATTTGAAAATTATATTAAAAAAGTAGTAAAAGAGATTGCAATTTATCATGTGTGTAAATGATCTCACAATCAATTCAACCAAAATTCAGAATATATATATTATAATAATCAATTTCATGATTTCATCAAGTTTGCAATACAAAGTTAGTATTACAGGTACAATGAGCCAATGGCAAATCAAACTCATTTTCCAATGCAAATACATAATGTACTCCACATCACTAGATCTGCTAAATCTCAAAACCCAAGAAGGATCATTTCTTTGCCCATTTTAAGCTGGTCTTTGATAAAAGATAACAAAAACAACAGAGCAATTAATGTATCAATCTTAAGAGGTAAAAGTAGAGATTTACAATTTAGCTGATTTGCGGACAACAGGTAGGCATTGGTACAAAAATTAAAATTGAAGTGATTGATTGTTATATCTAGTCGAAATTCAATGTTGAAAAAAAAAATCAATTGATATTAAGAAAGACTCTTTATTATTCTTTTTTAAAATTAAGTCTGAATGAAGAGGATAATTTAAAGACTACAGAGGAGTGGCTGTTAATAAACAGCAAGGGGCCAAAGGTGACGACTTTGCAGCTGAAGAAGTAGAATATCATCATCCTTTATATTTTTCTTCTCTGTTTTCATTTATGTTGCTTCGCAGGAAATACTAATGAGGATTCAGGAACTCACAAACATTTATGAAAATAAAATTTACAGAGCTTAACAGTGATTGTTGAAAAATGAGAGTTCTTTTTTAAAAGGTGTGGGGCTGCCCTGCTATTCCCAGAACAGTGAGGGACATCTCCACATTCCTTAGCCATCCTAGGGATGGCAGGGTGTTCCGGACCCCAGACACACCTTACAGAGGGAAACACCCTAGGGACATGGCATCAAAAGGGACAGAAAGAGCACATTTCATTCCCATGCTGTCATCTTCAGGACATGGTACGTGGGTTTTATGATTTATCCCAGAGACACATTCTTAGTAAACACTGAATTAAAGTTATGTGAAATAAGTATATAATACATTTGAGATATAAAAGCTAAATTTGGTTTCATCAAGCACATGGGCAGCCATTTATGGTAGAGGATAGTGACTATTATCAATTTATATCACATCCAAAATTTCTGTATCAAGATCAATAAATTCATAATTAACATATAATGCTCACAAATATCCATGGTGATTTGCATGATTCCTTCTCTTTATGATTGTGTTTGTTGAGAGAATACACCTTACACAAATACACAAATGTCCTTGATTACTCCATCTATGAGTGAATAACAGGGCATGTATTTACTGGATAATAATAATCACTAATCCAGATTATTGATGACAGTACCACTGTTCGTTGTTTACAAAAATAATAGCTTAAATTACTCTCATTTGATACATTTGTGTTCCTTATCTAATCATTGTACTTTAGTTTGATGCTCTGTTATTGTCTCATCTGATATCCTGTCATAGCACTAAAAGCTTGACTCCTTAGGATAGCTTAGTTGGAATAAAATGGAGATAAAATCTATACTGAAAATGACAGAGATATTGAACAGGTTATGGATTAAGTAATGGATTTTAAATAATTTTGATATTTGACTTTAATTATCTGGACTATTGTGATATCATGATTAAGTATTGTGAGTAGGATTTGTTTGGATGTATGTGTGTACAGATTCTAATCAATGGTTTACCACCTTTAAATGCATATCTTAACAAAAGAATTTCAAGTATAATCTGCAATTCATTAAAAGGACTAGTCCAGAAGAAAGGTTGATATTTGTGTAATGTCCACGTTTACTAGCCCGCCAACGGAATAAATTATTTTAATTATTTAATGTTACTAGGCAAAAAGTACAAAGTTGAAAAGGTAATATTAAATAATTATATTAAAAGGTTATAAAGTGACTTTGAGACATATTTTTAATAATAAATTAATAAAGTCACTTTATAAAAGAATATTAAGTGATTTAGGCGGGGAAACCCTGAAAGTGCAACAAGGTATTATAAATTTGATTTGAGAGCTCATTCTCTCACAATTCTAGTTTATTATTTCATTTGGGGTTTGAAGTTTGGAGCTCTTTGGAGTTTGAAACCCTAGGAAGGTTATCCTACAGGTACCAATTTTGGTGATGCATTATTCCTCCCTAGCTAGTGTTGGCGAATTCATCTAGGATTCGCACGTGCACGTTCAAGCAAATTTATGAATCTCCTTCGGAGATAAATTTGAAGAATAGAGATTTTCTTCAGCTTGTCTAAGAAGCTAAGTTTCTGAAGTTTCAGTTTAAGGGTTTTGAATAATATTCTTGTTTATGCCTGAGTTTATTACTGCAAAATCAAAAGGTATTAATCTACTGCTACAATGGCGTGAATAGTGTCGCTACAGTGCTGCCATAGTGACGTGAATAGTGAAAATCAGGTTTGAAGGGTTTGCTCGCTATTTTGGACACCATACTTCATTTTTTTAGTTGTTCACCATTTATCCAGTGTTGGGCGAGTTTGGAAAGGGGGGACGTGAATCATATCAAACCCTAGGTGTCATTTATTTCCAAATCTTATAATAAAAACATGGAGTTTTTGTTTGAAGGTTACAAAGAGGCAAGACGTGGGCCATTTTCAGTGATAGCATCAATCTGCTCATTACTGGTGTATAAATGTCAATTTGCACCCCTAACGCAAATTCCCTTTTACCCCTTGCACTTTAGAAAACCAAATCCAAAGGTGAACTTTCACCTAAGCCTGCTGCCTTTGTTCCACTTGGCACCTGTTTTGAGTGTCGGTAAAGGCGCTTTTTGTCTAGGATGCTCGAGCGAAGTGCAGACCTCTATGCGGCACGCTAACGTCCCTGATAGATTCCTGCGTCTGGAGCCTACAAAGGCATTACAATTTCCATTAGGAGTCGAATTGTAACGCCCTCTTCGGCTGTCAGACCCGAATATGGCCGTTTTCTTCCCTCTTTCCTTCATATTCACTATTCTTGATTCCATTTTGCATCTCTTGGATCTTTGGACCTCTCCATCCTTTCTAACTCTCTTCTTCCTCTAGCTTCACTCCAACCTTGCTTGCACAGCTTCATACAGCTTGTTATAGCAGCTTCAAGCTCTTTCAATCACTCTCAAGCAACACTTTACACTTCACAACAGCAACATCAACACTCCATCACTTCAGTAGAGCAAGTGTGGAACGAAACACCACGGCAGCAGAGGCTTGAATTCCTCTCATTTTCTCCCCCACTAGCCTTGAGCGCTTTGGGCGGAGGTGGTAAGCTTTCACTCCTCTCCTCTATTATTTGGTTGAGTAGCATAACACTGTTTTGTAGTGCTTTATTGCTCTTTACTTCACTTCTACTTTTCTCTCTATCTATCTGGTTGTCCGTGGAGGTGGGAACACCAAAACGGGGGTTTGACTGAGGCAAACCCCTATACAGCCCCAACATTTTCTCTCTCTTGTGTGCAGGTATTGAAGACATTCACGCATTGGAGGCTTCATCACTCGCACGTTCGTAAGCGATTCCTTTCCCTTCTTCTCCTTGTCTTTATCATTTCTATTTCAGTCTATTTCAGTTCTATCATCTTCCTATATTCTAGAAGTTCGCAATAATTAGAGTAGAAGCATTCACTTTGTCATTTTCTGTGATAAACCTACTTTCAAGTTTGTACGAGACGCCAACGCACCTCGAAGACGCCAGCGCGCCGCGCTATCGTCCGTATCCTACGCTGACGTCCTTCGGCCAAGAGCTTGACAATTTGTCCAGATAATCTCTGTGACTTGCTCTTTATGATTCCAGAACTCTCATCGTTGTCCTTTGAGGTAGTTTAGGGCAGTTCGCCCCGTGAGGCTCTCTGAGTGAAGAGAACTCGTGTGTAGCGAATCCCCCTTCTCTACATTTTGGTGAACCCAACGTGAAGAACAGTGTTCTTCAAAAAACAAGGAATTTATTTACCCCTACTTGGCGAGGTCATAACTTTTGACTCAGTGCAAGGAATTTAGAACCGTTTCCATTGTTGGAAAGGTCTTCTAGAGAACTAGTTCAATCCCTAAAATACAAGTGCATTTGGCAATCAAATTTTAAGGACCGACGCAAGTTCCAAACCCTAATTCCACTCCGAAGACCTCCGAAAATGCAAATTACTAGAACATAGAAAATATCGAAAAAATCATAATGAATTTAATATCTTCTTTTATTAGTTCTACATATAATTTTATTCAAAATGTTAATGATATTCCATTTCATGCATGTGATAGTGACTTGGCTTTGCCCATGTCACTTTGTATCTTTGATCCTTCTCATGAAATTCCTCCTACTTCGGAGGATATTTTTTCGCAAGAAGATGAAATCATTAATACCTTTCTTAACATTACTCTACCTTCTATTCATTCCAATGCACTCTCTTCTAGAGATAATGCATTTGTGAATGATGAATCTCCTACTCATTCCAATGCACTCTCTTCTAGGGATGTTGCATTTGTGGATGATGAATTTCTTGTCTATTCTAATGTGCTCTCCTCTAGAGACGATGCATTAGCAAATCTCAAATCTCCTTCAACATTTGATCATGTCTGGATCGATGTTGAGAATGTGTCTTCGAATAATTGTTCTACTAGTTGTGATGATTCTGTAAATGTAATCTATGTCTCTGCTGCCCCTCAAAGGCCTAAGAGACCGATCATTTACATGACTCCAGCTAGTCCTCCTGAAGGGGTTTGTTCTATTGATGGTGTTCCATTTGATAGTGATCCCCTTGACCCTTCTATGGCTCCCTCTTATAGAGCGGTAGGCCGTACCTATGATACTAGAATGAATAAACAACTAAGATTTCCTAAAGCACTTGAACCTGCGACTAAAGCACATGATCTTGTCGAGCAACCTCAAGTTACTCCGGCTAAGATCTCACTGTGGGATTGGCTTCAGTCTGCTTCAGTTTATCAAAATATGCTTCAGGAAGCCTTGCAAAAGATCCTCTTGCCTTCTTTCATTAGGCCGATAGATGTTGATGCGTTGATCGCATATATTCGAGCGGATTCGTCGAATATTATGTTCTATCCCCAGGAGCTGCCACCTCTGGAGGTACAGAAGCGAGAAGATCCTCTAATGATTATAGTCAACATTAATAAGATTGGTATTAGACATACTCTCGTTGACGTTGGTTCGGCGCTCAATGTATTTAGCATTGATCTATTACCTAAGATTAATGTCGATCCATCTTCAATTAATGCTTCTTCTGTCGTCATTTGTGGGTTCGATAATGTTAGGAGGCAAGCTCTAGGTATAATAGTATTACCTTTGTGGCTTGGACCCGTTACTGTACCCACTCTTGTATATGTTATGTCAGAAAAGTTACCTTATAACCTTCTTCTTGGTAGACCGTGGATTCATGCTATGGGTGCAATCCCGTCTACCTTACATAAATCTATTAAGTTCATTGCTAACAATAAAGTAGTCACAGTTAAGGTTGACCCTGATGCTAAGCACTTATGTGAGATGGCAGTTGTTGGTCAAGCTTCAGTTGTGCCTACTCTTATTCCTTTAGTATCTTCCAATGCGTCAATGTTTACTCCAATAGTATCTACTACAAAGGATACTCTTGAGATAAACGTCCCTAAAGAAGATCCTTCTGAAGCAAGAAATTCTAAGTCCTCTTCTCAAGAGAATGTGTGTCTTGGTGATGATTGGGGTCTTTTAGACTTTACAGATTCCATCATTCAGGAATATACGATCGACCCGATCCACTTAGACCCTTCGGTAACATCATTCACACCCACTACCAAAGATGGTCATTCTTCTATATAGCGGGATAATGTGAATGCAAACTGTAATGTTCTTAGTATTGATCCTCCTTCTAAGGAGGATGATTATGCCTCTGCTAAACAGGATAATGTTGACAATCCTATCAAGAAGGATGATGACGATCCCGTAGAGGAGTATGTTCCCCCTTGCTAAAATAATGCTCTCTATGAGGATCCCCCTTCTTCTCATGATTTACAAACACGTTATGGCCCCGACTTTAAGTTTGTCTCTAAGTATGGCTATGAGCGTAAAGGTCGTGGGTGTAACGAACAAGGCATTCAAGTCTCTGTAGAATTCACACCTCATAAGCATAATTTGGGGCTTGGTTGCTCGAATTAACAGTCTGAACGGAAACCACGGTTGAACGTTGACGTGATGCTTGCTCAACCTCATTCTCGCAGATTGGTCCATCCTCCTTTGTCTTCTATCTTCGTATCTTCTTCATGCGAGAAGTCAAGTCTTTCTCAGCAAGAGAAAGGGTTGCTTCCTGCTCCTCATCCTTTATCTGAGCAAGAGCATATTTTGTTGCGGCTTCTTAAAGCCCGCTTAATTACTCTTCCTCCTCCTCCTCGCAAGAAATCTCATAAACATTCTTTTTGTGCATACCATCGGGTGCCTAGCCATTCCACTAGTGAATGTAAGGCCTTGAAAGATAAAATACGACAACTTCATGATTCAGGTGCCTGTTGATGCACCTGTCTTTTCTTCACATGACAAGTGATATCGAGGTTTACCTTTATCCTGCTCTAAAGTTTCTTGCATGGTTCTCCTCCCCTATATGTTGGGGGCAATGATAACAAGTTCTTGAGATGTGTGTCCTTCTTAAGGACCCCCTCTCTCTCTCTTCTCTCTATGTCTTTTGAATGAAGTGTCCCTTGAGTGGACCCCCCTTTTTGAAGGGTTCCTGAGGGACCTCTTTGAAAGATTTTCTCTCAAACAGATTCCATGATGTCTAGCTCGGGGGCAGCCCGAATAGACCTACTTCACATCTTTGCGGCTAGCTCGAGGGCAGCCTGCCTAGACCCGCTTCACATCTTGGCGTCTAGCTTGGGGGCAACCCGACTAGACCTGTTTCACATCTTTGCGTCTAGTCCAGCGGCAGCCCGACTAGACCTACTTCGCATCCTTACATCTAGCTTGGGGGCAACCCGACTAGACTTCAGTTTCAAGCAGTGTGCCTTGAGTGGACCCTCCTCCTTTTTTAAGGGTTCCCGAGAGACCCCTTTGAAAGTCTTACAACTTAGCAACGGTCTACGTGACTATCCGTTCAATGGCCTGCGTGGTCGCTTCCTGACATGTTTTATCTGCGAGAAAACATATCACTCTCTCGAACTCTGCAGAGTCTCCTTTGCTCAGTCTCCTTCATGTGAGAGTTCTTGGAGGATACCTTCCTTACAGGTCTACGGGTCTGTAAGGCACTTTCTTGGTTTCCTTCATGTGAGAGTTCTTGAAGGATACCCCCCTTGCAGGACCGTGAACCTGTGAGGTGCTTTCATACTTCAGCTTCATAGCTTTGCAGAGCTATGAAGTCCTCTCCTGGACTTCCGAGATCGCCAGACCGTGCTCTGCTTCCTCGTCGGTTCAAGAATACATTTCCTACCTTGCTACTTCTTACTACTCTATTTTACCGAAGCACTCATCAATACTCATGCTCGCTAAAGTGGGGGCAAAATGTATAAACGTCAATTTGCACCCCTAACGCAAATTCTCTTTTACCCCTCGCACTTTAGAAAACCAAATCCGAAGGCCAAATTCCACCTAAGCCCGCTGCCTTCGTTCCACTTGGCACCTGTTTTGAGCGTCAGTAGAGGCACTTTTTGTCTAGGACACCCGTGCAACCTGCAAACGTCTGCGCGGCGCGCTAACGTCCCTGGCAGATTCCCGCGTCTGGAGCCTGCAGAGGCGTTACAATTCCCATTGGGAGTCGAATTGTAATGCCCTCTTTGGCTATCCGACCCGAATACGGCCGTTTTCTTCCCTCTTTCCTTCATATTCACTATTCCTACTTCCATTTTGCATCTCTTGGATCTTTGGACCTCTCCATCCTATTGAAGTGCTTTTTATGACAACGCCAACACAGAATAAAGTTGTCCAACGGTCACTCTATTCTCTCTTGATCAAAGTGTCCCACATGCTAAGATTGCTTGAAAGTTCATGTGTTCGACTCCAAGGTTCCTTTTATCGCGAATAGACTCAGTTGGTTGATGTGTTTTGCTGGTTATTTCAAGGGGACTTACGTAGTTGTTCGACTCTGTGAAGCAATTAGGACATGAATGATTTGGCAATATTGTTCTGGTATCTAGACTGACTCGGAAAATGCAGAATTTAAAGGGGATAGGGATAGGGATTCTACAAATCTACTTCTAAAGGGTGGAGGACGAGGATCGACTTAAACAATCTTCAAACCAAACTTTGCTTTGTCTCCTTTCGAACAACTCCGACAAAGTTGGTGCAATCTTCAAAGGATGAGAAAAGTGTTCAAACTATGACGCAACATGTTCATACCGTCAATACGACGCATACAAACATATGAACCATAATCGAAGTTAAGTGTTGATACTCCAGTTGACCACGCAAGGCGAACTTACCATCAGTAAGCCCGCTAGTGGTATGGATGAAAGAAGATATGCTCAAATCACAACGCCACACTCCACAATTAACAACTACTTGCATGAAATAAAAATCTATTTTACTCTATCTACCTTGAATTGGAAAGACGAAATGGCCTTGTTAGCTACTCATAACAAAGAAGAAATCACCAAGCAATGAAACTCTTTGTATTATGAAAAGTGTTCACAACAACCTTTTACAAAACTTTCAAAGGAAAGTTTTCTTCCCTCCTCAATCTAAAGCTAACTTCTAAGCTAAATGCTATATGCCTTTTACTCTCTAGCTCTGATCCAATTCCAATTCTAATCTCTATCTAATATCTTACAAATGAGGGGGGATGCCCCTTTTATAATAAGTCCAATTCAATGGACGGTTTAGATCGAATTACAATGAAGGGCTCAGATCGAGCCACCTATGCCCTGATTAGGGTTTCTGCCCTAAAAACCGCCACAGAGAGGAGTGGGCAATGAATGCACAGAATATTCTCCACTCCCCTGCAGGAATCATAATGAGCAATTAATGCCCACTACCATCATCAAGAAGATCCTCATCAAGCAGCGCGTTCCCACTGGCCTTCTCCCGGATAGCAAACTCGATCAACCGGGCCAATACTGCTTCAACCTCCTGTGTAGAGATTGGTGGAATATGGTTGAGCTGGAACTCCAAGACTGCTACCGTCTGTCCGTATCTAGTGTAAGATTTCCTCCATGTCACTAAGGCATCCTGGGTATGCTGAATTATACTAGAGAACGTGGAGACATTCTCAAAGTCATCCAGGACAAGTGACCTCGTAGTTGAGAAGAATGGAGGCAGTCTACTTTTCAAGCGATCAGCAGTTATCTCCTCTGGGACCAACTTTCTAGCAAATATGGCTTCTAATGTATTGAGGACTCCCCCCAAGATGTTGCCCATTGCTTTCCTCACTTTAGCTGAATCTGCCCTTGCTGCGTTGTGAAATCCACGGCTTGTGACCACCGAGGAGTACCAACTGGTGAAATCATACCTATCACCTCTCTAAATTACACCTCCATCCACTAAGGTTTCTAGAGGTATATGCATCAAAGCCCCCAAACGAAGTACAGTCTTCGTTTGATAGATGCGAGTATCACCCCAGGCCTGATCTACTATATCCATCCGTGCCAAAATACTTGAGGCCTGTCGATAAGCATCGGTGAGGTCCTCCATGAATTTCCCTGTCTCAGTATGAACACGGCTAACCCACTTGTCTGCCTCCGTTTCCATTTTCTTCAAATCCTCTAAGGCAACAACTGACTCCTTCGGAAGCTCTGATGGACGTTCTACTGCTAGGTTTGCTGGCTCACCTGGACGTGCTAGATTTTGCACGTATCCTATCAAGGTTTTGTGCTCCTTCTTCAATTTATTATACTTCCCCTCCGTGCGGAGCAACTGATCCTTCAATGCCCGATAGGAGTTATCGAACTCCTCGATAACTTGGGCTCCCGTAGGACGACCCAACTCTACTGTGGTGATCACGTAATTTTCAGGCCTCTCCTCGGTTCGATCACAATCTTCCCTCGGAATAGCCACCTGAAGCGTGCGAGAGCCTGACTCGTCGGTCGAGATCTTTGAAAACTTTTGGGCCCTTTTCTTCTCTGGTGGCGCACTGATCCTCCTAAGGAACTCCTCCATCTCAATGGCCGGATCCGTGTCATCCTCGGGTTCTCTCCTCATTCTGTCGAAAAGCCAATCAGGCACTGTCTGCTGTGGATTACAAATGACAAGGGGCTGTTCTTCTGTTGCCTCCATCTCGTGCACTTCCTCCCTTCTTGCACTGGTTTGCTCGGGCTCATCCTCCTCTATAAGCTGGGTATCTCCCGACCCTTGGGTCCCCTGTTCTGTGTTTTCTTCTTCTTCCAAAGCCGTGTCCAACATCTGCTGAAAATGGGTGTCGGCCATTGTTTCCTCTTCCTCCTCCTGTTGGCCGCCCCTGGATAGACTGACACTAGCTGATTCCCGGGCGTTGGGCTGATCTACCTCCTCAAGTCCCCGCTCTTCCTCCAATCCTGCCCTCTGATCGACAAATAATGAAACCACTCTCAAACTCGAAGACTGAGTTTGTGAGTGCACGGGTGATGCTTGTTCTATCCTCAACGGTATCGGTTGGGTTGGCAATTCTACTTGTGCCCTCGATGTCTGAGCAATTTGTTTACCCTTTTTTACCGATAACGGCCTTGGGTCACCCATCAAGCTATAAGTAAGGGCGATCGACTTGCTCTTGAGTCTGCATACATGTCTGTCGACCCAAGTCCTGGTAAAAGTCATCACCGGGATAGAAAGCGTGTCCAAGTGCATGATCTCTGGCTCGGACCAATCAAGTGGTGGGACAGGAGTATCCCTAACTGAACCATAGTCGGGTTGCATAACATTGACATCCTCCTCCACCTGGTCGGGAACTGGAATAATCTCACATTCTCTAATCAACTTGAGAGGAAGTCTGGAAAACATCCTTCTTCTTATCTCAGCCTCATCCACTGCATTTGCCCAAAAGTCCTCTAGATGAGCTCTGTGCCGGTATTCAACGTTTGTATCATCCGGATGTTCCTGTAAGGATCGAAATCTGCCTGCCTGTGTGATATGACAAATGATAAGATTGCAGCTCGTCCTCTGCCTCTCGGGCTGCCTGCAAAGAGGGACACACCTCAATGGAATTTCCCATGGTGATAGGGAAATCAAGTCCACCCTTCTTTTTCCTTTTCTGAATCTTATCGTAGGCAATCAATTGCCTAGATACCTCAAGCATTACTATGTGATCAGTGGGGTATTGTGGTAACCGATACGGATACGAAGTGAACCCTTGCAGCCTAATATATGTGAATTTCGGGAATTGGATGAGCCAATACCCATATTCCTCAATCAATGTCTGTGCTTCTTTAGATATTCTCTGCTGCGTCCTTTGCTGAAGTGTCCTCGCAATGTGCATTGTGAATGCATCATTTGCCCGTTTATAGTTGGCAATGTTAGCTAAATGTAGCTGTGTGCAGGCTTCATGGATTTTGAATTGACCAGGGGCACAGCCGATTGGCTCCTTGTACGAAATCCCTCTGTACTTAGTCATTCTGGCCAACATGTAAATTACATATGAGCTCATGTAGAAAGTCTTCGTCACCCTCAGGCTCCTGAATTGCTCATTGATGTGGTTGCTAATCATCCTAGCCCAATCGACACACTCCTTTTCCCTCCAAGATGATCTCGATGAAGTAGAACATCCAAGGCTCGAAAATGTAAGCCTGTGCACTCCCATTTACCCGGCTCAGCATCATTATCAAATCACAGTATTCTTGTTTCACGTCCTCGGCAATTATCTGCTTTGGGAGCTTAGTGCGGGGTGGCCTCGGCTTCTGCATCCAAACTCTGTTGATGACTGCAGTGACTCTTTCGAAAGAGGAAGAGTACATCTTATCTGCCCTCTTATTTGTCCTGTATAACATCTCCTCAGCAGTCGGAATCCCAAATGCCTCTCCGATGGCATCCGGTGTGAAGTTGGCGAGCAGTTTACCATCCGGAGAGACAATCGTCCTACGTTCTGGCTTGTAGTGATTGGCGCACTCCATAATTAGCTCCGGACACTGAATTGCTGGCGGAAAACTAGCAGCTGCGTAGATTCCACTCTTCATTATATTATGTGCCGTGACTGATGGTTGATGGCCCCCTAGCCCGAACATCCTCGATTTGAGTGCATTTAGATTAAATGAACCAAGGTTGGTGTCATTTAATCCCGCCAACTTTGAAACTATTGCTGACTTTGGGAGAAATGGCTTAGCGAGCCTTTTAATCATTGCCTGCCGGGATGAGCTAGCCTTGCCTGCTTCAGTGTTTGCAGCTCTGCCTGCGGCTCTGCTTGTTCCTGCAACATCCTTTGCTCCGGCCATTGTATAAAAAAACTTCAAGCTTATAAAGAAGCTTTCAACGACTGCACTTCCGACTGGCGAAGAAAATTGCAGCCAACTACCAACTTTCAGCAATGTGGATAATTTCTCAGCACAAAATGAATTAAATCCTTTGTTTCGACTTTGTCAACCTCAGCAACTCTCAACTTCTAGCAGCTCGAATAAGTAAAATCTGCAGCAAGCTTCAACTTTCGAAAATAAACCTCCAGCAGCTCTGGAAAACAACTTCAATCTCCAAAATTGCAGCAACAAGCTCTCAGCTCTTCGGCAAATAGAAATTTCTTCAGCAACTTCGCACTTTCAGCAATTCAACACTCCGAAATAAAATAAACTTTCAAAGAAATTCTCTCCTCAACAACTTCGAAAATATTTCAAGAACTTCTTCAGCAACTTCAACTTCAAAAAAAAAAGGTGAGGACAAATGAGAGAAGAGACCGTTGTTTAAATAACTCTTTGCGAGGAATCTTGTTGAGTAGTGCTGGGGCTATTTTTAGCACCTTCATCAATTTTCCACTCTCTTCGTCCGGAATCTTCTAATTCAAGCGCAGTAGTGGGCTAGTCGTCAGCCGGTCATTATGGCAGTTGCCATTAATAATGATTCCTTCCTTGTAAAAATTTGAATTCTTCCTCTTAGTCTGCCAGTTAACTCTTGGCGATTTAAACAACTCGCGAGAAAAAAAATCACTTGACTTGATTTAAAATTCCATTTTAAAATCTCGCAGTGTTTAAATAAATTCAACTCGAAAAATTTCGTGGGAGTTGTAAATTTATTTCCAACTTTTAAAATGTCTGTCATTTAAATCCTCGATTTCATAAAATTTGCCTTAGACATTTTAAATTCTCTCTTTAAAATGTTCAACTCCGGGTGATTAAAAATTATTTGCCTGCTCGAAATAATTCATCTTCTGAGATTTAATTTCCGTTAGGAAAATAATCTAGGCCAAACGAAATTCCTCTGAAAATATTAAAATTTCCCTTAGGAAATTAATTTTAAAATTCTGTCAATTCACGGGTGCCGTTTAAAGAGATTCATTTAATTTTCCATTTGACCAATGGAAAATATTCATCAATATTAAATTTTCCCCTTGAAAAATATTCGTCAACCTTCAAGCGCCTTTGGAAAATTTTAAAATTCATCAAATCATCCTTCCATGCCAAGGGCGTATTTTTCCCCAGTGAAATGTTATCTCACTTAGAAAAATTTTCTAACATTTTCTCTGTTGGCGTACTTGACCCTTGGTATATTTTTTTATCTGATTAAAAAAATCTCCATGCCTTGTGAAAATTTTAAAAAAAATCTCATCCTCCCTTAGGCGTATATTTTTTTTGTGTGGAGTCCACATTTAAATTCCCACGCCTTAGTTTATTTTCCCAACCTCTCAACACTTCAAGGGCGGATTTCTTTCCTTGGCACTTTATTTTATTCAAATTTAAAAAAATTCCATGCCTTAGCATTATTTCTCCACCCTCTTGACCCCTTGGGCGCATTTAGACACATGAGCTTTTAATCTTCATCATGGGCGCATTTAGCCCCTCCAACTTTTATTTCCTTGCCTTAGAAAATTTCAAGGCTTCTAACTTGATTTTCCTTTTACCTTGGGGGCGCAAATATGTGTGCTAGCTTTTATTTTCAAACACTTAGGCGTTTTCAAGGCCTCATCACAAGGTGGGCGCAAATGAGGTGATGTGCTTTCATTCTAAATGCCTTAGACAATTTTCAAACACCTCTATAACCTTGGGCGCATTTCCACTAGGCAACTTTTGTTTCATGCCTTAAAAAATTTTTTTTTATAAAATCATCTTGGTTGGGCGCATTTCATAGGCTACATTTTCATGTGAGGGCGCATTTTGACCTTGAAGCTTTTGTTTTTGCCTTAGGCGTTTTCCTTTTACTTAACCCCTTGGGCGCATTTTGAGGTATGAGCTTCCATTTTTGAGGGCGCATCTTAGCCTTCTAGCTTTTGTTTTTGCCTTAGGCGTTTTTACCTTCACATCCTCCTTGGGCGCAAATACATAGGCAAGCTTTCACTTCCATGCCTTAGCTGCTTTCTCACACACTTGAGGGCGCATTTTGATAGGCAAGCTTCCATTTCCTCACACTTAGGCGTTTTTTTTAGGCTCCAAGAACCTTGGGCGCATATGAGGGAGGAGCTTGGGCACATTTCCTTAGTTGAACTTTCGTTTTTTTGCCTTAGTAGAATTTTCACCCTCTTGACCCCTTGGGCGCATTTTGACCCATGAGCTTTTGTTTTAACACTTAGAAACTTTTGAACTCTCTCTTGAAGGTGGGCGCATTTGTGGTAGGCCACTTTTGTTTCATGCCTTAGAAACTTTTGAACTCTTCTCAACTTGAGGGTGAGGGCGCATTTGAGGGGTGCCACTTCCGTTTCATACTTAGAAAATTTTAAAGTTATCAACCTTGAAGGTGGGCGCATTTTCTCTGCTCAACTTTGAATTTTGTACTTAGAAAATTTCCAGATTTCATTCTTGAGGTGGGCGCCTTTTAGAGCTCTTGCTTTCATTTTCCCATACTTAGAAAATTTTCATGTCTCTGCTTGCTATTGCTTTTGCATTCTATTTTTAGCAAGTTGTGCTATTTTTAGCAAGTCCCTTGATTTTCAACCTCTAAGGCTCCGTTTTGCCTGAAAATTTCATCATATGATCTTCTTCACCTTGTGAACCTGTTTTGCCAGTCCTCTGCCCTGACCTGCTATTTATAGCCACCTGCTATTTATAGTAAGTTTTGACTTTCTGACTTCAGTAGCTCCGTTTTGCCTGAAAGTTGCAACGCTTGATCTTGATAGCTTGAGTGTCACTCTGATGCCAACCTCGGGTGCAGACCTACTATTTATAGCCGTGCCCTGACTTACTAAAAATAGTAAGTTCTCCGATTTCGCTCAAATTTTGCCAGCAGGTACCTTGAAGTGTGCTGACATTGGTGGGGTGCTTCGTTTCGGCTATTTTTGGATTTTACCCCCTATAAAAGTGGAAACCCTAATTTGACTTGTATGTATCCCGAACGGTCTCCGTTTGACTTCGTTCCTTCTGCATGTCGTTCTGTTTGCTGAACTGGAGTGTTGGGGGCGGCTGCCAGAGTGTACCTGCTAAAAATAGAAACTGCCTGAAAAA
Organism: Sequoiadendron giganteum; assembly: GCA_007115665.2. Taxonomy (NCBI): domain Eukaryota; kingdom Viridiplantae; phylum Streptophyta; class Pinopsida; order Cupressales; family Cupressaceae; genus Sequoiadendron; species Sequoiadendron giganteum. The sequence goes on along the minus strand of CM021109.1, from coordinate 372,804,772 downwards.
GTGACTCATCCACTGCCGGATGGTTTTGCATGTCATATTGCCCGTGGGATCTCAAAAAACCCAGAAAAACCCAGAAAACTGGTCTGCATGCATGCACTGGCTAAAAATAGTAAGTCCTTAAAACTTGATCTTCTCCGCTTGCATGTCACACCGTTGCGAAGCTCTTGAAAAACCCAGAAGGAAAAACCCGACATGCGTTGAAAAACACTGCATGCGAACCCTAAAAATAGCCTCCGAAGGCTGAACTCTGAAAGTGATCGTCTCGGTTTGCATATTACATCACTGCGAAGGTTTTGGAAAACCCAGAAGGATTCTCCAGACATGCATCTGAAAAGCTCATGTGGAAACCCTGAAAATGGCTCTTGAAGCCTGAACTGCCAAAAATAGCAAGTCGTCTGATCTGGCTCAAAATTTACGTGTAGGCAGCTTGATGTTACCCGGATGCAGTGGAACTGACAGAATTCCAAAATCTCAATAAAATAAACCCAAATTGAATACTTACTAAAAATAGTAAGTTGCCGGAATACAGTGAAAATTTAGGGGGACTCTGCTGGAAGCCTTCTGACTGTTGTACTGAGCTTGGATTTCAATTTTATAACTTAGTTTGACCTTTAATAAGCCTGAAGGATGAAAACCCTAATTACACAGACTTAACCAATACTTTAACCTGGGTCAAACGACAGGACATCCCCGGAAGGACCAGAGACCAGAGAGAGAGCGAACCAAAGCCAAAAGACCAGAATGGAGCAAAATTTAGGGGGTCCCCATCTTGATGGGGTGATGTGTGAAAAAGGTCACAACACATCCTTTCTAGCTCTCTTCTTCCTCTAGCTTCATTCCAGCTTCTAGCTTCACTCCAGCCTTTCTTGCACAGCTTCATACAGCTTGTTACAGCAACTTCAAGCTCTTTCAATCACTCTCAAGCAACACTTTACACTCACAGCAGCAACATCAAGACTCCATCACTTTAGTAGAGCAAGTGTGGAACGAAACACCACGGCAGCATGTTGTACCCCAAATTAAAATTTTTGCTACACTTAAGCATTTTGAAGAATTGAGTCAAGATACTGTTAAATCTGTCAGAAAAGGTCAAAATGGGGGTCTGCATGTCTTGCATGGGGGTCATAAGCTTAAAATTTTCAAAATCTGACAATCTGGGTCGGTCTAAAAAGATCAAACCTACAATACCCAGACTTCAGTTTTTCATCCCTAAATTTTAGGAAAATTTCTATTTTTAGCAGTTTTCTAAAAATAGAAACTTTTTTTGGCTTTTTCTAGGTTTCTTACGAAATGGATACTTGTAAAATTTCTAAAAAATAGAAAGTTTGGCCGTTAGGATTAAGACTGATTTTGATTGGCTTAAAATACTTCCTCATCAGATTGGTGTAGTCAGAATCACAAAAAGGTCAGTTTTACTCTATTGGGTCTATTCTGCTTTTTCAGAAGCCGCTTCGGAGATCCAAGGTCATTCATGGAAGTCAGCTAGCTGCTAGGTGTCAGAATCAAGAGTTCGGGCATCAAACAGAGACTGTCAATGAACAATGTGCACGAGAAACGAGGAACAAAGTGAGGAAGTTGAAAAATGAAAAATATCAAATTTTATCCAAGTCTGGAGATTTCAGGCGCCCCTATCAAGAAGAGGCGCCCATGTTTCCATGCCTTAGAAAATTTTCAATCTTGACAGCCAAAGGTAATGGAAACACGTGTTACGAGGTATAAATTGAAAAACTGATAAAATTTTCTAACACTGCCAGCCATGGGCGCCCCTGAAGGAGAAAGGCGCCCAGCTTTTCAAGAGGCCAAAAGCCAAAATTAGGGTTTCCTTATCCAGGACAATGTTGCTCAGATTCATCCCAGCTCCGCAACAAATCAGTCGGCATGCTCGTCGAATCATCCAGTCACTGGCAAATTCAAGACGAACAGGAGTCACGGAGAGAGATTTTGAAGACTGAAGACGAAGAACACAGAAGAAAATCTAACTCTGGAGAAGCTAGGCACCATACTTCAAGAAGGGCGCCCAAACTTTTGAGATAGCAGATGGTCAAATTTGCTGAAGACTTCTCCAACATGACTTCCTCAGACTGGATCCAGCTCTCCAACAAATCCGTCAGCTCGTCCGTCAGAGTCAGCAGTCATCACATATCGTCGAGCAAATAGAGGAGAAAAAGTGTGAGAAATGGCAGAAAGTGGAAAGCAACAGTGAAAATTCAAAATAAAAACTAACACTGGAAGCTATGCACGCCCCTAAAGGAGAAGGGCGCCTCGGGTTTAAGGCCACCAGAAGTCAGTTTCCGGAAATGAGTGATCCAGAAGACCCCTTCCAGATTCATCTCAGCTATCCAGTGAACTCAATAGCCAGTCGATCTGACAAGTACAAACACCCGGAATAGTAAAATCATCTAAAGGTCAGAAGATAAGCATAAAAATTGAAGATCATGAAAATGGCTAACACTGGAAGAAATGGGCGCCCTTATCAAGGACAGGCACCTGACATTTCAAAGGAGTAAAAGAAGCTTTTAGCAGATGACGTCTCCAGAACAAAGTTGTTAGATATGATCAAGCTCCGCGATGAAAGAATCAGTTCGTTCATCGGATAAATCCAGAGGCTGGGAGACAGAGCTGAAGCAGGGTCAGAAAGTGAACAAAAAAGTTGAAAATGATAGAAATTTGGCTAAGTCTGGGAAGACTGGGCGCCATACCTCAAGAAGGGCGCCCATTCCTTCATGCCTTAGTTTATTTTTCAAAAGTTTCAAAATTTTCAAGTGAAGAGAAATGCGCTTTTCCTCAAGGCATGAATTAGGTTTAGGGTTTCTTCAAGATTAGGGTTTGAGAGGCTGTTTTCAAAACAAAAACTTATTTAAAGACACCTCTATGTATTATTTTTCATATTTTCTTGCAGGTGCCTTCAAAGAGAAACAGAGCAGCAGCTTCAAACCTATGTTTTTCAAGATTCAAGAACCCTAACTTGCTGGTTTCTCATATATTTTCAGATCAGCAATCAAAGAAGACCTCCTCTTTCATATTTTCTCATCAAGAACATCAAATTTAAGAAGGAGAAGGCATATATTATCAAATTTCAGCAAGCTGATCCATTTTTGTTCTATCTTCTGGACAAATTGTTGAAGATTTCTCTCTAAGTTGCAGCAATTGCTTTTATTTTGCATGTCAGGGAAAACTTCATATTCATCCATTTCTATTCTTCTGGGTCTATGCTAAACCTTCTTTTGGACAAAACCCATACCTCAGTTTTTTCAGAGAAACTAAAAGTTGTTGCTTTTTCAGTCAGAAGCCAAGGTTTTCAAAATCTAATCTACTAGGTCCATTCAGATTATACTCAAGAACAATACCCAGATGTCAGCTTTTTCTGCTTTTTTTTAGGGAAAATTAGGGTTTGTTGCTTTTTCAGTCTCCACTCCATATTTTCAAAAACGGGCAATCTGGATTGGCTTGTAACGAAATTCTAGTCAAAACCCATATCTCAAAATAAAACTCAAAAATACGTCCGTTGGAGGAAGAAAAATCAGCAAGCTAAATTTAGAAAGTTTGTCAAAATTTATCTGAACCTAGGCATGTTTACTGTCAATCTTCAAGTCTTTCAGAATGGAATACACTCCTGCAAAGTTCAAGACCAAATCAATTCTTTACCACGATTTCATTGAAACAGCTGAAACTGACTTGCATCACATCAAGCCAGTGTTCAATATACGTCCTTTAGAAGATGCAGGCAATACTGTTACATCCCGTATTATGAGGTTACTATTTTCTAGTGATATAAAAGGTAGAGATGAATGTAATGTGAAATCTGGAGATGCTTGCACCTTGTTATCAATATGTATGTTAGCTCATTTGACGTTGTTTCATTTGATGTTATTTCAATTGATGTAATTCATGGTAAAATACTGCCTATATGTGAATATCAGGATAATGAATCTTGCTTTAAACTTGATATGTTTGTATAAGTACTGCAAATTTAATGAACAAGTAACTGCCGTGGTTTTGTGGCAATGGATGCAGGATCAGGAACTATTCCTCCAGACGGAGGGGAGACATCACTCGGGAGAGGGGCTTGGTCGAGTAACCGGTAAAGTTGATCCGTTGAGCATACACACACTTCACTAAGGGTTTTGGGAACTGAGTCAGATAGAGTTGTCTTGATAAGTCGTCCTTAGGCTGAGGAGTTTTGGATTACTTCTTTATGCTTTATGAGTGGTGTTACTTGATTGATTGACTTACTGTTCTGTGAACCTTGAATGTAAAATGTGAACTAATAATGTTATACTGATGCCTGGAATTTACAGTTAAATGTATATATACATGTTTGTGCAATTACGTATATTAAAGGTACTTTGACTGGCCTATAATACACGTGATTGGATAATGGAATATAAACATGTATAGATATGTCTAAGTGTAAATATGGATATGTTTCTTAATATATTTAATATAGATATTATTATAGTTTTACCGATAATATAATATATTGATATATCTATTGTAATATTCAAATATTATATAGATATATTCATATATTTAAATAAAGGTAAATTAAAACTATAATAAGTTATATTAAATATAATACAAAATATATTTATAACATTTTAATAAATATATATTAAAATGACTTTGCCTTGGGAATATTTGAAATGGACTTATATAGTTATTTGGTAATTATAATACATTTATCTTTTGGAATAAAGGAATTTCAAAAATTTATAAACCTTTGGAAATACGTTGGAAATTATACATAGGAAATACGTTGGAAATTATACATGGAAAATATTAAAAGAAATGTAATAGTTTGAAACTATAGACTTTAATGATTTTTAAATCAAAAGTTTGAATAAAACTAAAAATCGCGGATTTCTTCACGGGAAGAAATCGCGCGACTATGAGAAGCAGAAAAACAATGGAAAAATGGCAAGGAGAATCCCACGGCCAATTCACATGCCTTGGACCTGGTCGCAACTGTTAAAACGCCACCATTCTGGACGCGTGGGTGGAAGGAGGCCAAAAATGTCTGTATGTAACCCTTGACGTTTTCAATAGTGAACTTCAAACGCCAATTGTTCATACAGTTCGCCATTTTTGAGGGCATTTTCAGTGACTACGCCTGTACGTGGATGCTTCACGAATTCGCCATGTGAGAGTTGAAGCATTCTTCGAAAATAAGGTTGATTCATCACTTAAATTTGCTGAGTGTCTGGTTATTTGTTTGCCACTGCACATTTTGACAATGTCAATAGGAGAGGTGTCGAATTCTCATGCCTACAATGTAGTAAACATGAGAATTCGAAACCTATATAAAGAGGTTGCTCTCATTGTTAAACTTACCACTATCCGCTGCATTTGGAATTACGAATTTCATTGTTGTTGCATTTTTTTGTGTACTACAATCCCTCTTTGCTGTTGAAGTGTTGTGAGAGCCTTATTTCACCATCATTGTTGTTTGCATTTTTTGTGAGTTGCAAACCATCATTGCTGTTAGAGTTGTGAGAGCCATATACAATTTTGTTGAGAGCCATATATCATCTTGCTGTGACTGTATTGCTGAGAGCAACATTCCCCCATTGCTGTACTGCATTTACCTGAGAGTCATACCTCGTTCATGCTAGGATAAGTAACTGGAAAAGACTAAGAAGGACTGTGAAGGAAGAGCAGAAGCTACTGATTGAACTCACTCGCAGCAAGGGAAACAGGCATGAGAAATGTCTTTTATTTACTTCTGTCATTTGAAATAAATGAATCTACTTGCTTAGTTTATGCCTTGCTTTGCATTGTGGTATGAAGTAGAAAAGGGAAGTGTTGGAATGGAACAACTTGTTTTTATAAAAGCTTGTTGAGTGGTATAGCTTGTTTTATAGTGAAAGAATGTAAATTGGAATAGCTACATTTCATTAGAAAGGGTTTGTTGAAATGGAAAAAGCTTGTTGAAATGGAAAAGGCTTGTTAAAATGGAATAGCATGATTTCATAGGAAAGCTTGTTAAAAGAATAGCTTGAAAGGGAAATGTTTGAATACTTTATTATGAATTGTATTACTTGAATACTGCTTGAACTCCTTATATAAAGGAGAAAGGAACTAGTTATTAAATACTAGGTCAAGGATGGAATCAGTACCAAGGTAGTCTACAGCTTAAGTTATAGGGATAACTGGGATAAGCTAAAAGTACTCTTAGGATAAAGATTTCCTGATTAGGAGGAATGGTATAAAGACCTTGTTGACTGCATTACATTCCTGATTAAGTAGTTTGTTTGAAGGTAGGTTGTCTGAAACAGGATAGACCTCCCTTATGTAGCTATTGAAGTAGAATGTCTCAAGGTAGGTAATCTGAAACAGGATATACCTATCTTGTGTAAATGTCTTAGGAAAAATGTTGTAGGTTAGTCTGGGATTAAAGATTATCCAATAAGTAAAGGACGATACCTATGCGTAGTGTAAGATAGTCTTAAATCAAATCGGCCCTAGATAGTGTATATGATAGATGACCTTCATTCGAAGTACTGAATGAGAATACTTTGGCCAAAGTAGTGGAAGGTACGACATCCACTTAGATGTGAGATAGTCGAGACTACACTGTCAGTTCATTGTGATCCATCATGCTAGTTCGGGATTGTGAAATAGCAAGTTCTAGATGTATAGGACACAGCACTATGCTCAGTTGGGTTGTCGCAGCCGGTTACTTTACCAATCTCTTCGTTCGAAGGGAGGGCCATCTATTGAATGATAGATGTGCGGGGGACCGCATTAACAGTCCGTGGTTGGCGGAAAAGCACCTGAGTGATGTTTCTCCTCCCCAGCAGGCGACAGATACACCAAGATTTGTAAGGAAGGAATCCTGGACCATCTTACTACTATTTGTGCAAAAAGCTTACGAGCTATGTATGTAATTGTTTTACTTTTGTACTCTAAATTATATTTGCAATGGAAATGGAATCCATGTGGAAAAACATATTGTAACTGGCATGTAATTATCAATAAAGGAAGAATTTTATTGTAATGTCTTTGTTTACTTGTTACATTTATATGTTTGAAGTGAAATGTTAGGAAAATTTTTAATTACCCAATTTGGGGGTTGTTACAAATACCACCATCAGGCATCTCGCCCATTCAGGCCTTCTTGCAGCAGCATCCATACCTTTCTCAGTACAGAGCTTAGAGTTCATAATTGCTTGCATCAAGCATTACAATCCAGCTACAAGGGAGATACAATCAGTTGATGGAAGAATCATTTGCAACCTAAAACCAGATATGATTGAGAAATGTTTCTCCATTCCACCATGGCCTGGAAGCGTCACTATCAATGTGGAAGAATGTGAAAGGATATGGAAAGAACATCAAGATAAATACAGCAAGAAGATTGCACATAGGTGGCTGAAAGAGAAACATTCTACATTGCCAAAGGATGTCGGAAGAGGACAGTTCAAAGAGGAATTCGCCATCATAATAACCCTACTCAATCGAGTCACAAGTCAAGCAGATGCAACAAAGTTTCAGCCTTGGATGTTCTATGTGATACCTCATATAATGAAAAAGACAGAGTTCTATGACTGGCCTACATTGATCAGTGACTGCTTACATCATCAAATAACTGAGTATTTTCATAGACATGCATTTCACATGGTCTCCTACCTAGTCTATTTGGTTGCCTATCAAGGTAAATTCAAAGGGTTAAACACAAAGGGTTCTTTGAACGTTCAACATGTCTACAACTACTACACTCAGTTGGAATTCACTGCTGCATCACGTCATTACAAAAGGGTGAATGAAGCATTCTTGATTTATATAGTGCGGGACCTGGACAACGAGCTACATGTTCGCATCTCATCCATTGCTAAGGCTGCAATATCAGAATGGGCAGATTGGTTTATTCAATTCGCCACTTTCACTTACCTAAGGGTGTACGGTTATTCGGGAGCTCCACTCATGTTACGGAGGTATCCATCAGATGAGGTAGTATGCATGGAATTCTTCAAGCAGATTTCAAATGTTCACACCTGTCTGCGTAACAAAAAGAAACCAGCCTTCAGCTTTCCTTTCGCTTTAGGCATTTACACATGTAGATCATCCGCAAAAGCTAAACTAATGGGTAACGAGTTAGATAAGTTTGGTCTCAAGCCTTTCAACGAGAGACGATTATATGATCCCCATGGCTTCTATGCATCTAAACTTGGTCAGAACCTTGCTCATACACCCGCACTTGAAGATTTTTGGGCTAATTGCAGGGATGAGTATGAGGTGCGAAGGTGAAGTCATAGTAGGTTAACCCTTCATCAGATGAAAGATTGCTTATCAGAAGATATTGAAGGGCTGTCAGATGATGATGGGGATGTAATTCTTCTAGCTTATATAAGAAATAAGGTTGACCAGCAACCTCTTCCACAGGTCAACTGGGCTCATAAAGAATGCATCACAGTGGAAGAAAGGACAAGACAAGTGGTGGAGTACAGTAAGACTTTCTTGATTCTAAAGAAAAGGGAGTCAATTCCAGTAGCAGAGCCGCCAAAGAAACATTCATCTCTTCCCTCTTCTTCAAGAGTGCAACCAAAGAACAAAGAAAAAGTTCAGTCTCAAGAGGTCACAAAGGGCAGTAGATCAGCAAAGAGTGCTAAAAGGAGGTTGGATTATACAAGGATTGTTATACAAGAGCAGCCTACAGCTGAAACAGAAGTTCCTCAACCAGAGCCCATACTTCAGGAAGAAGTGCAACATGATGAACCTTTGATACAAGAAACACTACCATCTCCTAGGTCTTTGCCAATTCACATTGATTTGGAAGACGAGGAGATAGAGGTCAATGTTACAATCACTCCTCCCTTGGATGTTAATAGAAATACTACATCTTGGCTTGAGAGCTCCTTGGGAAGGACAAGAAGAAGGCCTTCGTATCATTTGAATGTTGATGACCTTAGCATATACCAAGAAGCACCCAAGAAGAAGGCCAAGAAACAAATGCATTTTGAGAGGAATCTCGAGGGTGAAATGGTCATGGAGACAGCTACGCCTCTTGAAGACAAAATAAAAGATGAGGTGGATGTTGACGATTTCATCATGGTCAAAGCAAACCTTGGTAAAAGCACTCGACATGCTGATATAAGTTTGTTTAAGATGGTAACAGAAAATATTCAAGAAAGAGTGCAAAAGGATGGAGAAGACAAGGCAGCCCTCAAGGCTGAAAATCGCCAACTCCGATTATGTATATCAAATCTTATCCAAGGCACCTCACAAACAACTCGGTTGCTGCCTCAAGTCTTAGAAACACCAGCTGATCAGCAGCAATTAAGGCAGTTAGTTATTTGTGGTAAACAAACTAATGAGTGGGTTGAAGAGATCATCAATAGAGGAAAAGAGGTTCTGACACAAGTCTTCCAGTTGAGATACAAGGCTCATGATTTACGTCAAGGAATCAAGGATTTTGAACAACTGATAGCTGAGTTCAAGCCTATGCACGAAATCATAATTGCAGATTTAGAGATGGCTTGTGGCTCTACCATGGCAAGAGAACATAAAAGACAAATCCTGGAGTGGAAAGAAAGTCATCTTTTCATTGTTTGGTAAATGACACTGTATAAGTCTGATACAAGTTTCTGATGCATGTACTGACCTGGTATAACTTTCTGAGCAATGTATTTGCTTATATCAGACCTGAAAACACTTATTTAGTCATAATCTGGGCACTGTATGTACTGCTGTTGTTGCCAATATTGCTCAGTATTCATCACTGTCGCTTACAAAAGGTGTTAAATGTATTAATCTGCCCTCTTCTGATCATTTCCTGAGTTTAGTCAAATCTGATATAAATTTCTGAGCGGTTATATCGCAAAAACCAGTCATATTTGTGTTGTACCCAAACCAAAATTTTTGCTTCATTAAGGCATTTTGCTTAAAATGGTCTAAACCTTGTAAAAGTGGGGTCAGAACTCAATTTTTGGGCAAATAAAGTATGGGCTTTGAGTCAATGTCATGCCACGGAGATACTGGCAAAATTTGAAAATTTTGAAAATTAGGGTTTCTGAAGTCTATTTTTAGCCCAAAACCCTAAAAAATAAGAACTTGTCAGAATTGGCTGAAATTAATTTTGATTGGCTTATTTCACATCACGATCACAGTGGTGAAGTCAGTTTCAGTTAAAAGTCAGTTTAAGGCTGGTGGGTAGTTATAACTTTTTCAGGAGAAAAGTTAGGACCTCTGAGGTCATTAATGGCAGTTGGCCAGTACCAGGTGTTAATATCTAAGCCTGAAACTCAAAGAAGAACACTCTACGATGAAAGATGTTGAAAATTATGCTTTTTGACGGAGGAGATTTTCAACGAGGTAAAAGTACTGTGAAATTGGCTAAGTCTGGATTGAAAATATTCTAAGTCTGGAGGTCAAAAGCGCCACTCTCAGCTAGGGGCGCCCATCATTATGGAAGCTGTATTCAACTTTTTGTGAGATTTTCTACCAAGATGATTTCTTCAGTTTCCTGATAGCTTCGCAATGAGCTAGCCAGCCAGTCCGACGGAGGAGTAAAACGCCTGAAAACGAAAATTCAATACAGAACAAGGGAAATGCAAAGTAGATGACTTTGAAGAGAAAAAGCGCCCCTGGAGGCCAGGGGCGCCCATCTTTTTGAAGATTCAGATGAAGTCTTTTGATCAAGTGACACCCAGGAAGTTTGTTTCTATTTTTGGTCCAGCTCCGCGACGCATCTGTCAGCAGGTGAATCTGAGTTGCCGAGTTGCCGCCATCAGTGGTCAAACTTGAGGTTCCAGACTTGATCAGAAACTATTCAGAAAGGACAAAAGCGCCCCTGGCCAAGGTTTTAAGACCTTTAATGAAATCTGTTTGATGATTTCAGATACTCATCTCGTTCGTGTCAGCTTCAGCTTTCCGTTCCCTGTCTCAGCCGGTTCAGAAGATGTCTTGGCAATCCGCAGTCGGAAGTTGAGTAATTTTTGCCAGTTGAAGTAATGGATGACATTGGTTGGGAAAAGCGCCCCTGGAGGCCAGGGGCGCCCATGATTTAGGAAGGTTTAAAGATGTTTTTATACAAAGTGTTCATCAGGAGCCTTTGCTCAGAATTCAGTCTGCTCCGCAGTGAGCCAGTCAGCACGTTCTGAAGTTTTGTCAAATACCGGGAAACGTCAAGTGAAATATGGTCAAGTTATCAGTGAAAATGATGAAAATGCCTGAAAATATTCTAACACTGAGGTCAAAAGCGCCCCTGGAGGCCAGGGGCGCCCATCTTTTTGAAGCCTCAGATGGTTGAATTTTGAATTGCCACCTCAAGGAATCTTCTTGTCAGATTTGGTCCTGCTCTTCATCGAGATTGTCAGCCAGTTGATCCGACGTGACAGTCAACCAGAATCAGTGATCGAACATGAGCTTCGTTTGAGGTTTTAGATTCTAAATTTTCAAAAAATGTCTAAGTAAGGAAGGACGCCTAAAGTCAAAGGTTGACTTTTTTGAAATTCAAAAGTAGAAGTGCGCATGAAGAGAGTTTTCAATTTACCAAATTTAGATCTTCAGTTAAACTCTTTGCATGTCGACTTCTATTTTACCTATTTTTAGTCATAACTGGCAAAAACTAGTTTGCATGCATTAGTTAACAGAATCTTCAAGATGGCGCCCTAATTTGGGGTTGTTCTACATCCAGTTAACTGAGTTTGAAGCCAAATATAGGCCATGCGTGAGTTTTGAAGCACCAGTTGTACTTCAAGTGCCATTTCCAATGCTTGACATGCATTTCACACGCCTTAGAAGATATTTTGCTATATATTTTGCTAATGGCGTCCATTATTCTTCATCAGAGTTGACAAGAAACATCTTTCTTGAGCATAAAATTGATCTGCAGGTGCTACAGGTGTCAGATTTCAGTATTCTTCGTAGCTACAGATTCAGATTGTTCAAGGGAAGATTATTTCAGACTTGGTTTCTATTTTGCATGCAGGTGTTATCAGTTCTACTTCAAGCATAGGCGAATTTTTACAGAAGAAGAGAAAACAAAAAATAAAACTTCTATTCTTCTGTCTTACTTTCTTCTATTCTCGTCTTAGGTTTTCTTCGCATGTCAAAGAAAACGGCAGATTTTTCAGAAAAGCATCATCTGGGTTCGAGTATTTCAGCATCAACAACAATACCCATGTCTTAGATTATTTTGTGAAAATTGCCCCGCTGCCTCTTTTCTAGAAGCACTGTGCTTTTTTCCAGAATTCTCTTTGCATGTGGGCCTAAATCACGTTTTTTCGCAAATCTGTTGATCTGGGTTGTTTTAGGATCCATTTCTACACAAAACCCATGTTCCAGATTTTCGCGGGAAAAATTGCCCCCAGTGCCCCTAACTGCCAGTTCAAATCTCAACCGAAAACCTTTTGCATGCAAGCCTAAATCCCATTTTTTCGAAATTCTGACATTCTGGGTTGCATTAGAATTTGATTCTGCACAAAACCCATATCTTAGAATTTGTTCGAAAAAATTCACTTCCCCTTGCTATTTTTAGCCTATCCTCGAGCTTTTTCAGTTTTTCCAAAGTTGTCCAAACATACCCGACTTTACAGTCAAAAGTCTAGTTTTTCAGAATGCAGTATAATCCCATAGATTATAAGGCCAAACAGGTCTTTCTTCATAACTTTCTGAAAACTACCGATACCGACTTAAGTCATGTTTTTCCCATCGTCAATCTGAACTCATTGGAGGGTATCAGCAGTACTACAATCAAAAATCTTGAACGTTCAGGGATACTTGCAGCGGCGTCCATTCCTATCTCAGTCTTTCATCTTGAGTTCGTACTTGCTTGTGTCAAGCATTATGACTCGTCTACCAGACAAATCAGATCGACAGATGGAAGGATTATTTGTAGCCTTAAGCCGAGGAATGTAGAAAAATGTTTTTCTATTCCTCCACGTTCAGATCATTTCGCTGTATCCATTTCAGATTGTGACAGAATATGGGAGGAGGACAAGGATAGATCACAGAAGAAAGTAGCTCAACGGTGGTTGAAAATTCAGAAAACCAACATGCCAAGGAAGATTGCACGTGGGGATTTCAAGGACGAGATTGCTATTTTGATAACTTTCCTTAACCGGTTAGCAGGTTCTGAAGACGCAAGCGTTTTCCGAACATGGATGTTCTACCTCATCTCACGAGTTATTGATAAAAAAGAAACATTTGACTGGGCCATGTTTATCAGCGAGTGTCTTCACCAGCAGATTACAGAGTTTCTAAAGATTCACGAATTCCATATGGTAACTTTTCTGGTTTACTTAGTTGCATTTCAAGGCAATTTTAAATTATTAAAGACCGATGGAGTTCTGGGTGTTCAGCGAGTGTACAAATACTACCCTTAGTTGGAGTTTTCGAAAGCTGAACAGGACTTTACAGCAGTGAATGATCACTTTCTTATGAGAACAGTCAGAAATTTAGATAACGAGATGCATGTGAGGATTTCTACAGAGGCACAATCAGCAATGGAAAGTTGGGTAGATTGGTTTATCCAATTTCCTACTTTCACATATATTCATGTATATGGATATACAGGAGAGCCTCTGATGCTACCGAGGTACCCATCGGATAAGTTTCTTTTCATGGAGTTCATGAGACAGGCACATGAGGTTAACACTTTTTCTTCGCAATCGACATAAGCCAGCTTTCACCTTTCCGTTTGAGCTAGGTATTTACAAATGCAAAACAGCTGCTGATTGCAAGTTAATGGCACATGAGTTAGAGAAAATTCAGCTTCGGTGTTTTCCTCAAAAGCGTGCCTATGATCCGTTGGGTCATTATTCAGCAAGGTTGGAGCGAAATGTTTCACATTCGGCAGCGCTTGAGGACTTTTGGGTCAATTGTGAGGATGAATTTGAGGTGCGTCGTTGTCATTATTGTAGGCTTACTGTTCCACAGATTGCTGATTTCTTGTCAGAGGATGTGTAAGGTTTGTCTGATGATGATGGCGAGATACTACTTCATTCATTCATTAGAGACCAAGTTGCTCACCAGCCACTTCGCCAACCTGATTGGTATGTTCCATTGAACACTTCAGTGAAAGACTTATCCAGGTCTGTTATCAAAACCACCATGTACTTCCTTGAGAGCAAGTGGAAGCAAAGGGTGATCCCAGTTACAGAGCCGCCAGCAATGGTAGTTTCTTCTTTACCTTCTACTTCTAGAGCTAAACCTCGAGTCAAGGTTACTATGAGGCCACCTAAAGGGGTTGAGATGGGAATTAATTCAAAAGGAAAAAGCATCACCAAAAGGAAACAGGTTGAGAAGGAGCCAACACTTCCAGTTGAGAAGCCAACACTTCCAGTTGCAGAGACAGTACTTCCAGAGCCAATTATTTCATCAGAACCAGTTATTCAGACTGAGGCCGGTTTGTCATCTCCAGGTTCACCTTTTTCAGCGCACTCATCTCCCATAGATATTGATTCGGAGCCTGAGATTTCGATACATGAGACCTGCATACCAGTGGATTTGCCAGCAGCTAATACAGTAGAAACGACTCCACCTCGAGAGGACAGTATTCCTTATTCATCTTGGCTCGAGAAGTCATTGGAGAGGGAGAGGCGTATGCCTTCATATAATCTTGATTTGTCTGAGTTTGGTGAGCCCTATCAGAACAGGTTGAATAAGAGGGCCAGAAAGCAGATAAATATTGAGAAGAATCTTGAGGCAGAGATCGTCATAGAGGTTGCTATTCCTCCAAAAGACAAATACTTGGATGAAGTTGATGTTGGTGATTTTACCTTCGTCAAAACTAATCTGGGTAAGAATACTCGACACACCGACGTGAATCTATTCAGAATCGTCGCGAGTAATCTAGAGGAGCGCGTCATGAAAGATGGTGAGGATAAGGCAGTTCTCAAGGCTGAAATCAGACAACTTCGCAGGTACATCTCAGGTTTGCTTCATGGCAACGAGGGGCAAGCACCTTTACTTCCACAACTTAGAGAAACCGCCACAGAGCAGCAGAGGATTCAACACTTGGTTAATCGAGGAAAGCTACTGGATACCTGGATTGAAGACTTTATTGTTGCTGGTCGACACCTCCTCACAGAGCTATATCAGTTGAGGGTTGACGCACATAGTCTTCGCCAGAGAATTCAGGAGCTCGAGATTTGCATAGCCGAGCATAAGCCGAAGGACCTAATTTTGATATCACAGCTTGCAGGAATCTATGACGCCATTGAAGCAGATGGAGATCAGAAGAAGGTCTTCACTTGGAAAGAATTGTATCTTTGCAGGGTGGAGACATATGACAGGATTTCTGCTAAGATGAGCATGATTCAGGAAAAGGTTGTTGCAGCTCTTCGTTTCATCAGCGAGTACATCACTCAGATCCCATGTCATTATCAGCATGAGGATGGTACTTACGCCGAGTTAGAGGCAGTTCAAGCTGAGTTCGAAGAGTTAGTTCGTGATAACCTATGTGGAGGGCCAGAGGCGTCCAAGATGGAGGAGTTTACAATGCTGACTATCAGTTTCAAAAAAGTGACCACAGAGGTTAGAGATAGTCAGAGGGAGATCCGAGATGGAGACAAAGAGTTGGACAAGCAGTTAATCATCGTGGACAGCGTCAAAGTACCAGATGATGATACTATTGATAAATTCCTGGAGGAGATGATAAACTTGGAGTAGATTTTCAGTTAGATCATGCAGTTGCTTACAATGATGAGTCATCAGAAGTAGTTAACTCGAGGCTTCTTTCCGAGTTAACTTGCTGTTATACATTACATGCATGTCTTTCTTGGAAACATCTACATATACTTGGAGATTAGATTAGATTTTTCAGTTGACTGATGATAGCATTCCAGTTGACTTGCTTTCAATAAGGACGTGCATGTTGCACCTTGTCCATTTAGATTAGATGTTTCAGTTAACTGATGATAGTTTCCCAATTAACTGTATAGTTTCATTCAATTAGGGTTTAGGAATAAGATCTTGCATGCATTGCAAGACTTTAGTTGGCTCAAGGTGATTTTAGGGTTGCCTACACCTTGAAGTCTATAAATAAGAGCTTTAAGCTCATTTGTAATGGAACTTTTGCTTGATAGCATACATGTTGCGCCTACCTTGCCTGTAGTATTGCTATTATTGTATCTATTCAAAGAGTAATTACTGTTATAATAAATTGTTGCGCCTACCTTGCCTTCATGTTATTGTTATGGTGTTTATTCAACCTTAGTTAAATGGGGTTGCTGGTTTGATCGTTATTGCATGCGTGTTGCGTCTATACAATCTACTGTCCCGGTTGCTTACCTTTTGTTTTGTTGATTATAAGCCTATTCAGAAGAGCAAATAGTTGCGCCTACCTTGCCTTCATGTTGCGAAACTGTACTCAAAGCTTATCGTATGATGTGTGTTATAGTAGATTCATTCAGCCAAGCAAATAGTTGCGCCTACCTTGCCTTCATGTTGTGAAGTTGTACCAGGTTTATCATTCATTTGTTTGTTTTAATAAACTTCTTCCCGGATTAGCAAATAGTTGCGCCTACCTTGCCTTCATGTTGTGAGCCCGCACCCGAAGTTTATCGTACAATACATTCCTACTCCATTTCCTCATGCTCTGTTTCTTGAGGAAATTGGATAGATATTAAAGAAGTTAGCTTAGTTGTAGTTACATGATCTGCGAAACCAGAAAATACTTAGCTGCAACGCTCTAGGTTTTCTTAACCTTGTGCCTCTACCAGCTGAGAACAAAAAGATAGGACATTAGTTTAGTTTTCTATTTCATGCATTCCAGCACAATGAGGGAGCTTCCCCTCCTAATTTGAAGAGCACTCATTCCGTAGTGTGCATAGCTGTCCGTACAAACTCACACTCCAGAAGTGTTAGTTCTTACGCCAACAATTTGAAGTCCGGAATAACTTAGTTTTGATTCTCAGAGTTGTATCTGCTTACATATTGAATGTCAATCAAATACCAACATGACTGCTCAATCTGATTATTCTGAGAATGCCATAAGCTGTTATAAATTTCTGAGTATCATCTGGGACAAATCTGCTCTGTAAATGCACAGTCTGTTTGATGTAAGTCCGAAATTATTTCTGAATAGCAGCAAATATATTCAGTCAATGAAAAAGGGAATGATTTTGGTGAAATAGTTTGTCTGAGTTGATGTTATCTCTTGACTACTGTCGCCATTCATTCATTATGGAATATCAATCAAACTAGGGAAAATCGCAAAAACTTTATCACTCCGGCAAAAGGAACATTACAATTTGGTTATGGATTATGGTTTATTTTATCCCATTCAACATTGTGATGCTTTGGTTGGAGTATTTGAAAGTCACAGGTGACATGGAAAATCCAAATAATATATAAGGGGAGTAACACATCCCATTTGGGTATTTTAGCGGTAACTGAGGTGGCTACAAGGCAACAGTGTGGCATCAGCAACCAGGAGTAGCAACTGTGTAGTGAACAAGTCAGACAGTCATTAGCAATGAGTACAGAGAAAGAAAGACCCGAATTTGGAAGATCTCATCAATAGAGGATAACTTTGAAGAATGGAAAGCCTTGGGCAACAAGAAATGGCTGGTTTAGCAAAAAGGGACAGCAAAAGTCAGTTAGTCCTATCTGACATCCCAAGAGGTGCAAAAGTCAACAACAGAATGCCAACAGGGAAAAGTGACTGGAAATGTAACCAAAAGAGGAAGGTCAATGATTGACAATTTTGGAGAAGTCTGAGGAAGGCAACTGAATACTGCATTAGAAAGGATATTAGGAGGATGTCTCGGGAATGAATGTTCAACTTCAGCCCAACTAATAATAGAATGAGGGATGGCTGTCCTAGGCAGAACAAAAGGATATCAGGATAAATAGAGGTCAACAGGTATAAGTAGAGTTTAGCGCATTCTCTGGATCATTTCCTTAGCTTGATTCTCAGATAATTCCCAATAACATTCAAAGCAAGAGCTTTTCAGAAAAAGAGAGAGAACCTGTACAAGAAGTATCAACTGAGAAGAAGAATTGATGAAGCAACGTTGAAGAAAGGATAGGAAGACAGAGATTGAGTTGGAGAAGAATTGCAAAGGACGGATAGAGGAAAAAGCAAATGGTAGTTTTGTGTATATAGATCTAGTCTTTTCAAACATTATCTTGCTTTATGTTATGCCATAAATTGGGCATCATAGATATTTCTAAGCAGGAAAAATTAGTAGTCAGAGAGATCTAGCTGAGTCAAAATGAACACAAGCCACTAAGATATCAGGTTACAATCTGTATCCTGTTGACATCTGCTTACATATACTTCAATATTTTATCACCATGCACTATACCCCCTAAAAAATAATGCTCCATAATTAAGGCATTTATGGCTCCCATCCACATGGATGATCATAACAAGCTATCAACCTACCGAGTCTCATAAAATTATTTTCTCCCATTGACGAAAGCCACTTCCTAGTGCCAAACTCTAGAATGCCGTCCCTAAGCTAAATAATACATTAGCAAATTTATCCACCATTCTTCTTGCAAATTAAGACAGTTTGTTTTCTGATGTTTTAGAATAATGTCTAGTTTCGCAATAAAAATTTACTCAAAAATAATGTCCAGCTTTCAAATAAAAAATTTACTCAAATGCTTTTTCTCCATTTTCACTCTCAAAATAACTTCCTGCTCTATTATTCAAGTACAAGTGAATTCAAGTTATTAATATATGGATAAACTTACTTGAGCTTAGGCTAATATCATATCAGTCACATGGAAGCATTAACATATACAAAGCTTACCTCCAGTCCTGCATAAACAGCCACAAACAAGGCATATCCTGCTGGACCATAACCTGATCCAAAAAGAAAGAATTAGGATAATTTAATTCTCAATCACCAAATGAAGAACACGAACTGTAGATGAGTTGGGTCAGAAAACGAGACATTAAAGAGCTTTCTTTTTTTATAACCAGAGAACATAAACAAAAGCATCTCACAGAGGAATATTTAGTGATTATAAATATGAAAGAAAGGACAACTATATGAGGTGATTCTCATATTTGCCTTACCCAAAGATGGAAAATTTGTCTTACACATTTGCCAAAACCTATTTATCCATCTCTACATACCTAAGCTGTACTTATTGGGGGGTGTTGGTGAATTATTTTATTTTCTTGCATTTAGTTTACTTACTTTATTGCATTATGTGTACCTAGGATAAAATAAGCTTTACTTGGGTAGGTTGTACTTGTATCACATGACTTGTACTTTCCTGTGTACACATTCGACTGCATCTCTTTTATCCCACATTGGTTGTACATTCACGTGTCTTGGTAGTGTATCATATACATACCCATGTATTGCTCTTATATGAGCGATCATTATCTCCAATTCATACTATTGCATCACAGTTTATTCTATCATATTGATCTTCCGAGTCCTTTGTGCTTTCATTTAGGCTTACTTGATCTTGGGTGGCTATCTCCATGGCCAAATCTTACAATCTACAGTCCACACCATAGATTCAAAACTTGTCAAATACCTGTGAATCTCACAAGTCAAAATGGAAAGTGAGAAACTTCCCAACCTACTCGCAGAATTTTTTTCGTGAGACTGCTATGCAAACTTGCCAAACATGCCTGCAAAGTGCCTACCAAAAAAGTGTCAGGTAAATTAAGTTTCCCCTTAATCTGTTCTCCTCCAAAAAGTGTGAAGAAAACTACCACCTAACTGGAAAGCAATTTTATCTAGGTGTAGAGACTTGAATTTTTTATCCTACAATTGGCAAATGGATTTAGGTATCTATTTTTTATGATAAACATAGTACAGGGCAACTGAGAATAAGCAATGTTTGCTTTGTGGCCAAGAACAAAGAGGTTGGATTTGGTCTCTAATGGGGGAAAATCATTTGCTCTAATGAATGTTTCAGATAATCTGATAAGGAAATTGAGCAATGAAGAAAGATTTTTTCAAGAAATTAGATAATCCCACCACCTACACAATAGAAAGAATAGACTTGATATTTGCAAATGCATTTGGCTTCTCACTGTACCTACCAGGGCCTTTTGTGGTGAATTGAAATACCGAGCTAACTCTGCAATACACAGCAAACTCCCCATCTTCATCTGTTTCAGCAGCTTTGACATGTAAGCCTTTTATTTTTGTATTTTATGGTTTTAAATTTGGGCTTCTTTAGAAACGTTATTTTCAGAATGCCCACTGTTATAAACTTATAGTTACATAACTTCTTTCTCAGGTAGAAAACATAGAAAGTCATCTATCAATTTTGAAGAGCCTGGTCTATTTTTTCATTATTTTGCTGGTATCAAGAACTCAAGCCTCTATGCCTGGATAAAATTGCTTTCCAGGTATGCAGCAATTTGCACAATACTTTCAGTGCTAATTATTTCTTTAATACGATCGTAATGCATCCAATCTTTCTCTTTTTTTGGCAATCTTGTTAAATGCAGCATATAAACTATCAATAAATAAGCTCCTAGATTTTTACATAAAATTTATATTTTTATAAGGAATCTAAGTATTTTTTTTGAGTTGCTGAGTTTTTGCTGAGTCACCAAGTCCAAGTAAAATTTGGGTTTGTAGAGAGTGTTGGCAAGTTGTGACTTTTTGAACTATGGTCCACACACATCCACCAAGCTCCATCCTTATTTGACACCACCATAATCAGAGCGACAAGGCAAAGTACATGGTCTAATTAGTCCTTGTTCAACAACAGCTTTCAGCTGCATCTTAACTTCATTGGTCAAGTAAGCTTTGTCAGTACAAACCTATGTTTGAAAGAAGACAATTGGGTAGAGATTGGATTTCATGCTCTACTGCTCTTTGAGGGGGCAACCCCTAGGGATCTTGGAACATCTCCGAAAACTGCTGTATGAGTTGATTCACTCCCTCTTTCCTTATTAGAGTGCAGCTCATGGACTGTTTTTATTTCAGTGCCCTCTCTTTGCTCTTTCCCATGCAGTAATAACAAAGTAAACTTTCCACTACAATTGATTAATCTCTTGGCTTGAATGGTGTAGTCAGCAAGATAGAAATAAATAAAAGAAATAAAATAATTATGCTAAAGTGTAATTAAATTCCCAACCGTTGGGTGGTTGTACTTGGTAGTTGCCGACAATTAGTGTCCTCAACCAACATAGGCTGGCTATATATTGTATGCTTTCATTTGTAGTTGGGGACTGCATACACTCTATATGATTTACTTATTGCCTATCCGATGAATGAGAATACAATACATATATTTTGTGCATTGTCCATGTAATTAATATGTTTTATTACTATTGTTCTATATTTCCGTTTACTCTGTATTAATCGGTCAAGTAGCCTTAAAGAGTAAACATTGGACAATATTGCCGATACGAACCCTAGTGACATAAAACACATAGACAAGAATCATGGCGTTGTAATGGGTCAGCCAGCCAAAGATCCTATACAAGCAAACGAAGAAAGAGAAGACATGTTGACAGAGGACTTAATAAACCTGTGGGACATCTCGCTAAAGGAACACATACGGAGGGAAGCTCTCAGGAGAGAGGTTCCTCAAGAAACCATCTGGGACAATCTCACTGTCAACCCAAAGGTTGATCATCTTCTCGAGAGACCAACGAATAAGGGGACAGAAACACATTTTTGTTTTGCAAATCTGTGATCATCAAGAGAAACTACAACAGCATTACCAAGCTTCAACTCCCTTCCGGCAAAACTATCACTGAGGAAAGCATTTCAAGAGAAGCTAAGCTACTACTCAAATCTCCTATCTAACCCCCAGATTGATAAATCAGAAGCAAGAGAACAAATCTTAAGATTTCCCCATTAATATCTGCTTCTAATAATGCAACACTAATAGAGCCAATTTTGGAGGAAGAAGTCAGGCAAGCTGAATTCTCTTTCAAGCCGAATAAATCCCCAGGCCCTAACTTCCCTACTGCTTTCCATCAACATTTTTGGGACATTGTGGTAATAGACATAACTGAGGTTGTCCAAGAAACAGGTGTTTGTAAGGAAATTCTCAAACAAATGAATTCCACATTCATTACCCTAATCCTAAAAAGGAAAATGCTTGTTCCTTTGACAAATACAGGCCCATTTCATTATGTAATGCCTTCTACAAAATAATATCAAGTGATGGCCATCAGGCTTAAGAAGCTTCTTCCAAAACTAATCTCTACTGAACAACAAGGTTTTGTAGCCAGCAGACAAACTCTAGAGGGCATCATCATTGTCCATGAACTAATCAACTCCGTTGCCACTCTAAACCAAAGGAGCATTGTGATAAATTTAAACATGAGTAAGGCTTTTGACAAAGTAAACAGGGAATTTCAAGAATGCATTATGGAACGATTTCGGTTCTATAAAGAATGGAGAGACTAGATCTACTGCTGTATAATTTCCCCTAAGTTTTCAATTCTAATCAATTGTGAGCCTGTTGGATTCTTCAGAGCCTTGAGGAGTCTAAGACAAGGTGACCCATTAATCCCTTACCTATTCATCTTGGTGGCAAAAGCACCGGGAAGATGGCTTACACACCTCAAAGATGCTGGTCAGCTAAAAGGAATCAAAGTAGTCAACAACACTCCCTCTATCTCCCATCTACAATTTGTGGATGATACTGATTTGGTGGGTGAAGCTTTGGTGCAGGAAGCCAGAATGTGCAAGCAAGCACTGGACTTGTATGAAAGTGCCTCAAGACAACAAATCAACAAAGAAAAATCAAAAATCTTTTTTTCTTTTTACTAACCAATTAGTGCAAACAGCCATTTGTAAAATCATACATATAAATCATGGAAATCTCCCCTATACCTACCTTGGCACCCCTCTTTTTGAACAAAGGAATTCCTCCTCTATCTAGAAAGGTATGATTAGAAAAAATCTCAAAAAATTGTTATGTTACCAACTCAACCCCTAGAGCCAGCCGATTTGGGTTCAATCCAGCCCAAATACAAGTCCAAGGTTAGTCTGCACTAGGGATCGTCAAGGGTTCTATCCAAGCCTTGTGGGTCCATCTAGAACCAACCAGGGTTAACCCGGGATGAATTTCACACCTAGCTGATCCTGTCATGGTGAACCTATCAAGATTTTGGCAAATTTTTATTTTTTTTCTAATTTGGCATTTGAATTTTATTACATGCCCAATAACAAGTCATTTCCCTTATTGTGTATGCACAACAAAAATATCATTTGTCCTTGCTGAACTTTCATTCTTGCTTGCCATTACACAAATAGAGTTGAATATTGACCAATGAAGGATCCAAAGTGGTTGATTTGCTATTCCTACACATTTACATGAGCCCGTTTGTTGCCAAGGAGATCGTTGATGAAGATTTTTGCAAAAGGTAGGCTTTTTTCAAGTTTTTGGTTCTTTTTCCTTCTCTATTTCTTTTTTTATATTTTGTTTTGAATTTCTTGTTCTATTTTCATTCTTCTATGAATCTATATCACATGCTTAATTATTTTAGATGAGTTAAGTTGTATATTCTTCTTTGTTTTCATTTGTTTCAATTTTCCGCATGTGTTGTTTATTGAACTAGTTGTCATAGGGATTCCGATGGCAACCAATTGTAGCTCCATGGGCTGACCCACTTCAAAACAAACCCAAATTCTCCCCTATGGAAATATGTTGATATAGTACAGCAGTTTCCAAGTGGTGGGGTTATGTTTGAATTTGCAATGGGTATGATGTCAAGTATTCGAGCTCATGCAGTCTAGTGAAAGCCCATTTGTGCCACATCCCTAAATAAAGCATCAAAGCTTTCCCAAAAAAAATGATATTACCCATTCCAAAAGTGAAAATCATAGCATGCATTAAGGAGCAAAAAAAAGCAAACCAAGCAACAGACCGCAAATCAAATGATCCTTTGTTAAAGAAAAGATCTCAAGAAATGAAGCCCCCTCCACCACCTTCTAATCTCCAACCTATAAAGAGCTATCCATTTTTTGCCACACCTAAGGTACAACCCCTTTACACATAAGAGATCAAAGGGACCATTGGAAATGGCATTTCAAAACAACTCTCAAGAGATTGCCAATCAATGCATAGTTATTAAAATATTAATCGTAATATTTAATGGTCATCTTAGCTTTAGTTAGTCAATAGTTTACTTTTAGTTAACTCAGTTAGCTTTTAGTAACTTTTGTTTATGCTTTAGTTTGTTTTGGCATCTTTCACTTATCAGCTTTAGTTTGCTTCAGTTAACGATTGTTTCTTTTTAAAAAAATCGTCTTGTAATTTTTTTTATGAGTATTCCTCTCTTTTTGTAAAAACACAAAATAACAAATATTGAATATCAATTATCATTTCATGGTATCAGAGTTTAGGCTCAAACTTTTTTGGCAGATTTTTTTGTAATAAAAATTCGTTGTTTTCCTAAAGATTTTTTTTTTTTAATTTTTAGATGTTTTTGCTCAGTTTTTTTTTTAAATCGAATGTTAATGGTTAACTCGAAAAATTGAAAAATTATTTTGGAAGTTTTTGGATTTTTTTATAAAAATTCAAAAGTTTTTAGCCAATTTTTTTAAAGATAAAAATCGAGGAATTTTTGTGAAGAGTTTTGTGAACCGATTTTTTGGAAATCAAAGGGTTTTTCAAGCCAATTTTTTAAGGGTTTGTTGCAGAAGGTTTTTTGAAGAAATTTGAGGGTTTTCTTAAAACAGATTTGAGGGTTTCTTTTGCATGAAATCGCGGATTTTTGAAGAAGATTTTTGCGGATCTGTTCGTGAACTTCTTCTAGGTTGAGTTTGTGATCTGATCTGGGTGATCTTGAAGATCATCAAAGTTTTTGAAGGTTTTTTTCTGAAAAAAAAAACTCTTTTCCAGAAGATTTTTTTTGGAAAAATTCTTGCTTTTTTAGAGTTTTTTGAAGATTTTTCTAAAAAGAAAGTTCTTTTTAGAAGTTTTTGAAGATTTTTTTCTAAAAACTTTTTTTTTTCTTTGCTTTTTCAAAAGTTTTTGAAGATTTTTTCACTTTTAGAGAGTTTTTGAAGGTTTTTGAAAAAAAAAAAAAAGAATCTTGCTTTTCTCGAGTTTTTGAAGGTTTTTCTTGGAAAATCTTACTGGTTTTGAGCCTCTTTTTAGACAATTTTTAATCGTGGGATTTGTGTCGACTGATTGTCTAGTGTTTCGTGCCAGCTGATCACAAACTTTACCTCGTTTTTCAGGCTTTTGGAAAACGGGAGGGATGGCTACTTTGAACAACATCATGTTGGAATGTACATCGAGGTTCAATGGGAAAAGTTATAATACCTGGAAGCAAAGGAAGCTCACAATTTTTGAGTGTCGGTGTCTAGATTTAATTGTTTTGTGGAAAGGACTTGTAATCGCGAGGTGGTTATGCTTCTCCAACTATCAGTCACCGATGATATGTTTCCAGAAGATCATGTATAAAATTAGTTTATTTTTGTAGGATGACTATTAAGGGAGGGTATTAAATTATTAATTGTAATATTTAATGGTCATCTTAGCTTTAGTTAGTCGACAGTTTACTTTTAGTTAACTTAGTTAGCTTTTAGTAACTTTTTTTTATGCTTTAGTTTGTTTTAGCATCTTTAAGTTATCAGCTTTAGTTTGCTTCAGTTAACGATTGTTTCTTTTTAAAAACATTGTTTTGTAATTTTCTTTATAAGGAGTATTCCTCTCCTTTTGTAAAAACACAAAATAACAAATATTGAATATCAATTATCATTTCAATAGTGAGATGTCTCTATGCAAGTGGATTGGTTTTCAATGTTGTTTACTCACCATATTGGCAACAAATGGTGAAAGCAATTAATGAGGCTCCAAAAAGTACGAAGGCTCAAGTTTTGAGAAAGTGCATAGAACCTTACTAGAAAAAAAGGTGAAATTTGTAGAAGATTGTGAAGAGGAGGCGAAGGATGGTCCATTTATTGCTAATTTTCTCATGACAGTCATTGAGGAAGTGGGTTAGTCAAAATGTTGTTCAAGCCATAACAGCCAACACCAAAAATTGTAGAGCAGTGGGTTTATTGGTTGAGGAGTGTTATTCACACATCTTTTGGACACCTTGTGCAATCCACTCCCTCAATTTTATGCTACGAAAAATTGGCACCAAAATTGATTGGATCAAACAAGTGTATGCCCAAGCCGAAGAGATCCAAATGTTCATCACCAACCACTATATGTCACAAGGCATATTGAGAACATCCTTGAAATTGGATCTATTGAAGGTAAGTGAAGCAATAAGATTTATTTTAATAAATATATTTCACTTTATTTTAATTTTAATTTTAATAAATGTTTATTTTGAGACCCGTTTTGCCTCCAACACATTTGTCTTGATATGACTAGTGAAGGTTCGGGAGACACTTTCTAAATGGTCATCAATGCAAATTGGTCCATATGGAGGCAATTTAGCACTAAAAGAAAAGCCATTATTAAGTAGATGATCCTAGAAGGAATTTGGTGGGATCGTGTTGAATATCTCCTCAATTTCACCAAGCCCATATTGAGTACGATCAGTTATACCAACATGGATAGGCCTTGTTTGAGGGAGATATATAATGGCACCACTCAATCATTAAGAAGACAAAGACCATCATAAATGAGAAAGAGCAAGACCTTGAAGAGCTTTATTCAAACAACTACACGAAAAATTTTGAAGAGAGATGGAACAAAATGACTACCCTACAACATCTTCTTGCCTTTACATTGAGTCCCAAGTATTATAGTGTCGAGATCCTTTCTGCATCAACAAGGGTTGAGTTCATTGATCTTGACATGTGGGATGCAATTAGAATTGAGTTGATGGATTTTGTATGCTACAATAACTTTAGTATTGGTGCTCTTCATGATAGATTTATAGTCGATGCTCACAATTGGTGGCACTTCCATGGCCAATCATTCACACACCTACAACCTTTTACAATCAAAAAATTATTGCAAGTAAGTTTTATAAAAAAAATCTATTATCTTTTAAATTTCAGTTATATTTTTTAATTTTAAAACTCTTAACTCTCTAATTTGCATCTAAGAGGAATTGGAGCGCATACTCTATCCAATTAGTAAAGCATAATTCGCTAAACTCAAAAAAGGTAAGAGGACTTAGCATATGCACATTTAAACTTGCGTATCCTTTCACACAAACAAAGTGGCTACAAGGAAGTGGGAAATCAAGCCAAAACATATTGACTTAGATGCTTCCACTTCCCACTTGATGTTGAAGATGAGCTGGCTAACAAGCATGAGAGTGCTTGTGCCAATGGCATTGTTTGTGGTTCGTCTAATATACCAATACCTACATCATCTAATATGGATGGTGCTGATGATATTTTTGCAGACCCATACGATATGATGCTTGATTAGAGATGGCTGATTGTTGACACTTGAAATTATTAATTTTTAGTTTTAATATATAATATATACCATAGCATTCAAGTTTGACTAATTGACATTGTAATATCTTTAAATTTTTATGATGGTTTTGGGAATTATACAATATATGATGCTATTTAGTATTCTAAACTTAATTAATGCTACAAATATGTGTATATTTCTGATTTTTATATGTTTTTGTATGGACGAACCCAAAACAAACCCAACCCCCAAAAATTGTTTGACAACAAAGCGAACTAAAATTAGTATCAAGACCAATAACTTAGAAAAATTGGATAGTTGGAAAGACAAATGGCACTCCCTAGCAAGCAAAATATGTCTACTATTATGTACCTGACTTGGTCAAGATTTTGTAATATGTCTACTATTATATTTGATAGGGGACAGCCCCTTTTTTGGCCAATCAACAAATAAAGTGATTTTTTATAGTGTTTTTAATTTATTTTGTTTTTTCTTTATTTTATGCAAATTAATTTTTATTCTTGTTCACTTACATTTGTGTAAGGGTGAAAAGTGCATACCTTGCACTTTTTCCCTTCATTTTTGGCTCGCTTTGACCCATTTGTCATGCAATGACTAGTGTACAAATGGCATGTTTTTGCATAAGAGTTGGCAAATGACATGATCCTAAACCAAACTTAGCTCCAATCATCCAAAGGATTTAGATCCAATTAGCAATCTTCCCATTTCCTATCCTAGGTCAAATTCATAGACATGCATTTAACACCTAGACTTTAAAGTCAAACCATAGTTAAAAGACTTGCCCAAACTCAATGAGTCCCAAGCCGAGCCGATCGAGCCAAGGCCCAAGGACTCATGAGCCAAGTACCCAATGAATCTATTCAAACTCGCTGGACTCGGTTAGTATCAATAGGTAGACTCAACCAGGTCTATTAAAATCACGAAAAATGAATAAAATTTTAAAAAAGCTTAAACATAAAAGCACGAAAGTCAAACATTTTTTGAAGGGTTTGGAGGACTTCCGAAGAACAGTTAAAAGCAATAATATTATGAAAATGGGAGTGTACCAAGGGC
Source organism: Sequoiadendron giganteum (assembly GCA_007115665.2). Taxonomy (NCBI): domain Eukaryota; kingdom Viridiplantae; phylum Streptophyta; class Pinopsida; order Cupressales; family Cupressaceae; genus Sequoiadendron; species Sequoiadendron giganteum. Next base: position 372,776,464 of record CM021109.1, on the reverse strand, counting down.
AGTACCTTTGACCCCATGAGGGTTGTTGCCTCACAACCCTACTAGGGGCACTATCCCCAAACCCTTGCTCTAGTTTTTTTTTTAAATTCATTTTGGGCTGTATTGGATGCAAGATAAACATTTTTTCATTCTTTCAACCTTTTGCCAATTAAATTCTTAGTAATTGAATTACATTTATGCTTCTAGTTTGCTAAGTCAAACCCTATCCTAAGTAATGCTCCTATGACTATAGCAACATTTGTAGACTTGTCTGAGCTACAAGCGCATGACTCCACATAGAGCTAGCAATGTTGAGCTAAGGGATAGAAGCTCCTTTCTACCATAGTTCATGACTCTAGATTGTGAATTTTGATTTTTATGCCATGAATATCATAACCCACAAGTTTTGTACCCCTAAAACACTTGATAATATTTATATATTTAAACATATTGTTTCCTTCAGATAAAATTTGTTTTTATACTTGTGTATGTAATCAAAGTAGCTTCTATTTGATTAGTGTATTGTGTTTTCAAAGCTCATTTATTGAAGGATGCATGATAGAAGTTTTAAATTCTTAAAAATCTCTATATTTTAAATTTTTATGATTTTTTCAATTTGCCGAGTCAAGTGCCAAGTTCAAGTTCGGGTCAAAAATCAACTTGCCAAGTCTGAGTCAAGTCCAAATTTTGTAACAAACAAAATTTAATCCTAGGTCCAAGCTAACCCCATTCTTACTAGTCATAACTCATTGACTTGAACGCAAAATGTGTGATTTGCATACTAGGGTGTTGTAAAAAAAAGGCAGACCCCAATCCACACTTAGGCATCCATAGGATCCATATCTTATGTGATTATCGCATTATCACTTAGAGAGTGTCATAGAACATCATTGTATCGTCAAGTAGCATCAAAATTTGCATACTAAGAATAGACTAGCCATATTACACGATTGTTTAGCATGTCTTCAATCCATTGTTCATGATATTAAATCAACTCAAACTTTGATTAAGAAGAATGACCCTTGCACACCAAAGTCCGATGGTATCAAGTCTTCAATCACAAATTTGAATACTTGAGCAAATAGATTTCAAAAAATTAAGAGCATACACATCGAATCTGCAAGTGCAAAATTGAATCCAAGCCAGAGGGCAAGTCATTCTGCAGTTTGTTAGTGCATCACAATCCTAGATGTGATCACTAAGCATTGAATTGGATCACTGAACACAGTCCATACTAGAAAGTCTTCAGGTTGCACATGAAGTGAGTTACTATTATTACTTCTTTGTCATTTACGAAAAGCATCTTTGTGTTTAATTACTGTCTCAGCTCTTAATCCTAGTGTAATTCACTTATTATTGCTGATTTATTGCTTTATCCCTAAGCATTTAGAAGAGGAAAGTTTTGATTCTTTTCATTTTGGTGAATCTGTATCTTACACCCCCTAGGATTTAGACTTTAAGGTTTTTTTTCTGATTTACATTTCAGGTCTGACTGCTGATTTTCCATTTTTTATGCCAGATTTGATATTTAGATGCTCTTTATAGCCTCTAAGGTTTGTGGATTTGTGTGTATGCCAAGGTCTCACCATCCTGCTCCTATTCCCTCCTAGTCATTTTTGAAAAGTGTGCTTGTTACACTAAGAGGCGTAACTACAATGGCAGCAAGGGGGTTGTAATGAAGCGAATGGATAACAGAAAATCCTTTATATAAACTTGACGGCCATTTGCACATCAAACTGTCATTTCACCTAATTGCCCTTTAAAACTAACATTATTTTTAATATTATATATTTAAATATATAAATATAGTATTTAAATATATATAGAATATTTATATATTTTAATTATATCTTTTGAATTATATTCTATTTTAACTATTTTACATCGAGATATTCTATTATATATTTAAATATATTAATTTGATTAGAATTAATTTATATAGTAGGATAAAAAATAATTTATAATTATATTATATTGATATTTCTTGGCATCTTTTTAGAGAGAAGTATTTAAGATATCCATGCTGATGTTTGAATATTGTCTCAACTCTTTATCCTTGACATTTAGAAGAGGGAAATTTTATTATTTTCAATAGGACAGTACTTTATTATATATGCACTAATGTGTACTATAGTAATGGCAAAAATTTGCATACCATGCATTTTTCCCTTTCATTTTGGACTCACTTTGTACAAGCATACAAATGTCATGATATCTAATGAGATAGTTAGCACATAATGCAAGCCTTTATGTTAGTGTTGTAGCGGCGGGAGATATTTTCTCCTAATTATTTTTGTTCAAGGCAAGTCGATCTTTATCTTTTATAAATAAAACTTATATTTTCTAGGTCGGCCCTAGAAAGGTGGGCGCCTAGTTGGGCATATATAGAGGATAGAGTCCTCTCATTTTTCCATCAATTCAATTCAATTCACTCTCCAATTCGCATCTTCAGCAGCAGCAGCAGTTCGCCATTCTTAGCAGCAGATTCGAATCTAAAAGAAGTGTCATCACTTGTGTTTTTCAAGATTCGCTTCAAGGAGGAGTGATTCCATTCATTATATTAGATTCGGCCTTGTGTAGGGCCTGAGTTGTATGCAGTTTCTGCACTTAATTCATCTGATATATAAAGAGATCGTGTTGCTGGGTTTTTCTCCCTCAAGCAGGAGGGTTTTCCCAAGGTAAACTTGTTGTGTTCATTGATTTGTGTATTGTATTTCTGCTTATTTAATTTTCTAATCTGAAACTAAAATGGTATCAAAGCGGGTTTAAGCAAAGATCCGATCAAATTTGTTTAAGCAGTCAAGATATCTCTTTATCTAGGGCAGTCTATCAAATAAACGAAGATGGTGAACGGTGTCAAGGTCGAAGATAGGCTTGATGGAGCATCAAATTTTAACTCTTGGAAATTCAGAGTTCTCATTGCTTTAGAAGAGAATGATCTTCTAGATTTCGTGGAAAATGATGTGCCCGAGCCATCCAATGATGCAGAGAAAATTCAATGGAAGAAAAATGGCACGAAGGCTAGAAAGATCATGATAAACTCTATGAAGGATCATCTAGTTCCGATTATCTCCAGGATGAAGACAGCCAAAGAAATGTTTGAGGCTCTACAAGGATTGTATGAGATCAACAATACCAGCAACCCTTGCTTTGAGACAACAGCTCCATCACATAAAAATGGTTAAAGGAGATTCAGTCATTTCCTTCTTCATGAAGATTTCTGAATTGAGAGATCAGCTTTGCACTATAAGAGACATAGTTGAAGATAGAGATCTGGTTATGTTGCCACTGAATGGTCTTCCTCAATCTTGGGAGCCTTTTATTCAAGGCATCAGTGGGAGATCTAAGTTGCCCAAGTTTGATCGTCTTCGAGCTGATTGTATTCAAGAAGAATCCAGATTGGCAACAAGAGGAAATGGGCAAAACTCTCATAATGAAGAAAGTCATGTCCTTGTTGCACATGCTTCCAAAAGAAAAGGAAGAGAAGGGAAAAGAGGCAATTTCAAGAGGAACAGAGACAGAAAATCAGATTTTGTTCCAGAACCGAAGAAGAAGGACCTCTCTCACATTCAATGTTACAGGTGTGACAAGTATGGTCACTATGTTTGAGATTGCATGTCAAGGCCAAAGCAGCATGCTTCTATTGCAGATGTTGATGATGTGTCACCTCAAAAGGAATCTAGAGACGACTTAGGGGGATTTCTATTCATCTCCGCTCTTTCAAGCAATGTTCCAACTAACTGTGACACTTGGTTGATAGATAGTGGTGCTTCACATCACATTACAGGATACAAAGAGCATCTTACAGACTTAGTAAAGAAAGAGACTAACTTGCAAGTGATAATTGGAGATGATGCTTGTTATTCCGTAAAGGGAGCTGGGGCGACTTCTTTCCAGCTAGATTCTGGTATCCCTCTTCATTTGAGTGATGTCTTGTTTGTACCAAGGATCAAAAGAAATCGTGTCTCCATTTCAGCCTTGGAGGACAAAGGGTACAAGGTTGCCTTTTACTGAGGGGAAAGTTCTGTTGGTGTGTGTTTTGAATACGCCACCGAACACAGAATAAAATGCCCAAGGACACTTTATCCTCTCTTGAAAAGTTAAGGCAAATACTCAGAAGATAAAGCAATAACTCCAATGTTTCTTTTGGTCAGGTCATGACATGTGGATAAGGCCAGTGGGCGTTGTGATTCGCTGGTAATCACAAGAGGACTTACGTTATAATTCATTTGCAAGTTTAGGACTTAGACAGTTTTATCATTGAAGGCTCTTTCTGATGGGTATTTTAGATTTTCCAAAAAAAAAGGCAAAAGGATAAAGGTTTAGAGATCTAAACTATGCCTAAGAACTCAAGAGACGGCAATGACTAGATAAAATTCGGAATAACCACACTTTGTTTCACCTCCTTCAGACAATTACGCAAAGCGGGTGCAATCTTCAATAGGGGTGATAATGATTTTCATGTTTGAATTGATAATTAAAACAAACAGAAGTTAAACATCCACAACTTAATGGCTCAGGCTAACTTTACACATTGAATGCAAATCATCCATTCAACAAAAGTATGAGCTTAATTTTATCCACCACTGCTATCAAATCTATCATTCACTAACAAACATATAAATGAACTACTAATTTAATTCTACTCTAAGTGTTGAAGGAGAAATATGAAAACCTTAAACACTACTTGAAAATAAAAGTGGTTCTTAGCAAATCATGCACAAGAGCTTTTATAAACGGAAATAGTTTTGTCGCAACAATCTTATACAATTCACTTCACAATTTACAAATGAGGGGCGAGCTCAATTTATAGGCTCCCCAATTACAATTCAATGGCCAAGATTGATTTCGAATCAACGACCGAGATTACAAAATAAAATCCTAATTAGGGCTTGTCACAATTAACTACCTCTCGACCAATAAGAAAATTACATTTTGGGACACTTGTCCCTCTTACTAAATATAAACCAACTCCATAGATAAGTCAGGTTCATTGAACCTAGACATGTTGACTTGGAACAATTTGATTGGTTTCGAAGATGACGAGGCGCCACCTCAGCATGCTGGATGTCCTCCTTGGTCTCCTTGTTCTTTTTCCATGCACTTTGCCTTAGAATATCTTTCTTCGCCAACGACTTTGTCCTTTGTGCTTGTTTCTTCCTGGCTTTGATCTTGGATTTCCTTTGAGATGTTGATTTCCTCTTCTCACTTGCATTTGAAGTCTAGAGGTCTCCCCTTGGAGCAGTTATTGAACTTTTCCTTCCTAATTGCTTTGAAATTCCTTCGAGTGCCTTGAATTTGGAGAAGAGCTCTCCTATGCTTTCGCCAAAATGGAGGAAATTGGAACTTTCTCTGTGAAGTATTTCCCATACTTAGCCAAATTTTGGCTATTCAATTTCATTATGTAACGCCTTCATGTTGACCATTCAACACTTAGCCAAGATTTTGGCCATCTTTATGCTCGAATGAACTTTGCCTGTGGATTTGTCTTCAATTCTGAGTTTGGCTTGCGCTAAGTAGGGCAAACTCCATCCTTGGACAATAATTTTATTTATTTCCTCTTTATTCCTCTTCATTTTCCTGTTTTCTTTCCAACACTTAGTCAAAATTTGATCCTTTTATTGTAGGAAATTTCCACACTTAGCCATTTTTTGCTTCCTCTTGGCAAATTTTACCATGCTTGTTTCTGACCTTGGCTGACTTTGGACTTGACATGCCATTTTTTATTATGCTTGAGCGGACTTCCTCATTGGCAAGCCAATTATTTTTCTTTCTCCTTGGCGGACTTGGCTATGTCTTGGACAAGGCGGACTTTGAAGTTGGCTTGGATAAGTGCATGGCAGACTTCAAGGTTGGCTAGACATGCTTTTGCGGACTTCATCTTTGGCTAGACCATGCGCACTTCCTTTTGGGCAGACTTTGTCTTCGACCTGCCATCTTCACACTAGGCGAACCTGGTGAATGCTTAGACATTTTCATGCTTGGCACACTTTGCCTATGCCTTAGAAATTTTCTTTGCATCCAAAGTCGGGTGGACTTCTCAATAGATTTGACAATTTTCCTCTCACCAATGGTGGACTTTGACTGATCCATGCCATGGACAAACTTCCTCAATGTCTTTCCATTCTTTACTTCCTTATGGCAAACTTCATGATGGCTTTTCCAAAGGGTGGCGGACTTGAAGGCTGGCTTGCCAAGGCAAGGGCAGACTTTGCAAGTTGTCTTTCCAGAGCAAGGGCGGACTTTGGGGTTGGCCTGCCACAGACAAGGGCGGACTTGCCATGAGGCTCTGCCATTCTCCATACTTGACGTATTTTTGGCCAATGCCTTAGACAAATCTCTCTTCCTTTGGTGCACTTTATACTTAGCCAGACATCTGACTTAGTCAAAATTTTCAAATTTTCTCTCTCCTTCTGGGTTGGGCGGACTTGGAGGTTTCTCTGCCATTTTGCATTTATGTCCATGTCTTAGGAATTTATTTCATGCTGAGTTGGGTGGACTTCATGTTTGCCTTGCCAAACATTCTTCCTTCTGCGCCTTTGAATTTTATTCCGTCATGCTGAAGAGTGACTTTCGTGCTAGCTTGATCCCCTCTCTCTAGGCATATTTCACTTTTCCATGCCTTAGGAAAATTTCCTCTCCCAAAGTTGGGCGGACTTCATATTCTCTTTGCCATTGGCGCATTTTAGTCTTGCTTTGTCCAAGGGCGGACTTGGAGAGTCTTCTTTCCATGGCGAACTTTGACACTTCTCCTTCCAAGGGCGGACTTGGAGAGTCTTCTTTCCATGGCGGACTTTGACACTTCTCCTTCCAAGGGCGGACTTGGAGGCTACACATTCCAAGGGCGGACTTGACCCTTCCTCATTCCATGGCGGACTTGGAGCTTGGCCTTCCAAGGGCGGACTTCATCTCTTTCCAAGACATGGCGGACTTGGAGCTTGGCCTGCCAATGCCTGCCTTTGGCTTGCCAGAGGCAAGGGTGGACTTCATGCTTGGCCTGCCATTCCTTCTCATGGGCGCACTTTACCGGACTTGTCATTTTTTATCAATTTTTTTACCTTTTACCTTGATTTTTCTATTGATTTGCCCATTCTAGAGGTACATTGGCTTCACAGTCAGTAGGATCTTGAAATGGAAACTTTTCCCGAAATAGAAACTTTCCAAAAATAGAAAAAGCAAAAAGCATCCCTAAAAAATAGGAACTCCAAAATGGCCTAAAAATGCCAAAAAGCAAAAAAGCAGGATCCCTAAAAAATAGGAAGTGTCAGAATTGACTCAAAGCAATGGCGTTCCTCATCTATCGGTCCTTTTGAGCACTTCCATGACATCTAAGCACTGATACGGGCTTGAATTCTCTACTTGGCTTAGATGATTTCTACAAAACTCTAACGCCTCATTGTAAATAAAATGGTGATAAGCAGTTGCGCTGCCAAGGCAAAAAACCAAAAAGCAAAAAGAAGGGGGTCCCCATTTGCAATGGGGCGATGTGTGAAATAGGTCACAAAAAGTTCTTGCTTGGCCTAAGAACTCTAGTATAAAATCAGCTCATGTGACTGGCGTTCGTCAAGAGAGCCTATACAGACTTTCAATTCGACCAGTTCAGGCATTATTGCACGACTCTATCAGTTTGAGTGAGCTATGGCACAGGAGACTTGCTCACTTACACTTCAGAGCCCTTCCATCCATGGAGAAAATGGTTACTGGTCTTCCTAAGCTTGGTCTAGAGCACGATGGCATTTGCAGAGGAATGTGCACTTGGTAAGAACATCAAGAGTCCCTTCCATAGTAGTGATAGTAGATCAAAGGGTATTTTAGATCTTGTTCATTCTGATTTATGTGGACCAATGTCTATGGCATTCTTGAGTGGATTTTGGTACTATGTGATTTTCATTGATGATTATTCTCGAAAGACTTGGATTTACTTCTTGAAATCTAAGGAGTCTGAGGAAGTCCTTGATAGATTCAAAGAATTCAAGGCTCAAGTTGAAAACATGTCCAAGAAAAGGATTAAGGTTCTGAGATCAGACAATGGAGGAGAATACACTTCTGGAGGTTTTCGTAATTTCTGCATTGAGGCAGAGATCAAGAGGGAGTTTTGTGTTCTGTACAACCCTCAACAAAATGAAGTCGCTGAAAGAAAGAACAGATCCATTGTAGAGGCAGCCAAGGCTATGATTCATGATCGGGATTTATAGACTTTCCTATGGGCAAAACCTTCCAGAACCGCCATGTATGTTTAGAACAGAAGCCCTCATCGAATATTGGGAAACATGACTCCTAAGGAGGCCCTTACAGGTGTGAAACCTGAGGCTAGTCATTTAAGAATTTTTGGTTGTCCTATTTACATTCATGTGCCCAAGGATAAAAGATCAAAGCTAGAAGCATCAGGCAAGAAAGGTATATTCGTGGGATATAATGAGTCTTCAAAATCCTACAGAGTTTATATTCCAGGGCAGAAACAAATTGAGATCAGCAAGGATGTCTCCTTCGAAGAGGAAGTAGCCTTCAAAAGATCTAAAGGATCTTTCATGGAGATAGACAGTGAAGAGCAGGAGACTTCTCAGAATATGGATATATCTCCTGATCATACTCCTGACATTCTAAGGGAGTCCAACGACCCGGTTGAGACTATTGATCCAGTTGATCCTATAGAACCAACTGATGGGCCTAGAGACATTGTCGTAGGTTGGAAGAGGCCTCTATGGGCTCGACAAACTATGCAAGAGGTAGAAAATTATGCAGCTCCTCGAGGCACCTTTAGGGAAAGCGAGAGACCGCAGAAGTTTCTAGGTTATGTGGCATTGATGAGTCACATCATTGATTCTGAGCCTTCCAGTTTTGAGGAGGCATCCAACCAGCAGGTATGGAGAGATGCAATGACAGAAGAGTATCAATCCATCATTAAAAATGATGTATGGGATGTTGTTCCAAGACCTGAAGGGAAATCAATAGTATCTTCCAAATGGCTCTACAAAATCAAGCATGCAACTGATGGCACCATTGAGAAACACAAGGCGAGATTTGTGGCAAGATGATTCTCTCAGAAGGAGGGAATAGATTATGAGGAGACTTTTGCTCCTGTTGCTCAATACACTTCTATCAGAACAATTATTGCTATTGCATCCGCTAAAGGCTGGAAGTTACATCAAATGGACGTGAAGACTGCATTTCTTAATGGTGTGATTAATGAAGAAGTGTACATTGAGCAGCTAGATGGTTTTGTTATTCATGGGAAGGAGTCTCATGTATGCAGATTGAAGAAGGCCCTGTACGGTCTTAAACAAGACCTCGTGCATGGTATGAAGGATTGATAGATATTTGATGAGCTTGGGATTCTCCAAGAATGATGCACATTCCAACTTGTACTTCAAGATAGTTGATGGTGAGGCTTTGATTTTGGTTCTTTATGTTGATGATTTATTTCTCACTGGAGCAGAGAAGCTCATTGTCAAATGCAAGAAAGAGTTAGCCTCCGAGTTTGAGATGAAGGATCTTGGTCTCATGCATTACTTCCTAGGACTGGAAGTGTGGCAAAGACCTGGTGAGATTATTCTAAGTCAAGGAAAATACACTATAGACATCTTGAGGAGATTCGGGATGATGGACTGCAAGTCCATGTCTACACCTATGGAGACAAATTTGAAGAAGTTGAGTGACTCAGCAACTAATTCAGATTTGGTAGATCCCACCATGTATAGACAATTGATTGGATCATTGATGTATCTAGTCAACACCAGACCAGACATTTGTTATGCAGTGAGTGCTCTCAATCAATTCATGTTTGAGCCAAGGCAAATACATCTAGTTGCAGCAAAGCATATTCTGAGATACTTGTGTGCCACTGTGGGATATGGATTGAGATATACTTCCTGTGCAAACCTGAAGTTACAACACTATTCTAATTTTGATTGGGCCAGGAGTGTAACGAATAAGAAGAGCACCTCTGGATGTTGTTTCAGCTTGGGGTCTGCTATGATTTCTTGGTGTAGCAGGAAGCAGACATTTGTGGCTCTAAGCACTGCAGAAGCTGAATATATTGCAGCATGTGTGGCAGCTCGTGAACCAGCATGGCTTCGAAAGCTCCTTGCAGGATTGTTTGGTCAAGCTTTGGAACCGACTGTGATTCATTGTGATAATCAAAGTTGTGTGAAGCTCTCGATAAATCCTGTATTTCATGATAGAACAAAGCACGTGGAGATCAAGTATCATTACATCAGAGACATGGTGCTGAGGAAAGCAATTCAACTCAAGTACATTTACACTGATGATCAGACGGCTGATATCCTCACCAAGCCTCTCTCTAGAGTGAAGTTTGCACATTTCCGAAACAAGCTTGGGGTGGTAGAGAATGTTGCCCTTGCCAAGAAGGAGACTCAGCATCAGTGAGCTTTACTATAATGCATATTTCTCTGAGATGGAGAAATATGAGGTGAAAGCCCTCGTACATCTCTAAGACTGAGATGTATTTCCTTCCACACATGGGAGTAGCCATTGTGGACGTCAGGTTGAGAGACTCCATGATGACATCACGTTGAGAGACTCAGTGATGAACCCTCGTACATCTCTGAGACTGAGATGTGTTTCTTTCCACACATGGGAGTAGCCATTGTGGACGTCATGTTGAGAGACTCCATGACGACATCACTTTGAGAGACTCTATGATGAACCCGTGTACATCTCTGAGACTGAGATGTGTTTTTTTTCCACACATGGGAGTAGCCATTGTGAACGTCATGTTGAGAGACTCCATGACAACATCACGTTGAGAGACTCCGTGATGAATCCTTGTAAATCTCTGAGACTGAGATGTGTTTTTCCACAAATGGGTGTAGCCATTGTGGACATCATGTTGAGAGACTCCATGATGAACTCTTTTACATCTCTGAGACTGAGATGTGGTTTTCCAAAAATGGGTGTAGCCATTGTGGGTGTCATGTTGAAAGACTCCATGATGGGGATATCTGGAAAATACCTCCCTAGCTAAGAGGGAGTGTTAGTGTTGTAGCGGCAGGAGATATTTTCTACTAATTCTTTTTGTTCAAGGCAAGTTGGCCTTTATCTTTTATAAATAAAACTTATATTTTCTAGGTCAGCCTTAGAAAGGTGGGCGCCTAGTTGGGTATATATAGAGGATATAGTACTCTCATTTTTCCATCAATTCAATTCAATTCACTCTCCAATTCGCATCTTCAGCAGCAGCAGTTCGCCATTCTTAGCAGCAGATTCGAATCTAAAAGAAGTGTCATCACTTGTGTTTTTCAAGATTCACTTCAAGGAGGAGTGATTCCATTCATTGTATTAGATTTGGCCTTGTGTAGGGACTGAGTTGTATGCAGTTTTTGCACTTAATTCATCTGATATATAAAGAGATCTTGTTGCTGGGTTTTTCTCCCTCAAGCAAGAGGGTTTTCCCAGGGTAAACTTGTTGTGTTCATTGATCTATGTGTTGTATTTCTGCTTATTTAATTTTCTGATCTGAAACTAGCACTTTATTTGTATCCATCTACAGTCACCCCCCATGAATGGTCTCAATCCTCAAATTCATTTGCTTCCCACTGCAATGTGTACTATAGTAATGGAAAAAATTGCATACCTTGCACTTTTCCCTTTCATTTTCGATTCACTTTGTACAAGCATACAAATGGCATGATATCTAATGAGATAGTTGGCACATAATGCGAGCATTTATCTATCACCATCTACAATCACCCCCCAAGAATGATCTTGATCCTCAAATTCATTTTTTCCCACCGCAATGTGTACTATAGTAATGGCGAAAATTGCATAACATGCACTTTTCCCTTTCAGTTTGGATTCACTTTGTACATATTAAAATAATATTTAGTATTTATTATTAATGCTCAATAATGTATTTTAATGTAAATAGTTGGTAAGATCGTTTCCACGATCTTCTCTTCAGTTTCCTTTTGGAAACTTTATAAGTTTGTAATCTTTATAATTCTTTATAAGCGTATTCGCTTATTGTTAATATCATAAAATTATTTACCAATTACTTGTGTAATATGGTATCAGAGCCCAAGGTTCGTTTGTAAAAAAAAAATTGAATTTTTTTTTCAATTTCAAGCATCGAAAAAAAATTTCTCTAAGGGTCGGGCCTGAAGGTCGTGATTTGTTCTACAAACAAAGTGATGGGTTTTTCGTTCTGCTTTTACCAATTTTTGTATGCCCACGCAACCTTTGTAACAAGTGATTTTTTGTTCTACAACCTCAAACAGAAGGGTTTTCGTGATACCCGCAACGGCCTTGAAGATGTTTTTATCCCGCGACTGGACGCCCTAAGCTCGCATTTTTTTCTTCTATCCACGTCGCCTGCAACAGGAGCCACATTTTCGTCTACGTCTTCTTTTGTATCTTGCGTTTTCTGGGTTTATTTGATGCATTTTTCTGTCTCAGTTTAAGCCACATTTTTCAAACTTCTTGGTGTGTTTTTTATGTATCTTTTGGGCACGTGTTTTCTTCAATTCTGGCCACAATTGTTGAAAGATCTTGAGTGTGCGACCCCTGTTTCTAAGCGTGATTTTGTCATCCTAATTTGGTCGAGTTTTTTCCTTCACCTGGGTGTGACTTCTTTCTACATTTTTAGACGCGATTTGCAAATTTTTGAGGTCGTTTTTCAATATTTTTCTGAAAACGCAACCTTCAGCTAGGTTTTTGTGATTATCTCCTTTGTTTCCAATCGCAAGATTATTCTGATTACAGCTTCCTTGTGGGTTTTTCGAGATCTCCACTGGGTTGTCTTTAGGTTTTTTTGGGTCTTCCAAAAAAATTACTTTGGGATTTGTGCCAACTATACTTTATACTTTTTGCAATCTATACTTGAATCTGCCTTTGTTTTTGCATTGAAATTCATGTCTCGAGTTTCATGCATTCAATCTCTTCTCAGCACCTCATTTTTCGTGCCTCGAAAAGCGTGAAGATGGCTTCTTTGACCAACATTATGTTGGAAGGTAGACAGCATTTTAATGGCAGAAATTATAATACCTGGAAACAACGAATGATGACCAACTTTGAAAATCGCTGCCTTGATCAAATGATTCTAGGCAACACTACTCATCCCACAACGGCAGATAAAACCCAGAAAAAGTTTGACGAGCAGAATCATGAAGCGATGATGCTCATTAAACTTTCGGTTACAGATGATCAGCTGCTCAGATTCCGATTGGTAAATCAGCAAAGGAGATCTGGGATCATCTTAAGGGTCTCTAGGAGACTTCCAACAAGAGCCGTGCATTCTTCCTAAAGAACATGTTGTTTTCTATCATAATAGATGAGAAGACAACTTTGTAGGTGCTCCTAAACAAGATCCATGAGATCAAAGATCAGTTGGAGACTATTGGTTGGAAAATGGAAAAAGAAAACATGGTCGTGATCACTTTGAAAAGTCTACCTAAGTCTTATGAACATTTCATCGAGACTCTCAACATTACATCTGCTACTGTTGATCTGAAGTTTCCGGAGCTTTGTACTATCCTCTTGCAATTGGATCGCTAGAAACAACAATTTGGTAGTAGTGCTTCATCTTCTTCTACAAAACAAGCTTTTACAGCCAAGACTCAATTTAAGAACAAAGGGAAAGGTCAGCCTTCACAACAGAAAGGTTTAGGACAACCTCAGGACAGCTCTAAGAAAAAGAACATTCAGTGTAATTATTGCCGCAAATTTGGTCACATGAAGAAGGATTGTTGTCAGCGTTTGGCTTATGAACAAAAGAAGCAAGGAGGGTCTCAGCAGAACGCACATGTTGCTGAGCACACTGAGCAGAAGGAATCCGCCTTTTACGCTTTTATGGCTAAAAGGCCTGTAGATCATGTAAAGTCTTCTACCTGGTACATTGATTCAGGTGCTTCCGCCATTCCACTCATCGGCATGACTGGTTCACAGACTTCCCCTCGTTCACTGACTCGGTTATTTTTGGAGGGGGTGAAGAGTACACAGTTGTTGGCAAGGGCACTGTTCAGATTCAGTCTGGTGGAAGGAATCTTATTTTCCTCAATGTCTACTATGTTCCTGGCATGGAACTTAACCTTCTCTCAGTCAGTCAGATCATGCGACACTCTCCTCAGCTGGATGTGGTATTCAATACTCACAGATGTTCCATTATTGATCGAGAGACTCGCACTACTGTGGCTATTGTTATTGAGGATCATGGTCTTTACAGACTTGTGGATACAGGTGATTCTTCGAAGTTAGCCATGGCAGCCAGAAACTCTACTATTACCAGTCTTTGGCATCAGCAATATGGGCACTTGAATGTGCACTATCTATCTCAGTTAGCTCGGGAGGGACTTGTAGCTAGTTTACCTGACATTCTGACTCAACATCATGGCGTTTGTGGAGCTTGTCAGGCTGGGAAGCAGCACAAGACACCGTTTGTAGATGGTGACTCATGGCAAGCCTCTAAAGTACTACAATTGGTTCACGCGGATGTATGTAGACCAATGATTACACCTTCTATTACTGGTTGCAGGTATTCTTTCTTTTTGTTGATGATTTCAGTCATAAAATGTGGGTGTATTTTCTTAGATAAAATTCAGATGTGTTTACTGTATTTCAAAAGTTTAAGGCCTTAGTGGAAAAAGAGTTTGGTTGTATAGTCACTCTTAGGTCAGATAATCAGGGGGAATTTTGTTCTACTACTTTCTCCAATTTCTATAATACACATGGAATCAAACGCCAGTTAACCACACCCTACACTCCTCAACAAAACGGTGTTATAGAGTGGCGCAATCGTTCAATTGTGTAGATGGCCCGCTCCATGTTACAACACAGGAGTGTACCTAATAAGTTTTGGGCAGAGGCAGTCTTCACTGCAATTTATCTCCTTAATCTGTCTCCTACTCACGCTGTTAAGGGGAAGACTCCTGAGGAAGCTTGGACTGGTAGAAAACCTAGGATTAGTCATTTGAAAATTTTTGGCTCTTTAGCATATGTATGGATTCTAGATGCCAAGCGCTCAAAGTTGGATTCCAAGAGTCAAAAGCTTATGTTCACAAGGTACAGTGACAACCATAAGGCTTACTGGCTGATTGACATAGATGCTAATCATCTTGTCTTCAGTCGGGATGTTGTCTTTGATGAAGAATGAGGGCCCTTTCACATTGCCTCATCTATGCAACATTCTGAGGATCAACCTTTGAAGGCTTCTGATTTGGGTGTTCGTCTTCCGTTAGGTCTACCTGATGGGAGGAATGATGAAGATTCTATCTTTGATGATGCTCAATCTAACTTTCCTTTGGATGATATTGATTTTCCACCTAATGAACCTGTTCCATATCCACAACCAGTTCCAGCTCCTCCTATTACATCCGATGTTGGCACTTCTACTCTCCGATCTAAATGGTGGGCTGCTAAGACTATTGGAGATCTTCGTTATGATGAGCTCATTGAGGGTAGATCATCCAGAAACAAGAGAAAACAACAACATACAATTAATTTTGCTCTTATGGCCAACATTCACAGTGTTTATGAGCCTCAGACATATTCAAAGGTTAAAGGAATTCCTAAGTGGGAAAAGGCTATAGAGACTAAATACCAAAGTCTTCAGAAAAATCACACTTGGGTCCTTTATGATCTTCCTCCAGGGAAGAAGCCCATTAGCTGCAAATGTGTGTATAAAGTGAAATACAAAGCTGACGGAACCCTTGACAAGTACAAAGCTCGTCTAGTTGCTAGGGGGTTCTCACAGAAAGAAGGCATTGACTACAAGGAGACCTTTGCTCCTACAACCAAGATGAGTGCCATTAGGCTCGTCCTTGCCTTAGCAGCCCAGTTTGGTTGGAAAGTCCCTCAGATGGATGTAAAGAGTGCTTTCCTCAACGGTGAGTTGAAGGAAGAAGTCTACATGACGCAACCTCCAAGGTTCAAGGTTGTTGGTAAAGAACACAAGGTGTGCAGATTGGTAAAAGCACTCTATGGCCTGAAACAGCCTCCTCGGGCATGGTACATCAAGATTGACAAGTACCTCACAGATCATGGCTTTCAAAGGAGTCCATCTGACTCTAATCTGTATGTCAAACATATTGGTAGTGATATTCTTATTCATGTTGTCTATGTGGATGACCTGATTATTATTGGCAACTCGCACATTTGATCGCTGAGATCAAACAGGATTTGTGCAGCACATTTGACATGACAGATCTGGGACTTTTGCATTATTGTTTAGGTGTTGAGGTTTGGCAAACTGAGAGCAGTATCTTCATCTCCCAGTCCAAATATGCTCGAAGTCTACTGGATAGGTTTTGAATGCAGGATTGCAAACTTGCCTCCACACCCATGGAAAAAGGGCTCAAATTGTCAGCTGAGTCAGACTCACCAGTAGTAGATGAGTCATTGTTCAGGCAACTAGTGGGAAATCTCATCTATCTCACTGCCACTAGACCTGACCTCAGTTTTTTAGTGAGCTACATTTCATGCTTCATGGCAGCCCCCCAGGCTGATCATTGGGTAGCAACGAAGCGTGTGCTACGTTATGTGAAGGGCACTTCTGATCATGGACTTCTTTACATTAGGAGTCAAGATTCTAGACTGAATGGTTTCACAGACTCAGATTGGGCAGGTTCAGTTGATGACAGGAAATCAACATCTGGGTATGTGTTTAGTTTGGGATCTAGGGCAGTCACATGGACTAGTAAGAAGCAGCAGGCAGTGGCTCTCTCCTTGACAGAAGCAAAGTATCGGGGAGCAGTTAAGGCAACTTGTGAGGCAGTTTGGCTTCATCGGATGCTTTCGGATATGCATATATCTCAAGCAGGTCTGACTCCCTTGTTCTGTGATAATCAAGGAGTTCTCAAACTTGCCAAGAATCCAATCTTCCATGAAAGAACCAAGCATGTGGAAACCCATTGTCACTTCATTTGGAAGCTTGTTGAAGACGGATCAGTTCAATTGTTGTATGTTCCAACAAAGGATCAAACAGCAGATATTCTCACCAAGTCGCTCAGTCCAGATAAGTTTGTAAAATTCAGGGGGCATCTTGGTGTAGTTGACAGATTGAGCATTAAGGGAGGGTATTAAAATAATATTTAGTATTTATTATTAATGCTCAATAATGTATTTAAATGTAAATAGTTGGTAAGATCATTTCCACGATCTTCTCTTTAGTTTCCTTTTGGAAACTTTCTAAGTTTGTAATCTTTGTAATTCTTTATAAGCATATTCGCTTATTGTTAATATCATAAAATTATTTACCAATTACTTGCGTAATAGTACAAGCATACAAATGGCATGATATCTAATGAGATAGTTGGCACATAATGAGAGAATTTATCTATCTCCGTCTACAATCACCCCCCAAAAAATGGTCTTGATCCTCAAACTCATTTGTTTCCCACCTAAGATTCACAATTGCACAAATGACCTAGGCCAAATGCACAATTGGGAAATGACACAAAATTTCAAAATCTAAATTCACATTTAGGGCTAATCTTACCATTTCCACTTGACCATTGTATGTTGGCTCAAAGCATGAAACATTTCATTTGTGACCCTTGGAATTTCATTTAAAAGGGTAAGGTTGATTCTAGGATACATCCATTGGAATAGTTAGAGCATTTATTACCACAATACCAACTTGTATAAACATCTAGGGCATCTACCACAAGTTTGCTTGCTATCCAAAGTTGTTGAAGACTAGCCACAAGGGAGGTACTATCCCTATCACATGCAAACTACTTGATCACAACCAAGTTTTTATGCACAAACAAACACATAAATTCCTAACAAATTGGAGATCAAATCCATGCATCCAAATCGGATCCACACTTGTACGAGTCAAATTCACATGTGTGTGATCAATCCCACATATGCGAAAGTGACCCATAGTGACAGACAAAAAAATTACTAGTTTCAAACACATTCCTCACCACTTTACTGATTTGTCTATGCCAAACAAACCAATTCTTGACATCTATCACAGCCTATCTACATCAAAATTTAAGCTAAGTATCATTATTTTATTATTTTATTTCCATAGATTTAATCTTGTTCTATTATTAGTTACAACTTCTTATCCTAGATTTATGAAAAAAGTATTTTATTCTCCCTTCCATTATGGTAAGCCCCTTTGCTCTTATGCCCCCTCAAGATTTCCCTTTAGGGTTTTTATCTTCTAATTTTTATTTGCTGATTTTTAGTTCAAACCCTAATTTACCTTATAAAAGAATGGCACTCCTAAATCCTTACATGGATTTTCAATCCATTGATCAGGAATTCCCATTAAGGATACTCATAATGAGCAATCCAATTTTGAGATAAGCAAGATCTATCTTTGTAATGTCCCCTTTTTCGGTGTCCTCTATTTTGGCCAGTTTGTTATTTGACCCATTTACTATTTTTAGTAACTGGTCCTAGCAGCAATGTAGTGTAGGGTTTCCAATTTGGGCAATGCGTGGGAGTTGTCTTGTGAGCTCTAATGTTTTGGCAAATTATTTAAGTTTTCAAAAAGGTGAATTTATAACTTATAACATTAAAAGACCCCCCCTTGGCCTAGTTGAGCAACGTTATTTTTAAACAGGGGGACAATGCACCTTTATGTTTGACGCCTAGAATAAAGATAAATTTTATAAAATTAAGGCTTATTTTATGCCTCAAAAGGTGGACGCCACATTTGGGAGACATAAGGTTTTCTAAATAAAATGAAAAAAGCTCATGAAGGGGGTGTAGGAGTCTTGGAGGGAAAATAATTCAAAATAAAGTTGCCCTAATTTCCCTCACTTCTATATAAGCAACACTTTGGGTCTCGTTTGGATATTTTTTATTTGGCAACATAACAGGATGTTGTTGGAATGCTTCCAAGGTTCTACTGCTACGAGTTGAGGTACGAAAACCCTCACCATTTAGAACTAGTCTCGGTGGTGAGAGATCCACCCTAGCCGGATAGAGGTGATTCTACTTCAGGGATCACAATTGGGTGTAGATAGGGTATTGTTGACGGGTGTTTTATGACCACACCAACATAGAATAAAGTTTTCCAACAGTTACTCTATCCTCTCTTGATCAAAGTATTCTACATGCTAAGATTGCCAGAAAGATCATACATTCAACTCCAAGGTTCCTTATGCAAGGGGATAGTCTCAGTTGGCTCGATGTGATTTGCTGGTTATTTCAAGGGAACTTACGTGAGTTGCTCATTCAGAAGAAAAGGATTCTCAAATTTTGGGAGATTTGTCAATGACACTCGGGTTCTTAAACTAACCGGATAATGCTGAATGTAAAAGGATGCAAGGATTAGAGATGCTACCATCTACTCTAAATGTGGAACGTGAAGATCAATTCTTGCAAACTTCAAACCAAGCTCTACTTTGCCTCACTTCGGACAGCTTCCGCAGAACCAGTGCAATCTTCAAAGGGATAACGAGAGATATTCAAACCACGATTCAACATGCACAGACCGTCACAACGACACATATCAACATATAAACTGTAATTGAAGTTAAGTTCACAATGTTCCAGTTGACCACGCAAGGCAAACCCACCATCAGTGAGCCCTCTAGTGATATGGATAAGCGAAGCTTGCTCGAATTAAACACCACATTCCACAACTACCAACTACCTGCATGAAATAAAATCTACTCTACTTTAAGCTACTTGAATTGGAAAGACAAAAAAACCTTGCTAGCTACTCACAATAAAAGATAGAACCATCAAGCAATGATAAACCTTTATATTATGAGAGTTTTCCACAACAACTTCTTACAAAACTTTCAAAGGGAAAGTTTTCTTTCCTTTTCAAACTAAGCTAATCTTTTATGCTCTATTCTCTATTCTAACTTCTATCTTCTCTACTCTCTAATTTCTTAATCTAGTCTAATATATTACAAATGAGGGGGGATGCCCCTTTTATAGTTGGCCCAGTCCAACGGACGGCTCGGATTTGATTACAATGAAGGGCTCAAATTGAGCCACATATGCCCTAATTAGGGTTTTGCCCTAAAAACCGCCACAGAGAGGAGTGGGGTAATAAATAACAGAAGATTCTCCACTCCTCTGCAAAAACCACCATGAGCAATTAATGCCCACTATCCTCCAGAAGATTCTCGTCCAGAAATGTGTTCCCATTGTTCTGCCTGCCAATTCTGATGCGCTAGGAGGGTAAAAGAGTTTCTAAGATTGTCTCCACAGATAATAAAATTGATAGGATCCAGAGTTCGATTGCTCAGTTGTTCGCGTTCAGCCCTCCTATTGTTTTAATTCCTGGACGCACTTCTTCCTCGTAACTTTCATATTTCTCTAGCCCACTGCCTTGGGGCGCATTTGCTTCTTTCACATCACGTTCTTAATGCCTTAGCCAAATCTTCACTGCCATTTCTCTTTGCTTTGGAAATTTTTCACCTAATTTCTTCACCTCTACCTTGTCCAAACACTTAGCCATTTCTTTCAGCATCTTCTTCCTGCAAATGAGACATCATGGAGGAGTTTGAAATGTGCAACTTTTCTCCTTCCAAGGTCATAACGTTGTCCAGCTTCATCACCTCAAGTCCTCATGCTCTGGCTCCAGTGTTCATCCTGCAAAACAAAAGAAGAGCGTCAAAACATTTATAATATAAGTTCACTTCATTTACCCAATTTTCACGTTCTGACTTTCAAGGTCTGCTTGACCTCCAGATTTGATAAAATTCATCACTTTTCTAGCAAACTTTCATCATGGGCGCACTGTATTCATTTCATTAGGTATTCTTCAAGGGCGCATCCACCACCTTGTTTTTGGAGTTTGTGCCTTAGAAAATATTTCACCTTGAGGACGCATTTGAATGCTTGATGTTCGAGCTTCATTTCATCTTCAAATTCCTCCATGCCTTAGACAAATTTCATCTCTTCCTTGTGAGTGTATTTGACCCCTTGTTGTTTTCTTTTCCCTTTCCTTAGACAATTTTATCTGCTTAATAAATTTCATCCACTGTAATCTAGGCGCTCATTTTGACATCACCAGCTGTGGCATTTTTTGTAAAAACATTCTTTTTATTTGCCTTAGGAAATTTATTTTCGCTTAGGAAATTCATCAACAGGCGCCAGGCTAAAATCTCTGCCGAAAATCTTGAGCGAGGTGTGGAAAATTTTAAAATCATCTCCCAGTGGGAAATGTCCAATACCCAGAAGAAATTTCTCCCCAAAAATCATAATTTCCATGTGTATCCAGACGAAGGGGTAAGTTTAATTTTATTATTTTTGAAAAATAATAAAAATTGTTAAGGTTTATTTCATTTTAATTCTGGGCGCACTTCACCTCTGTAGCCCTCACTTTTCATGCCTTGGCGTTTTTCTTGTTTTCCTGAAGAAATTCTCTTCCTCCTTACAGGCCCATTTCACCTTGCACTTGGAAATTTTGTATTACCTCCTCCTTAGGCATATTTCTCATTTTACCTTTGAAAATGCCTTAGAAAATTTAAAACTTTGTTAACACACCTTGGGCGCATTTCCTAACACATGCCTTTACCTTCATTTCCCAAGCATTTCCATGCCTTAACAATTTTCTTTCATGTCCCAACTTCCTTAGAGCGCATTTCACTAGTGTGTAGGAATTTTCATCTTGCTTGGGCGCATATGAGGGGGTGTGTAGGAATTTCCCAACACTTAGAAATTTTCTTCAATCTACGCCTTCCTTGTCTATACCTTGGGCGCATCTCACCTAGTGTGAAGGACTTTCAGGGTGCATTTGCTATGTGGAACTTCCATCCAAGGGCGCATTTGAAGGGGTGGGAAGGAATTCCCACACCTTTAACATTTTTCCTCTTGCCTTGTCCTTTCTTGGCGCATTTTCCATAGGGAGGAGGAACTTGAGGGCACATTTGAAGTATGCTAGAGGAACCTTTGAGCGCATTTTACCCATGCTACTTCTATTTCCCACACTTAGAAGTTTTTCATGTGATGTCCCTACCTTGGGCGCATTTGAGGTAGGGTGGAGGAACTTGTGGGCGCATCTAGCATGTCATGAGGAAACTTACAAGTGAGGGCGCATTTAGGGGGGTGTGTAGGAATTTACTTGCCTTAGCATATTTTGCCATGCCTTCCTTTCTTGTGGGCGCATTTCACCGTATGAGGGGGAACTTCACCATACTTAGCCCTTTTTCTTGCCAAGGTAAATTTTGTGCATTTCCTACCCCATGATGGGCGCATTTAGGAGTATGCAGCTGCAATTTTTCATGACTTAGAAACTTCTTCATCCCACTCTCCTCATCCTTGGCGCATTTAGAGGGGTCAACCTCCATTTTTGCCTTAGGCAAATTTTCATTACTTAGGCATTTTCAACTTCCACAATCTCCAAAAGGGCGCATATAGCTTAGGGAGCTTTCATTTTCCGTACTAAGAGATTTTCAAGCTTTAGGAATTTTCAAGCATCTTCATCTTTGATGGGCGCACTTGAGTGGGTTGGCTTTTACTTTAAGGCGCATTTTACTTTAGCATAGGCCACTTCCATCTTATGCCTTAAGAATTTCTTATGCCATAGACATTCTTGATGGGCGCATTTACTAGGGGCTACTTCCGCTTGAGGGCGCCTTTTGACATGCAAGCTTTCATTTCGTGCCTTAGCATATTTTATGTATCAACCCCTTTATGCTCATGGGCGCATTTTGCCCCTTGAGCTTATATTTCGTGCCTTAGGCAATTTTCATGTCTTCTCAACTTAACTTGGGCGCATTTTAAGTGCCATGCTTTTGTTTCCAACCCTCAGGGAATTTTGACTTGGCCTCACAACCTTGGGCGCATTTGGCATGCTGGGCTTCTATTTTTAAATGCCTTAGAAGAAATCTCAACGCCTTCATCAATTTCTTCAAAGTGAGGGCGCATTTTGAAGGTGGTGTTTTGATTTTTGTGCCTTAGAAAATTTGAAGGGCTCTCATTCCTCCTTGGGCGCATTTTGCCTGTCAGACTTCCATTTTGACTTGAGGGTGCCTTTTGACAGTGAAGTTTTCATTTTACACTTAGAATATTTTGACCCCTTCCACTAGCCTTCACATTCTATTTTTAGTAAGTCCCTGCTTTTTTGACCTCCATAGCTCCGTTTGGCTTGAAATTTTCACCATGTGATCCTCGTTGCCTGGTGAATCTGCTTACATCTACCAGTTGTGTTGACCTGCTATTTATAGCCGTGTTTTGGAGACGACTTACTATAAATAGTAAGTTCTCGGATTGTGCCCAAATTTTACCAACAAATTGCCAGAAGGATGCTGATCGTGATGGGATATCTTCGTTTTTCAAGATTCTGGCCCTTTTCCCTACTTTTTAGGCACTGAAGTAGGAAACCATAATCTAACTTGCATGTGCCCCGAACGGTTTCCGTTTGACTTGATTTCTGTTGCATGTCGTTCTGCTTGCTGAACTGAAGTGTCGGGTGGCTGTCAGAGTGAACCTGCTATTTATAGAAACTGCCTGAAAAGTGATCAATCCACTGTCAAATGAGTTTGCATGTCACACTGCCTAAGGGATCTCAGAAAACCCAAAAAAACCTAGAAAACTGGTCTGCATGCGTGCACTGGCTAAAAATAGTAAGTTTTTGAAACATGATTCCCTCTACTTGCATGTCATATCATTGCGAAGCCCTTGAAAAACCCCTAAGGAATATCCTGACATGCAATGAAAAATTTTGCATGCAAACCCTAAAATTGGCTCTTGAAGCCCGAACTACTGAAAGTTACCGTCTCGACTTGCATGTTACATCATTATGAAGGTCCTTAGAAACCCAGATACATTCCCCAGTCATGCATTTGAAAAGCATATGTGCGAACCCTGAAAATGGCTCTTGAAGCCGGAATTGCTAAAAATAGCAAGTTGTCAGAATTTGTTCAAAATTTTTGTGCAAGTACGTGGAGGTACCCGAATGTGATGGAATAGTTGGAATTCTGAAATCCTGATAAAAAAGGTCCCGGACTAAGTACTTACTATAAATAGTAAGTTGTCAAAACTCAGTGAAAATTTAGTGGGACTCTACCTGAAGCATTGTGATCACAGTATTAAGCTCAGATTTCACTTTGATAACTCAGTTTGACCTTTAATAAGCCTGAGGAATGAAAACCCTAATTTCACAGACTTAGCCAACATTTCAACTTAGGTTAAACGACGGGACATCCCCGAAAGGACGGAAAGACCAGAGAGAGAGAGAGACGCAAAACCAAAGCCAAAAGACCAGAATGGAGCAAAAATTTAGGGGGTCCCCATTTGAATGGGGTGATGTGTGAAAAAGGTCACAACAGGTTTGATTTCAGACATTTTGGAAGAGGAATGATGAAGATTTTCATGGTTTTTTTATATGGGTTTGGAAGGTTTTGGCGTGCTAGATCTTTGGCTTCATTTTGGAGGTGTTTGGAGGTGTTTTTGAAGCTTTTCTGAGGTCTGATTTGCATTTTCAGAATTCTAGAAACTCTTTGTTTGACAGTAGCTGAAGGTGAAAAATCATTAATAACTTCGTGCATGCTTGGCCAATCGTTTTGGGTATTGGTTCATTGATTCGTCTAAGCTGGGCACCTCATTTCATGCATTAGTTTGAATTTATTGTTGAAGTTTGGAATTTTGGGAGCTGGTCGCCCCTTCTAGGGGGCCATACATTTCCTGGGTTGACACTCTCAGTCATTTCTCAGTTGGACAGTAACTTCTGGATCTGCTACAACGAGTTCGTGCAGTCCTTTTTACATGTAATTGTTGGCTCAGGTGAAGGAGAGTGTTGTGGGTTGATAGTACCATCATTTGGTGACTCTCATAAGTTGTATGTAATCTGCTGCCCACATGAGACTGTTATCAGGTCTGATAACCATCATTGCCAGGTCTGAAACATATTCATTTAAGTCTGATTTTACTTGTAATCAATTGCCATTATGTTATGGTCCAATGTGAAAAGCAATGGTATTCCTTGGTATTTTCCTATCTATGCAATATTTCATGTATGCCATGCACTGATGAAAACATGTGAAACAAAGACAAACCAAAACACATCACCAAAACATAACAATCAGCAACAGTTTTCAAAAAAATCAGGGGGTGGTTGTTACAATCTTTCACTAGACAATTAATTTTTCAAGAGCTTTCTAATGCTACTTTTCCTTCACAGTTAGATGCATCTCTTCATAATTTATTGATTGGCAACCATTTGATACAGAGATTCTTCAAGACATTGGTACTATGATAGCTTCTCCGAACTCTTTGCATGGTACATCTTACCACTTATTCACCCACCCTTCCTCTTCTCATCCCAAGTAGATCCCCCATGGTATCTACCTCTCCACTAACCACTACTGTGACCCCTACCTCTTATGTTCCCATCTCTATTGTCATTACTATTGTCCTTCCACTAGTGTTCCACTTACTTCCCATCCTACTTGCAGCATTCCTTATTATGTTCCTACTAGTATCACACCCACATGCTCTATCATTAGTGTTATTCCATCATCCCATGTTATTTGTGTTAACACCTACTTTGGCTTTTGGTGTGACCTCTCCTTCCACTAGGAGAGGTCATGTCTTTACCTCTTATCCCTCATCCTCTTTATACTTCTCCCCTTACTTCTCATGCTTCTCCCACCAATAATATCTCCACCTCAACCCTTGATGAACTATTATTGAAGCTAGATAGAGTTGAAAAGAAAGTTAATTCTGTACCTACTAATCAAGATACTATTACATATACATTGGCACATCGCACACCACTTACACTCAAGGTTGTGAAATATCCATTACCCATTGGTTTTTATGGAACCTCATTTTGAGTTAACACCATGGAGAAGGTGACACAAACATTCACTTGCAATTCTTTAATGCAACATGTCTTAATTATGCTTATGATGACAATATTGCCTAAGTTGTTCCCTTGCACTCTTTGTGATTATGCTGTACAATGGTTTTATTCATTGCCTCTTGTCAATATCCATGATTTCATCATTTTGATCTGCTAACCACAACTTTCCTAAGTCATTTTTATGTGAACATAGGCCTCAAAACTTCTATTTTAAACTTATTAGAGTGTAGCCAAGGATCTAATGAATATGCCAATGAATATGTTATATGATTTCAATCACTTTGAGATAAAATAAAATATCGACTTCCTGAGGATGAACTCCAAAAGTATTTTTGTTAAAAGTGAATTACCTCCCCTCCAGAATAGTGTTTTTTTTAATAGATGCATGTCTTTCATGGACCTTCATGTTCATGTTAACAATGTTGAATTTAAATTACTTGCTTCTAATAGTTTGAAGTATGGGTCCTCCCATTAATGGCCTCCATCTTCTTATCCTTCAAAATTTCAAAAGTCCAATACCTTTTGAAAGGGTAATGATGAAAAAAAGTGCAAATCTAAGTCAAATCATGTGGCTACTACTTCTAACATTCTTTCTTTTAGACTCAAAACTCCTAGGAAATTTACAAGTGAACCTCTCAATAATATGCTAAAAAGTTTATTGAATGCTAATGTGATTACTCTTCCTCTCATTTGTCCATTGGATCCATCTAGAGGACTCCCTAAAGAATATATTGAGCATGTTTTTTGTAACTATCACAGGGCCAAAGGTCATGACACATGGATTTGTATGACCCTCAAGCATAAGGTCTGAGATCTAACTAAGAATAATGTTATACATGTGGATGGTGTTAATGATGGAGGCAATCATTTAGTTGCCCATTGCACCCACCTAATTAGAATTTACAAATTTATATAAATTTGTTTCCTTCATATTCTCAATCCAATAATATTGATTTGCAGCAAGTGCCCAAGGGGTTTCTTGTAAATCCTATGGCTCCTACACATAGGACAAGCAATCCTATAGATATAAAGCATGTCGGTTCATCCTCCCATAATCCTACAGATTATTTATATATAAGCATGACTCATACTAATATTTATTCTCCTCATGTACCTCCAGTTATTTCATTTTATGAGGAGAAGATCCCCCACAATAAATAATATGGTCCACTCTATGTTTGAGGTTTCTTCCATGGCCATCCATGAGAGAGTATCCCCATTGATTCAGTCAATTGGTACAATATATGAACAGAATAATTTTTATATGATTAAAATTTACAACAAGATAGTTATGCGCACTTGAGTGTTGCAATGAAGATGACTAATGGAGACCTTACTAACACTTTGGGAAGCATCATCTTACCTCTCCAAGTGGGGCTTAAGGAAGTGGAAGTATTATTTCATGTTATTCCTTCATTGGATAGATTCTCTTAAGCACTTGATAGGCCTTGGTTAGGACAGTTAAAGGCAATTCCTTCTATGGTACATCAATGTTTGAAGTATGTTCATGGTGATAGAATTGTGAAAGTAAAGAGAGATGTGTGTGTTCTTATTTCTAAATCAAGTCATTTGACTCTTGACAATTACATTAAAAAATTCACAGCCATTCTTTATGAATCTAAATAAGCAGCATCACATGGAGAATCCTAACAAAGCTCCTTATGAGTGCCAAGATAAGATTCATAAGCTATATAATATGCATTATAACAAAGGAAGCAAGAACAAATTGACAAGCAAGATAAGGAGAAAATGAAGCAATCTTCATTGCCTACTAAAATACCTGAAGAACAAAAGGCAATTTATAACTCTTGTCCTCCCACAAGTGAAGCAAGAGAAAGATATTTCTCGTCCTCAATATGTGCCAAAGCAAGAAACATTTCATACATATTCTCAAAGGACAAATCAGAAAGAAAGTTTCAGCAACCCCATTGCCACTTCTTCAAAAGGCACAACCACCATATAGGTCCCAAAACAAAATGCAAATACTCTGAAGGCACAAACAAACTCTACTCTAAAATTACAAGGGCAACAACAAAGAGTGCTGCACCCATTACTCATATGTCAAGTACCTTCACTAGAAGTGGCATATCTTATCATGATGAAATTCAATTAATTGAAAGTGGTTGCAAACCAACTAACTGGATGAAGATAATTTATTGGAAGATGATCCTTCCAATATTGTTGGTTGAGATTTGGAGCTCTCATTGCTTTACATATTTATCTATATATACCTTACATTATTTAGATAGCGTCTCCCACTTGGGGGGCATATCCTTCATGGCATTGGCCACTATTTTGTTGTATTAATAGCATGCTGTTGTACTTCTCCATATAATTCAAATGATTATGATTACCATTTTTTATCACATGTTTTACTAACATGATATTTTCTTGTGATGATTATAGGATTTTCCACAATTGCTAGGTTTATATCTTATGATCTTATGTTTGCTCACACTTATGCTAACCATGATTATATCTTATGCTCACATGCTTTATGATGATTTTACTTTTTCCTTAAGACTTATAATAATGATATCTCGCAATTGTCTATGCTTAGAGGATCTACTTATAGCTGTTTTAAAAGCCCTATTTGGGGTATCATGGAGGCATCTTGCTACCTATCATTATATGTGCTTTCATAAGCATACCTTTAGTATATTTTTCTAATGTCACATGATGTTATTTTACATGCGATCATTGAGCTTTACAAGATTATATTAATTTACATATTTTTCTACCCCAACTTAATTGCATTCTTTGCATGCAACTAATTTGAGGAGGGCATACAAGGTCACTAAAATCCTTTTTTTTAGTATGACTATAGTGACTACCACATGATAAAAGGAAATTTCAAATCGTATTGCATTACTTTTAATGCCCAAGGTGGTATCTATCGGTTTTCTGCCCTAGGCAATATCCTTGTTCCACCACAAATGGAATATCTCTTAACTTGTAATGTCCCCATTTTCATGAGTGTCACTATTCAGAGGATTTAGCCTATTCCTGACCCTCATAGGCTAATGTGCATGGTTAGGGGGTCTTCTTCAAGCAGTTACCCAGTCGGCGGTTGGCTTCTCCACATGGATTTAGTAGTTGTAAGGGGGTTTCCTATGTTATGTTGAATGTTGGTTAACACAACGTGTTGGAAAACACAATGTGTTAATCCGGATGCTTGAAAACATAATGTTTTATGAAGTTGTATTACAATATTTTAATAAAGTGCAAATGAAAAATTAAAAAAAATAGTGTGAAAGCTTCTAGATGGGCCGCCCTAGACTTGGTGAGAAAAAAGTATAAATAGAGGGGGTCAACCTTTGTTTCTTTATCCAGGAAATTGATATTGCTTTTTATATGTTCATTGTGAAGCCTAGAGTTTCTGCAGTTTATAGCCATTGATCTTTGGAAACGAAAACTTCCATTGATTAGCATAACTGAGGTGGTGAGATATCCTCCAAGGGTAGCAGCGATTGGAAGAGATATTTCAGTCTCTTCATTGTGCCAAAATTTGTGGCCAAGGGCCAATTTTGTGATTAGTTTGATTTGGGAGTTGGAGATAGTTTTGCATTTCAGTTGTGGAGTTCATTGGTGATTTACATTGGCCAAATTTGGAGATATAGATTTATATCAGCTTATTGAAGTGTTTGGAGAATCAAGTTGGAGAGATTGTTGCTGAACTTCATTTGGCATTTGAGGAGGGCGATTCATTGAGGAGATCAATTCTTTTGGAGAGTTCAATTTTGTGCATTGCTGGTTTCAAATCTCCATTTATTGCCCCAGCTGAGACGCACTTAGGTGAGGTGCGATTTTGCCTTTGAAGGAGAAATAAATTCAAATAAAATTCATAGAGCATCAATTCTATTCAGACTTGGAGCACACCTACTAGGAGGACATGGCAATGGTTTTTGATGTGTCTTAGAGGGATTTTGAGCTGCTATCATTACCATATCAGTTGTGACAGATCAGAACAGGGGCGGCCCTCTTGGAGGCACGATTTCATCACACTTCATTGAATACACATTGTATGATTGGCGCCCTTTCATCTCAGCTTCATCGTCAAGCTTATTCCAGGTTTTTGATGCATTTTGCATAGCTTATATCATCATTGTAATCGCTGCTACAGTTGCATATTTATTTCAGCATTGTAATTGAATTGCACATCAATAAAGAAGTGCTAAGTTGTAGGCCCTATAATTGATGTCCATGTTCAGCTCAATAGTTCTTATGCCAACTGTTTGGCAATTGGTCATTGGCTTTAGATGTTCTTATTGCATATTCATTTTGTATGGCAAATGTTTGCATTAATGCATAGATGCTGTAGGTGCATAGGTTGCATGGAAAGTGTTTGACATTATGTCTACTAGCTGTACTTGTTAATTTCAGTCATGTATATGTATGAGATTGGTCAAGAACAGTCAGCATATTACTTCTATTGCATTGTAAATCAAACGTGCATCTTTAGAAGCTTTTCAAACATCAATTGCAGCATTCATAACACATTCCAAACAAGTATAATCAGACTGAAACACAGAAGCAGCGGTGAAAGGTTGTTTGCAAATTGTTTGACAATATTCCTTGAGCATATCTTCAACAAGCTAAGGTCAGTTTGAGCAAGGGATATTACAGTGGTATCAGAGCGGTTTACTGCCAACCTGTTGGGTAGGTTTCATCTGCGGTTCAGAAGTTCAGTTGCAAAGCATGGCTTCATTGAGTAGAATGGAAAAGAAATTTGATGGGATGATAGATATGATGTTACGATTGCTAGCAAGAATGGATCAGCAAACAACACCACAAAACAAAGAAAAGGAAGTGGTTAGCATGTTTGAGGAATATAGCACTCTTCCTCAACATATTAAAGAGATTTGGTCCTTCAAGTGTTGCATAGACTTGCACCCGAATCTTTGCCATAAAAATGAGCTTGCGAAGAAGAAATATCACACTATAGCCTAGGAATTGTTTGCACATGAAATGGATAGAGGATCTCCACATATGGCTGATACAACTCGTCATGAGAATGATTTGGTATGCAGAAATTTATATGATGAATTTGATAGACATGCTGATTTGATTCAAGAAGATACTAGGACAGCTTTGGGTAATGATTTATCTACATCATCCTTGCAAGAGGTTTCTCAAGAAGCTTCTACTATAGAGGCAAATTCTGATTTTCATGACAGCAATGATGAAACTTTGCATGAGCATGAGACAGCAGTGTTTTCATGTGCGCAAAAGGATTCTATTGAGTTGTCTCATGAAGGGACTCAAGAATTGGGTTCTAAGGGTGCATTGTGTGATATGGATTTATTTCATGATGAGTCTGATTTTTCAAATCAGACCTTAGAAAATAAAATAGAAAATACATTTGATGACAATGAATCTCAGGATAATGTTTTGGATGGGTATGCAGTTACATTGGAAGAAGAAGTGTGTGAGGAAATTGCCAAAACAGCAGCTTCTAGCTTGCCTGTTGATCATTTACTTAGTGGAGCAGCCACTAGTGTTTTGACTACACATGATGAAGGAGTCACTTTACAATGGCATGATGTCATTACTGATTTTTTTTAGGACATGGAGCAGCTTGAGTCCTCTTGTATTTGGATGTCCATTCAAGACACTAATGATTTGACAGATGGAATTGGTGCTGACCTACTTGCAGATCAGAATGAGAGCATACAAGACTTTACGGACAAAGAATATCAGGCACAATTAGAGGCTTCTTCATGCGAGGTTGAAGCTAGACATACACCGCATGGTCTACACAGTTTGAGGAACCAGCTAAAGGTGAACGAGGATGGGATCATGGCAGCTTTATCTCATCATGACAGGATGCATAAGATGATTGAAAATCACCTTGGGATGGTTCAGCTAGAGAGAAGACAAAGGGGAGTTGTGCAGGGTCTTCTCATGACAGCTTACAAGAGATCAAAGAAGGTATGGGAGCGATGAAGTCAAGTTACTTACACCTTCTTTTAGACCATAACCACCTTCTTACCCTTGTTGGGATCTATTCAGATGCCCTGATGAGGAAAGAAGAGGAGATTGATAGTCTCTCTCAGGAGCTTGTGGATACTAGGGTTTCATTGGTGAGCACTCAGTTGGCACTACGGGATTCCGAGAGACATGTGGATGAGCTTTGCTTAGAGTTGAGCTTGGCTAGATGTACATCATGTACGGCTGAGAGTCATTCATCTATGGCCGTCAGGGCATAGGATGAGGTGAACAGCATGAGCGTTCACACTCAGGATACAGGTGCATGGTCTTTTGTGTTGGATCAGCAAGAGAAGACAGTTGGTGATGATGACATAGACACATCAGCAGATACAGGTGTCATGGGTGAATGGAGTACATATGACGATTTGGGTTTTCCTTTGGTGCAGTCAGGAGAGTCTCATCCCGATTGCATCATGAGGTGTGCTCATCAATTCACTTTCAGCCCACATGCAAAGGATTTGACGATGACTTTGATGCAACAGAGAGGAGGGTGGAATAAGGAATGTTCTAGTCAACTCTGGGATGACTTGTTTCTGACCTCAGATGGTGATTTCGAGTTTGGTAGGTCTTCTACTTTGTTCTCTCATGATGATTATCATTTGATTCAAGACTTGTTGTGTTTTGGAGATGGGGGGTATAAGAGTGACACAACGGAAAGCGATAGGTATTGACTTTCCAATAGTATGGTTGCATCAGATTCACCATCACAGTTTTGGGATTGAGTTGATTCAGCAGGTTGTGCTAGTGCTGGTGTTACAGGAGTTGTTTGTTGTTAGTAGGGACATTACACAGATCTTCCCTTGGGATCCAGGTGGGGGAGAGTTTTCTTTGCAGCTGAGATTGCTTAGGGACAAGCAATTTCAGGGAGGGCGGACTGTAATGTCTCCATTTTCATGAGTGTCACTATTCAGAGGATTTAGCCTATTCCTGACCCTCGTAGGCTAATGTGCATGGTTAGGGGGTCTTCTTCAGGCAGTTACCCAGTCGACGGTTGGCTTCTCCACATGGATTCAGTAGTTGTAAGGGGGTTTCCTATGTTATGTTGCATGTTGGTTAACACAATCTGTTGGAAAACATATTGTTGGAAAACACAATGTGTTATCTGGATGCTTGAAAACATAATGTTTTATGAAGTTGTATTACAATATTTTAATAAAGTGCAAATAAAAAATTAAAAAGAATAGTGTGGAAGCTTCTAGATGGGCCGCCCTAGACTTGGTGAGAAAAAAGTATAAATAGAGGGGGTCAGCCTTTGCTTCTTTATCCAGGAAATTGATATTGCTTTTGATATGTTCATTGTGGAGCCTAGGGTTTCTGCAGTTTACAGCCATTGATCTTTGGAAACGAAAACTTCCATTGATTAGCATAACTGAGGTGGTGAGATATCCTCCGAAGGGTTGCAGCGATTGGAAGAGATATTTTAGTCTCTTCATTGTGCCAAAATTTGTGGCAATGGGCCAATTTTGTAATTAATTCAATTTGGGAGTTGGAGATAGTTTTGCATTTCAGTTGTGGAGTTCATTGGTGATTTACATTGGCCAAATTTGGAGATATAGATTTATATCAGCTTATTGCAGTGTTTGGAGAATCAAGTTGGAGAGATTGTTGTTGAATTTCATTTGGAATTTTAGGAGGGCGATTCATTGAGGAGATCGATTCTTTTGGAGAGTTCGATTTTGTGCATTGCTGATTTCAAATCTCCATTTATTGCCCCAGCTGAGATGCACTTAGGTGAGGTGCGAATTTTCCTTTGAAGGAGAAATAAATTCAAATAAAATTCATAGAGCATCAATTCTATATCAAACTTGGAGCGCACCTACTAGGAGGACGCTGGTTTTTGATGTGTCTTAGAGGGATTTTGAGCTGCTATCATTAACATATCAGTTGTGACAGATCAGAACAGGGGCGGCCCTCTTGGAGGCACGATTTCATCACACTTCATTGAATACACATTGTATGATTGGCATCCTTCCATCTCTATAATGTCCCCAATTTCGCCCTACACTCTTCATTTGGATTTAAGCCTATTTCCGGAAATCTATAGGCTACTCAGATGTGCAAATTTAGGGTTTCCACTTTTAGTAAATCTTGCTTCCAACTCAGTTCAACTTTCTGTTGGTTTTGAGGTGAACTTACTATTTTTGGCATTGGCTATTTTTAGTAAGTCTAATTTTGGCAGTGGCATCATCAGCAGTTCAACTCAGGTCATCATCCTATTTTTGGCAATCCATCAGTTTGAATATTTGCGTTGGTTTTGGTTATCTCTTTGGACTGAGGTTTATACTTAGTCAATTTCATGTTTTTAAGTTGTACCCCACGCCTAGACTTGATGACTTTAAGTTGTTTTAAAGAGGGGACATTAAGGGGTCAAGTTAAGCATTTAATGATTTAATAAATGCTTTATTGTTGCATTTTGAAATGGACGCCAAAAAGGGAAGATGAATAATATTTTATTATTTCAAAATAAAGTGAATGGTTGAAGTGGCGTCCATTTTAGAAGTTGAAGTGATTCGACTTCTTGGAATTCAGAGTGTTTCATTTGCCATTTGAAGCTTATTTATTGAGGTCTTGCTCATTCATTCTCATCTTTTGAAAATATTGTAAAGTTATGCTGTTGAATTAATTTCAAAATCCGGCTAAGGGAGAGCTTAACAATTTTACTTCATTCTTCGGGCCTGAAACTATGGTTCCCTAGATGGTCAATTGTGAGTGTGCTTCACCCAGAAGTGCACATTGAGCTTCAATGTTGAAGATTTAGATGTTATTTTCAGATTTTATTGTTGTTGGTTCAGTCATGGTTGTAGGTGAAAATCATTAACAGCTTTAAGGGTGATTTTTATTTGCTTATGGGTATTGGTTCTTTCAGTTAGTATGCTTGCGGCAACCCTTTATGTGCAAGAGTAGATTTGATGATGAAGTCTTTGGATTAGAAGAGGTCGATCCTCTCATAGAGCCGTACCATTCACTAGAGATTTAGAAAATTCGTGCTTGGTGTTTGTTGATGTTTGGAGCTTGGAAAGTGAAGGTTTTTTGGTCACCTAGCTCTTCAAGTGGTTCACTTTCAATTTGGTAAGAATTTATTGAGTGTGGTATGAATTTGGTCAATTTTGGAGTTTTCTTAGTTTGCTGGTTCAGAATTGCAGTTCGCAGATTTTATATCAAATTTATTCCAATTTGTGATTTCAGTTCAAAACTTCAATAATTGAGAGATTTATGAGTGGAAGATCATCCATTTCCATTGTGTTTTGAAGTTATTATTATCTCTTGTAATAAGCAGTTATTCTTTATATTGTAAGACTGTAAACAGTAGTACTGTTCTAGTCATGTCATTGCTGCAATTATTCATGCTTAAATTATCATATTTGTACCCCTGGATGGTTTACCGCCAGTGTGGAGAATGAACTTAATAATCTCTCATTTTGGTACCCATTGTAAAGTGGCAAATTCCCACTCACGAGTGGATGCCCGCCAATACGGATGAGTTAGTATGTTTTGTTTTCTTCTTCCCCCCACTAAATAAGTGGAAGTGTGGAAATTGTTCATGGCTGGTTCACCGCCTCTTTCTGCTTTCAGTTGTATTTACTTTCAGTTATAATTCAGTTTCCTCCGTCATATGTTAGCAGCTCGCCTTCTAAAGGATTTTGTGTGCACATTCTTGGTGTTGAGTGCATTTCAATTGTTTCTCTTTGAAAGCTAACGCTAATCCATTTGGCGTAGTGCTGGTTGTGTTGTAAATTTTCGAGAAAAAATTCACTAGCATATTTCAGTGGTATCAAAGCAGAAGTTCCTGCCATCCTGTTGGGAGAACAAAAAAATTAGTTTTGCCACAATGGACTTCATTAGATATGTTGAACAGTTTAAGAGGGAATGTGAACATGATGCTTTTGTATTCCGTGCAGAATATCAGAGCATGACAGATGAGTTTAAGAACGATGTGTCTTTTGACACATATTTGAATTGTGTGGTAGTTGTGAAACCTGGAAAATTGGGTGTGGTCAACTATATCAAGAAAAAAATAAAAAGAGAAGCAGAACTTGCCATGGTTGAAGAATCAAGAAAGGAAGAAGCAAAAGTATCTATTTGTGGTTTGTAGCCCACAAGTAAGCAAATTGAAGTGAAAAATCAGTCAACTAGTGCTGAAAAGGACACAAGCAAGGTGCACATTTTGCCTCAAAATGATAAGGCGCTTGACGAAGATACCTTGGCAAATGAGGAGATTAAGTTAGAGTCCCAAAATACACCCATAGACTTGCATGAGATGGGAAATAATGAAGATTGTTTTGGTAAGAAGAACATAACAGCAGTCTTGAGTCCTAACAAGGATTCAACCGATGAAGATTTCGAGACAAATGGCTTCAAAGAAAATGCTAGTAGAACTGTTGTGTGGGATGAGTGCATTGAAGAAGAACAAGATGAAGGGAATACTAGTGGTGTTATTGAATCAGCCTATGACCACTTTAATGTTGATAATGTTTATGATGATTCGGTTGAGTTAAGAGCGAATCATGTTGAAAATTTGGTGAGGGATAATTCTCTACTTGTTGCTGACCTGACTTCCCAAAGGATTCCATATGAAGAATTTATGACAAGTGACCAAGAAGACTTCTTTGGTATGTATGTGGATGCTAATGATAAAATCCGCAACACATCTACTCATGATAGTTCCATTGAAGAAAAGAATGATAAAATATTCAAAGCAACCAGCTTTGATGATTCTTTATTCCAATCCAATGATAGTGATCTGGATGGTATTGGGTTTGATTATCAAACTACATCTATGGAGAAAGTTATAAATGAAGATTTCAATTCAAGAGGATTGGGGAGTGACTTACTCAAAGAGTCAACAATCCAAGGGGAGCATGATGATCTCTTTCCTATTGATCATTGCAATCAAACCTTTCACATGTGGGATCTGGGTGTGATGTCACCAAGGTATGATAAAGAACCGAAGTGGGATAAATTTCCCTTTGATCCTGATGAAGTTCAAAAATCAATTTGCATTGCAAGTAACGAAGTGATTTTTGGAGGAGAAGTTGCAGCAATGGCTAATGAGAGCGTGATTTCTTATGTTGAAGAGAGGAATGTTTTAAAATCAGAAAATGGTTTGGGTGCCTTTCAGATTGACACACAAGAAGAGTACGAGATCTTGAAAGGTAAAGATAGAGATACTAATTTGCTTGATAAGTTGTTGACAAGCCTTCTATTCAGGAGTTATGTAGTAAAGAGGTTAGTAATGAAGCTGATTTTGAAAATCTTGCCAATGAAAGCAAATCAGAAAAGTTGATGTTTGAAGAGCAAAGCCTCTTTGCTGATTGGGATCAAGGGCCCAAAGAGCTGCAAAATTTGAAGGATAATTTATTGGTCTCAGAAGAGAAGATTGTTAAAGTTTTATCAAGATTTGATAGCACATACCACTTCATTGAAGAACTTTTCTGGAAGTTTCAATTTGAAGAGAAACCAAATGGAGTTAAAGATGGACACTCTTTCCAAGATGCAATCTATCAAAGAGGCATTGGAATCCATTAAGTCATATTATTTGCACTTTCTCACAGATAGGGATAATGTCATTAAGTTTGCAGAGGAGACTCATGATGCTTACCAAGAGAAGGAGAAAGAGGTTGATAGGTTTTATCTTGATCTGACCTTAGCTCATCATTCTTTATGCAAAGCAAAAAATCAAACACCTATTGCAGCTACACTTGAGGGACAAGAAGCTAATACAAGGATTACGGAGATCAAGCAAATTGTTGAAGGTATAAATGAACTCCAAAATGATGAAACCTTGCTTAATACTAAGGAGATTCATGAAGATGATGGTATTTGGAAGGTATATCAAGAGTGAACTTTTGAGTAGGGAAGAAGATTTGCCACAAGAAGGAATAACTTGCAGCCATGTGGTAGATGAAGTGACTGCTAATGTTTGTGGTATTCATCATGTTACATTCAATGATGGGCATCCTCAAGTAGATGAAGAAGAAGAGCTTGAATTATATGAAGACACCAATGAAAGGGATGAAGAAAGTACTGTTGAGGACAACAGTCCATCATCTTGAAATGATTTGGATAATCATAAGGTGATAGATATTTTCTATGAGGGTGTGCCATGTTTTGTGAGTAGTAATCATCAAGGGCATTTTGATAATGAGAGCATAAGTGGATTCAAGGATGAATTCTTCAAATGGGAAGTGTGGACTCAAGGAGATTTCTTCATTATTGGCTTCAAAGTGTCAATAAAACAAGTCTTTGGTGAAGCCGTCAGTAACTTCCACGTAGGAAAGGCAAAAGTGAAGATTTCAGACTTATTACTCATGAAGTTTGGGAGAAAGATGGACCAAAACAGATTATTTACGCTCTTGACAATCCATCTCTTGGGTTGAGTGGTGTTTTGACTCATCCTAGTCCTTTGGGGGAATGGGAATTGAGGACAACATTTGTTTTGTGCTCCATTGACGTTAATGTTTTCATGGATGGGCTACATGGGTTTATCAAAGAAGACACTAGCTTCTTGAATTTGCATTTTGTTTTGATTAACACTTGGAGAAGTGTTGTGTACTCTTTCTGGTGCATTGGAGAACATTTTCAGTTGGGTATCCATGTTTGGAATCCTCAGCATGGCTTGATGGAGATTGTTATAAGTAGAAAGAGGAATCTTTGGAGAGATAAGGATCCGATTTTCAGAGTCTTTGATGCTGCCCCCATTTTTACCAAACATTTGATGGTTCTTTTGGTTCATCCATTAATGGATTGGAGAGACGCTTCCAACAAAAGATGGTTTAATAATGGGTTGGAGTTCCTTAAGGGAATGTTTCCAGCCTTGGGCATGAACAGTTATCATATTATGAACGCTGATTTCCAAAGTTGCAGCAGTTGTTCAACTCCTTGTATGTTGACTTTCCTAAAATCAGACTTTAATTGGTTTATTTCAGACTTCATGGGCAGCTGGTACACTCATTTTTTCTCTTCACAATCTCTTTTCAGTGAGGGTTTATGGCCTCTAAAGTGGGAAATGATGTTTCATTATGATTCGGATCAATTTTGGATGATGTTCAAATTCTTTTCCAGTGATCATCTTTGTTCAATCTCTTGCACTAGTGTTTGGGGCAGCGAACCTTTGCTTGATTTGATTCAACTTTTTGAAACTTTGGGGGAGAGATTGGTGGAAGTTTTCAGAGATTTTCTTGAATGTGTCAGAATCACTCAGAGGAGGCATTATACATCTTTGAGGAGCTTTGAGGATGCAGTTGCTATGACTTGGCAAAGAGCTGTTTTTTCCTTTGCAAATAGCTATGATGGAGTCACATTTGCTGTTGTGATTTGGTTTGATGCTTTGAGGAGTTATGTAGATGAGAATATTTTTGAGTTGTTTAGATTATTCTTCTTTGTTCTCGAAATGGTGATTGACATTGACATTGCAGATGTTAATTCCTCAAAGTTTATTGGGCATGAGATGCTGCTAGATTTTGATTCAATTCCTTCTATGTTGTTCAGCTTGAATTTCAGGCATGTTATCACTTTGAGGTTGCAAGGATGGTTTGCGCAATTATGGTGCAATGATTTCATTTTTATAATCAAAGTGGA
Source organism: Sequoiadendron giganteum (assembly GCA_007115665.2). Classification (NCBI taxonomy): domain Eukaryota; kingdom Viridiplantae; phylum Streptophyta; class Pinopsida; order Cupressales; family Cupressaceae; genus Sequoiadendron; species Sequoiadendron giganteum. The sequence goes on along the minus strand of CM021109.1, from coordinate 372,737,175 downwards.
GCAGTATCAGCATGGTGGGACATTTCAAAAATGGACTTGGGATCCTGGGATCCTATTTGTTATGCTGGGATCAGTTTGGAGTGTTGTGGCATTGCTTGAAGACAAGCAATTTTGAGAAGGGCGGACTGTAATGTCCACAATTTCGCCCTACACTCTTCATTTGGATTTAAGCCTATTTCTGGAAATCTGTAGGCTACTCAAATGTGCAAATTTAGGGTTTCCACTTTTAGTAAGTCTTGCTTCCAGCTCAGTTCAACTTTTTGTTGGTTTTGAGGTGAACTTACTATTTTTGGCATTGGCTATTTTTAGTAAGTCTAATTTTGGCAATGACATCATCAGCAGTTCAGCTCAGGTCATCATGCTATTTTTGGCAATCCATCATTTTTAGTATTGGCATTGGTTTTGGTTATCTCCTTGGACTGAGGTTTATACTTAGTCAATTTCATGTTTTTAAGTTGTACCCCACGCCTAGGCTTGATGACTTCAAGTTGTTTTAAAGAGGGGATATTAAGGGGTCAAGTTAAGCATTTAATTATTTAATAAATGTTATATTGTTGCATTTTGAAATGGACGCCAAAAAGAGAAGATGAATAATATTTTATTATTTCAAAATAAAGTGAATGGTTGAAGTGGCGTTCATTTTAGAAATTGAAGTGATTCGACTTCTTGGAATTCGGAGTGTTTCATTTGCCATTTGAAGCTTATTTATTGAGGTCTTGCTCATTCATTCTCATCTTTTGAAAATGTTGTAAAGTTATGCTGCTGAATTAATTTCAGAATCCGGCTAAAGGAGAGCTTAGCAATTCTATTCCATTCTTCGGGCCTGAAACTATGGTTCCCTAGATGGTCAGTTGTGGTGTGCTTCACCTAGAAGTGCACATTGAGCTTCAATGTTGAAGATTTAGATGTTATTTTCAGATTTTATTGTTGTTGGTTCAGTCATGGCTATAGGTGAAAATCATTAACAGCTTTAAGGGTGATTTTTATTTGCATATGGGTATTGGTTCTTTCAGTTAGTATGCTTGGGGCGACCCTTTTTGTGCAAGAGCAGATTTTATGATGAAGTCTTTGAATTATTAGAAGAGGTCGACCCTCTCATAGGGACCATTCACTAGAGATTTAGAAAATTCGTGCTTGGTGTTTGTTGATGTTTGGAGCTTGGAAAGTTAAGGTTTTTTGGTCGCCTAGTCCTCAAGTGGTGCACTTTCAGTTTGGTAAGAATTTATTGAGCGTGGTATGAATTTGGTCAATTTTGGAGTTTTCTTAGTTTGTTGTTTCAGAATTGCAGTTCGCAGATTTTATATCAGATTTATTCCAGTTTGTGATTTCAGTTCAAAACTTCAATAATTGAGAGAGTTATGAGTGGACGATCATCCATTTCCATTGTGTTTTGAAGTTATTATTATCTCTTGTAATAAGCAACTAATTTTTATATGCTGCAATTATTCATGCTTAAATGATCATATTTGTACCCTTGGATGGTTTACCGCCAGTGTGGAGAATGAACTTAATAATCTCTCATTTTGGTACCCACTGTAAAATGGCGAATTCCCACTCACGAGTGGATGCCCGCTGCAGCATATGAATTAGTATGTTTTGTTTTCTTCTTCCCCCCACTGAATAAGTGGAAGTGCAGAAATTGTTCATGGCTGGTTCACCACCTCTTTTTGCTTTTAGTTGTATTTACTTTCAGTTATAATTCAGTTTCCTCTGCCATATGTTAGCACCTCACCTTCTAAAGGATCTTGTGTGCACATTCTTGGCATTGAATGCATTTCAATTGTTTCTCTTTGAAAGTTAATGTTAATCCATTTGGCGTAGTGTTGGTTGTGTTGTAAATTTTCGAGGAAAAATTGACTAGCATCTTTCAATCTCAGCTTCATCGTTAAGCTTATTCCAGGTTTTTGATGCATTTTGCATAGCTTATATCATCATTGTAATCGCTGCTACAATTGCATATTCATTTCAGCATTGTAATTGAATTGCACATCAATAAAGAAGTGCTAAGTTGCAGGCCCTATAATTGATGTTCATGTTCAGCTCAATAGTTCTTATGCCAACTATTTGACAATTGGTCATTGGCTGTAGATGTTTTTATTGCATATTGGTTGTATATGGCTAGGAACCGTCCCCTAGCCGTCCCTTTTTCCACACAAAGTTTCCAAAACTTCCAGGGGACGTTTTTTGCAGATCCAGGGGACTTAGGGGACGGCTAGCAGTACCCGGTACTTCCAAGACGTCCCCTAACCATCTCGGAGACTGCTAGCCATCCCCTGTGGCCCAACAACATCTTACTTCTTCTTTTTTGTAAAAAAACACATTTTTAAATTAAAAAGAGGGGATGGATGGGCCCACAAGAACCCCCCACCCCTTTAAACAAAACTCAAACCTACTTGACTTATCAAAACAACTAAAAGAAAAAAAAAAACATTCTCATTTTGACATTTGCAAACTTGAGGTGAAGAACAGCAAGTGAAAGAGAAGAGAACAACAGTTGAAAGGGGAGACTAGGGCATTAAATGTACTTCATTTGAGGTAAGTTCTTCATTTTACATTTGTGTTTTTATTTGTCAATTTGTTTTCCATTTTTGCAAGTTTTTTTTTATTTTTTTTTATCACGTAGGAAGGGCATTGTGAGTTTATTTTTTCTTTTATTTGAACTTGCAGCTCTCTTTTCAATTCTTAACCAAAAAAAATCATGAGCAGTAGTGGGATTACTAGTAATGATAGTGAGGAGGTTGAGGTTCAAATGCATGAAAGAAGTAGACAGAGAAGTAGAACTCATAGAAGTATGGCAGCCATTGGGGGTTCTTCAGGCAGTGGGAATGGAGCAGGGCCAACAACTTCAAACCCATTTGAATGTCCTTCTGAAGTCCTCAAAACCTATGCAAAATGCCCATTTAACTTGGAGTCATATATTTTCTATGTTTTTGTCATTTTATATTTGAAACTTGGAGCCTTTGCGTATTTTTTTATAATTCTTATATATGTATGTACATTCACAATGAAAGCATTTGAATTTCTTTAATTTGCTTGTCAATTCTCATGTGAAATCTCAATTCGAGTCTAATGATATGTATTAAGCTTATACAATGTCTAGAATAAAAGCTTTATCAATGTTATGCTATGAACATTTGAAATTTCTCTATATTTTTAAAAAATTCCCTTTTTTTTATCAGCCGTCCCCTAAAAAATGACCCAAAAGTACCCCCGTACCAAAAACTCGTCCCGCCGTACCCGGCACTCCCCGTCCCAAAAACCCCATGGAGCATAGCATAGCTTCTATTGCATTGTAAATCAATCTTGCATCTTTAGAAGCTTTTCAAACATTAATTGCAGCATTCATAACACATTCCAAACAAGTATAATCAGACTGAAACACAGAAGCAGCAATGAAAGAGGTTGTTTGCAAATTGTTTGACAATATTCCTTGAGCATATCTTCAGCAAGCTAAGGTCAGTTTGAGCAAGGGATATTACATAAACTTTTTCTCCTTCTCTTTTTCTATTGATTGCAAATAGCTATGATTATTGTTTTTTATGGCTATAGGATACTACTGATTGATTTATTTTTTTGTTAAGCAAGTTTCCAAGGGAACATGTTCCAAGAAGTGACATCCATATCTTTTTTATGAATGTTAAAATAAATTTATTTTATGTTGATCGTTTGATTTTCTTTTGACATGCACTCTCATAGTAGTTCGCATACAAGTCGGGGGCAAAATGTAATAGTGAAAATTGTAATTTTCCACGAGGACAAGGATGTTCCTAAGACATGGGGACTTCAAGCAAACATCCCCACCATTCCATCACCGAATCCCTAGGGGCATTTCTCAAATATCCCCCAACTTTGGGAACTCCATAAAGACGCTAGGATGTCCCCAGACCCTCAAGGGACTCTGATGCATCTCCCAAGGGCAGCGAAGATGCCCAAGCATCCCTTCAGTTAGTGCATTTAAATAGTACATTTTTTTAATCAAAAAATAAATTAATCTCCATGCTAGTAGACCTAACCCTAATGGTCTATGGGTCCCACCCACACCCTAAGTAGTCACAAAAGAAAAAACCAAAAATAGACATCTAAGCCTCACCCCAAATCACTTCCAAGTTTCAACAACAAGCTGCAAGCCTACAAGTGTGAGAAAAATTGCAAGTGTGAGAGAATTAGGATAGGAAGAGTGAGACCAACAAGAAGAGTAAGAGGATTTGTCAAGTCCTCATTGGTTGAGTAAAGCCGTTAGGAAGAGTGAGAGTAAGAGCAAGAGCAAGAGCAAGAGGAAGAGGAAGAGCAAGTGCAAAAACTTCACCAATCAACCATTGAATCATCACATTCTTCAAGCCTCGAGGTAAGCTTTGGTTCTTCATACTTCATTCTAAATCTCAAATATCAAATTAATGATCATATGACAATTTAAAAAAAAATTGTTTGTTTTAGTTTTACATTTTTCAAATTTTGTCAATTTATAATTTTATAACAGCAGCCTTTAGGTGTTTAAATTTATTTATTAAATTAGTTTTAAATGTCAAATTAAGATTTCGTCTTTTGTGTATCCTCTACTTCTACGCTTTGTGCGACCTGAACTAGGAAAAACAAAAGTGGAATCCTTGTTTGATGACGATTTAAGAACAAGGACTCATATTTTTGTATATCCTCTATTTTTGAGCTTCATGCAACCTAAAGAAAGCAAAATCAAAAGAAAGTAATTGTTTCTTGAGCCTATGCATAATTTAATGACATATGTATGGTAGCCATAAGTTTCATTTCTTCAATGTCATTGTGAGATCTATTGCTCACAACATGAGTGAAGAAGAGGATGAGCAAGAGCCTACAAGGGTTGAATCTAAGAGTTCAACTATAAATGTAGGAAGGGTAGAAGTGAGGCAACTAGTTCTATTGCTGGTGCTGCTTATAGTTGCCCTTCCAAGTTATTAGAAGACTTTGCCAAGGGTCCCTTCAATAAGAAGTCCCCTTTAAGGCAATTTGCAACCAAACTACAAGTAAAACTTGGGTCAACAAGAGGCACTAAGTTGTGGAGATGTCATTTCTATCTACTTGAATTTCAAGGCAGCATTACAAGAGTTAATTCACACCTTCTTCATGTCTCAGGCAAAGGTGCAAGAATATCTAAGGCATTGTCACTTGAAAGAAGAATTAAAAATAAATAGATTGTGGGGTTTAGCTAATGACAAAACACTTGTACCTACTACTCTACCACCCCGAGGTCCTCCTTCTACTAAGTACTGTGGCTGCCTAAGATTCACAAGTTTCAATTCATTCTACTTCTATTTTTTCATCTAGTTCAGAAGCAGCGGAGACTAAGGGGAAACGTAGAATGACTACTAGTGATGCTACAACACAGTGACAAAGTTATCCAATGTTCAAAATAGGGATGAAATAGATGGTGCCATTAACAAATCCTTCTTTGCCAATGGCACTCCATTCCATGTGGCTTGCACTCCTTATTACAAGGAAAAAGCAGCAAAAAATAATAAGAATAAGCCCTCATATGTGCCACCAAAGGAGACAAAATTCAGAAAAATAATTTTGGATAATTATTCCAAGATTAATTCTAATGGAGAAAATTAAGACTACCTAGTTTTACTAGTGGATGCAACACAATCATGGATAACATCAATAATCGTCCACTCATCAACATCATAGTCACATGTACAAAGGGCCCTCACTTCCTTAGGGCTATTGATTTTTCAAGGCATCATAAGGATTCTGAATTTCAATTCCACATCCTTTGATATACTATTGAGAAGCTTGAGCCAAAGAATATTATTGTGCAAGTAATGACACATGTAGCATATGTGTGCAAAGCCATGTGGAAATTGATTGAGGCATCCTACAGGCATATTGGTGGACTCCTTGTGTGCATATCATGAATAATGCACTCAAGGACATAGAAAAATCAATTGAATCAAAGAGGTGGTTAATGATGTTATTGTTGATGTTAGAGCAGCATCGGGATTCTCTTCCAGCCCCGATTTCTTTATATTAAATTAAATGAGTAGCCTATCGGCTATTTAATTTAATAAGGCGTCAATTGGTGAAGAGGCGCTTCACTTTGCATATAATATAATATTTAATTATTGTGAATAATTAAATGGGGCCAACTTCTTATGGTGGCCGACGTATTTATTATTTATTTAAGGCCGACCTTGCACCATGAAAGGGTGCGACCTCTCCTCATAATTGTATATATATGAGATCAATTTCATTCAATTGATAATCAAGTTCATTCAGTCATATTCGCATTCCCAGAAGAAGTTTGCACTTGAGCAGCAGATCATCATCTTGTTACAGCAGATCGATCTCAAGGAGAAACATATTCATTTTGTATCTTCGCATCTAGGAGAGGTGCTATTATTCATTGTATCAAATTCGGCATTGTGTTGTGCCTAAGTTGTAAGCAGATTTCTGCTCTAATTACTTCAATATATAAGCGATATATTTGTTGGGTTTTTCTCCCTCGAGAAGGAGGGTTTTCCCAGGGTATCTTGTTGTGTTCATTGTCTTATGTGTTGCATTTCTGCTTATTGAATTTCTGATCATAAAACTAACATGGTATCAGAGCGGGTTTAAAAAAAATCGTAATCAGATTTAAATAAGCAGCACTTTCATCCACTCTTGTTCTCATCTTCTTGCATCTATCTCATCTTCAAAATGGTGAACGGGCTCAAGATCAAAGATAGACTTGAAGGTGCTTCCAACTTCACCTCTTGGAAGTTTAGAGTGATGCTTGCATTGGAAGAAAATGAGCTTGCTGAGTTCGTGGAGGGCGAAGTTCCCAAACCTTCCGATGAAAATGAGAAGCCACAATGGAAGAAGAATGGCACTAAGGCGAAAAATATTTTGGTTGATTTGGTGAAGGACCACCTTGTGCCAATTATCTCCAAATTGAAGACAGCAAGAGAAATGTTCAAAACCTTGGAGGAAATGTATGAGTTCAATAACACAAGCAAAGCTCTTGCCTTGAAGCAACAACTTCATCATGTCAAGATGGCAAAAGGAGATTTTGTCATGTCCTTCTTCATGAAGATCACTGAATTGAGAGATCAGCTCTCTACCATTGGGCATATGGTTGATGATAAGGATTTGGCCATGTTGGCTCTTCATGGTCTTCCTAAATCTTGGGAACCATATATCCAAGGCATTAGTGCGAGATCAAAGCTACCTAAGTTTGATCGCTTGAGGGCAGATTGCATTCAAGAGGAATCGAGACTAGCAGCAAGAGGCAATGGGCAAAGTTCTACCAATGAGGAGATTCATGTACTTGTTGCTCAATCCTCGAAGAAGAAAGGAAGAGAAGGAAAGAATGGCTACTTCAAGAGGAATAAAGATAGAAGATCTGACGATGCTCCTACATCTAAGAAGAAGAAGGATCTTTCCCACATATAGTGCTTCAGATGTGACAAGTTTGGTCACTATGCAAAGGATTGCCCAACTAGACCAAAACAACATGCTTCAATTGCGGATATGGGTGAGATCTCTCCTCAAAAGGATTCAAGTGAATTTCTATTATATTCTGCCTTATCAAGCAATGCTCCAGCGGATAGCAACACTTGGTTGATTGATAGTGGCGCCTCTCGTCACATTACTGGATTTAGAGAACATCATTCAGATTTGGTGATGAGAGATACAAGTGTTCAAGTCATAATTGAAGATGATGCATGTTATTCAGTGAAAGGTGTTGGGACCTCCACTCTTCACTTAGATTCCGGCATATCCTTGCAATTGAGTGATGTACTATTTGTACCAGGCATCAAGAGGAACCTTGTCTCTATTTCAGCCTTGGAGGACAAGGGATATCAAGTTGCATTCTCCGAAGGTAAAGTTCTTGCATGGCCAAAGAACTCTAGCATCAAGTCAGCCTGAGTGATTGGTGTTCGGCAAGAATGTCTCTACAAAACTTTCCACTCATCCACTACAGGCTTTGTTGCATGATACATCAAGTTCGTGTGAGCTTTGGCATAGAAGACTTGCTCACATTCACTTCCGAGCGCTTCCAATCATGGAGAAGATGGTCACCGGCATTCCTAAACTCAGCCAGGAGCATGAAGGTACTTGTCGAGGATGCGCATTGGATAAGAATACTGAAGGACCCTTTCATAGTAGTGAAAGTAGATCCAAATGCATTCTAGATCTTGTTCATTCTGATTTGTGTGGTCCAATATCTGTTGCTTCTTTGAGTGGTTTCTTCTATTATGTAATTTTCATTGATGACTACTCTAGAAAGACTTGGATTTATTTCTTAAAGACTAAAGAATCTGAGGAAGTACTTGAGAGATTCAAGGAATTTAAAGCTCAAGTAGAGAACTTGTCAGGGAAGAGGATCAAAGTTCTGAGATCTGACAACAGAGGAGAATACATCTCTGGAAGCTTTCGTTACTTTTGTGTTGAAGCAAGAATTAAGAGGGAGTTTTGTGTTCCCTACAATCCACAACAAAACGATGTAGCAGAAAGGAAGAACAAATCTATTGTAGAACCAGCTAAGGCCATGATTCATGATCAGGATCTGCAAATCTTCCTTTGGGCCAAAGCTTCTAGGACAGTTGTGTATGTTCTAAATCGGAGCCCTCATCGTATCTTGGAGAACATGACTCTTGAAAAAGCTTTCACAGGTGTGAAGTCTAAAGTCCACCATTTGAGAATATTTGGTTGTCCTATGTATGTTCATGTCCCTAAAGATAAAAGGACAAAGTTGGAACCATCTGGCAAGAAGGGAATATTTGTGGGCTACAGTGAGTCTTCAAAAGACTACAGGATTTACATTCCAGGTCAGAAACTGATAGAGATCAACAAGGATGTTACATTTGAAGAAGATGTTGCATTCAACAGATCTAAAGGCTCTCACATAGAGATAGACAATGAAGACCAAGAGTCTCCTCAGGACATGGAAATTGACCATACTCTTGAGATTCAGAGGGAGGCTACTGATTCTAAAGAAGATGATGATCCAGTTGAGCATTTAGAACCTACTGATGGACCTACAGACATTGTTATTGGTCGAAAGAGACCTCTATGGGCTAGGCAAACAATGCAGGAAGCAGAAAAGTTTGCAGCCCCTAGAGGAACATTTAGAGAAAGCAAAATACCTCAGAAGTTTTCAAGCTATGTTGCATTGATGAGTCAAATGATTGAATCTGAGCCTTCCAGTGTTGAGGAAGCTTCAAGTCAGCAAGTATGGAGAGATGCTATGGCTGAAGAATATCAATCTATCCTCAAGAACGATGTTTGGGACATTGTACCTAGACCAGAAGGCAAATTTGTTGTATCTTCTAAGTGACTTTTCAAGATCAAGCATGCGGCTGATGGAAGCATTGAAAAGTACAAGGCTAGATTTGTGGCTAGAGGATTCTCTCAGAAAGAGGGAATAGACTATGAGGAAACCTTTGCTCCAGTTGCTCGTTATACCTCCATCAGAACTATCATTGCCATTGCAGCAGCTAAAGGATGGAAGTTACACCAGATGGATGTGAAGACAGCATTTTTAAATGGTGTAATTGAAGAAGTATACATTGAGCAACCTGATGGCTTTGAAGTTCATGGGAAGGAGTCTCATGTTTACAGATTGAAGAAGACTTTGTATGGCCTTAAGCAGGCTCCTCGTGCTTGGTATGAGAGGATTGATTGATACCTACTGAGCTTGGGCTTCTCCAAGAATGATGCTAATTCAAACCTGTAGTTCAAGGTAATTGATGGCGAAGCATTGATCTTGGTCCTCTATGTTGATGATCTATTTCCTACTGGAGAAGAACACCTCATTATCAAATGCAAGGAGTTGGCTTCTGAATTTGAAATGAAGGATCTTAAGTACATGCATTACTTCCTTGGTTTAGAAGTATGGCAAAGGCCTAATGAGATCATTCTAAGTCAAGGGAAGTATACAATAGACATCTCGAAGAGATTTGGTATGATGGATTGCAAATCCATGTCTACACCTATGGAAAGCAATTTTCAAAAGTTAAAGGAGGCTGCAGCTAGTTCAAATATGGTGGATCCTACTATGTACAGGCAGTTGATTGGATCATTGATGTATTTAGTCAATACTAGACTAGATATTTGCTATGCGGTGAGTGCACTTAGTCAGTTCATGTGTGAATCAAGGCAAATACGCCTAGTTGCAACAAAGCATATCCTGAGATACTTGTGTGGCACAGTTGGGTATGGCTTGAGATATTCTTTTGGTGTGGACTTGAAGCTACATGGTTATACTGATTCTGATTGGGCAGGGTGTGTTGCTGATCAGAAGAGCACCTTTGGATGTTGTTTAAGTTTGGGGTCTATGATGATCTCCTGGTGTAGCAGGAAGCATTCTTTAGTGGCACTGAGCACCGCAAAGGCCAAGTACATTGCAGCATGTGTGGCAGCTCGGGAAGCAATGTGGCTTCACAAGCTCCTTGCAGGATTGTTTGGACAATCATTGGAGCCAACTGTCATTCACTGTGATAATCAAAGTTGTGTGAAGCTTTTTGTCAATCCAGTGTTTCATGACAGAACAAAACATGTTGAGATCAAATACCACTATATCAGAGATATGGTATTGAGGAAAACTATCCAGTTGAAGTATATTAGCACTGATGAGCAAACAGCAGACATTCTCACCAAGCCTCTCTCCCAAGTAAAGTTTGTGTACTTCCGACACAAGTTTGGTATTGTGGAGAATGAAGTCCTAGCTGAGAGGGAGACTCAGCTTCAGTGATCTTCTGTGATTTGCTCTAATGCATTTTTCTCTGTGAGAGAAATTTGAGGTGAAAGCCCTTGTTTCCACCCTCTGGGAGTAGCCATGGTGGATGTCATGTTGAGTGACTCCATGACAACATCACGTGAGAGAGTCCATGATGATTTTCCTGTGTATGAGCGTGAATTTGCACCCCTAACGCAAATTCCCTTCTACCCCCTTACACTTTAGAAAACCTAAGGCGGAGGCTTAATTCCACTTTAGCCCGTTGCTTGTGTTCCACTTGGTGCCTTGTTTGTGTTTCGATGGGGGCGTTTCTGTCAGGGACGCCCACGCGGTGCTCAGATGTCTTTAGGCCGCTGCTTGCGTTCCACTTGGTGCCTTGTTTGTGTTTCGGTGGGGGCATTTTTGTGAGGGATGCCCGCGCGGCGCGCAAACGTCCGTGCGGCGCACTTACGTCCCTGGCAGATTCCTGCGGCTGGAGACTGTAGAGGCGTTACATTTTCGATTGGAAGTCGAAGAGTAACATCCCTCTTCGACTGGCCGACCCGAATATGGCCGTTTTTCATCTTCTCCTTCATATTCTTGACCATTCCATCCATTCTCAAGTTTTACAAGACCGATTTGAGCACACTCTCCATTTCCATTCGTTCACTTTCAAGCTTTATAGCAGCATTTTTCACTCCATTGCAGCAATCTACCACTCCATCACTCCAATAGTGCGAGCGCAGAACAAACACCACAACAGCAGAGGCTTGGGTTCCTCTCATTCACTCCTCCACAAGCCTTGAGCGCTTTGGACAGAGGTGGTAAGCTCCTCTCATCTCCTCTATCATATTTGGTTGAGTAAGCACCAATTGTTTTGTAGTGTTTCTTGCATACGCAGCTTGTATTCCCTTTCTTTATCGTTATTTCTATCTTTACAAACTTGGTTGTCCGTGGAGCTAGAAACACCAAGACGAGGGTCTGACTGAGGCAAGCCCCTAAACAGCCCCAACACTTACCCTCTTTGTTGTGTGCGGGTGGAGAGATCTCAAAGCAAGCTGGCGAGAGGATTATTCTACGAAATTATCTTCATCACCCTCGCGGTAATATACTTCTTTTATCATATCCGTATTTACCTTTCTCTTTTCTTAGTCTTGTTCTTTACTTCCCGAAACTATTAGACTAGACTGTCAGTCCTTTCTCGGGATTCCAACCTCGTTTCTCTAGTTCTCTGGCCGTACGGACGCCAGCGCACCGATGAGACGCCAGCACGCCGCGCTGTCGTCCTAGAACCGCACTTTTGTCCTCAAACAGAGAGCTACCTGAGACGTAGAGTTGACTCTGGAAAGCAGCTCGTCTAGTCTCCCTTCAATTTCCAGGATTGCAAAGTGATCGAAGGACACATAGTCTTCATCATTCTCATCCCTTCTATTCTAACCTTCCTTTGAACTGAGGTAAGTTAGGGCAGCCTTTCCACTCTTGGCCTTTTGTGACCTAGGGCCTTGCAGTGGTTGCTCCCACTCTCTTACATCCTGTACTTGTGTTTATTCACCCTTTGGGGCTAGCCATGGTGAACGTCATGTTGAAATGACGACATCACGTTGAGTGATTCCGTGATGGGCACTTGTGCACATATGCTTTACCATACATGGGAGTAGCCATGATGGTTGATATCACGATTGAGTGAATCCGTGATGAGCTCATTTCACATTTGGGTGTAGCCATTGTGGATGTCATTTCATGACATTGGTTAGCTGCAAGTATTTCTCCCTAGCTGAGAGGGAGTGTTGATGTTAGAGCAGCGTCGGGATTCTCTTCCAACCCCGATTTCCTTATATTAGATTAAATGAGTAGCCTATCAGCTATTTAATTTAATAAGGCGTCAATTGGTGAAGAGGCGCTTCACTTTGCATATAATATAATATTTAATTATTGTGAATAATTAAATGGGGCCGACTTCTTTATGGTGGCCTACTTATTTATTATTTATTTAAGGTCGACCTTGCACCATGAAAGGGTGCTACCTCTCCTCATAATTGTATATATATGAGATCAATTTCATTCATTTGATACTCAAGTTCATTCATTCATGTTCGCATTCCCAGAAGAAGTTCGCACTTGAGCAACAGATCATCATCTTGTTACAGCATATCGATCTCAAGGAGAAACATATTCATTTTGTATCTTCAAATGAGAGGTGCTATTATTCATTGTATCAAATTCGGCATTGTGTTGTGCCTAAGTTGTAAGCAGATTTCTGCTCTAATTACTTCAATATATATGCGATATATTTGTTGGGTTTTTCTCCCTCGAGAAGGAGGGTTTTCCCAGGGTATCTTGTTGTGTTCATTGTCTTATGTGCTACATTTCTGCTTATTGAATTTCTGATCATAAAACTAACAGTTATAGATGTGCAAATGTTTATTTTGCAACCACCATGTTTCACATGCACTCTTGAGGACCTTCTATGAAAAGGAGTTTTTGAAACTTGTGGAGACTAGATATGCATTATACTTCATTCTCTTGGAAAGGATGCTTAAGTTGCAAGAGGCATTGCAATTAATAGTCATAATAGAATAGTGGAATCAATGGCTTGATTCTAAGTCAATGAAGGGAGATGAAATATACCAAGCCAAATTTTTTTTATTTTTGATTACAATAAGCAGAGCAATGCACAGTCGTTAGGGTTAGCTCTAAACCAGAACGATGCTGAAGCAACTCTAACCAAAATGTACACCAGGATCCCGATGTGGGCAAGGTGTGAGCATTGGTCAGAGGATCTGAAAAGCAGAACAGAGCTGGAAGGAACTCTAACCAAGAATGGCGCCAGTGATGGCGAGCATGTGGTCAGAGAATCTTAATGGAAATGCTGGTACAAGAACTCTAACCAAGAAATGTGTCGGTGAACGATGAGCATGTGGTCAGAGGATCCTTATCATCTAGTAAACTGAAAGCAAGCTCAACACCAAGTGTGTGCTACTCAATCCAATACGGAGATGAGGCGACCATATGGCGGAGATAAGTGAAATACAAATGCGATTACAAAATGTAAAGATGAGCATTACAAATCATGATAAAGCAAGATTAAAAACGGTTGTCAGTACTACTGTCAACTTACAATATAAAAGATAATGCCTTGCTATGATCGTGAATCAAGAGTTAGAGAGAGCTGCAATATTAAATAGAACTTCCTTCACTGAATAATAAAGATTAGACCAGAAACTATACTATTAAGACCAACTTCACAAACTGATTTATGACAGTCCTGTTTTTCTTATGCATGAACAGCAGCCCTGAAACTCACAAATTTACTCATAACTCACTCCAAACCCATTCAAATTTCACGAGACGAAATGCAATATGATCCTAAGATGATGGCGACCAAGATAGAGCACTGAAACCCACTCAAAAGACCCTAATTTATTTATGCACGCATTTCAAGGCAAGTATAGAAGGTACGGCCCTCAAGGAAGTTCGATCTGCCTTTAAAAATTCAACTCTTCACTAAAAATTCTGCAACTTAAGGAAAGGGGTCGCCCCTTATAGACAAAGAGAAATACTCAGTACCCAGAATGACTCTTTTTGTATTTTTAGATTTATGAATGAAAACTACAATCTGCTGTAATGAAAAATGCAGTTCCAGAATCTCTCTAATATGCATAAACTAATCTACAATGCCACACACTCACTACAATGCACAAACTTCACTACAAATCACTCAAACTACACTAAATCACCACTAGTTGCTATCTTTCAAGCGAGAAGCAATGCCAAGCTAGGAGGCTTTCATTCCTCGAAGCAATCCCACAACCAATCCGACAGTATAACATTCCTGTAGACAAAAGATAATCCAAATGAGAACCAATGGCTTCCTTTTATAATTTTCAGTTGACCCTTCTCGAAACCCTAATCCTCCAATAGATGGCGTCCCATTCTCCCAAGCAATATTTGACTTTTTATTATAAACTTATCTCTCCCTTGAAGTTGGCGCCCAACTTATGCTTGAATTAAATCTTTTATAAAGATTATAATTAATTCTTTCAATGAAGCGTCCACCCATAAGAACATCTTTTAAAACAACTTAAAGTGAAGTTGCTAGGCCAAGGGGAAGTCAATGTTAAAATATAACATTAAAACATGACTTAATTAAAATAATTCGAACTTATCTCTCCAAATATGCCCCAAAGCCAAAAATGAGTAAACCAACTGATTTGTCTGAAGTAAAAAGCCGACCGTGCCAAAGCCAACAGGACCACTGCCAAAAATAGAATTTACTAAAAATAGTAAATTCCTGAAGATGCTCAGAATGCCAAGAAAAACATATCACTGCGAAGCTTCCTGAAAACCCAGAAAGAAACCGCCATTGAATCAACCAACCTCAAGCAAGAGCATCCTTCGAAACAAGAAACCCTAATTTTACCTTCCAAAAAGCCTACGGGTCTTCGAAATAGGCCAACGGTCAACTGGAAAGATCATGCTCGAGAAGGGGATATTACAGTCCGCCCTCCCCAAGATTGCTTGTCTTCAAGCAATTGCAAACCTGGATGCTGTAGAATCTCATCATTCTCCCAAGTCGCATCCTCCATAGGCAAATTCTTCCACTTCACCAAGTATTCTCGAATTGTCCTTTTTCTCAAAGAACGCTCTCGGGAATCAAGAATCTCTTCTGGAATCAAAACTACCTGCCCTTCTTCATCCAAAGGTGGCAACTGTGATGAAGCAACAACGTTATGTCCAAGGGCCTTCTTGAGGCGAGACACGTGGAAGACATTATGCACTTTGCTATTCGAGGGTAGCTGCAACTCATAAGCTACAGCTCCCACCTTTCTGATAACCCTGAACGGCCCATAGAAACGAGGTTTGAGCTTCTCAGCTCCACTCTTGTTGAGAGTAGACTGTCTGTAGGGTTGTAGGCGAAGATAAACCATATCTCCAACCTCAAAAGAACGCTCAACTCGCCGCTGATCAGCGTACATCTTCTGTTGATTCTGTGCAATCTGAAGATTGTTCTTCAAGGATTTCAAAATGTCTTGACTCTGCTGCAAAAAATCCTTGGCTTGAGGGGCTTTGCTGTCGCCAAACACCAAATCAGCAAAGCTAGGAGCTTCGTAACCGTAAAGAGCCAAGAAGGGTGACATCCTTATTGACATGTGGAAGGTAGAATTATAACAATATTCTCCTATGTGAAGCCATTTCACCCATGCCCTCTGCTGCTCCGAAACGTAGTTTCTCAAATAGCCTTCCAACCACTTATTCACTATCTCAGTTTGTCCATCTGTTTGGGGGTGATAACTAGTACTTGGAGTAAGTACTGTACCACTCATTCTAAAGATCTCTTGCCAAAAAGTGCTTAAGAACTTGCTGTCCCTATCACTCACAATGTTTTTTGGCAACCCATGTAGCCTAAACACCTCATGAAAAAACAAATCTGCAACTTGGGCTGCTGAAAACGAGCTGGTAATGGCGAAGAAGTGAGCAAATTTTGTTAATCTGTCCACTACAACATAGATACAGTCTTTTCCTTGGGCCTTGGGCAACCCCGTGATGAAGTCCATCAATATGCTTTCCCATTTTTTATTGGGAATAGGAAGAGGTTGCAGCAGACCAACAGGTAGAGTATGCTCATTCTTGTTCATTTGACAAGTGGGACACTCCTGAATGTAACGTTGAACTTCCCTCTTCAACCCCTTCCAAGAAAATCTTTCCCGAATCTGCCTATATGTCTTGAAGAACCCATGATGACCAACAAGTGGGATGTCATGAAATGTCAACAAAATCTTCTTTTTGAGCTTAGAATCAGCCACCAAAAAGATTCTTCCCTTGTAATGTATCAACCCTTCAACCACCTTGTACCTTTCATCATGAAAAGTGCCCTCAATGATGCTAGTTGCGACCTGATTTTTGGCATAATCAGCAAGCAACATGTCCTTCCAATCAGCAGTAAGCTCACATAATGAGTTCAAATGCGGTCTCCTAGATAGGGCATCCGTCACAATATTGTTTTTTCCCTTGACGTATTCAATATCAAAATCATAAGCTTGAAGCTTACTCACCCACTTTTGTTGCCTTTCGTTCAAATCTTTCTGATGCATGAAGTGCTTGAGACTGTTATGATCAGTTTTGACCACAAACTTGCTCCCCACCAGATACTGTCTGAACTTAGCTAAAGCATGCATAATGGCGAGCATTTCCTTGTCGTAGATGGAGTAGGTCCTTTCCACACCTCTTAACTTTCTGCTCTCAAACACAATGGGATGTTTGTCTTGCATCAAAACAGCCGACTCCTTCACCGGATGCATCACACTGTAGCTCGAACGGTTTGGAAAAGTCAGGAATAGCTAAAACCGGACAAGAGCTCATGATTCTTTTAAACTTATCAAAAGTAATTTGGGCCTTTTTTGACCAACAAAAAGCTCCCTTTTTCGTGAGGTCAGTAAGAGGAGCAGCATTCTGCGAATAGCCCTTCACAAATCTTCTGTAGAATCCACAAAGGCCCAAGAATCCTTTCAAATGAGTCAAATTCTTAGGAGTTGGCCAATCAACTATTGCTTTGATCTTTTCGGGATCAACCTTAACTCCTTCAGCACTGATTATATGACCAAGGTACAACAACTCCTTCATCCCAAACTCACATTTGGATTCTTTTGCAAACAAACTCTCTGATTCAAGGATGCCAAGCACTTCCTCCAAGTGCTTGAGATGTTCTTCCCATGTCTTGTTGAAGATTAGAATATCATCGAAAAATATCAATACACACTTCCTCAACTGCTTCTGAAAGACTCTGTTCATACAAGACTGGAAGGTAGTTGGAGCATTAGTCAACCCAAATGGCATGACTAGAAACTCGAAGTGGCCATAGTGGCATCTAAATGCTGTCTTCTCAACATCAGATCCTCTCATCCGAATCTGGTAGTAGCCTAATCTCAAATCGATTTTTGAAAAGAACTTGGCTCCATGTAGCTCATCAATGAGCTCATCAATCCTCGGAATGGGGTATCGATTTTTTATGGTGCTTTGATTCAAAGCACGATAGTCCACACACATGCGGATGGTACCATCCTTCTTCTTCACAAGAACAACTGCTGAAGCGAAGGGACTCTTGCTTGGACGAATGAAGCCCATCTCCAAGAGTTCCTGAATATTTTTCTCAATCTCGTCCTTCTGCTTCTTAGGGTACCGATATGGAGTTGTAATAACTGGTTTAGCTCCTTCGTTGAGCTCTATGACATGCTCCGAACCCTGTTCAGGAGGCGGTCCAGGAGGTAAATCAGCAAACACCTTACTCCTTTTTGTGAGTACAAACTGAATATCAAGAGGATAGTCTCTCTTTGTTTCGACCGGACTAGTAGGAAGAATCATACATTCTGCAACCCACTCAACTTGTTCATTCCGAATCAGCCTTGCCATTCTCTTGAATGACACAATCCGAGGACCACCATTGGACATTCCTCTTAGCACTACCTTCTTCCCATCGGATTGAAACTTGAGCTCCATGGTTTGCAGATTTAAAGAGATTTCTCCAAGGGAACGCAGCCATTGAATGCCTAGAACGACATCCGTATCTCCAATGTTGACTACATAAAAGTCGTCCTTGACGTCATAGTTTCCCAATTGCATAGTCATGTTTGAGATCTTCTTAGTGCATGAGATGTGAAACCCATTAGCAACCATAACCTTAAAGCCTTCAAATTCTTCTGTTTGCAGCCCCTTCTTTGCTACCACAACTTCATCGATGAAGTTATGCGTTGCTCCAGTGTCAATCAAAGCAACTATTTGTTGCCCCTTAATCATCCCTCTAACTTTGAAGTATTCATTCTTCTGGAAGCTCGAAAGTTGAGCCAAGCTACCTCCACTTCCCTTTTCATCTTCAGACTCTTCTGGAACTCTTTCCACTTCACTATCTTCAAAATCAGATTGCTGGTCTGAGAAATCAGAATTACTTTCACCAGCTGAATAGTATTCAATCTGATTAAATTTAACTCCCTTTGGGCAAACATGATCATGAGACCATTTTTCCCTACACCGGAAACATAACCCCTTTCTTCTGAGTTCGTTCAGTGTCTCAGGATCCAATCTTGTGACGTGAGGATTCTGCTATTTGAACTCCTTGTGCTGAGGTCTCACAGGAGGTCTTTGATGAGGCCTTTTCTCTTTATCCCCTTTGTGAAAGGATGGCCTGGGTTGGAACTTTGCCCTAGGAGCAGCCCACACCATGTTTCTTGCCTTCTTCATGGCCTCCTGTAGGGAGGGTGGATCAAAAGCTTTAATCCAACCCTTGAGTGGCTCCATCAATCCTTCACTGAAAAGGATCACCAAACGCCTCTCAGTGATTCCTGTGACCATGACTGAGAGTCTCTGAAACTCAACTATGTAGGCATCAACTGTACCATATTGCCTAAGCTGTGCCAATTCTCTGAAATGTATTTCAGGATCTTTTTTTTCAAATCTCTCGATGAGCCTATTGGTGAACTCATCATAGGTAGTGAAAGACCGATGACCCAAGGTGATTAGGCCATGGTGCCACCACTCATGCGCCACCCCATCAAGGTGTAGCGTAGCGAACTTAATCGCCTCCTCTTCCGCCATGGGTCTAAGAGCTAGATAATTATCTAACTTCTGTATCCAAGCTCTGGCTAAGCTGTTCACTCCCGTCAAAGTGTGGAAGCATGACCTTGTTGACAACTTGATGCAAATCACCATGTACTGTTGTTCTTCTTTGTTCATATTGTCTTCCTTGTCCTCTGTTCTTCCTTTTATGATCCATAAAATCATTATATGACATATCCATCTTAATTTCATCAGGTAGAGAATCATACTCAGTACGGCCGAGTCTCAACTGTTCAACAAATGAAGCATTTTCTTCTGGATCAGGTTGAGTGTTTACTGGTGCCAAGAAGGTGGGTTTGAATGGTCTGGAGGAAATGTATGTGTTGTTTGAAGCAGGACGAGCAGCATGTCCATCATGGTGGTTGGTGGCACTGTGTTCTCCTCTATGTCCTGGATTGCTTTGTGGGGTTGTGTTCTGGCCCACTTTCCCCATCATGAGAGATACCATAACCATTAAGGCATCCATCTTCCTCTCAAATCTCTTCCCCGGACTTACCGATCTTTCTCTTCCCTTCCCATTATCTTCTCTGTTACCACCCGATGTCCTCTCATTATCTCCCATTTCTGTTTCCTGAGACGACTCCCAATGAGCCATCAAGACCTCTGAAGCTGTCTGACCTTCTGGAACCTGATAGAACTGAAACTGATTTGCAGCCTTCTTGTCTTCCCTTGCTACGTATGTCTTTTCTCTGTCACTCATAGACGGTTTGTTTCACAGGATGGCAGGAAATGTGGCTCTGATAACACTGAAATATACCAAGCCAAATATTTTTGATTTTTTATTACAATAAGCAGAGCAATGCACAGTCGTTAGGGTTAGCTCTAAACCAAAACGATGCTGAAGCAACTCTAACTAGAATGTACACCAGGATCCCGATGTGGGCAAGGTGTGAGCATTGGTCAGAGGATCTGAAAAGCAGAACAGAGCTGGAAGGAACTCTAACCAAGAATGGCGCCAGTGATGGCGAGCATGTGGTCAGAGAATCTTAATGGAAATGCTGGTACAAGAACTCTAACCAAGAAATGTGTCGGTGAACGACGAGCATGTGGTCAGAGGATCCTTATCATCTAGTAAACTGAAAGCAAGCTCAACACCAAGTGTGTGCTACTCAATCCAATACGGAGATGAAGCGACCATATGGCGGAGATAAGTGAAATACAAATGCGATTACAGAATGTAAAGATGAGCATTACAAATCATGATAAAGCAAGATTAAGAACGGCTGTCAATACTACTGTCAGCTTACAATATAAAAGATAATGCCTTGCTATGATCGTGAATCAAGAGTTAGAGAGAACTGCAATATTAAATAGAACTTCCTTCACTAAATAATAAAGATTAGACCAAAAACTATACTATTAAGACCAACTTCACAAACTGATTTATGACAGTCCTGTTTTTCTTATGCATGAACAGCAGCCCTGAAACTCACAAATTTACTCATAACTCACTCCAAACCCATTCAAATTTCACGAGACGAAATGCAATATGATCCTAAGATGATGGCGACCAAGATAGAGCACTGAAACCCACTCAAAAGACCCTAATTTATTTATGCACGCATTTCAAGGCAAGTACAAAAGGTACGGCCCTCAAGGAAGTTCGATCTGCTTTTAAAAATTCAACTCTTCACTAAAAATTCTGCAACTTAAGGAAAGGGGTCGCCCCTTATAGACAAAGAGAAATACTCAGTACCCAGAATGACTCTTTTTGTATTTTTAGATTTATGAATGAAAACTACAATCTGTTGTAATGAAAAATGCAGTTCCAAAATCTCTCTAATATGCATAAATTGATCTACAATGCCACACACTCACTACAATGCACAAACTTCACTACAAATCACTCAAACTACACTAAATCACCACTAGTCGCTATCTTTCAAGCGAGAAGCAATGCCAAGCTAAGAGGCTTTCATTCCTTGAAGCAATCCCACAGCCAATCCGGCAGCATAACATTCCTGTAGACAAAAGATAATCCAAATGAGAACCAATGGCTTCCTTTTATAATTTTCAATTGACCCTTCTCGAAACCCTAATCTTCTTTTGAGTCAAACCCTAATCCTCCAATAGATGGCGTCCCATTCTCCCAAGCAATATTTGACTTTATATTATAAACTTATCTCTCCCTTGAAGTTGGCGCCCAACTTATGCTTGAATTAAATCTTTTATAAAGATTATAATTAATTCTTTCAATGAAGCGGCCACCCATAAGAACATCTTTTAAAACAACTTAAAGTGAAGTTGCTAGGCCAAGGGGAAGTCAATGTTAAAATATAACATTAAAACATGACTTAATTAAAATAATTCGAACTTATCTCTCCAAATATGCCCCAAAGCCAAAAATGAGTAAACCAACTGATTTGTCTGAAGTAGAAAGCCGACCGTGCCAAAGCCAACAGGACCACTGCCAAAAATAGAATTTACTAAAAATAGTAAATTCCTGAAGATGCTCAGAATGCCAAGAAAAACATATCATTGCGAAGCTTCCTGAAAACCCAGAAAGAAACCGCCATTGAATCAACCAACCTCAAGCAAGAGCATCCTTCAAAACAAGAAACCCTAATTTTACCTTCCGAAAAGCCTACGGGTCTCTGGAATAGGCCAACGGTCAACTGGAAAGATCATGCTCGAGAAGGGGATATTACAGGAGAAGGGTGAAGGGTGACACTTTTTGGGCTGATGCAAGATACTTTATTGTCATTATTACTTCACTCTTCAAAGTTATTAGATATGGGGGCATTAAAGCACCTAGCCTTAGAGAGGCGTATGAGTGCATTGATAGTATGCTTGGCCAAATGAAGGCCACTATACAAGAGAAAGACCTCCCATTGCAATTCGACAATGTGCTAATCATTTATTGTCAATTGAAAAAGCTCAACATTACCTTGCACATGGCTGCTTATACGTTGAACCCAAAGTGATATGTGCAAAAGCCTGGCATGGTTACCCTATACAAGATGCTAAGCTGAAAATGGAGTTCATGAGGGCCATAATGAAAATGTATGATTCTACACAAGCAACATCATTCACACTGAGTGGAAAAAATTTGCTACTTTTAGGGATATCCAAAAGAGTCCAAATGAATAGGGATAATATGACATAGAAGGATCAAATTCTATGGTGGTCTATGCATAGGCCTAATTCTTTGACAACCACACTAGCCATTCATCTATTGTCCCAAGTTTCTAATTCTTTTGTCGCCAACAGAAACTAGTCTACTTACAGTTTCATCCACTCTGTTAAGAAGAACCGACTTACCTCTAGAAAGGCAGAGAAGCTTGTAGCTATACATGGTGCCTTGTGTCTCATTGACCACAACACACTCCCATTCACGGAGAGTCTAGCAGCTCTATGAGATGTAGAGCCAAAGGAGCCAACACAGGTTGATGATGATGCAGCACAAACAAGGCTGGTTAGTATTGATTTGGAGGAGCTTGACCTTCAGAAGTCCAACAATTCAAATGATGAAGAGTTTGGTGCAGATTTTGGGAATGAATGTTGATTAAAGGTATTGAGCCATTGGCTAGATATATTTGAATTTTGAATTATAAATGTAATCATCATTTTGAATATAATACAAATAGTGATATTTGGTATTTTCAGTGTTCAATGTGATATGTTTGAGTATATCAAAGATTCATTTGTTATTCCTTATACATTTTTTATAACTATTTTTTAAGTACTATATATATTTGTACTGTTGTCCCCAAATCTAGACCCTTGGTCCTCTCATCTCCGAGAGCCATCCCCCTGTCCCCCATGTTCGTGGAGCATAGGAAAATTAAATACCTTGCATTTTTTTTCTTTGTTTTGGACTCACTTTGACCTGGCTATCACTTATGCAATGACAGAAATACAAATGGCACAATTTTTGTTGATAGTTGCACACAACCCAAGCCTTTAACTATCTCCATTTGCACTCACCCCGAGAGACTGGCCTTGATTCTTAGATTCATCTGTTTCTCACCTTGGGTCAGATTTGCAGTTGCACAAATGTCCTAGGACAGATGTGCAATTGTAGAAATGACCCTTGAACTTTCAAAATCCAAACTCAAATAGGGCTGACCTTACCTTTCCCACTTGACTGTCGTGTGCCAACCTGAAGCATAAAACATTTCATTTATGACCCTTGGAATTGTATTTAAAAGGATAACCTGGTTCATTTTGATCATCTAACAAGAGCATCCAAAATACATTCATTGGCACAGTCAAAGCATTCATTACCGCATTGCTACTTGCATCAACATGTAGGGCATCTGCTGCATGTTTTCTTGCTGTCTTAATGGTTTCCAAAGTTATTGACTCAGTTCCCTTACAAGCTTTGACACAGGAGAGGTATAATCACTGTCATTTGCAAACTCCCAGTCACACAACTAATATTCATACAGAAACAGGGACAGAAATTCATGACAGAGCAAAGGCAAACATTTGGAGATTTACAGGGATTAGATCCACACTTGCGCTGGTTGGATTCGCAGAAGTGATCCACAATGAGAGACAGAAACTTTACCGATTCCAGAACATTTGTCTGAGCTTTACTAATTTTTAAACACCTAGAAGAATCACTTCCCGGCACTTGCTGTAGCCTATCTGCATCAAATTCCATGCAGATAAGCAATTTATTATTTAATTTACATTCATTTAATCCTGTTCAATTATTAGTGACAGCTTCTTTATCTACGGGAAATTATGACTATTTTGTGTTATTCATTTACCTTAATTTTATGAAAAGGAGATTTTCCTCCCTGCTAGTTATAAAAGAGTCTTGATCAGATCTCAAGTTTTTGGAATGGCGTGTCTGAAATCTCTGCATATTCCGTTTCTTATCATGTTATAGTTGTTGGGTTTCCGTTTCTCGTTACTGGTAACCATGTTTGGGAACTTACAGGCTCGGTTCACATGGAGACTGTGGGGTTTGGAATCTGGTCTGCTCAATAGCAATTGCTCCGCCTTAGCAAGGCAGCTTGACAGGGCTAAGCAAAGAGCTATTTGAGTAATTAACAAAGTAAAGAGGAGCGAGGAGTAGGATAAGTTAAGAGGAGTGAATAGGATAAGTTAAGAGGAGTGAACCTTCAAGAATGCCAGAGAAATCGAGGAGGAAAGTGTTGAGTTGATCCTTGTAAATGAAGGCGACGCCTCCGAGGCCACCTACAACGGCAACAAGGATAAGGCCCGCCAAAAGGGTGCCCTTCAACGCTGTATCTCCGTCAATCGGCCCGTCCCCTTTGCCTTGAACAAGTGCGGCGTTGTTTGGATTGTCGTCGGGCGAATCAGGTGATTGAGTGGGGTCTCCATCACTCGGTGCCTTACTGCTCTCCAACCTGGGCGGTACACTGCTAACCTTGTGCACGCTGTGTTTATGTGTTTGTGTTTGTGTTTCCTTGAGTGAGCACGAGGGTTTCAATATATTAAGTCTAGGGCGACGAGGTCGCTTGTTCAAGTGGCGGGAAACTTGGCAGGAGTAAAAGAAGTTGCAGTTTGTGGCCGAGAGACGCCATGAAATAGTAGCACTTGCAATTGTCGGAGTGAAAGCGCTCAACTTGAGCGCGCACATTTTGTCTGTCTCCGAGAATTGTTCGACATTAGAGATGATGTGTTGAGATGAAAAAAGAATTGGATGAGGAGCGCTGGCAGATAAGAGAACCAGAGGCCTCTATTCTCTATTCAAGGACCCTACTCGTGCCACGTCATCCATGCGCTTTATTCATCAATTGCGTTAGCCCAACCCCACCTACCTACGTTAAAACTTATTGAATATTTGGGAAAATTAGCTTTACATCTAAAAGCATCGGCATTAACCCGTTGATAAATTATTTAAAAAAGATTGAAAATATGGATAACTACCGTTGGCCTAAAACGGTTATGAAGGAGACGTTAGATTGTAGAAAGAAAATTTGGATGAAACAAAACAACAAATGGATGAACAAATGGGACATCATTTTGCAAGAGTGTCCTAGTACCAATAGTGAAATAAAAAGCTATGTGACTAAAAAATTTAAAATTGTTGTGTGGACAAATTGGATTGGGCGAAAAAAAACATACTACATCAAAGAGTTTAACCCAACAAAAGATCATAGTGAAAAACTTATTTAGTTGCAGCTATTAAAAGGAAAGTGAGGTTGTTAGTTGCACAATTGAGGATAGAATCGCATCACCTTAGGTGTGAGACCGCTAGGTGGAAGATACCCAAGAAAACTTGGGAGAAAGAACTTGTATTATTTGCAATAAGGGGGTTGTGAAAACGGAATGGCACTTCATCATGGCACTACTTACGAGGATATTTGTACTCAGCACAAAAATAGTTTGAAAGTTGACAATATGCACAACTATTTGAGGAAGATAAGATTAATCAGACGGATAGTCTTCTAGTCAAAATTAATAGCAAGAGATCTGACTTGGAAAAGATGATGAAAACAAATTAGGCTTGTTTTGTCTCGGTCCCATAGACTGTTTAGTCTCGTGGATGTCATTAAAAACTTTCATTCATTCATTCTTATTTTCCTTTTAATTTTGTCTCCTTAATACGAACAACTGGACTGTAAGCACGCTCAATAAACAATTGTTAAAAAGTAAAATACTATTAAAGAAAAATGGTATAAAATATATATAGTCTAGTTAATGTATTGTTATATGAAAATAAGTGGAATACTTTTTATTGAAAAGTAGTAGAAAAATAATTAGAACTAAAATCATGTATCATATTTAAAAATTTATACAAATTAAATTATATCATTTTTAAAATTTTGAATTTGGTATTATAGCTAATCTCAACATGAATATATCTTAGAGGGTGTGTTGGAATTCAAATACATTTATTGAAAAAAATTGAAAGTTTTCATCATAAAAGGGCAAGTTACTTGATGGTGAAAATCTCACTAGTCGTAAGTAGGTTATAAGTCTAACGTCATAAGTAGAAAAAAAATTATATAAAAATGTCTAAATGACTCAAATAACTCTTGTACATGACAACGTACATACATCGCAAGCTCTTGTGAATGAAATTGTCTCTACATTTTTAGTAATTTAAGTTTCTTTAGTGAATGTCAATTCTTTCAATATTTAAGAAAAAAAAGATTTCATTAATTACCACTTTTTGATAGGGATGAAGGGTCAATTTGTTGCACTTTATTTGATTATTAAAAGAGTGTGATATTTAAGTGCATTGGAGACATAGAACACCTTGTGCATATAACCTCTCTACATAGTCCACTATGTTTGTATCATGATTGGCACAATAACATGAAATGGCTAAATACAATATCTTAAAAAAAAAATAATAATCATAAGATCATCAATTAACAATAGAAATTAAATTAATCTTATTCAACATTTTTAAAGAATACTAAAATTGAGAGTAAAATAAGTACAACATAAAAAATATTAAAGTTAAGAATGAAATTAATATATCAATCAAATTATTGGTGAATATTTCCACAATTGAGTGATTGTTAGGCTAGGCACAAATACAAAAAAATAGAGTACCTCACTTTTATGGCATTGGGTAGTAGAGCAAACTAGTGTGGTTATCTCCTTTATGTGATCCTCTCACATGAAGAAGTTTAATGTCACCTAGGAGATCTATTTGAGCACCATAATCAAATCCATCATGAAAGCCTAATAAAAAATGGACTTAATAGACTAGTTGAAAACATCTCTACAAAGCATCATCCGTGAATTGCCACACATACATTTCACGTACACAAAATCCTTTTACTAGAGGATTAAAAAATCCATTCTTGCAAAGACAGTCAAGGAAAATAACCAAGGAGACTCTTTTGTTGGTAAATTCAATGACTTCACCATAGTGAAGAGAGGTTTTTGATCATCTAGCTTATCTCTCAAATAGCTTTCCCATATATATTCTAGATTAAGAAGCTACAAGCAAAATCATGCAACCATATAATTCATTAAATAATAGAAATATGAAAAATAAAATGTAGGAAGGATGTGTATACTTTGCGACACAGCATGAGAAGTAGTTTTCCCTAAGTGTCCATGAGAATAAGGTGGTCAAAAGTGAGGGCATATGTATCCACTTTACAGAGGAGATCTCCATTGGAATCAAAGATGGTGAAGCCTTCACCAAAATTTATAGAATTTTTAAAAGAAATAGATATTTTCATAATTGAAATAAATTAAAGATGACAAATACTACAAAATCAAACATAAAATCACATAATTTTATTCTCTGCAAAAATAATTCTATGATTATTGAATCTTTGTGTGTGTGTAAGTACGAGTGTTTTTTATTTTCATCTCTTTGTATGTGTGTAGAAGAGGAGGACCAACCACACAAAGGCTCCAAGTCACGAAGAGCTAAGAGCAAAGGGTTGCCCTAATCTAGCTCAAACTAGATTAGGGATAGAGAATGAAGAGCACTCTCAATTGCTTTTGTCACTCTACTAACACGGGAGGTTGAACGAGGCTAAACAAGCCAGTTTTTGGAACCTGAACCATACCTCAGACAACTCACTTCCTGAGGACAACAACACAGGTCAGGGACGACAATGTGGCACACTAGTGTCTCTCTGGGGCGCTAGTGTTTGTATGACCAGAAAGTGTGAAAGTATAGTACGAAATAAAAAAAACCTATTGATAGCTAGCCAATGAATTTTTACGTATTAAACAGAATGATAAATAATAGAATACAAGAAATGACTATAAAGGTGATGAAGAAGATGACGAAAATAAAGGTGACAAAGATCAACTCACTAAGAGTCTATGTAATAAGCAGCCCAATTTGCACTTGTTTTCTTATGTGTTTTTGATGAGTGTTTTGAGATGTTTTAACAATGATTCATACAACAATATATTGCAGTAAAAATAGAAGATATTGCAATTAAACTTTCACTCAAAACTGAACATTACATAGAGGGTTTACAGCTAAAAAATCCATATTTTTTTACAAGCTTAAATACTTAGTTTTTTTTTATCAAAATAATGATAACCCAATTCATAAAATATCCCCTAATATCTAAATCAACAATACCCAAAAAAATTGGGAGTTATAATTTTGGAACTCACGGGAAAAATGTGCTTGAAGAACCCTTTAAAATGGATGTCAACTACAAGAATCACCTCCAATGGCATAAATGTTGCACGCACGAAGCTCTCCAACCTTGGACGACCCCAAATGAAGCATTACAACCTCCAAAAACCCTAGTTTCCCTTGCAAACGATCAACCCTCTCTCCATGATGTATGACCAACCTAGGAAAATGGTACGACCAACAATAAAGGCACTGAAACTTTTTAAATTTGTTGCTGGTGTATTCAAATCTGCCCTACAATACGAACTCTCCAATCTAAAATATAATTTTAATGCCCAAACTGTAAGTCTCAATTTTCAATGAAACTCACTTGTGATTCTTGAAGTGAAATCACCAAGAACTCTTTAGACTATATCTCTTAACAACGTAGAGAATGTTGCTTGCAAGGGTTTTCATCTTCACAAACCCTGAGAAGATAACTCCCCTCCAAAACCAAAACCAATTTCAATATCTTCATCCAACATAATGAAAGAATGAGCTCAAAAGCCCTTATAAAGCCCCTCCAAATCCTAACGCCTCATTTTAGAGTTTTAAAATATTTAAATTTAAATTATTTTCTCCCTATGTCTCCCTAGGCATTACACTTTAAGTTATAACCTTTTATAATTTAATTCTCACTTATGTCTCCCATGGCCCCCTTCAAGAAGTCACTTTTTAAAAAATATTTAAACTTTAAACTTTATTTTTTAACTCCTCAATGTGGCGCCCAAAAATAATTAAAGGTCCATACCTTTTAAATTTAAATATTTCACTTTATAATATTTCCTTATGACTCCCCAACTTTATAATTGAACTCCTTATTTCCCCTTAAAAAGTGACTTTATTAATATTTAACTTTTTCCGACTTAAGTCACTTCAACACCATTAAATAATTAATTTAAGTTGTCTTTTTAATTTAATTTTATTCGACAACTTAAAAACTTAATTATCTAATTATATGTTTACATTATAAAACTTGGGGGCATTACAGTCTACCCTTCCCAAATATTGCTTGTCCTCAAGCAATGCCAGCACAACCACGAAGCCTCCTGACTATAACAACTAAGCTAGCTATAATTCCAATATCCCAAACCAATCTCTTGAAGTAACCACAAAGTTGTCGATGTGCCACTCTGATAAAAACCATCGACTCATAAATTTCCACTCATAACTCCTCTCTCCAACAATCCCAAAAAGTAGACATCACCAACACCCAGACTAAGATACCTACGTGAGCTGAAATTTGTATCATGAAAAATCTCTTGCCAAGGCGCCTTAGTGTGATCCCTATTTGAAATCCCACTGCCCAACTCCAAATCATAACCCTTCTTATATCTCCTCATAGTATCTTGGAAGTGATGCCAATCAATCCCTATCTGGAAGTCGATAACCAAAGTGTCATCCTTGGAATCATACATCCTGACAATGAAATTTCGATCATAGATTGATAACCTCTCACCGACACCTAATCCCCAAGTGTCAATATGCTCATATTGAGCACACCAACTCATCCAATCGACTACAATCATCACAGTAAAATATGTAGATATATATTACCATCACGTATCGATTGTAGTAATCATCCCTCTGGAAGCTAGCAATAACTACTCTAACTCTGTGAATCCTACCACAACCTGCTGCCACGAAGCTTGTAAGTACTCAAAGTCCATCTGATCATAAATTGAAGTCACCATAATCAATTCTAAAATACTAGGGTAGCAGCTATCATAAAAAATTCCACTCCAATGTTGAGCTAGAGGTAGTGGCCATTCCATTTGAATGCTATCATGCAATTTCCTATGCAGGCTAATTAGAAAGTGGACAGTGGTACCATCTTTGAAGTTTTTTCCACCACTCCAATCTTGAATCAACATCTTATCCTTGGTAATTGTACCTGGATCCAAAATTATGTGATTATCACCAAACATAATCACACACACATCCCCATCATGCCAACTCCAAGTACTGTGACGATAAACCTCATATATCATACCTAGGTCCCATGGACAAATTGGAAGTCCTTCAATCTCAACACCAATTGACTTCCGTTGTGCCACTCTAATAACCTTTAAAATCCAATTGAACCAAATCTCAAGCTCTTGCTTGTGGAAGCAACCAATTGGAGAGAACAAAGTAAGAGGCTTGCCAAACCTGGACTCATCACCTAAAGTCAAAAATGTATCATACTAGAGTGAACTAGAACACCTCTTATTCAACCCACCTCCCTGTGTCATCAAGCACATAATCAAATCCTATGTATGTGGGTTGAAAGTAAACTAATGAGCACACCTCATTATGCAATTAAGGTGAAACTCTCTTGCCTGTTCCAATGGAATACCAAAGTATTCCTATGTACTCCACCCTACACTATCATCATTAGAAGATGACTCACAACTCAAAATAGGATGAGTTGGTCATACAACAACATCATCATTACCCCTTCTGGTCTTGTCCACAAGATCTCTATCTGCTGCATAAAAAGAGTTTTCTAATTTTCTTTCAAGAGTAGGAAGAGTACCATCATGAATGCCATAGCCCTCACAAAATGAGGTCCTACAAATCTCCTGAAAAGAAGATGGAACAGCGCTATGATCCAACATGCAAGACTCAAAAGGAATCATCTTCTCCTGATAAGGTTGTCCATTGATAATCTCTATAGAACCAATGCAGAGCCTTGTGCTCAAATCTCCGATGTCATTTGATATTGTATTCGATCCTAATGTGTTTGTGTTGTCAACAATCCATTTCACCCAGAGTGGCCTCCTATGGATGTGAAAGAGGCCCAACACTAGTGCATAAAAACATATACCAACCCCTATCAAGATGCTAGCATAAATCAGATAAGCACCATGCACCTTGCGAATAAAGTTTGTGATGGAGCCAAAGGTATCTCTACTATGAAAGGATGATAAGAACTCATCATCAATCCACCCTCTAACTCCAAAGTGGCAATTCCCACTTCTCCTAATCACCCCAACTGTTGTTGTCCTCAAAGTACACCCTGACAGAACTTCAACCAGCAAGGTAGGGAAACCATCAATTAATAAAGTAGGAGGTAGAACCCATGTGGATAGAGTTGGGATACATCTGCTCTCAATCTTATCTCCAATCCACAGACTATGATCCATCAAAAATCTAAGCTTAAGTCTCTTGAAATCAAGAACAATGCATCCTTCACCAAATGACTCCTCTTGT
The DNA here is from genome assembly GCA_007115665.2 of Sequoiadendron giganteum. Classification (NCBI taxonomy): domain Eukaryota; kingdom Viridiplantae; phylum Streptophyta; class Pinopsida; order Cupressales; family Cupressaceae; genus Sequoiadendron; species Sequoiadendron giganteum. The sequence goes on along the minus strand of CM021109.1, from coordinate 372,705,670 downwards.
CTAACCATCCCAATAGGCACTTCACTTGAATCCTAAGGGTGAACGCTAGGAGGTCTCACACTACTTTCTTCATCCTATGCCTTGGCTGCCATAGATGACTGATTCTCTGTTGAACATGATGAACATCGTTCCAAGCTCAATTCCAAGAAGATTTCATCAACACGGGTCTTGGATTCCTAAAGGGCTATTTGAGTACTCTTCAAGGAATCATTGGAAACCTAAAGCTCATGAGAGAGCTTATCAAATTCCTCTTCTTTCCTTCTCAAAGCATTTGAATAGATCTCAACAAGTTTGAGAAGGTGGTCATAATCTGAAAGAAGGTGCAAATAATTTGACTTCATTTCTCCCATACCTTCTTTGAATGCCTGTAAACTATCATGAGAAGACTCTGCTTCAATTCCCTTTTGTCTTCTCTCCAACTGATCCATCCAAAGATGATTTTCAATTAGCTTGTGCATTTTATCATGGTGAGATAATGTTGCCATAATCTCATCTTCGCTTTGCTTCAATTGGTTCAAGTTGTGCGAACCATTGGATGTATGGGAAACTTCTGCTTCACATGAAGAAGCATCAGATTGTTCTTGAAGTTCTTGAGTCATGAAACTCTCTTCTTCTGCAAAGTCCTGTACATTTGGATTTGGAATTAGAACAACACTAATTACACCTGTAGAAACATCATCAATGCCCTTATTAGGTGTCATAACACTCCTTATGAACTCCCCATTTGTCTTCTTTTTTGCATATCTCATATCCGGCGGTCTCCCAGGAGAGTAACCAATCCTCTCATAATGTGAATTCAAACCATTAGCAGGCTGAAAATCATACTCCAACTCAAGTTCTGAATCTTCTCCTGGATCCCATACCTTACTATTTCCACCAAGTGCAACACTACAACCAAGATTTGTTATATCATCCAAATCAAAAAGTGGATTTTCATGTGTCTTCTCTACACTCGCCTCAAAAAATGGGTTATCATTGAACACCACAAATTGATTCTTCCAATCATGTTTATGCAAATCAACAGAACTGCTCCTACAATGAAAATCAAAATCAAAACTATTATATCTTTCATCAATGAATCCAAGGTTGTCCCAATTCTCTTGTGCATCCTCATTATCATTTTCAGTAGTATATGGTGGATCCAAATCATCCAAGTTCCTTAACTTCTACTCAAATTCAGCCCCGTGCAAAGATAAATCAGATTTTGTTTCAAGATCTTCATCACAATCATCAATACTATCCTTCATACTTGCATTATGGTCATCATCACAATCAAATGAGATTCATCTTGTGTAGGATCTCCATCATACTTAGGTGCCAACACACCTGGATCCCATGTGACAAAAGGTTGATTGCTTTGTTCAAAAATAAAATGCTTGTTGTCCTCCTCGTGAGTTGTTACCTCTATGAGAGAGCCACTCCCAGACTCACTAGTATTGATGTCTTCATAAGCACTCCTCTCCAAAGGTTGTGTATGATAACCCAACCTATATCTATTTGAACCATCATCACTAGAAATATTTGAACTCAATTCCACGGTTGTTATTTTGTCTTTCCCTTCATGCACAAAATCATCAACAGTAATTGCATGCATGTCCAAACAGTCTTTCTGAAACTTTGTCACATAGTCTTTATCTACCAAGACACTATCTCCATACAAATGATTTGCTATTGAACTCTTTTCATTTTCTTGCTTCTCATTGTTTCTTGCACTAGAAGAATATTTTTCAGATTTCTTCTTAACACCAAATAGAGACTTTACCCATTCAGGATGCTCACGCACTTTCTTACGCAATTATTTTAAAGTTTTGCCCTAATTTTGCCAAATCTCAGTATAGCTTTGACAACTTTGCTTCAATTCTATCAGCCCTTCTAGTAGTTGTTTCTCAAAAGTCTTCATCTTCTGAATGACCCCTTCAGGATGGCAAGATACACTGCTCTGATACCACTATAATATGCAGCCCGATTTGCACTTGTTTACTTTTGTGTTTTTTATGAGAATTTTGAGTTGTTTTAACAATGATTCATACAACAATATATTGCAGTAAAAATAGAAGATATTGCAATTAAACTTTCACTCAAAACTGAACATTACATAGAGGGTTTATAGTTGAAAATTACATATTTTTCTACAAGCTTAAATACTTAGTTTTTTTTTATCAAAATAATGATAACCCAATTCATAAAATATCCCCTAATATCTAAATCAACAATACCCAGAAAATATGGGAGTTATAATTTTGGAACTCACAGGAGAAATGTGCTTGAAGAACCCTCTAAAATGGATGTCAGCTGCAAGAATCACCTCCAATGGCAAAAATGTTGCATGCATAAAGCTCTCCAACCTTGGATGACCCCAAATGAAGTATTACAGCCTCCAAAAACCCTAGCTGCCCTTGCAAATGATCAACCCTCTCTCCAAGATGTATGGAAAACCTAGGAAGATGGTACAACTAGCAATAAAGACACTAAAACTTCTTAAATTTGTTGTTGGTATATTCAAATCTTCCCTACAATACGAACTCTCCAATCTAAAATATAACTTTGATGCCCAAACTGTAAGTCTCAATTTGCAATGAAGCTCACCTATGATTCCTGAAGTGAAATCACCAAGAACTCTCCAGATTGTATCTCTCAACAATGTAGAGAATGTTGCTTGCAAGGGTTTTCGTCCTCACAAACCCTAAGAAGATAACTCCCCTCCAAAACCAAAACCAATTTCAATATCTTCATCCAGCATAATGAAAGAATGAGCTCAAAAGCTCTTATAAAGCCACTCCAAACCCTAACGCCTCATTTTGGAGTTTTAAAAGATTTAAATTTAAATTATTTTCTCTCCTTATGTCTCCCTAGGCATTGCACTTTAAGTTATAACCTTTTATAATTTAATTCTCACTTATGTCTCCCATGGCCCCCTTCGAGAAGTCACTTTTTTAAAAATATTTAAACTTTAAATTTTATTTTTAACTCCTCAATGTGATGCCCAAAAATAATAAAAGGTCCATACCTTTTAAATTTAAATATTTCACTTTATAATATTTCCTTATGACTCCCCAATTTTATAATTGAACTCCTTATTTCCCCTTAAAAAGTGACTTTATTAAATATTTAACTTTTTCTGACTTAAGTCACTTTAACACCATTAAATAATTAATTTAAGTTGTCTTTTTAATTTAAGTTTATTCAAAAACCTATAAACTTAATTATTTAATTATATGTTGACATTATAAAACTTGGGGACATTACAGTCTAGTTCGCCAGCAAGCTCCACATGCACGTATACCTACACACAACCAAGAGAGGAAAAATGTTGGGGTTGTATAGGGTTTGCCTCAATCAAACCCTCGCTTTAGTGTTTCCACCTCCACAGACAGTCAAATAGATAAAGAGAAATTGAAACACGATAAAGGAAATGTTGGAAAGGAAAATATCGAACACTACGAAAAAACACAATGCTACTCTATCAAACTACAACAAAGAAGGATGGTGAAGCAATACCACCTCCACCCAAAGGCACTCAAGGTCAATGAAGGGAGAATGCAAGACTACGAACTTGAAAATTTCGACACGGCCGCAACGGTGATGAAGGAGGTCTCGCAAGACACCAAAATCACAATTTCTATGGTAGTACAACACGTTCTTAATGGAGTTGATGGAGCAAACAATTGCTAAGCAATGCTCAAGAGTGCAGTCTAGTGTATAAAAATTGTCAAAGAGATTGTAGAAGATGGAATTAAAATGAGATAGATGCATTTGAAGATGAGAATGGGAGGGAAAGAGTCGTTCTTGGGTCGACTGGAAGGCGCAGAAGTGTTACACTTCGTTGCCAACGAAGAACGTAACATCTTTGTGGATTCTAGAGGGAGGAATTTTTCAAGGACGACATCGCGTCATGTGCGTATCCTCGATAGAAATTCCCCCACCAACACAAGAGACAAGTACCAAGTGGATCAACAATAGGTAGGTGATGTGGAATTATATAGTCAAGTTTTATTTTTCTAAAGTAGAGGGTGTAAAAGGTGAATTTGCGAGAGAGGTGTAAATTCACTCCTATACATTTTGCCCCCACTTTAGTGAGCATGAGTGCCAATGAATGTTTGATAAAATAGATCAGAGTTTAGAAATTTATACACGAACCATCGAGGAAGCAGACCGTAATCTGGCGAACTTGAAAGTGCAAGGCAGGAAAATGACTCCATGGGCACTCTCCTGAGGAGGATTGAACAAAGGACTCTGTAGATCCTCGAAACTACAGAGTTGATCAAAGTTCACCGAAGGCCCATAAACCAACAATGGAAAAATCCTATTAAATGCAACCACTTCATAGATCCTTGGACCTACAAAGAAGGTGCCCCTAGTTACTCTCTCCTGAAGGAAGCCCGATGTAGGGGACTTTGTAGAGTCAGATTGGAAAGCAGCTTCACAAGTGCACTTGCAAAGCAACATGTCAATCCATAGATAAAAAATGTTAGAAAACAAAAAGCAACAGTGCAAGAAGACAAGCAAGCAGATAGTCAAAAAATTGAAGGAGAAGCTTTTAAAGGGGTCCCTTGGGAACCCTTCAAAAGAAGAGGGTCCACTCAAGGGATGATCAGTTTGAAAGTGAGAGCATTTTTCACAAATCAATTCAACATCAAGGAATCCTTTTGAAATATGTTCACTTCATCGATTAATTCAAAAGGAAGAAGGTCCCCTCGCAAGGGGAAGGTCAAACTTCACTCGTAGGAGAGTGTGCTTCCTCCTCGGAGGAAGGTTTTTCAAATTATCTCTTTGCAAACCCATGATGAAGGAAAAATATGCTGCTAGGGGTCCTTGTTGAGGAATGTGATTTTTGAAAAAAAAATAAAAAATATTTGTTGGCCACCAAATGGATTTTCTAAAAATTGAAGTGACATGATAGCCCCCCCTTAGGATGGTGCGTGTTGAACATAGAGGCACATTTCATTTTAAGGAGAGAAAAGCAAGAATGAAAAAGTGATGGTGTGGCCCGTGAAACATGACAAGATGTAACCGTGGTAATGTTGTCACACATGCAAGGGACAACATGTGAGTACCACAACATCACAAAGCAAGCATGAAAGATGAGAGGACAAAGAATGAAAAAAGGAACAAAGACATTACGAACAAGAAACATAGGGGCGATCTAATATTTCAAGGTCAGAGTTGCTCATAAATATAGATAAATAAGTATAATATTATACTAATGAATTTTCATCAACCCCCTACTATATCAGACCATATGAAGAATACACGAGAAGAAAAAGTAAAAATTTAAAAATTAGGTCAACATGGAAGGGAAGCCTAAATGCCCCCAACACTTTGCATTGTCCCTAGTTGTTGAAAATCAATACACATAACATAAGAAGAATGATGCAACAAATAGAGGAAATTTTATGACACATAAACACTCTTGTATCCAAGCACCTATGAGGGTGACAAGGGTCATCCAGGAACACATAATGCAAGCACAGGGGAACACATATGCACACATAATCTACTTTACAGATAAAGAAGAGGTGCCCCCTAGTCCTCATCAACCAATTCGGCCTCCCAATCTAGATCATTATAAGGGGAAGGCGAACGAGCTTGCAAGGGTAGAATATTGAGGGGGGAACCCTTCGACCCCCCACAACAAGAGCCAAGGAAAAAGGCTCTGCAAGGTCTTCTCCGCTTAGTTCTCCGGGGGTGAAAGTCAACGAATTCACAAAGATCACTGATAAGGTTAGGACCTCATATAGAAAATTAAACATGCACTTCATAGGAGTGCCATGTGTTAACTCAATGGATGTGGGAGGTGGCACGTGAGATTCACTACTAGGATCACCGAGTGATTGAAGAGCAGTGACAAACTCTAGGGACGTCAAGACCTCTTTAATCACCAAGACAACACATGCTAATACAAAACCACCTTTTGAAGAAGGTGGACCCCTCTTTTGACCCCCATTGCTAGTGTGGTCATCCTCCATCTTTCGCTTCATCGAAGGATGCGAGATCCCCACGGACAAGGTAGAAGGCGTGAAGGAAGAGGAGAAAATTGTAGCGGACACCACTGAGGTGTTTGGCATGTCCACATGCTTTGAAAATGGAGGGATGTCCAAGAGGGACATCAGGAGGGGTAGCTCAACCAAAGGAGAAATAAACACCTACACCTTTTTTGGGTGAGGGTCGTTTACGCTCACAACAGGAGTCGAAAGCAACATTGAAGCTAATGGAACTGAAGTAGACGGGATGGGAGAGGAAGATGTAGCAGAAGGTGTCAGAGAAAAAAATGTTGACTCCCCCTCCTTCCTCTACAGATCAACCTTCTTAGTGGCCAAAGCCTTTCTTCAATGCTTGCGCTCATGCACAAGGTGGTTCCTACGACCCCAGGAGCTAGAGGTCAGAAGTCGAGATGGAATGGAGGACTCTTGCTCAACCATTAAAGTGTCCATCATGGTCATTTATGGCAGAGGGAGAGACTCCTAGACAAGAGTAGGAGGGAGAGGTTGAGAGGATGGAATGACAGCGGGGGGAGTTGGCTCTAATGCCTTAACGATATGCCTCTTCTCATTCACCGCCTTAGGGGTAGGAGCGATAGGAGGCCACAGAGGCCGAGACATAGAGGAATCCCCATGAGAACCCTTCCCCTTACCATATCGAATAGGTTGAGGCACCTTGGGTAAGATGATAAGTTTGAACGTTGGATGCTTAAGCTTTCACCAAGTGGGTGCCATCAGGTTCTCTAGCAAGCCCCTAGGAGAATAATTTGATGATGTCATAGCGAAGCAAGAGGAAGTGATAGGCAAGACAATAGCAAAAAAAGAAGAAGAAGAAGAGTGTTGAAAATGGTTCTCCTTTTCTCTTTTTCAAGCCAAGGTGACATCGCTATTAGCCTTTAGGAAAGCCCTATGCGAGATGGAATAGGGAGAAGGAGGGTATCTCACCTTAGGTGTTATGCCCCCACTCTTGTACTTTACATAGGTTTGGTATAAGAGATCCATCCTAGTAGGAAGTGGACCTACGAGGGCAGGCCAAAAATGATCCAGCGAGTAGCCACCATGCACAATCAGTGGCTTATAACGGGTCTCGTGGACTATGTGCATTGTATTCTCATGGATGAATTTAAAAAATTTATGCACTACCAAGGGAATTGAATTCACATTGACCAACCAAGGGATTCCCAGTTTCACCTTGAAGAGCTCAAACCTCGGGATTATGTCAAAGAGTAAATTCATCGATTTAGGCCCAACTAAGATGAAGAAGGTGATGCAATCGATGGGAAGTACAGAAATCCCATCGTGTGTATGGATGATACTCTTGGATTCGTCATACGCATCTCTATACAAGAAGCTAATCAACATAATCTCCTTAGTAATGAAATTCACTTGACATGTTGGGTCAACGAGAACACTTGTTACAATATTTCCATTGGTTTGTGCCAGGATGTTTAAGGGAGATGGCTCTCTGTTATAGTTCATCGGCAAGTCCTGCGAGGTGAAAGTTATAACAAGGGAACTTCTTGAAGGTTGCATGGATGGGATGGGAAGGTGTAAAAAGGAGTCCATCACATATACTAGACAAAAATTTCATAGAGCCCCCAAAGGTTTTTCAACTAGACAATGACCCAACTAAGTTTTCATTCTGCAATGCTTATGGAACCTTCTAATTATGCCACTAGGGGTCGTAGGTCGGGTTGCAAGGCTGGGCGCCACACAACACTCACACCCACAACACTCCTATGATACAAGGAAAGGGTCTTTTAGCACTGCTAAATGAAACCAAAATAGTTCACGTCGGGTTCACCAAAATGTAGAAGAGGGGGACCAACAACAGCAAGGCTCGAGGTCATGAAGAACCAGGAGTGAAGGGTTACTCTAATCTACCTCAAGCTAGGAAAATGTTTCAATCAAGGATAGAGAATGAAGAGCACTCTCAAGTTCTTCTATCACTCTACTAACCCGAGAGGTTGAACGAGGCTAAACAAGACAGTTTTTGGAACCCGAATTGTACCTTAGACAACTCTCTGCCTGAGGACAATAGTGCAAGTCAGAGATGATAGTGTGGCATGCTGGCATCTCTCTAGGGCACCAATGTCTATATGTCAAGAAAGTGTGAAAGTAAAATATGGAATGCAAAAACCTATTAATAGTCTAGCCAATGAAGTTTTACGTACTAAACAGAATGATAAATAACATAATACAAGAAATGACTATATAGGTGATGAAGAAGACGATGAAAGAAAAGGTGACGAAGATCAACTCACTAAGAGTCCAATTCGCTAGCAAGCTCCACATGCACAAATGCCTACACACAACCAAGAGAGGAAAAATGTTGGGGTTGTATAGGGTTTTGTGTCAATCAAACCCCTGCTTTGGTGTTTCCACCTCAACAAACAACCAAATAGATAAAGAGAAATAGAAACAAGATAAATGAATGTTGGAAAGGAGAATATCAAACACTACGAAAACCATAATGCTACTCTATCAAACCACAACGAAAGAAGGATGGTGAAGCAATACCACCTACACCCAAAGGCACTCAAGGCCAATGAAGGGAGAATGCAAGACTACAAACTTGGAAAAGTTGACACAACCATAGTGGTGATAAAGGAGGTCTCGCATGACACCAAAATTGTAGCTTCTATGGTAGTACAACACATTCTTAATGGAGTTGATGGAGCAACAAATTGCTAAGCAATGCTCAAGAGTGCAAGCTAGTGTGAAGAAAATGTCAAAGAGATTGTAGAAGATGGAATGAAAATGAGATAGATGCATTTGAAGATGAGAATGGGAGGGATAGAGCCATTCTCAGGTCGACTAGAAGGCATAGAGGTGTTATGCTTCATTGCCAATGAAGAACATAACGTCTTTGTAGATTCTAGAGGTAGGAATCTATCAAGGATAGCAACACGCCGTGTAGACATCCGCGCGCTGCATGCGCGTCCTCAATAGAAATTACCCCATCGACACGAGAGAAAAACTCCAAGTGGATGGATGACAGATAGGTGATGTGGAATTATATAGTTAGGTTTGATTTTTCTAAAGTAGAGGGTGTAAAAGGAGAATTTGTGAGAGGGGTGCAAATTTACTTCCATACAATGTGCACACATGTATTTTTTGATTCAATAAGAAAAATCATATGTTATTCATTTCTAATTGTCTCATCATGTAATGATTGAAAAAAAAGACTATAGTAAAAAAAAAAAATTGTTGTCTTACACTTATGAAGAAATCATAGTTGTAGGATGCTTCTAGTATATACTTCCCAACATGATATAATAGACAAAATATCATATTACATGTTACAACTATAACATATTTTTTGAGGAAGCAAAGAGCTATAACATTGTTAATTTAGTATATTTTGATCCACACACATTTAAAACATGCATATGGAATCAAACAATCATGAATTCACCCAACAACATAATTATGAAATAAAATCTCAAATACAAGAACTATAAAATTATGTAAAAGAAGCATATTCATTCAAATTATTTTATCTCATTTATTATGCATTTCTTTTAAATGTGGTAATCTTTCAAATAAGTTTAGAAATGATTATACCATTCCGTAGAGTATAAATACTAATTTATGTTTTGACATCATCTATTAACTCAAAAGTGATAATTTACTTAATTCACATGTTTGCTTAGTGATGACAAAATACAATAAATTAGCTAAATGAAATGCATTTATCTATGTGAAAACTAAATAGAGTTTTTATCTATGTACAATCCAACCTCCCATGCATTGATTACAACTCTTTATTCAATTGATAATTCCATTATCTAGTTGGATAGTTGACTTAATCTAATGATTTAGGTGGTTTTATTTCATTTGAGCTTGTGAGGGGGGGTAAAGAGGATCTCAAGGGATGTGACTTATGTGAGTTATATTATAAACCTAACTTAAAGGGAGTAGAAAAAAAAAAAATTAAGAAAAAAGTGAGTAATATGGAGTAAAATTATAGTGCAATTTTTAATTGATACTTTCAGTGTGCCAATTTATTGTAAAAGGAGATAGAATGGAAGTATGTGTCCTCTCAAGTTTCATGAATTGTATACAAATTAATAATTTTAAGTACATAACTGATACTAATAGTTCATTATTGCATGAAGTGATTATTATGGTCTAAATAGTTATATACCCAGGTTGTAGATGGAAATTGGAATTTGGACTAATGTTACACTATTTTTGTTTAATGGTTGATTCAGTTTAAGATGTTATGTGTGCTAACCTAAATAAGACTTGAGTTTACCTTGAATTGTAGAGTGTGGATGCAAAAACTCTTTCTTCTCAGCTTCAAAGGACTTTTTCCAATCAACAGACCCTTTAATAGTAGGGCCTTTACTATCATCTTTCGCACCTTTTTTTCCTTTGCCCTTGGTTGAGTGCTCTTTCTCCATTAATTCATAAAAGTACAATTGTTCCTCCTTAAGCTCACTAATCTTTCGGAATAGGACTTCCAGGGAGTCTGCACTATTCTTAACAAAAATATGGCACACATGGAGAAGCTTCTTTATGTCCGCATTAGTGCCTACAATCTTGGCTTCTAAACCAGCCAATCGTTCTTCACATGGAGATTTGAAATCATGGAAGGAACCCTCAAGGTCCACAATTCTATCAATCAAAATATCTGACACCGAGCTTTTTGGAACATTCTTCAAGTTCTCCTTCAAACCCCTTATTTTAATGTTGACTTTATTAAAATCCTATAGAGTCCACTTAGCTAATTTAAAAGTTCTAGTGGCCCCAACCCTAGCCATGTCCAACAACTCAAACATTGAGGTAGAATCATCATTTAGATAACAAAAGTCCTTAGAAAGGGGATTTACCTTTAGAGGCTCCGACTTAGCACTCTTCTTCTCAACGTCCTCCTCATCTTGACCCTTATTTACTTCCTGCAGGTCCTCATTGGACATGGTATGAGTCAACGAGTCATCAATTTCCATAACCTTTTCACCAAAAGCCTTCTCCTCATAAATCACCTTGGTATCCTTCGCTACAAATTTTGAGGCCTAGTTCTTCAGTTTGGCAATGCGCTTGGATGCCCTCCTCAGCTTATCCTTGGTCTCCATAGCCAACACATTCTCCTACAAACCCTCCTCATTACCTCTACCTTTGAATTCTCCCTGGCCAATAACCAAATTCACATTCTTGGGAGAGGACTCATTTGAGCCCACCTCTGTATCCTCACTGTCAGAAAGAACAAGGCACTTAGCTACTCAATTGCTTTTAAGGCTACCCTTCTTCCTCTTTTTCGAGAAGGTAGCCTTAGGGGATGGGGAGCCATCATCATCCTCTTCTTCCCACTCCTCTTCTTCAACAATTTTGGTATTCGAGCCAGATGAACCAAAGACTTCACTCAAAATCTTCTTCTTACCCTTAATAGCAGGGGTAGGGAGAAGAGCTCTAACATGCTCCATGATTAAAATAATGAGACCCTCATGGAGGCTTGGAGCCCTCCTATTTTTTGAATGTGCATAAATGAAAACCTCCATTGAAGACAACGGAAAGGAGATAGACAACCCATGCCTGAAATGATTTAAAAGAGTGTAATGGTGACCTAGTATAGCAGTAAACCTGCCTTCCAAAGTCACATAGCGCATAATAACCTCCACAACATCCGCCCATATCTTCTTGAGGGACTTGCACTCATAGCCCCAACTTTCCATCTCAATCAATTTCTTTTGCTTGTCATTTTTGAAGAATTGGGCCATCACTTCCTCATTACTCTTCTTGTCCTTGTAAAACTTACGGCCAACCATTGGCATCCCAATCATAGTAGCAATCAAATCCTCATTTACATCCACTTCCAGACCCTTTATCTGAAGCTTACAATTATGCTAGTAGGAAAAAAATTCCACTGAGGCATTTGGGTCATGCCCATGCAATCTTTCTAGAAATGGTGTGAAATTCCCATGGTGAAGAATCTTCCACAGCTTCTTTTTCTCCCTATATCTCGCACAAGAGTGAGGCTCAATTTTGCTTCTATCGTCACCCATCTCTTTAGATACCAGGAAAAGAAAACCCTTGTGATAATTTCTCAACTGAATGCCAACAATCCAAACAAAACCCACAAAGCGTGAGTCGGGAGATGGTACTAAGGATTAAATACTGCCACCACATCAACTTAGCCCACACCATCATTTCTCATTAAGCTCCTAGCTTTCTTGGAAAGGATAGAGCCCTCCTCCCACGCATAATACTCATTCAATCTGATAGCCTCATTGGCAAAAAAATCTACCAATGAGTTTCCTTCTCAAAAAATGTGAGATACGCGGGTCTCTTCACAAGAACTTAGCATGATTATAGTATCCTTGATTAATTGATCCACATTCCAACTAGGCTTATGAGTTCCACATAGATAGTTGATTATATTTAAAGAATCTCCTTCAACCCATATTTTGGAGTAACCCCTGTCCACAACATATTTTATGCTTATAAACGCAGACTTCGCCTCAACACAAAAGTCTAACTAATTGTTATTCCAAATGAACTCCATATTTTTGGTTATTTCTCATAGGTGGTTAACAATCTAGTTGGATAATGCTCTATGTGGGAATATACCAATTATCATTATGTATCAAAGTGTGAGTAATGAAACTTAATTAGAATTGGAAGATATTGATATATTTACTAACGAAATTTATGGATTTGAGATAAGTATGACACCAACCTAAATAATTCTGATCAAGCAAAAGGTTAGTGCTATTCAAGATTTTTGCTAGAGGTAAATGAGTAAATAAGGAAGTTGGGCATAATTGTGGAAGCTTAAATGACTTGTGAATAAAATTGTTAGGATATTGAGTTTGATTTGATTTCAAATAATCATGTTTTATTAAGTTCATTTCTTTTGAATGCTAACATTGAAATGACAAGATTTGAGTATTTTTAACCTTTAAGAAGTGGGTTCTAACAATACACATGGAAACTAGCAAAGCAAGATCAGGGACGCAAATTCATTTTCTGTTAAGTTGATAATTTTATAAATTATGAAAATCTTGATCATTTATTTTATTATTATAAAAAAGACTAACTATTACAATGAGTTGTTGGTCAATGGGAAATGAGAGAATCCAAAAAGGCCCTAGTCAACCTACTTCATATATTGAAGTAAAATGCTTGGTTGTGTCAATAGCGAGCTAAGTTGTTTATTCTGTGTATGTTAGATAATTTGAGCGTTTGTAATTAATTATGTTTTAACCTTATGTATTAATTTGTTACTTGGTGTCTCAAGTGAGTGGATAAAAAGTGCAACCCATATACAAGGTGAGAAGCCATTTTTGAGAGGTAGAAAAAGAGAAAATTGAAGTTATTAGACCACTTTAAAACCCCAAAAGAGATATCTAGGATTGGGGAAATAAAAGAGGGGAATATAATGTGATTTAGGTGAGTTTTGAGGGGAGTTTTGCTGGCCGAAGTTTTGGAGGAAAAAGAAAAATGGAAGAAGATAGCTTGCTCAACCATTCATGGAAGCTTGTCCATCATAGGAGGTAAGTTCTTAGTTTTTTAACCTTTGTAGTCTTTGTATGGTTATTAGAGACCGATTCTTATGAGTGTGGTATGAAATGGGTCATAAGATGATCTGGGTATTTTTAGCCATGTTCGAAACCATGAGCTCTTATACAATGTTGTGTTGTGTAGATGTTTTTTTTGTCCATTGTGTATGATATGCAACCTGGGATTGGAGTTATTTGGGTGTGAAATCTTGGCCATGTGAGTTTTTAGCAATGTGTAAATCCTTGAGTAGGGGCCCTTTTTGATTCTCTTGGCTAGGAGGTATGGTGAGAGAAATTATGGCTTGATGACCCATTAAGGTTGGGTGGTTAGCTTTTCCCCATAGACTTGTGGTTGCAAGTATGCAAGTTTTATTTGAGAGTTATTCCTTGAACATTGCCTTCAAACTGTGAGTAATATAGTGTTCATTGTCAAACAATGTATATGCTTAATCCTATTTACTATAAAATAATATCCATTGTATTTTGCAACCAAATGAACCTATGATATTTTGTTCCATATTGAAAAAAATATAAAACTATATGTATTTTATGAACTTGTAATGGCTTAATGATAGGTCATGGTTAAGAAATAAAACTTTGATGTTGTTGCTAATGGTTTGGATTCCTGCACTGATGACTAACATGAAACCATAATATTCACACAAACTCCTTCTTACAGACCTTTCTCCAAGGGCATACGAACAAAGCACCCTCAAAAGCTCCACTTTTCCTAGTAAAAAAAAATGTTCAGTCTCTGTGAACTTGTTTGCATGATGATGATTACAACTAACTAAAATTTACTAAGTGTAACAAACTATTTAAAAAAATATATATACTAAATTTTAAGGAAGAGGGGGCATAGCCCCTCCAAACTCTAGTCATGACTCTTTCTGGTATTGACCTTTAACTTCTCCAATTTGGCAAGCTATAGACTAATAATAAGGGTTCGTCAAGGGTTATAGAGTGTGTTTATTAAAATGAAAGTTATGGCCAAGATCCTAATAATGAGCACATTTAGGTTTAAACACTACATCTTCCTTTACACTACGTAGTTATGTCTTAGAGTATTGTTTTTCTTATTGAGATCTAAAATAAAACAAAAGGAAAAAATAGGTAAAGTGAAGAAAGAGAAAAAAAAAATGAGTTTCACAGAAAATGTATGCATCCTGCCTCTAGCTCGCCAGGTAGAAATTGAACCTAACCATTATGTAACTCTTGTTGCATCTTGGAATATATGATAAGCCACATCTATCGCCTTTATTGTTATGTTGAACAATAGATTTTACCTACTATGTTGTCATCAAATGTTTTCAATTTTAGTCTACAGTGAAGGTGTGGTAAGAAGGCAACATAACATAGCGATTAGGGTAGCAAATTTTAGGGTTCCCTTGGTCAATTTCTTCCACTCATGAATGTTCCTTTTTCTCTTTTGGGTGCCTAAGTGGAATTTAATTATGGATGCCCAAGTTGATTTAATTAAAATACATAATCTTCCTCCCAATCCTTCAACATTAAAACTTGGGTGACAATTTAATATTGGCGAACGACATATTTTATCACAATTAATTTTTGGTAATTGTTATTTATGGATCACAATTTTTTCATAAATGAAAGTAAATAAATAAATAAATAAGTGCATGTAATGGTGGTTATTATATGAATAGTTTGGTTTAAATTATTAAAATTTAATATTGATATAGTTATTGGAAATCAAATAAAAATATTAGTATTAAAATGAATATTATTATTACAACTATTAATATCAGAAAAATTAATGTAATTAAAACTCCATTTCTTTGTGGGTTATCATTGACCCAAGAAATTGATGCAATGTAATTAACTATGAACTTAAAACCAAAGAAATGGCAATATAAATACATAATAACTAACATGAGGGTTAAGAGATAAAAAAACATCCATCCATTATAACAATAGACCAAAGGAAATGTTGATGGCGAGCGACAAGAAAAGGAGCGAGGGTAGGAGTTTGAATGCTCCCGTTGCAAAGGGTGAAGGAATTGTTGATTCTAAGGAAAAGACAAATGGGTGGTGGTTGGGACTTCCTGATGGTTGTCTTATTGGGGTCGGCAAGGAAGTGATTGGCTTGTTGAGGGAAGATGGTTTGTTGTCGACAAGAGTAATTGAGGGTTGATGTCTAGAGTGACAGAGCAAGAAGAGGAGCATGAGTGGGAGTTATAAATCTTCTGTTGGTTGGCTCTTTGGATTCGGTAAGGAAGCAATAGGGTTGCTAACGATAGATGGGTTGGTACTGTTTGGTCCCTATCTATTTTTGGTGGATGGTGTTGTGTTGGCACCCTTGCTTTTTGTTTCTTTATTGGGTGTTGGCAGACGGTTTCTACTGGTGGTGGATTTTGAAACGTAGTGCTCATGGCTCAGGTTTTTCTCTTTGCTGCCATGTTCTTTCTGGAAGAGTGTTTCTTGTTCCTCCTTATTGAGCTCTCTATTTTTCTTTCTGAACCCCATGCAGATGGTGAAGTCCTTTCTTATTTTGGGGCTTGGTTCTTTTGTTGTGCAAATTTATTTATGTTGGTTGAAGCCATTCATCTTCTTTGTTGTTATTCTTTTGGGTCTTGTCTTGTTGGAAGGGTTTTTTTGTACCCCAATTGGGCTATGAAGATTTTTCTATAGGTTGGGGTTGTCTCTTTTTTGCTGAGTGAGCTGTCCCAAATGACTATTCTGAGGGCTCAAGCAGATGGTTTCTTTTTTTGTTGGATAGGTTGGTATCTAAATCTTGTTTCATGTACCAAGAGTTTGTGATTCCAAAGGATATTATGTCAATCCTTTCTACTACAACTATTTTTTGCCATGTTATACAGTTGGTGTCTTCTTTTGATGTGGAGACTACTCCTATTGAGGTGGAGTTGGAGGTTGTAGATGTGGTGGAAAGATATTTACTCTCTTATAGGTTCTTATTAAGATGGACCTTGTGTATGCAGGAGAGTGGTGGCTTTGTTAGGAAGGGTTTTCATTTTATCCTCTCTTATAGAGGTGAGCTCTCTCCTATTAAGGTGGAGCTTGAGTTGGCGGATCGGGTGGGATGGTTTTGTAAGAAGGCTGATTCTTCTCAGTGTTCAACAATGTTCTCTAACTCATCTTTTCCTTGCATCTCTCTTATTGAGGTAGAGAGTTTGGAAAATTTGATTTTTCTTGAAGGGAGCTTTTGTTGCCCTTTCTATTCTACCTCAGTGTTGAGCAGATGATTTGTTGCATATTGGATGTTGGATGTTGTGTTTAGTGTCTAGCTGACTCTAATGGTTTTTTTTATTGCAATCTAGTTATTACAGGCTAATGGTTGTCTGGCCGGCTCAAGTGGTTCTATTTCCTGATAGGGTTTAAGGTCCCTTTCTTTTCTTGGGTTTAAGGTCCTGGTCAAAACCTCGTTGTATAAGGTTCAAGGTCCCCTCAAAACCTTTGTGCAGTTGGTGTAATCCTATATTTTCTATTTGGTTTTGTTGTTGATGGATAATTGATGGTTTATGATTTATCTTTTCAACAACATGCTTTTTCTTGATCTAGGTCTCAGGTCCCTTCAAAACCTATTTGTAATGGGTTGCAGGGCCCCATCAAAACCTATTTTCCCTTAATAAAAAACTAACGTGATGAAACTTTACTTATCATAATATAATTATTATTATTGAAGGGAATTTAAAATAATGGGTGAACATATAATATTGATGTATATGTGAAAGGGATCCTTTTACCAATAATAATAATAATATTAATATCTTGAATTCATATAGAGCTCCATAATAGTATTATCCACTTAAATACATTTAATTTAAGGTCGAGAATAGTATCGTAGATCATATAACAGTAACCCTACATAATTTTCAATCCATATTAAATGGAATTACTAATAAAGGTAAATGCTAATAATGGAAACAAATAGAGTGTTGAAACTAAGAGTAGTGTGAGTATTGTCAAAATCATTAAGATTGGAGTTAATAGAATCATTAATATTGTAGTAATGATACCGTACGATAAAAGCATCGATGAGTAGAATGGGTCGTAGTATCAATTATTTAAAATATAAGTGTTCCAATAATTAGGAGCAATTATACAACATAGAATTGAAGTTAAAGCTCCAGTAATAAAGATTTGTGTCATTAATGCAAAAATAATATCATTATAAATATCAATGTTATCAAATAATAATATCCCTCTGAAGCAATGGTAATATTATTTAGAATGACCATAAGGTCTTGGGTTATAGCCCCAAAGGTTTAACATTACTTTATTAGCAACCACTTCCATCCTATGAAACCTTTGACATGAACCTAAGGGTGTCAATCAATTGTAATCCTTCATTCATTTGTGTCTAGTCCTCTCTTAAGATTGCTCCCACATCTTGAATCAAGAACTATGATACTAAGAACTTATGTTCAACTTAGACAAGTTGTTTGTGTTGTAAATTTCACCTCAATGAGCATATGGGCGTTAAGGGGTTATAAATTATGATGATTAAATTTGGTCAAGATTGAATGCATTCTAACAATTGATTCTTCCCTTGGGATAAAACGTGTTTAGATGTAGTTGGATTTTAATTATGGAGATAAGATTTATGTTAGAGGTAACTCTAAGATAATAATTTTTGAAATTTACAATATCTTAACCTATCGAGAAATAGAAACAATGGATATTTATCCACAATTGTTGCATTAAGCAACTCGGTCAAGATTTTCTCTACGACTCTAATCTCCTTCCATTCAATGATTAACTGGCCTTTTTTAAACTTGATGGAATTCTAAGGTGTTTCAAACTAATGACTAGGTGACTTTGATTACTTAGGCTTTAAATTTGTTAAGACAAATCTTAACTAAACCAAAACTTATGTTAACTTGGTGGAATCCAAGAGAAGGCAAAATGTTGGGCTTGCAAGCAAGACCTAGTAGGAACCATATAACAAGTCATGTAAAGTTAAATTCCGCACCTAAGTTGAGAGTTGGATACACAAGATGTACAACTCATGTCACGTTAGTGTTACACCTTAAACACATAGCCAAGTAAATAACTAACATAATTAATGTTTCCAAACAAAAAAATTATTAGTTGGGTTTTCTTAGAAAAAAATTGTGTGCATGACAATCTACATCTAGAAATAAATTTAAATTAAATAGAAAAATAAATCTAAGCTCAAGATTTTATTGATTCCCCATTATTTACAACTGTTTGAATAAGATTATTTATTTAAGTGTAAAATGTAAGGTCAAGATATTTTTCATATATCACAGATATGAATTTATAGCAACATGAAAAGGTTTCATGTCACAAACATTTATTTAAAGATGGAGTCCTTTTAATCTCTACCATTAATGTATGTATTTCACATAAGAGAACACTTATCAATGTAATAATATCATAAATTTAATTGGATGTGTTAATATTTTTTAATTATAGTAAAATTTGTTTTTGATAAGGAAAAGCAGGTTTTCAAGGGATCTAGAAACCCTTTACAATGAGAGAAGGTTGCCCAAGATTAAGCAACAAGCACCAACAACCCCAAAAACCCAAAAAAGTTGATTAAAAGATAGACCTAGACAAACCAACAACTAAACCAATAGAAAAAACATTAGCACAAAATCCAACTAAACACAAGCTAAGGCATTTTGTCTAAAACCTTAGTCGACTCTAGATTACTTGAGATGACATTATCATGCATCTCCATCACATCCTCGAGCTCCTGGAAAGAGAGCCACCCTCTTTTTAGTCTTGCTCTTGGTACACAAACATTGGCCTTCATCCACACTCTTCTCCACCTGGTTCATATGATTAACATCAACAATTTCCTCCTCATGCTCACCAAACTCTAACTATTTACCAGTCCATCTGAGGGATTTTTTATTCAGCAGAGTCAAACCCTGCACACTAGAATTAAGGGTCCGATTACTTATTTACACCACGAACTGCAAATCACTGCAAATATTATTCACTTTATCCTCCAAAGAGATAAGTCACTCGTCATGAATCCTATGAACAATATCCTCCAAGGATGCCGACCTCTCCTCATGGTCCCTGCCCATCTTTTTAGCATCCACCGCCACCTTATCAAGCACCAGATTCATCATTTTGAACTTTCTTTTGATAGTCCATTCTTTCTTATTATAGTTAACCAACACCACACAAACACTCTACCAATCATTCAACTTGACACCGATATATTTAACCTTCGAAGATAGCCATTTAAAAATGACAGGAGATTGTTGGTCCCATCCTCCACCATTTGACAAAAAAGCTCCAGGTCGATTTCATCCTAGTTCAATGGCTCGACAGAAGGGTTAGAAACATTCTCAGGTTGACACTTCGAGCCCAAATCTTCACCCTCCAAAGCATCCTCAACACTCTCCAAATCATCCTCAGCAGGAGAGTCCTTCACATTAACAACTTCAACCTCCACCGACTACTTACTAGCATTCACCGTAAAATTTGCCAACATCTCCAAAATCCCTTTCTTGTCCTTATCCTTCTCAAAACCATTGCCATCAGGTGAAAACAACCCAATTTGCAAAGGAGAAGCCTCCCCAAGATTCTTGAAATCATCTCCCTCAAGAACATTGTCCACCATACACTGCTCCTTTTCAGCCTTAACACTCCCCTATTTCCCCTTATCTATTAAAATAGGGGATACAACCAAACCTTTCACCCCTTCCTCAATCGGGTTTAAAATTCACTTCTCCTCCCTTTTCCCACTTACCTTCCTCTTAGAACCCTTTTTTGCATAAGAGGAAACTGTAGACACTGAAAAATGACTTAGGCCCGCGACTGCATTTTCATCATCAATTCAAGATACCCACAAAATGAATAAATGATTTTATCATTTATTTATAAACATATCACCTAATTCCCATGATTGCTTGACTCATCTCCATTATTCTTCTCTACTTTGCTTTGAATTGCTCAATGCCCTCGGATCGTGAGTATGCAATATTAGCCCGTAAGTATTTTAATAGCAAAACTTTGAAGATTGTGATTAACCAAAGATAGAATTAGAAAGCTTATTCTATAGAAGTTTCACAGATTCAACGGTTGAGATTGATTTGAATTCAAATGGTCTAGATTGAGTGTGAGGATCTGATTGAATAATTAAGTGACTTGATTGATTAGATTGATTGGATAGTTAGCTGATTTGATTGATTAGTTCAAGAGATGTAATTGAAAGAGTGTGTGAGTCAGAAGGAGGTGACAAATCAATTAGGTGAGTGAACTGAAAGAGGGTGTTAGTCAGAAGTGGAGAGAATAATGCATGAGATATTTACTTGAAAATGTAGGAGACATGTGCTCAAATAGAATAATTAATTATAAAATTAAAATTAATTCCTTTCTTTATGAAAGAAGTTGTGTGTACGTGATTAAATAGTTGAATGAACTATTTAATTTATGGAGGCAGTTTAGGTGAGAGGATAGAATTAATAAATTAAATAAATAATCATTCATTTAATTAAATGTGGGAGAATATGAATCAATTAGAATGTGTAATTAAATAAATTTAGGAAACGTATTTATTTTATTTTTTTAGATTACAAGAATCGGGTAGCACGACCCCCTATAAACTGCAGTGCGCTTGGTGAAAAATTTAACGTGACTGGCGATGCTGGCGTGACATGCCCTTCAGCACCATGGGGGTGGGGGAGACTAGACCTCATGACCAACCTCTTGCAACAGGAAAGGTTTAGGCAACCGAGCTAGGGCCCCAACCCATGAAACTTATTTAATTAGTAAGAAGAAGAGATTATAATTAATTAGCGACGTAATTAAATACATTTAGGAAACTTATTTAATTATTCAAAGGAAGAGATTAGAAGTGATAAGGGAAAATAACCATGAACAAAAAAAGCATAACAATGACAACAATCATAAATTGCCTAGATCATGCTCAGATCCCCAAATTGATAATGAAATGCAATGCAACCAAGGAATTCAATTAAACAAGAAACATATCACCTAATTTCCATGCTTGCTTGACTCATCTCCATTATTCTTCTCCACTTTGTTTTGAATTTCTCAATGCCCTCAAATCGTGAGTATGCAATATTATCTTGTAAGTATTTTGATAGAAAAACTTTGAAGATTGTGATTAACCAAAGATAGAATTAGAAAGCTTCTTTTATAGAAGTTTCATAGATTCGATAGTGAAGATTGATTTGAATTCGAATGGTCCAAATCGAGTGTGAGGATCTGATTGAATAGTTAAGTGACTTGATTGATTAGATTGATTGGATAGTTAGCTGATTTGATTGATTAGTTCAAGAGATGTAACTGAAAGAGTGTGTTAGTCAGAAGGAGGTGATAGATCAATTAGGTGAGTGAACTAAAAGAGAGTTTTAGTCAGAAGTGGAGATAATTATGCATGAGATATTTACTTGAAAATGTAGGAGACATCTGCTCAAATAGAAGAATTAATTATAAAATTAATTCCTTTCTTTGTGAAAGAAGTTTTGTGTACGTGATTAAATAGTTGAATGAACTATTTAATTTATGGAGGCACTTTAGGTGATAGGATAGAATTAATTAATTAAATGAATAATCATTTATTCAATTAAATGAGAGAGAATATGAATTAATTAGAATGTGTAATTAAATAAATTTAGGAAACTTATTTAATTAGTAAGAAGAAGAGATTTAATTTAAATTGTAATTAAATAAATTTAGGAAACTTATTTAATTAGTCCTTGAGTTACGACGCATATTAGTTGTCTACTCCAGAGGGAGAACCATTATTTGAGTATATAAATAGCTTGCACTTGTGTAAGTTTTACACATAGCTTTAGAGAGCTCAGTCAAAACTACAAAATACAAAAAAATTGAAAAAATGAAAAAAAAACCAAAAAAATAGTAAAGAGAAATAATCCATCCAATAGTGAAAACCATCTCAATGGTTCTTTGGATAAGTACCATGGTGAAAACCTGGCAAACAAGTGCCATGTGTAGACAATCTTTGCTTCGTCATCTATTATCACTTCACAAAGTCTTTTCACCTTCACCCATATTAATATAATTGTCCCTCCTTCATTCCACAACACCCACAATAAGAGTAGTTGCTAGTCCTATGGCTTGAGATCAGTTGATGCTCGCAGCATACCGCGCAAAATCCCTCTTACCATCCAATCCCACACAGTACTTGACTGGGGGAAAATATCTAACACCCATTCTTGGTGGAATAAACCTTTAGATCTTCAGGACCTAACACACTTGGAAAACACAAAAAACATTTGGAAAACATGTCAAAAATGCGAAAACATTCAGAAAACGTGTCAAAAATGCAAAAAACATTTAAAAAATGTCAAAATCCCCAAAACATCCAAATAATTAGAAAACTACAAAAGCAAAGTCAACATCTATCATGTCAGTCTTTGTCATAGTAGAACTATGTTGCCTCTACGACTGGATGTAGGCAAGGCCATCTGTCAATGTGCCCCCAAGGCATTAGGTGAGTTCCTTCTAGGTTTGTCAAATAAAACACAATAAAATCATGACTTGCTCTTTGTCAAATAAAGCAAAGTCAAGTTGTGTCAAGATATGAGGTCTTTGTGTGTATAACGTAGGCAAGGCCATCAATCGATGAGCCCCCGAGGCTGCACTAGGTCAGCCCTTTAAGGTTCGTCACATTCACTATCACTCATTTCAGATGTCTTCCAATGAAAAAATCCTTTTTTAAGTCAGTCTTTTCGGTCAAAGTCATGTTGAACTATGAGGTCTCTGCGTGTATAACGTAGACAAGGCTAATCTTTGATTAGCTCCCAAGGCCCCTAGGATAGGTCCTTAGGTTAGGTTCTTGGTCAAAATCTTGGAAAACATAAAAAAATTGGAAAATTTGAAAACCAAAACATTTGTCAAACATCTCGAAAACAATGGTCATACAATGAACAACTTGAACACAAGGTCAAAAATGATGCATAATCCAACCAATGAAAAATCAATCCGACATCAAATCTATCAAATCAATCATTTAAGGGTCTTCAAGATGTGTCCTTCTTAACATCAGACTCTTTTCTGTCAAACCATTTTATTCAAGATCTGTCTTTCTTGAATCAACATCAAGTTTATCAAGTCAAGCACTTAAGAGTCTTCAAGATGTGTCCTTGATGTCAAACTCTTTTGTGTCAACTATGGGTCTTCAAGATGTGTCCTTCTTGATTTAAGACCCTGTCATGTCATCTATTCAGGATGTGTCCTTTGTAAATCTTGACCCTGGCAATAATCAAACTCGACATTTCAATTTTCTTTAGGATGTGTCTTTCCTAAAGAATGACCAGTCAACCTCATCATCACCAAGTCAACCTTGGCAAACAAATAAAGATCTGACAACATGTCTTGACAAGCATTTTTCATTTATTTTTCAATGATTTGATATGACCATGTACCTAACCACCTCGATGATGTCCTATGATGGATTTAGAGGAGCGACAATGTTACATGAACATATCTTTCTTTTTCACTAATTGTCTTATATTTTTAAAATTTTCATGTCACTAGCCACCTCAAGGATGTCCTAGCAACATGATTTAGAGGAGCAATGACATATCATGATGATTGTCTTATCTTTTTGAAATTGTCATGTCACTAGCCACCTCAAGGATGTACTAGCAACAGGATTTAGAGGAGCAACAACGTATCATGATGATTGTCTTATATTTTCAAATCTATCATGTCACTAGCCACCTCAAGGATTTACTAGCAACATGATTTAGAGGAGAAACAATGTTTCATGACAGGTTTTATTTGGATTGTTGTTTGTGGTTTATCTCGACAAAAAGACTGGGAACAATTGGGTTCCTAAGTATGAGTCATGATAATCCTTGTCTACAACTGTTTGTTTTTGGCAAAGTACAACATTGCACACCATTGGTCTACTTCATATCATGGTGTTTCTTGTCCGTTGCAATAAACCGCCCAATGATGATTAAAATGCAAATGCTTAGTATAATGACAACAAAGTTGTGACGACATATATTTCTTTCACACTAACATAAATCATCTTCAAGCTAACATTCTTCTTCCATCGCATCCAACGACCATTTCACTTGCTAAATCTCGCTGAAACTAATTTCTTTCACCATCATCGAACTTTTGGCTATCCAATTACCTAATCAGGGCAATTTCCAAATTTTTCTAAATTTTTCAAAAATTCGTCAATTTTCTTGAGGGGGCATACCTTTACCTATTTCATACCGGGACATGACTGGGGCATGTTATTCTTTATTCTTTGACACAAACACCAAAATGACATTATGTCAAAGAGGGGAAAATTGTAGACACTGAAAAATAGCTTAGGCCTGCAACTGCATTTTTCATCATCAATTCAAGATACCCGCAAAATGATTAAATTATTTTATCATTTAATTATAACTTAACATCCTAATTCCTCTAATTAATTAAATAGTTTTAACCATTTAATTAATTCATTTCATTATTCTTCTAAAATTGATTAATTAAGTAAATCACATTAATTTACTTTAATTACGTCACTAATTAATTCTAATCTCTTCCTTTTATTAATTAAATAATTTTCTTAAATTTATTTAATTATGTTGCTAATTAATTCTAATCTCTTCCTTTGATTAAATAAATAAGTTTCCTAAATTTATTTAATTACGCCACTAATTAATTCTAATCTCTTCTTCTTACTAATTAAATAAGTTTCCTAGATTTATTTAATTACACATTTAAATTAAATCTCTTCTTCTTACTGATTAAATAAGTTTCCTAAATTTATTTAATTACACATTCTAATTAATTCATATTCTCCCACATTTAATTAAATAAATGATTATTCATTTAATTAATTAATTATATCCTTTCACCTAAAGTGCCTCCATAAATTAAATAGTTCATTCAACTATTTAATCACATACTCAAAACTTCTTTCGCAAAGAAAGGAATTAATTTTATAATTAATTATTCTATTTGAGCACATGTCTCCTACATTTTCAAGTAAATATCTCATGCATAATTCTCTCCACTTTTGACTAACACTCTCTTTCAGTTCACTCACCTAATTGATCTGTCACCTCCTTCTAACTCACACACTCTTTCAGTTACATCTCTTGAACTAATCAATCAAATCAGCTAACTATCCAATCAATCTAATCAATCAAGTCACTTAACTATTCAATCAGATCCTCACACTCGATCTGGACCATTCAAATTTAAATCAATCTCGATCGTCGAATCTTCTATAAAAGAAAATTTCTAATTCTATCTTTGGTTAATCACAATCTTCAAAGTTTTACTGTCAAAATACTTACAGGCTAATATTGCATACTCACGATCTGAGGGCATTGAGAAATTCAAAGAAAAGTTGAGAAGAACAATGGAGATGATTCAAGTAAGCATGGGAATTAGGTGATATGTTTATTATTTAATTGAATTGGACTTTGTTTCATTGAATTTCATTATCGATTTGGGGACATTAGCATGATGTAGGCAATTTTTGATTGTTGTCATTGTTATGCTTTCTTTGTTCCTGGTTATTTTCCCTTATCACAAAAACAACATCCTTCATTTTAGTGTTAGTCTCATAACCTTTCATCCAAGAATTAGAAGCCTCTAGATTATGGTACTTCCCACACTTACCCTCTTTATCCAAAGATTCCAAATCATTTGAGCCTTCCTCCTCATAATCACCATCCCATTCCTCAACTGACTCCCTTGTATCATAACCAGGCACAAACCCCTTACCTTTCTGAAATAGATCTTAGGAAGCTCATGAATAAACTTAAATTTGATATAGTCAATGATTAGCTTCATTAGACCCTCATGGAGGATAGCCTTACTAGGATTTTTCCTATGATCTTCAATGCTAGTTTCCATAGAGAGGAGCAAATAATAGGGAAACAACACCATGCTGTTGTGATTGAAATGGTTTAACAACATAAAGTGATAACCATAAATAATAGAATATCTACCATCAAGCATGAAATATTTCATGATAGCCAATTCCACATCTCTCCACAATGGCCTAATGGAAGACTTGTCATACCCACCACTTTCCACACACCTAAGCTTATCCCATTCCTTTCCCTTGAATAAATTGGACAAAGTGCACTTAGAGGCTCCATAGTCTTTGTAAAACTTCTTACCCTTCATGTATAAACCCATGATTTCAGCAATTAAGCCCTCAGTGACATTCACCTCCACCCCCTAGTAGCGCAACATTCGATTGTTCCAACCCTTCTCAAAAAACCTCAGTAATCTTTGAATTAGACCCATGCAATTTAAGCAAATATGGGAAAACTCCACCTTTCTCCACATGATCCCACACCACCTCATTCCCACATAATTCTTCAAAGGAGGGCAACTCCAATTTGCAATGGTCGCCACCCATTGCAACCAAAGACAAACTCACCACAACCTTCACCTCATTTTGATGGGTAGAAATAACTAAGAGAACTATCCAGAAACAAGGCCAAAATGTACCCATAGTCTGTGTTAGCTTGACAGTGTAGGTACACCTAGCAATATTAACTAATTCCATGAGCTTGTTTTCATTAATATATGTAATAATTACTCGGACAAGCTCTAAAATCTAAGTTCTTAAACCAAATAAAGAGGAGAAAAATAAAACACTTATCTCCCAATGTTGTTGCCACCATTACAAGACAATTCATCATGATTAATGATACTTTGGAGATTAACGGGAATGGCATTATAGGAACTCCAACATTTATAAGCCACGATACCCACATTAGAAAATCCATCAACAAGGATATTTTCCTCACAAAAAACATGTGATATTTTATAATCATAAAAAAGAACCAAGAATGGAGAGGGAATCCTCAATGATATGCGGAATAGACCACGCTGGGGGGTTCACCTTCAAAAGACAAGTTATTATATTAAGGGAATCCCCTTCCAGCCATAACTTAGTCACCCCAACCTCTTTAGCAAGAAGGAGGCCATGATAGGCTGTTGATGCCTCTAAAAAGTGGTTTGTCTGGTTTCCCAAAGGGAGCGCTACCACAGAGACAAACCTACCATTCTCATCATGTAACACTCCCCCACAACTAGCAGGTCTTGGATCCCCCTTCACAACACCATCAAAATTAATTGTAAACCAACCTTGAGATGAAGCTTTCCACCAAACACCCTCCCTAGAAGATTTAGAATTCTTCAACGGAATAGAAATGTCACAAGAAAGATTCCATCTACTGCCAATCATCAAGTCATAATCAGAGACCACAACCCTCAGACCATGGAAGTGAAGCACAAACACTTCAAAAATAAAATTTTCTCTTATTGCCTCACAGATTTTGAGAGCAAGCCTTAAGGGAGGTAGCTCCAGCTGATGGAAGATATGATTATTTTGTTCCTTCCAAACTCCCCACACCACATGCGACACAATAAGAGACCATCAAAACAAAGAGCTAGATTCAGAGTAGGAGCCACCCATTGAGACCAAAGATCCAAGATAGACGTAGGGAAAACCCAGGATAAATTCCACCATTGAAAAACATGGGCCCAAACTTCCAAATAGAACTACACCCAACAAGAAGATGTAAAATGTCTTTAGTAGTCTCCTTACACAAAAATCATCTATTGGGTAGAGCATAACCCCTTTTCGAGAGATTGTTAAGAGTCAATATTTTATCTTGATGAAGAAGCCAAAAGAAAATGTTGACTTTAGGCAAGAGCTTCGGATTCCACAAGCGACCCCATAAATGAGGAGGACCAACAATACGAGTCTGATTAGAAAAAGTAGAAGACACTGAAAACTGACCACTCAAAGAAAACTTCCACACCACTCTATCAGTCGGGGCTGAAGTCATAATATGAATAAAGGATAAGAACTAATAAAGGGTTCAAGATTCTTGTTAACCGGATCAATCCTTATCCACTTACCATCGACAATGTAATTTGGCACTAAAGAAACCCACAACCTAGAACAAAAGTCTCTGAAGGGGGCTATCCAAAGTTCATCCTTCAAGGGTCCAGGACCAATCCAATAGTCATCCTAGAAAATAATACTCCTACAATTCCCAAGTACCCATCACAAACCATCAGCCATGATAGAGTGAGCTTTCACCATGAAGTTCCATAAGGTTGAACCCGAGGGAGGAATGGAGCCACCCCTCAAAATGTCTCTAAACTTATCAATACCCCTTAGGTACTTCTAAGAATAAATAGAGGTCCATTCCTTACCATCCAAAAGTAGACTCCATAACTGTTTAGCAAGGAGAACAAGATTAAACTCCTTCAACTTTTGAATACCCAATCCACGCCAATTTTTAGCCCTATAAACTTCCTCCCATGAGAGAAAATGCATCTGATTCTTGTCCTCCACCCCAGACCAGAGAAAGCATTTTTGAATACTCTCAATCTTCTCCCAAAACCTCCTTGGGATTTGAAACAGACTCAAAGCATAAACCAAAAGATTCTGCAAAGTGGACTTAATCAATTGAATTTCCCCAACTTGACTCAGAAGAGCCCCCTTCCAGCCAGCTAGTTTCAAATCAAACTTATCAATAATCCCTTTCCAAAAGGAGTTTGACACAACATTAGAGCATAGAGGGAGGCCCAAATAGGTAGAAGGGAGCTTCCCAATACCACACTCTAGAATCCTAGCAATCCTTTGTTGGCAACGCTCTAGAGTATTGAGAAAAAAGATAGTACTCTTAGGAAAACTCACCTTTTGACCAAAATCTACTTCATACTACTGTAAGATGAGATGGATCAACTTGGCCACAACAACTGACGCTTCAACAAGAATAATATTATCATCAATAAATTGTTGATGCAAGCAAGACTACTAGCGTGAAGAAGGAGAAAGACCTTTGAAGGCACCATTAGACACCGCCTGAAGAATAAATCTACCCAACAACTCCATCATGATAATAAAAAGGAAAGGAGAGATAGGATTTCCCTACCTTATCCCATGAGAGATCCTGAAAAATGCAGAAGGAGAACCATTCACTAGCATTGAAAAAGAAGGAGAAGAGATAAGTTGACCAACCAACTACAGAAACTGATCAGAGAAACCAAACACCTTCAAGATTTGTAATAAGAAATTCCAATTAACATGGTCATAGGCCTTCCTAGATCCAATTTTAGAATTATACTAGGTTTCTTGTTAACCATAAGGGAGTGGATATTCTCATGCACTATAATCACAGAGTCTAAAATCTGCCTTCCTGACACAAAACCATCTTGCTGAGGAGAAATAATACAAGGACCAACTACAACCTTGAAGCCAAAACTTTAGAAAATATTTTGTAAATAGAATTACACAAACTGATAGGCCTAAAATCACTAAAAGACGAAGCCCCCAACTTCTTGGTAATAAGCACAATAAAGGTTGAACTCACATCATTCAATCATTGTCTAATACCAAAATATTCTTTAGTAGCATTGATAACATCCTTAACAATAATATCCCAATAAGTTTGAAATAAAAGAATAGGAAAACCGTTTGGCCTAGGGGACTTATTACCTTCAAAAGAGAACACAACCTTCTTAACTTCCTCATCGGACGAGATGCACGACAAATATTTGTTCAACTCCTCAGACACCAAATTAGGAATGATATTCAAGAAGGTCTACTGACTAATAGGGTTTGGGGGATGAACCTCTGAAAGTAATTCTGAGAAGAAAGAGTGAGCCACATTTCTAATCTCATCACCCCCTCCAAATATTGATCATTAACAACAATTTTAGAAATTCTATTAGAAGATTTATTCTTCAAAGTAGTGAGATGGAAAAAATGAGTATTTTTATCCCCACTCCGAAGCCAAATAGCCCTAGATCTTTGCTTCCAGAACTCCTCTTCCTTAGCCACAATATTATGCAGTTTAGCCAAAATAATAATTTCCTCCTAGAGGGTAGCACGATCATTCCCAAAAACTTGAATTCTCTATTGCAGGACGTCCAATTTGGCTTTAGTCTCAAAATTTTCCTTGATAATATTAGCAAAATATAATTTAATCCATTGAATAATGTTTTGCTTAACATAAGCTAGCTTCTTAGCAACCTTATACATAATAGACCCATCCACATTAGTAATCCACCATGCTACAATTCTATATTTTAAGTTCAGGTGGCTTACCCACATCTTCTCAAATCTAAAAGGGAATGAATTCCTTCAGCCTAGCAGCTTCGCATTCAAGGAGATAGGAAAATGGTTTGACCCAAGTCTAGTGAGGGCCGACAAAGAGCAAGCAAAGGAGAGCAACCAATCTAGAGAAAGGAGAGCACGATCCAACTTCACCTGAATAAGAGCATCCTTCGCACACCTATTGGACCATGTATAAGAAGCTCTACAAAGATCTAGGTCTAGAAGGGCATTATCATTAATAAAGTTCATAAGATCAAATCTACTATCCTCCGCCACCTGGGAACCACCAAACTTATCAAAATAATTCAATGGGGTATTGAAATCCCCCATAACCAACCAATTTTGGAAAGGGAACTGAGATTTAAATCTGTGCAGACTATCCCAAAATCACTTCCTAGCACTTTTCGAGTTCAAAGCATAAATATTAGAAATCAACCATGAGAACTTATCTCTAGAACTCAAAAAGGAAGCAGCCACATGGTTTTATTCCCTAAACAAAGCAGACCCAATGACCACCTTTGGGTTCCAAAAAGTAGCCATACCTCTAGAAGCACCATCTAAGTCAAAAGCCTGAAAACCATAATTCTTAAACAACCCATTCTTGATTTTATCCACCTTATCTACCCCCATTTTCATCTCCTGAATCATAATGATATCAGGTTGGTGATCTCTTACTAAATTAGCAAGAAGATCCTATTTGTGAGGATTATTCAATCTTTGAATATTCCATGAAAGGATCTTCATAGAGGATTTTGTGAGGAGCCTTTAAGGCCCATCTAAAGCAGAGTCATCTACGAGCCATCATCAATATCAAGTTTTCTTTCCTTCTCCTGAAGTTGTTGCAATGAAGGTCTTCCCCTACCTTTAGGCTCAAAACCACAATCCAATTTCAAATGGTTTTTAGTAGCCATACTCGATGACGAGGAAACAAATTTCTTCCTATTATGAGGTTTAGAGGTTGAGGGAGGGAGATCCCAAACCTCTGCCTCCAGAGAGAAAGAAGAATATCTAACCTTGACAGAAGAGGTGAGCCCCTTATCATTAATCAATACTCAATAAAATTTGTTAGAAATATAATTTTTATAATTAATTTTTAAATACATTGAAACCGATATATAATGTATGTATTAAGTGTATTGTTAATTAATATGTTCACTTACTAATAGTCTCATTAATAATAATCATTATTATCTATTCCAAATTAAAAAATATTTTTAAAGTATGAAAAAAAGGAATATCTTTTTTGTTATTTCAATTTTTTTAAAAATAATAATTAGAAGGATGCAAATCAAATGTTATGAAGTTTAATAATTCTAGAAATCACCTAAATTCTAAAATTACTACTCACCATACAAGATTTAAATGAAAATAAAACACTTCACATATCAATTTATTTTATATTTAAAAAAATAAATTTATATCTATATTTTTTATGTTTAGCCAAAACATATGTCAACATGTAGGAAATTCTCTTGAAATGACACAAATAATCCTCAATTATTGTTGTAATTTATTTGTATTTAGAAAGAAATCTTGATTATAGTATTGAGTTTAGATTCCCTAATGAAGTTATTATTGTTGGGATCTCATGCAAGATTGAAGCAATTAAGAAACAAATTTAACAATGCAGATAAGAATAAATTGATAGAAAGAATGAAATTCATGGAGACACAAATACAAATTTGAACATGGTTCACTCTTTTGGGATACATCCATAAACAACTATCCTTTTACTTAATTTCCAACAAAGAATATAATTATACTCACCAATAACTATCCATTGCTACACGCTCTCGACACAAAACTGCCACACTTTGCCCATGTGCTATTGTTTGCAAACTCACTTCACAATTACATGACCATCAAAATTCCCACATGTTTGATACATGTAATTAAAAATTGCACGGGACTATTCAATTTCCAATTGTGCAACCATACTTTTGTATCCCATGTCCACAACAAGAAGAAAATTTTAATTTTGAGGAGTTATAAAACTAAATTTTAACAGGGGTTAATTACAAATTTCTTTATTAAAAATTTGGGAAATTTTTGCTTTGGGGGTGCTGCCCTCGAGTCCCCTACTGGTAGTGCTACCCTCAAGCCCTTGATTGGCGGAATTTCCCCTAGCAGCCCCCAAACCCCCACTATGGGCTTCCCCGGAGCCCTCGTTAACTATTTTGAGGAAATTGTGGCTACTAAAGTGGCCAAAATATTAACCTAGAGTATAATCAGGCTACACATGTACCAAAAATTATGTGATTGATCTCATCTTAGAAATATTCCCAATAATTTTCTTGCAAAGCCTAGTTCAGGCTTGTTAAGCTAAATTGTAAGTGAATGTCAATTGCATTGAGCAAGGCGAAGTGGACTCTCATCTACTCTAGCAAATTTCAAATATTATAGAAATTAATGATGTATAGCAAATGAGAATCTTGTTGGTTGATCTCATCAAGTTGGATTTTGGTCCAAAAATTCACTCTAATGTGTACAAACTTTACAAAATATACTAATAAGAAAAACCAATATCAAGGATGGTTAGTAACTTTCTTTAAAAAAATATTTTTTTTCTTCTCTTAGAAGATAATTAGAAGCCATTAATAAATAGAATTATAACCTAAATTTCTAAGTATTGAAGCTATAATATCATGACACATAACTCTAAATGTAAATAAATAGGGAAAACTTGTAAGTGTGGCATATTAAATGAACATACCTTAAATTCATGTGCAATATATAAACACCCTACCCTAAAAGCCACTTCTCTAAGCCCCTAGTTTCCCTTTTTAAATCCCCCAAATCTCCACTTCTCGATATTATCATCTACCCTATTTTCTGGTGGATTTCTATGGGTTTAATCCATAGTGGCTTCAATGGAGATTGAGTCATTAAAATAGTGTTTATACCTATTCCTAAATGGGAGTATCCAAAATTGGGTTCTTTTTCTTCTAAGATGTTGAGAAAATTCTTCAAGATTGATTGTGCTTGAGTGGAGGTGGTGTTAAGAATCATCATTAGTGACCAGCTTCAGCATGGCCAACCATGGCTACTATACCCCTCTCAGGTTGCTTCCTTTTTCCTTTCAAATTCAATGGACCTTCTTCAGCACTATGGTTTAGTTACACAATTGGTAGTAGGTTATGTGCATGACAAATTTTTTATGGGTCACTCTGTAAACAATTTGATTCATGAATATGATCTACACAATGAGAAAGCATTGGTTGGAGGTTTGTTTAAGCATAAGGATTTGAAGAAAAAATATGGGTTCTTATGCATATCTGACTCTAAAATGAGCTTTGCAAATGCAAGAGGAGGCAAAATTGGATGAGGCATTCAAGATACACAAGAATGAAATTGGTGAAAATCTCTGTGGATAGGTTTTAGAAGTCTGTAAAGCCATAATAGTGTTTCTATCCCACATGGTTCATCCTCCAATGTCTCTAGAAACACCAAACCTGGAAGAAGAAACAAGTCAGTCATTTGCATAATTTTGTTTTAAGTTTTCAACTAGTAGTTATAGTTTGGGTCTTCTCTATTTTGTGGGCCTATGGGCTTTTTTTTAGGATACTTTTGTTATGTATGACCCTCTTTCCTATTATAGGGATATTTTGTGTCTGATCCTTCTGCTACTCTCTTTTATAATTATGCTTTATATTAATATTATTTTATGCTTAATCTATTTTATCAAAAAAATAGTACATATTATAGTATTTTA
The DNA here is from genome assembly GCA_007115665.2 of Sequoiadendron giganteum. Taxonomy (NCBI): domain Eukaryota; kingdom Viridiplantae; phylum Streptophyta; class Pinopsida; order Cupressales; family Cupressaceae; genus Sequoiadendron; species Sequoiadendron giganteum. The sequence continues at coordinate 372,671,410 of CM021109.1, read as the reverse complement.
AGAATAGACTCATGAAAGAGCAATACAATAACATTATCAAAATGTCATCCTAAACTCTAATTGCTTGAATTTTTTTAAATTATTGAAATTCTCATTATATTTTATCATCTTATTTGTGATTTCAACCTATATTGACCGCCAAATTAACAAACAACTCACTTTGTGTTTACTCTTTAAGTTCCTATAAGTAGACAAGGGCACACTCAAATGGTTTAGAGGGAAAAACTAGGCATAGATCAAGCCTCATCAATGTATTGAAGAGTGATGAGAGGCTCGCATATGAGATGGTCATGGATGAAGATAGATTTCACCTTGTTTACAATATTTATTTATAGAAACAAGACACTCTTATTAGTATTCATATGTCACAAATGTATCTTCCAATTCAATCAAGTCATGCATGTTAAAGGGACTTTCAAACCATATGTTAATTAGCTTTACTTGATCCATCTCAAATCACTCACAAAACCCAATGTTTAAACAAGAGTAATATTAAAAAAAACTTCCTATTAATCAATTAAATATATAAGAAAACTAAAGGTGGAAATGTTGAAGATGGCCAATGTTGCTTTTTGTTAGGTGTTATGTTGGCATAGATCATTGTATAAGTTAATCTCTAGTTGTTTGTATGCATATTATAAGGAGATATTAATGAGTCAAACTATGCGCATATAAAATACATAATATATGTGCCACATTAAAAAATAACCACACCAATCATTGAGGTGCATCTTTCTTACAGGGTGGACAACTAGGGTAAAACCACATAGCAATGTCCTATTATTTTACAAAGAATTGACATTTTTTATCTCCATTGTGAAGCATCTAAAATGTATTAAAAAAGAGAGAAAAATAAAGGGAAAAAACAATGGTATATGGTTTTCCACTTGCTCTAAGTCTAGTGACAAGGCAAAGCAGTTGCTATAATAACGAGCATGGGATTATGGAATCTTATCTTTATCAAAGATATTTTTCATTCAAATTGGTGTGCCTAATTTTATGTTCTTTATCAAAATATATCATAATAAAAATATTCCTATTTGGTTAATTTAAGTATGCTCCTAGATCATAAATTGATAGAGAAATTAAATGTATTGCTATCATGAGAGGTTTCTCTTAATTTTAAAAAATATATCTCATCTAGGTAAAAACCATGACCTCATTTGTGGGTAGTAGATAGCCAAAGAACATTCAAAACAATATATAAAATTACATTATAGTAAGGCGATTATATTTGAGGAAGCGATGGAAGCTAACGGTCATCTACGAGCGTCTGCTGAAACTAGGGTTTTTTTTTGGATCGAGATTGGGAAAGGCTTCACAAGGGAAGATCTGTGGTTTTTGACTCAATGGAGCTAGTAGTAGTGTTGATGCCAACCATGGCAACCAAAAAAAGGGTGTCGTGAAGATTTTCGGCCGTAATGGAGACGGATCTAGGATGGATAGTGGCGATCAAATGGCACAGTGTGGACAAAGTAATGGACAACATGTTGCTCTTAGCATAGGAGGCATTGGAGCTGAGGAGTCCAAGGTTCCCGAGGATGGGATGAATCAAACAAGATTCTCTTAGAAGTCGAAGCTAGCAAGCAAAGCAATGACAGGAGGAGGAGGAGGGGATTGTATCTTGCCCCTTTCTTCTAAAGTAATCATAATGGAGCTAGATGATGAGTTTGAACAAGGGGTGACATTTAATGAGGAAGTTTTTGCTGGGATGAGATTGATTGGAAGATTCAAGGGTTTTTGTCCAAGCTTGTTTGATCTCCATCATTGGATTTTTTATCATTGGATGCATGTTTTGGAAGGGAATGTTCAAATCTATCCTATGGCTAAAGGTTTCTTCGTTGTTGTTTTTGAAAAGGAGGAGGAAAAAAATAAAATCCTTTGTGATTATCACTGAGATTGGGAAGGAAAATATATATTGCTGCTAAAGCCTTGGCATTTGACTTTTAACCCTGCTATTGAAGTGTTTGAGCATGTTCCGCTCTGGGTGAGACTTCCCAACCTTCCCTTACATTTTTGGTTTGATTCTTGTCTAGAGGCTGTAGGGAACTCTCTAGGAAGATTTTTAATGGTGGATGAGGGGTCCTCAAATCTTCTGCACTTGACCTTTTCCCGGATTTTAGTGGAAATGGATGTGTCTAGGGAGCTTCCAAAAGAAATCTAGTTAAAAACTTCAAAAGGATGCTGGTGCAACCCATGGATTATGAAGGGGTATCGGTTAGGTGTAGAATTTATTTCAAAATAGGGCACTTGGCTGCTCAATGTGCCAAAAATAGAACAAGAAAACCTGCTTCTTGGTGGAAAGACGTTGCTTCGTAGCACTAAACAGTGGAGAAAGAGAAGCAGAGGAGTCCCTAGGTGAAAGGCAGGGAAGTGGAGGGTCAGGTACGAGGGCTTAGGGTTAGGTGGGGAAGGCTTTGGTGAATAATGATACACGAGAGGAGCATCAACAGACCAATGCGGCCCAGATATAGGAAGGGAGTTTGGCTGTGAATAGTGATAATGTTGGCCAAAATGAAGGTGAGAAGGAGTCCAAAAATGGGGTAGCAACACTGGAATTTTGAGAGAAAAAAGGTGTGAGGAGGTTGCAAGAGAAGGAAACTTGGAAATGAAAAGTAGATGCCCAGATTAGCTTTCTAGATGAAGATGTAAAGAGTCCTCAGGATAAAACTTTGAAATGGTAGGAGGCAACAAGGGTGGAAGATGGTTGGAAATTGGTGAAGGGAAAGAAAGCAAATAAAGTTGAGAAGAACTCTTTTGCAATGATCCTTCGGTCTCAGACGAAGGGAAGATCAAGTAGAGCTTCAATCCCCTGACACGCTAATGGTTTTTTCTAGGGGATGATGGTTTTTAGGTTGGCTACTTCAAGGTTGCCTATGGAGCTTTATCTTTGTAGTGGCCCTTGCTGGAGTTTTCTATTATATGGTTAGGAGGCAGGGCTAGGGGATTTTTTAGAGGAACTTATTGATGTTGGAAAGGGACATGTTTCAAATTGATGTTGTAATGAAATTTTCTTATTAATAAAATTAACTCTATTACCAATCAAAAAAAAATTACATTATAGTATTTGTAATGTCCCTTAATTATATTTATTAACATAAACAAGGATCTATGCAAATAGATCTAATGAACTAAACTAGAATTGTAGAAACATAGACAACAAGATCACTTGATATATTGAAAGAGATTCAAAATTACATCCACAAACATGAAATATTAATTACAACTCATATTTACTGATCTAGAATGGTGTACATAGATCCATAACAATCTACTGACTTCCCTACTAATTCCTTGAAGCTCAAATGTATTCTCTAAATGAGGATTCCCTCAAGAACCAAAGGGGTTTTGTCCAATGATGACAAACTCCTATGGGTTTTTGTCAACATAAGTAATTAGAATGTACAAGTATCCTAAGTCCACAAGAAAATGTTATAATAATTGATGCTTCCACATGAACAATCTTCCTAAATTTATATTCTATCACTCTCCCTAGATAAGCATGTCGGACTTGAGCCAAATTGGTGTCAAAGACCAAAAATTATATTCTCACACATTATATTAGATCACCCCTAAGGCCACTAGTGATACCTCATTGGGTAATGTGTCATCTTGTGGATCTAACCACAATAATCTTGGGTCCTTTCATCCTTTTTGGTATCTTGAGGTTGATGTTGCACGATCTAGAGGTGCCCCATCAATCATGCCCGAAGAGTTGGATGTTGTGATTCTAGCATAGTCATCTTCTACCAAAGGTATCTTTATGGTATATGAACCTTTTTCCATGAGCTTTAGATATGATGTCCAAGTGTCATCGTAGATACTATGTTCCAAATCGCAAACCAAAATGTGCTCATATGGAGGAATGTGGACAAATTTTTGAAATTGATCTTGCTTTGGTATAGTAAGCCTAGACTGGTGACCACATGATGATAGTAACTTCCATCCTCTTGGCCTAATTCCCATGAGATTTGGGTAGTGTGTATCTCTTTTTATCTCTTGTTCCCTTTCGCAAGTTAGGAGGATATTTTGTTATGAAATGTGGTAGGATTCTCAAATTGTGCCCTTTAGCTGGTTTCCCAGAAAAGGGGAGATGACAACATTTCTCAAAGAACACTTCCAACCTTTATTACATGCAAAAAGATGATATATTCCATCATTAGTTTTAATAATTATAGATTTTAAAAGTTTTTAATGCAAAGTATTCAATGGAGGTCAATGAACCTCACCTATGAGATCCAAGGCAATTTTATTTCCATCAATAGGTATAGGAATGTTAAGTTTTTTAAAAAAATTCAAATGTTTCCTCCATATTTTTTTATAATTTTCTTACCCAAGAAAGGTAATATGATTTCAAATAAAAACTCTCGTATACCCCTTAAAAGAAATCTTATAAGAAATTTTCCTTTATTGCAAAATAGCAATCCATTTTAAGACAAGTTTCCAAATTTAGATGCCAGTTTGTTATCTTTTAGAGGACAAAAAAATCATTTTGTGAGCATTTAATACTTGATATGTCTTTTGAATTTTCTCATCTACAACACATATAAGCTTAAAAATTTGTATACATATGAAATATGCCATTAGTATGATTTTATGGATCACAAACATTTCTACAAATCAATAGATAAAATTTAACTTCTCTTTCAACTCTTACAACTTTTTTTGAATTTCTAGTTCTTTTATGTTTTTTAATAAAAATCTAGTTAAAAAGAATAGCTAATATTTTTTTAAAATGGTTCAAAAGAAAAAATAAAAAACAATTGTTACTTGTCAAAATGCAGATATGCATAATAGAACAAATCATATTTTATTTTAACAATCTTTGTCACAAGCTTTGTGAATTCCCAATAAATATATAGTTTTATAATATCTTAATAATTATGCATTTATAATAGCAATATTAAAAAATTAGTGCCAAAAACTAAAATCCCTAAAAAAATGTAACAATGCTAACTTTGAAAAATTTTACATTGAAGGTAGATAAAAGGTTGAATAGAGATATGGCACCTATTTCAACATTATTTATTAAAAAAAAGGAAGAAAAGTCATCTTTAACATGTATAATTTAATTTTTTTCAATATTTAAAAGTTTAATTTATAAATATTCTATTAAAATTTATGATCCAAATCAATAGAAAAAGGTAAAATTCATAAAAAAATATGTTTATCTTGGATTCCAAAAAACTGAATAGAAATCAATAGAAGAAGAACCAAACTTCATAAAAATATTTTTATCTTAAATTTCATAAATAAATTAAAAAATTCAATAGGAAAAGAGCCAAAACTCATAATAAAATATCTTTGTCCTAAATTCTAGAAAAGATTCTACTTAAAAATCAATAGAAGAGCAAAAGTTCATAAGAAAAAATATTTATCCTAAATTCTAGTACGTTCCAATGGTTGAAATAGGTTGGTGATGTAGGCAATAAGATGATAACCAACAAATCACTAATAAATCGTGAACTTCTTCCTACCATGTAAATACAATAAGATATTATTATGGAAGTGAAAAACAAGATTTTATGACAATTTTTTTTTAAAAAAATTGTAAGCGATGTCAAAAAATATTTAAGAGAGGAATACTGTTTTGGTTAAAGGTAAAAAATGAGCTTTGAAGGGGCCCGAAACCCTTTACACCAAAAAGCAACTGAAATGAAAGATAAATTCACCTACAACATAACAACCCAATCATAGCAAGACCACAACAAAAAGTCAAAAAAAAAGTAGTAACCCACCCAACAACATTACATATTTTTTAGAATATCTATAGCCTCCACATCACAGGCTACATTCTTAATGCCCTCATCCCTAGTAGCATATAGATCATGAGCCCCTTCCTGAGCTTTGGTCTTGTTGCGGGTTCTAACCCCAGGCCCACCCGATTTCACCTCACCAATCAAAACACAACCCTTATCACCAAGCTTCTCCCATTCCATCAACTTGTCATCAACATCATCATCATTAACACCATTACCATTTTTAACACTATCCATAGGGGAAGTAATACCAACAAATTCAACATTAAACCCAGTTTTGTTCCCCTCCCTTCCTTTGTCCAGATTAGCATAAATCTTTTCAATGTGATTTTCCAAGGTGAGGATTCTTCCTTCAAGATTCTGCTTCAAAAAGCATTTCCTCCGCCATAATCTTCAGGGAATTCATCAGATCATCAATTTGATCTTGAATAAAGGAATCCTCTGCTTTGCTCAAAACACCCCTCACTTTCACATTAGTCATATTCAGTTTATGGAAGATCCATTTAAAAAGCTTATAAAAAACAATGGAAACCTCTTTAGTGGCTCCCAAAACATCAACAATATTTTCTTTACCATATTAAAAACATCTTTACCCTCTTCATCATCCTCATGCAAGGATCTAACCTTATCCAAATCAACAACAACCTCCATACCCTTAACAACAACATTCGGTATCGCAGTCGGTGTTTTGATTTTTCGGATTGACTCCACGATCTCAACAACAACCACCATCCTTTTCATCTGCCTATTCGGGTCCACCACAAGGGAGTCCACAACACCTTTCCCAAAATCAGCCACAACCATCTTGTCCTTCTTTTGATCTCGATGCCCACCCGAAGAGACCACAACACCCTGTTCCTTACCATCCGGAGACCCCACAACATCCTGTCCACCAACCACTTTAAGAGGAGTATCCAGCTCAAGAATTTTACTAGCAAACATTACCACATTTTTCTTACTATCACCCACACAAGCCTCCCTTTTTTCAGAACAAGGGGAGGCGATGACACCTCCCCAGCCGTATCCTTCATGTCCCTTCTACTCTGACTCAACATTTCCTTAGCAGGATCTTCATTGAAAATATCATACCCTTTTTTAGGGTACAACATCTCTTTATTGCGCTTTCTCAAAGTAGGGGATCTCATATCTTCATCCATAGTAGCCAGGGAGTCCAACACAAAACTCACATCATCCTCCAACTTTGACTCCTTTTCCAGGATAAGCTTCCATCTTTTCCTATTTTTGCAGGTCACTTCCTCCTCAGAAATAGTCTCATAACCCTTATCCTGCTTGTGTATCACATTCTTAGGGGTAAAAAGTGGCTTAACCACCTCAAAGGCTTTGGCATAATCAGAGATAAGGAGAATCAACCCCACATGAAGAACAGGGTTCTTTGGATTTTTCTTATGATCAATTATCCCAACATCTAGAGAGGCCAAAAGGTAAAAAGGAAAAGAAATCATTTTCTTGTGACAAAAATGATTAAGTAGAACAAAGTGATAGGCATTTATCATAGAATACCGACCTTCAAGAGAAATATACCGCATTATCTCCTTAGCAATATCCCCCCACAAGGCCTTGATAGATTTCCTCTAATATCCCCCACTCTTGGCTTCCTCTCCTTTGAAGAAGATTTTCATGGAATTTTGTGCTTCTTTCTTGTCTCTAAAATACTTCATACCTTTCATCGATAAGCCAGTAATTTAGGATATGAGGTCTTTGTTAACATCAAACTCCGTCCCTCCAAGTTTCAAAACCTTGTTATTCGAGTTTTTGGCAAACAAAGCAGTCATCTGAGGGTTATTACCATGCAGTTTCTCAAGATAAGGCATCAACCCTCCCTTCTCAAGAATAGCCCAAACCTCTAAATTCTTCTTAATCGCATTGTAGGAGAAAGGCTCCACATGATTTTTGTCTCCATCCATGGCCGCCAAGCTAACAGAGTTGAAAATGTTCACAACTCTCAGAACAGTGAGAAACTTCTCAAGAAAGCAACACTTAGAATACCCACAATCTGTGTGAGGAAAGAGATGTGGAAAAGGCGATTTAATGACATAGTAATCTGTTGCCTACGAATATCTTCCTTAGTACCATCAAGGAAAACTGAATCCTGATTACCACTCCTCCATATCATAACCTTCCACGTGATGATAAACATGCACGCCCATCGCCAAATAAGAACATAATTCCCCTTAGATTTGTGCATCATTATTAATAGTGACAATAGCCTCTATAGGAATAGGGTCATTCAAATCCCATTCCTGGGCCCCTATAACCCCCAAATTAACAAAGATATTAGCAAGACTATTACCTTCTCTCAAAATATGAGAGATATAATAATCATCAAAAGAATTAAGGATATCAATGGAATCCTTAATCAAATTTTCAATGGTCCAAGAGGAGGTAGCACATTTTTTCAAAATATTTATGATATTGAGTGAATCCCCCTCAAGCCAAACTTTCTTAAATCCTTTCTTTTGATCTGGTTTGAGTCCATGATAGGAAGCAACCGCTTCTGCAAAGTGGTTTTTCTGGGTTCCCAAAGGGAGTGCCACCGCAAAAACTAGCCTACCATTAGAATTTTTTATCACTCCCCCACAACCAACAGGTCCCAGATTTCCTTTAGCCATGCCATCAAAGTTCACCTTAACCCAACCATTTGGAAGAGCCTTCCAAGCAACATTCTCTGTATAAGCTTTCCCTTTATGAACCGAGAGGGAGATATCATAGGGCAACCTCCACTTATGAGGAATAGACAAATCATATTGAATCAACATTATCTTCTGCCCATTTTGAAAAGAAATCCCAGCCACAAAATTTTCTTTTATATTCATAGAAATTTTATAGGCCACAAAGATAGAAGGGAGAGCTAAGTTCCTAAAAAATATTGTTATTACATTCAATCCACAATCCCCAAGCAGTATGAGGCAAAGAGAGAGACCACAACACCTGCAAAGTTGGGTTAGAAGAGGGGCATATCCATTGAAACCACAAGTCCTTAATTGAAGCAGGGAACACCCAATTGATATTCGAAAGATGAAGCACATGTGCCCACACACTTCTAGCATAACTACAACCAACCAATAGATGGAGGGAATCCTCATCCACTTCTTCACACAAAAAGCACCTATTAACCAACATAAATCCCCTCTTGACCAAATTGTCAGTAGTTAATACCTTGTTCTTGTATAGAAGCCAAAAGAAAATATTAATCTTAGGAGTTAATCTAGAAGACCAAACAAAGGCCCAAAAAGGGGCAGGGCCAACAAGAGAATCATTAATATGAAAAGCCAAAGAAACAAAAAATTTACCATTAAAAGAATGTTTCCAAATAATTTTATCAATGGATGGGGAGGAAGGGATATGAACTAGGCAAATAACCTTATACAGGGCCTCCAACCTCTGATCAACATCTTGTAACCTTTTCCAACAACCATCAACAATATAATCAATAACATATCTGCCAAACCATCGCAAACAAACTTCCATAAGGGGTTGAGCCCATGGCTCATATTTAAGTGGTTTATTACCAATCTAGTTGTCCTCCCAAAACATAATCTTTCTCCCATTACACAATTGTTAGAAAAGCCCCTTAGATAAAAGTCCACGAGATTTGACCATACAATTCCAAAGAGCAGACCCCAAGGGGTGAGAAAAATCAGATTTCAAAAAGTTTCTCATAGCATCAGCACCTCGTAAGTACTTACTCCAAGCAATTTTCACCCATTCACTGTTAGTAGAGAATAACTTCCACAATTGTTTCCCCAAAAGGGAAATATTAAACTCATGAATTTTACGAACACCAAGACCTCCAACCTTTTTATTTCTGCAAACATCATCCCAAGAAACCAAGTGAATTCTTTTCCTATCCTCAACACTAGACCCGAGGAAGTTCTTCTGAATTCCTTCCAATTTATCCATAAATTTCCTAGGCATAAGGAATAAACTGAGAGAATAAATAGGGAGATTCTAAAGAGTAGACTTAATTAGTTGGACTTTCCCAGCTTGGCTCAACACAAATCCCTTCCAACCAACCAACTTAGAGTTAAACCTATCAATCAACCCCCTCCATAAGGACTCATGAACAATCGAGCACAGGGCTATCCCCAAATAGGATGTTGGGAGATCACCAATCTGGAACTGCAGAATTCTAGCAATTTTAATTTGCCTATGAGCCGACGTATTAAAAAAGAAGATCACACTCTTGGGTAAGCTAACCTTCTGCCTAGAAGTAGCTTCATACTTCTGCAAAATTAATTTAGTAGCCCTAGCTTCCTTGATAGAGGACTCTCCAAGCATGAGAGAGTCATCCACAAACTACTTATGGGAACAAATAAGATTGCTAGAAGAAGGGGCCAAACCAGCCATAGCCCTAGAGTTAATAAATCTCTAAATAAGATGCCCCAAAGATTCCATCATGATGATAAACAAAAAGGGAGAAATCGGATCTCCTTGCGTAAGACCCTTGGAGCATCTAAACAAAGGAGAAGGCGACCCATTAACAAGGATAGAGAACCGAGGAGTGAAAATTAGTTGAAGCAAAAGAGCCACCATCTTCTCCCCAAAGCCAAAAGACATCATAATCTTGGAAAGAAATCCCCAATCAACTCTATCATAAGCTTTAAGTAAATCCAACTTATGAATAAACCCAACATGCTTATTGACAGTTAAGGAGTGAATGTTCTCATGAATGGAGTCCAAAATTTTCCTAAGCACTACAAACCCATTCTATTGAGGAGAAATGAGACGGGGAAGAACACTTTGCAACCTGACCACTAGCACCTTGGAGAAAATATTATAAATCAAATTACATAAGCTAATAGGATGAAATTCATCAAAAGAAGAAGCCTCTAGTTTCTTCGAGACTAAGACAATAAAAGAGGAATTAAAATCCTTGAGGAGACAACTACTTCTAAGGAATTATTTAGTAGCCGCAACCACCTCCTTGGCAATAATTTCCCAAAAGAACTGAAAGAAGAACATGGGGAAGCCATTTGGCCCCGACACCTTATTCCCTTCAAAGGAGAAAACAACACTTCTAATTTCCTCAGCCGACAGAATTCCCACCAACTGCTTATTAGTATCAACATCAATGATCTGAGGGATGTTCCTGAGAATTTCCTCTTGACAATCCAAATCAAGCTCCCCCTCCACCGCAAGCAAATTAGAGAAGAGGAAGCAGCAAATTGCAAATCAACATCATTTTTTGGAACTTGATTATTATAGTTTATTAACTTAATACTATTGTTAGCCTTGTGTTTTATTGTAGACAAGTGAAAAAACTTCGTATTCCTATCCCCACTATTAAGCCACATAATCCTAGATCTCTGCTTCTAGAATTCCTCTTCCTTCACCACAATATTATGCAATTTAGAAAGAACATTTTCTTTCAGAACCAGGGTCTGATCATATCCAAAAATTTGGATAGCATGCTACACATCATTAAGTTCCTTAGTCACCCCTTCCTTATCCTAAAAAATATGACCAGAGGAAGATATATTCCATCTCCTAATATTTTCCTTCACATTGGCAAGCTTCTTAGCAATTCTGAACATAGCTGAACCATCCACCTGAATTTTCCACAAATCCAAAACCAAATTACTAATATCCAGATGACAGGTCCACATCTTCTCAAATCTGAAAGGAATTTTTTTTTTGCCTCCCAAAAGATCCAGAGACAAAGACAAAGGAAAATGATCCGACCCTAATCTAGTCAATGCAGAGAGTGAGCAAAAGTAAGACATCAATCAATCCGGGGTCACTAAAGCACGATCATGTTTCACCTGGATAAGAGCATCTCCCACCCGCCTATTAGACCAAGTAAAGGAAGTACCCTTGAGATCCAAGTCAAGAAGAGCATGATCATTTAAGAGATTCATTAGGTCATATCTACTATCATCTGCAATTTTTGAACCTCCCACCTTGTCTCCATCATTCTAAGGCGTATTAAAATCCCCCATGACCAACTAGTTACCAATAAAGAACCTCAATTTAAAATCTCCAAGGCTTTCCCAAAACTTTTTTTTGGCATTCTTACAATTAGGGGCATAAATATTTGAAAGAGTCCAAGTGAACTTATCCCTTAGGTGAAGGAAAGAAGTAGCCACATGATTACCATATCTAAACACCTCAACTCCCTGAATAATCTAGAGGTTCCAAAAGGTCACAATCCCTCCCGATGCACTCACAACATCCAAGCTATGCATACCACAATCCTTAAACAACTTATTCTTCAATCTAGCTAACTTTTCAATACCCATTTTAGTTTCTTGAATTAACACAATATCAGTTTGATGATCCCTAACCAGATTAGCTAGGAGATCATGCTTATGAGGGTGGTTTAACCCTCTCATATTCTAGGAAATGATCTTCATAATAACTTATTAGAGGTTATCTTAGAGCACATCTCTAGAAAAGTCCTCTACATCCCATCAACAATATCCAGTCAACACTCCTTCTCCCTTGTGACATTTGCAGGAGGCCTACCTCTACCTCTCAGCTTAGATCCACAATTATATCTCTACCTATTTCTGGTCACCACTCCCGGTGAGGGATAATGCTTCTTTCTTTTCCCAAGAATAAGAATATAAGGATGATTATCCAAATCCTCCACATCACCATTATACTTGAATTCAAACAAGACCTACAGTCCTTCAACTTTCAACCCATAATCCTGTAGCAGGCTCATTTTCCTTGGAGGAGACTGAGGACACACATTCACAGAAGCCTTAGCCAATTATGTGACCTTCATTTTCTCAAGAGACTCCTCCATTACCTCCTTTTTCTCATCCATAAAAGTCCTCACAAGAGACATAGCATTAGCTTCGCTCAGTTCCTGATCCTTCTCCAAATCAATCACATCTATCTTATTTTCTAGAAGCTCACCCTTCTCATCCATATCTAAACCTATTACACCAAGTTTTCTCACCTCATTCACGCTATTTAGGGGAGGTCCCTCCTTCTCTAGTAGCTTTGAACCCTGTTCGGTAGCCTTCACCTTCTCACACAATTGTTTAGTCATTTTCTTTAGAGCTTTGAGAGGATATTTCTTTGCCCAATGACCAGCCTTTTTGTAGTGAAAGAAAGCAAACATAATGGACTCATATTCAATCGCTTGTTCCCATACACCAAAATTTGAGTTAATCTTTATCATAGCAAGTAAATCAAGAGATTCTTCAACATTCACACTAAATCTAGCATAGACCAGTTGCTTCCTGAAAGCAATCATTTGGTCAATTGAAAACAAACAACCAAAGGTACTAGCAATACCTTTAAACACTTCCTCATCCCAGAATTCCAATGGGAGCCTAGGAAGTTTGACCCAAATCAGGGCAGTCGCAAAAGAGCAAGAATTTGGGTTAAACCCAAGTTCCCATTTTTTAACATGAACAAAGACTTCCCCAAAAACCAAGGGCCACCCAACAGAGTCGCCACCAAATCATCTTCACAATTGAATGTAAAGGAGAAAAAACATTTGGCCATAGCTGCCACATCAACTTGTCCTTTAGGCCTCCAATGAATTCCAACAAATTTATGAACCAACTCAATATGAGGTCGGGGGCCAATGAATTTGCCTAGTAGAGCCAAGTTCATATTTGACATACTCTTTTCAACAATGCAATTTGGGACAGAGATAGAGTATTCACCAATTAAAGCATTAGCAACAAAAGGCATAGGTGGAGAAGTACTTTTACCTTTAGGCTTTGTCCCAAATAGATTCTTCCAATTAATAGGAGGGCTCGATGAAAATTCATTCTTAGTCTTATCAACCCCAAGATCCACACAATTATGAGTCCCATCAAAAGCACCAGAGAATAGACATGGCCCAGTCTTTTCAGCCCCAAGATTCCACTTTTTAGGCAAGGACGTCAGAGAAAGAGGAATACACAACTTTCAGAGCTCCATTCCTCCCAACACATTCATTTCCAACCAAAAGGGACCCACAATCCTTACCTGTAGCAAAGGACCCAACTGACATCACCTTCGCATCAGCAAGCTACCCGCCATTAATGCCTACAACACCATCAAGAAATCCCGCCTTTTCAAAATTTGAAAAAGTGCCACCGCCATCGCCTCCACCCGAAGAGCTCTCCTTAATATTGCCCTCTATGTTAAACAAGAGAGGCATATTGTTAGCAAAACTATGTACATTTTTTTATATAATGATATTTATTATGACTTAAATTATAGAATTTATAATTGACGAAAAGAAAAGTTCTTTAAATGAGGTATTACCCTACATAGAATTGTTGAATTTTTTTTGTGCTTGTGTAATCTTTGTATAAAATTTTATAAATTTAAGTTATCACTCTCAATTATTAGTAGTTTATATCAGAAAGGGTTAAAATTGCACAAATTTCCTTGTCAAAAAAAAAAATGCATAATGGTGTACATGCACTATAGACGTTGTGGAATGCACTTCGAGTTCTTTGGATTGAATATACACCTTTCATGTTTAGAAATTGAGCAACTTTAAGGAGTATAATTTAGAATATATGATAATTTGAGATTCATGAATAATATTAAAATCTCAATTTTTCTCCTACAATGGATAAATTTTTTTGTTGCCCTCTCTTTTAGTAATTGCTAAAATAGTTGATAGCATGTTAATTATGCATAACTTGCTTCAATTCTACTTGCATTATGTGGGGCTTGGAGTATTTATGCTAGCTTTAGATTATATTAATAACATTTAAATTTGTATTGCACCAATGGTTATGTAGGAAGCTTGGTTTGTCTAATGTAGATGATGTTTACCTTAAAAATAAACAATTTCTTAGGTAAATATTATTTTAAAAATTTAATAAATGTGAGGTCAAGATTTGTTTTTCTTCTTATCATTAATGACTAGCTAAATAATGTAGCATAGAAAATTGTCATCCTTAATAGTTTCATACTATGTTTTGGCCCGCTTAAATTATTGAGCCTAATTGACCCCCTAATGTCTTAAAATTACGTATTATGGAGCCTATTTGTACTGTTTTTTAAAAAACTGCAAGCATTGAATAAATGCATCCAATCATATGTTGCCCTCAACATTCAATGTCCTAGAAATCTAGGCTAGGACCCATACGCCTTGGGCATATGGGTTCCCCTTCTTAGTCGAGACCTATTTTTGGGCATGTTGTTGGCGGTATTTTTGACATTCAAAATTTAAATTTCAAAGTGTCAGATTTTGAGATCTAATTTTTGGGAAATGGGATAAATGCCTATAAATACCTAGTCTTTTCACCATTTGAAACTAGAACCACAATTAAGGCACAAATACTATTGTCAAGAGCAATTCAATAGTAGAATTTCAATGATTTATTGCAGCAATTCAAGATCCAAGCATCATATCAAAGTGTATGTGAGTTCATGTTATCAAGTTATCATTATAGAAAACTATTGGCATTTCAATTTGTACCTCTAGAATGCGTATTAGAAACAAACAACTATGCACAATTAGAATTCTCTTCAAATCAGGAGGGGAAGCTCCCTCTTTGCTGATTATGCATAAAAAGAAATGTTAAACTACTTGCTAATATTTTTATTCTCATCTTGAGAGCACAAGGTTATAAAACTCTTTGTGTCGTAGTTGAGATTTTCTCTTTTCTGGCAATTGAACTAAAACTAAGCCTATACTAAAGACACTTCAATCTACTCAAGTAAATTCAGAGCAAGAGAGTTAGAAGTAAATGAAGAATGATTGATTTGACACAAAATCTTAAATAAGATCACATCCAAAATACACCCAAAGACTCATTGTACTTATGAGATGTAAGCTGAAATAAAGATTACTAAATAAAATTATAAAACAAAGTGCTAAAATTTATTGAGACAGTATATCAAAGCAAAGTAGGTGTGAGACTTCCTTCCTCAATTTATAACAGTAAATTTTTTTTGGTACAGTAGATTGTAGCAAATGTAGGCATACAATATGCGATCAACAAAATTACAATTGACACAATTGAGCAAACACTAAATAGAAAACTTGCATGCAAAAGTAGGCTCAACAATTTTGTTATCACAAGCATGGTTAAAAATAAATGGGAAAGGCTTCCCTTATTTATACACAAACAAAGGAGTAGGGAACCCTAAAATCTCCTTGTTTTCAACAATTAGTCTTGCCAACATGCAAGCTTTATTTCTAAGTCTAAACAAAAGATAACTAACAGTTAACTAGAATGCTAACATCAGTTAACTGATCTAACACTAAAGAAAGCTCCAACTATACAATAGATATCTCCAAAGAATAGATATGCATGAAAAGAGGACAACATGTTAAACTTGAAAAAGACATCAAGTTAATTGCTGCTTTAAATTCTATCCTTGGAAAATGTTGCATGCCTCAACTGGCAGTTCACTCATTGACAACTTGAGAAATAATCTCCTCCAGAGAACTGTTAACTGCCTCTTCATCAGGAACATTGATACTCTTCAAAATAATGTACTATCTTTGCAACATTTCTTCACCATCTACGATTAGCTTGAGAAATTCTTTTCTCTTTTCAACTGCTTCATCAAATCTTGCTGACATTGCTGCAACATAATTAATCTTGGAGTCAACAGGATCACCATTGAAACTATCATGGACAAGGCTTTGAAATTCTATTTGTACTTCACTGAAATCAATGTAAGTTCCATTTCATTTCGATATTGGCAAGGGATTTGTGACACAAACCTTCTGTCTATATTTAGCCAAATCTACAAATATTCCTTTGTAGGTTTTCACTTTGAAGAGGTGTTGTTATCTCCAAGCAAAAACTTCGTCTTGTGTTCTTCTATAGTGATTGAATCATAAGCTATTCTCAAGTCAGAAATGATGATCTTGTCTCTTGGCTTTCTTGCTCTGACTCCTGAATTCCTGAGCGAAGATCATGGGTGTTGTACCTCAATTGGTACATCTCTACAAGTATAAATCTGCCTTGGTGTTGAATTCTTCTATCCAATATCTTAGATGTTTCCCATATATAACCAATAGAATTAGCTGATGTTGATTTGAAAATGACTCCAAAATCTATGGAAGCAAAGAAGTGATGTGTGAAGTACCATGAAGTAGATTGGAAATGTACTATCGTAGTTGTCAATTCTCAACCTTGAGGGCTACCTTGTCTTCTCTATCCTTGAGCACTCTCTCCAAATTAAATTTTGCAACCTCAAAGAGATTCACATCAACATGTTGGGTGCTTCTACCAAGATTGGATTTGACCAATGCGAAGTCATCAACCTCAACCTCATTAGCTTTCTTATCTTTCGACGATGTAACAATCTCAATGACAACCTCATTATCAAAAAAATTCTTCACATGAACCTACTTCTTGAGTTTATTTTTTGTTGTCTCGGTAGACGTTATCAAACTCTGTAAAGTTCAACTGATAAGAAGGATTTATCTTCTTCCTTCCCAGGAGGTTCTCAAGCCAAGACGAAGGGTCTCTACTAACTTCTCTGGGAGATTTGGTTCCATCTCTAGCCACTCTTGATGGATCAATCGGTGTTGAGATGTTGTGAACTGGTAAATTCAAATTTGAGTCTATGTGAATAGGAGAAGGATACAATAATTGTGAAATAATATAAGATGAAGGATCTACCTCAGTTGGAACTTTTGGTGCATCTACTGATTGTTCTTGTTGACTCTCATTTTTCTTCAAGGTCTTTATCATCTGCTAACCTTGGCACCTTCAAGAGGATTGCTCATTGCTTTAACTCTGGGTTTTGAGCTAGAAGAGGAAGGTAGTGATGAATGAACCACTGGTGGCTTTGTAACTAGAATGACTACCTTCGACATCTTCTTGATACTCAATAATATTTTACTACTCTTGAAAATCTGGCTTGTTCTTTCCTCGATTGAGGTAGTCTCTTTAGTGTACCAATCAATTAGTTGAAGTGGCTACTAATCAACCCGATCTTTGGAATATGTGGGAAGTAGGAATTCTCCATCATCATCTGACAAACCCTCCACATATTCTAATAAGAAATCAACAACTTGATGAAGAGTAAGTCTATTGTAATCTTGCTTGCACACTTTGAACTCATCTTCACAATTGGCCCAAAAATCTTCAATTATAGGTTTATGTGAATGATTCTGACCAAGATGAGCTACCAAGAGATCCCAAGGGTCATATGAATACCTCTTTTTGAAAGCCTTGAGATTAAGCTTTGACAGTTCATTGCTCATTAGCTTAACATCAACTACTGATTTACATCTATATATGCTCATCTCACATGGGAAACCAAATGCAGGCTTGCCTCTGTTATGCAAAAAGGAGTGAACCTCATGTACTTGCCTTAGGAACTCCATAAACACTACCTTATCTGTTGGATATCTAGGTAGCATGGTTGGATCACTTGAGAAGCCATATACTCTAATGTAGGGGAAAGTGGGAAATTGGATAAACCAAACAACCCAATCTATCATTGCCAATCTAGCATTTGTTGAAAATCGTATATGAAAATCATTGTCAAGATCTCACATTGTATGCATCGGGAAAAGATCATTCACCCACTTGAAATGTTGCTCAGACTGTGAAAACTCTAACTAGAAGTAATGCTCATACACATGTTGAACACCTAGAGTTCCAACAACATTCAAACCTCTAAAATTGCCTTGAAAGGCCATTAGATATACGAGGTATGATATAATGTGGAATTCATGGGCCTTGAAGAACCCTATGATCTGGTGGTGAAGAGTATCACTAATCAATGTTGGCCAATCGTAGTGCTCTCTTTTGTTGACAATCTAGGACATGATGTAGAACATATGAGGCTGAAACTTATGTGCTTCGGCTTGACCTATGACTTGGTTGAGCAAAGTAATCATGATTGAAAATTCATCCTTGAACTCACCATGTCCAATCTTCTTTGGCAAAGTGTTTCGCTTCTCTTTCAACCACCTTTGTTCACTCCTTTTTTGGCACTGATCCTTTTGCACATTCCATGCCTTTTCACATTCTTCACTGATACGATAAGGTTATCTGCACATGGTGGAATGGAAAAACATTTCTCAATGTCTCCTACCCCAAGGCTACAAATAATAACCCATCTGCTGATTGGATTTCTCATGAAGTTGGATTGTAATGTTTGACACAAGCAATCTCAAACTCAATGTTCTGCACTGAGATGCGAAAAGAAGCTGCTACAAGCAACTTGGAATGATCAAGATTCTTGATTGTAATGTTTTCTACACAATTCAAAGTATTTATATCAACCATTGGATATACTTGATGCAAGTCAGTGTCAAATATATTCAAGCAGTTGTGAAGGAAGACCAATTTGGTCTTGATTTCTATTGGAGAGAACTGCATGTCTAAAAACTTGAAGATTGACTGTGAGCATGACTATATTTGAATAAGTTATGCACAAAACGCTAAAAATAGCTTGCTGATTTTTCTTCAAAAAAGGTAGATTTTTTGAAAAAAATTTGAGATATGGGTTTTGTAGAGAATGTTGTTCTAAAGAGACCCAGATTGTTACATTTTGAAAAAGCTGATTTTTTCAAGAACATGGAAGATCCCCTAAAAGGTATAAGTTGTGAAGCAAATTTTCCAAAATAATTTGAGGTCTGGGTTTTATAGATAATCTCGTTGCAAAGACACCTAGATCGTCAAATTTTCAAAAAATTGAGTTTTTCCCCCAAAAAGATAGATCTTCTAAAAGTAGAAGCTGTAGAAGCAATTTTTTTCAAAAAAACTTGTGGTCTGGCTTTTGTAGATAATCTTATTCTCAAAAGACCCATATCGTCAGATTTTGAAAAATTTGAGGATTTCTTGAGCATGCATGATTTCCTAAAAAATAGGAGTTGAAGAAGCAGACAAATTTTTTTCCAATCTTGAAGAAGAATGAAAAAGAAGACCCAAATGGATGAAAGTTGAAAATTTTGACCAATTGTTTTTAAAAAATGATGCCTTAGAAAAATGGATCATGGAAAAGTGAGCTTCTGTGCTTCCCAATCTTGAATCCATGAAGAACGCTAAAAAATTACTTCGTTTGAGCCTTCAAATCCTTTTGAAAATAAAATTATGTGTTTCTTCCTCTCGAAGCTAACTCACAATTTGTGAATAATGGACGCCCAAAGCTTCTTTAAATAAAATTTTGGAAGAAAAAGGAACCTCCATGCAAAAAATACTAAATTTAGGAGTCCATGCATGCCCTTATCTGAACTTGTTTGCATCAAATTGAAGAATTTCTAAAAAATAGGGCAACCAAAGCATGCATATGAGAAGACAATTAAAAAAATTTCAAACATAAGTTGACTTGGGCACCTTCCTTGGAATAAGGCACCCAACTTTAATAGTGTTCAAATAATTTTTGAAATTTTCAACTTTTTCTTGATGAAATTCCTTCGTTTGATCTTCGATTTCAGACATCTAATAGATCCTGTGAATTGGCTAACAAACTTGTTGAAGAGCATGATCAAATTTGAGAAGAATCTCTTGGAGGCTACAAACCCTAAAAATTGGTTTTGATGGCTTGAAATCCTAGGTGCCCCTGGTTGACTGAGGGACTTTTCTTTGCTAGACTTAACCATTTTTTGATGATTTTCAACTTTTCAAATTTGTCTTTCTTTGTCTCCTGTGCTTCGTTCTTTGTTCATCCTGTATTTTCTGATATTTGATGGATCCTCTGGTTTGGTTGAGATATTCATTGGAAAGCCTGAAGAATTCTGAAAAAGATGACCAGTTTTACAAACCCTAGAAATAACTTTAGACTTCCCAAAACCTTAGGCGCCCCTGGCTATGCCCATGTGTGCCAGAGTTAGAAAAAATTGAACGATTTTCAATTTTCCCCTTTGATGCAACATCTCTGTTTGATCCAAGATTCTGGCCATTTGACAGATCTAGTGAATCTATTGATGGATTTGTTGTGAATCTTGATCAAATATAAGAAGAACCCCTAGAATTGCAAACCCCAACAACTACTTTTGGTCCCTTGAAATCTTGGGCGCCCCTAGCTCACACGGGTGCTTTTCTTGACCAAAGTTAGAAATTTTCTTTATTTTTTTCACTTTTCTTCTCCTCACGTTCACCACCTTGTCAACTGCATTGTCCAACTTGATCGTTTCACATCTATGACAAAAAAAATCTGAAAAGTTACTAAGGCATTGAAGCTTAGGTGCCTTCCTTGAAATAATGCGCTTGGATTTACCAAACTTAGAATGATTTTCACAAATTTGGCTATTTTTAGATGCCCCTCTATCGTTCACCATTTTTCGAGCATCTTTCATCATAGATTGATCTGTGCAACATTCAAGACTTTGATTTTGACACCTGGCAGTTGGCCATCCTCCATTGATGACCTCAGAGGTCCTAATTTATCTTCTAAAAAAGAAAAATAGACCCACTAGAGAAAAACTAACTTTTTGACAATTCTAACTGGATCAATGTGATCAAGACATAAAATCAACCAATCAAAATCAGTTTGAGCCATTTTTGCAAAGATTCTATTTTTAGCCATTTTCCCTAAAAAAATAGGGGTCGACATGCAAATTTCAAAATTTTCCAAAATTTTGCGAGCATCCTTTTGACAATAAACCCAAAAAACCCTTGATCCATTTATTTTTTTAAAATTTTAAAAATAGAAAATTGCTTTTTTTAGAAATTTTGACCCTTTTTGACTTTTGATGACCATTTTACAAGATTTTGACCATTTTTACCAAAATGCCTTAATGAAGCAATTTTTTTAATTTTGGGTACAACAATTTTATGAAGGCTTACCCTTGTTGTAGGTATCCATTGAATCATTCAAGCAAATCAAGATCCAAATCCTTGAGGTGATGTGCATGACTTCAATCGTTCAAGGAGCCAATTAAGGGTGGTGAGTTGCAACACTTTGTGATGTCATATTTCCTTCCTTTCAATTATCATTTCTATCTTTGAAATTGCCATTCTGGAAATGGAAACACTTACACGGGGTTTGACGGAGGCAAGCCCCTAAATGGCCCAATATTTTCCCTCTCTTGGAATGTTCAGGTCATAAGTTTAAAGAGGACTAAAGGAATCTTGAATAAAAATTATCCATTGTTGCATTTGAAGCCCTACATCTTGTCAAATCACAGAAACTACCTGCATAATTATCTGATGGCATTTCAACAACTCCATAACCAGGAATCAGAAGCTCAAATCCAACACCAGAGGACCCTAAAATTAGTTCCAAGACTTGTTATCAGAGACCCATATGCCCCTAGGCATCAGAGTCCCCTTAGGCACACTGAAATCAACTTTTTTGAGTAGGTACACTATCATTTGCACTTCTCAGATTTGTCAAAAATTAACTATTTTTGTTTATCAATGGTTAGGATCTTGCATTTAACATATTAGGTCACATAGTATAATTAGGTTAATCATTCCAAATCATTTCCAATCCATTCCCATCTTCAATTAGATGTAGATTCAGGCCTAGTTGGCTCACCTTCCCAGTTGTAAGTCAATCTAATCACCTTATTGATCTACATATTAATGCAGCTTGGAAAAAGGCCCCATTTTCATCCTAGGTTCTTTGCTTTTAGGACTTAGGATCCATTTTTCTATGTTTCATTTTAGTGAACCCGATGTCCCAACATCATATACCTTCTAAAATTGAAAATATTTCAAACCCTAGATCAAGGTTTTACATTGTATTATTTTGCATTTCTCATTTAGGATTTGATTTTTGCATCATAAAAGACCATTAAAATTCAAAATATTGCATTCTATATTGTATAATAGGTTGTAAAAGGATTGATTTCAGTCACTCAAACTACATTCATTAGGTCATTCAAATTTGACATCGTTCATTGCATTCAAATTTGCATCTTTTCATTTAGGGCAAAGAAGTGAAAAAATTGCATTGTTTTGTTTCAAATCATTTCCTTGGAGTTTTGCATCTTGGAATCAATCAATTATTGCATATTAGATATGAAACTTGCATTTAAAATTATCATTTATTGTTCAATCATTTTCAACATTGTTGCATACTTGCATTTTCAATTTTATAATCATAAATTGACCAAAATCTAGAAAAAAATCATTGTAAAACCATTCTACAAACAAAAAAAGTAACCTTAAATAGTAACCTAAAAATTCAATTTTTCATTTTTCTAAATCTCTTTCAAGGACTTAGACACCCTTAGGCACCCCTATCCCACTACAAGTGGCTTAGACAACTTTTGCACAGGTCTCTGTCTTTGCATTCTTTGTCCGATTTTTCTTGTAATTGTCTGATTTGAAATTATGGAAAAGTGTAATTACATGTTAAAGAAAATTTTCATTTTATTCATTTGTTGCAAATTTATGAAAAATTATTGCATTTCAATATTGAATACTATCAGATCTATAGGTGCACTGCATGTATTTTCTAAACCATTGCATAATTTGGATAGACTAGCTTCATTTTTACAAAAAAATCAAAACCCTAGTTTGTTACAACATATTTCACAATCTGAAAGATTACAAAACAATAACAAAATTAATTCTCAATTTGGGTTTGCAAGCTACTACACAGTTAGTTCCTGCCACTAGTGCCTCTAAAATTGAAATCTCAAAAAAAGCCCTAACATGACACAAATGCCCCAGGGAATCCTAGTCCTCCAAAAACCTGCCTGAGATCTCTAGAACAAGTTATTACCTATTGTCACTTTTAATACCTAGAACCTAGTTTCCAGATTCGTGTTTGTATCAAGTATATTAGTTTTTTTTAGTTTTTGTTTGGCTTAATACATATAAACTTAGATTTCACTTGAATTTTAATGATTAATTTTGGGGAAAGCATAGAAATCTAATCATGTTAGATCTCTTTCCACAAGTACATTCTATCTTTACCAAGCACTTTAGTTGTGGTGAGTTTTACATGTTAGATGATGCCCTTGGGGACTTCATCTTACCTAGATCCTCCACTAAGGATTCTAACATTCCAACAAATACAATCATCGATACTCATGATAGTTATTCCCATAATATCCCTCCTAATTGTGAGAGTATCTTAACTCAATAAAATGAAATCATTGACACATTTCTTAATATCAATTTTCCTAATATTCATTCACCTCCCAACATCTTCCCTAATTGTGAGAACACTTTAGTGCAAGAGGATGCAATCATGGACCATCATGAGAATCACAATTATTCTTCTCCGGATACCTCACCCACTTGTGAACAATGCACTGTGGTGTTAGAGGATCCAATCATTGGCTATCATGAGAACATTATTTGTTTCTCTCCCAATACCTCTCCTACTTGGGAAGATATTGTGGCATGAGAGGATTAAATCATCGATACATTTCTTTCAAATGATACTAAGAGGATGACATAGATGAACATGCTAAGTTGACATTAAATCCCCCCTCAATAGAAGGTCATCAACAAGTAGATAACTCAGTTGAGGTTATGAACACACAAGTAATAATCACCTCCCATCATAGGACCACCTCAAAACAAACCAAAACCTCTAGTTCATATCTTAAAATTTGAAAGGAAACTCACTAGTAAGAATGTGTCACAACAACCAAGTTATCAAACAATTTCTCACACATAACATTCCTCAGCATAGTGGTAAAGAGTATGATGTTGTTGAGAAACTTCGTCGTATTCCAACAAACATCTCCCTTTGGGATTTGATTCAAAAATCATCTACATACAATAGGATTCTCTGAGAGATTTTGCAGAAGGATGATATCCAATCTCCTATTAAACCAAATGATGTAGCCACCTCATTTGATTGTATGCAAGTGATAAAGTTGGATATTACATTCCCTCAACATGAATTACCCTCGCTTGAGATCCAAAATAAACATGAGGCCTTAATGATAAATGTGATGATTAATGAAACTAAAGTTAGGCATACTCTCATAGACAATGGAGTGGGTAATAATGTTTGTAGCATTGACCTCCTAGATAAAATTGAAGTGGACAAGAATCTTACATAACCGAATGATATTAATATTTGTGGCTTTGAAAATGTTAATAAGCAACTATTAGGAATGATCACATTACCCATTGAGGATGAACCCATGGTTTTTTCTACTTTTTCCCATATCATGTCAAGACCTCTTTCATACAATCTTCTCCTAGGTAGACCGTGGATTCATTCCATGAAGGGAGTCATGTCTACTCTTCACCATGAGATGAAGTATGAATATAACAACAAGATATACGTGGTTAAAGCATATGAAAAGAGTTATAAGTTACAAGCCAAAGCCAAACATAATATTTCCAACCTCTTAATACATTGATTCAAACTTCAAAGGTACAACCTATATAAGTTAATGGTAATCCTAATTATCTTTCACCGGCTATGAAAATCTTAGATGATGATTGGGGTTCATTAGATTTTACACCCTTCTTTATGGGAGAGTAAAAAATATCACAATCTAAACCAAAATAGTCTTGTGTTTCATTTTATCAACTTGTTTCTACATCAACATCAGCCCATGGCAGTGATGGGAGCTCTTGAACTCTAGCCCCTCATGAGAGGAAGATGCATAACTATAAAAAACTTAAAAAGTATTTGCATGCTGAGGAAGAAGCCAATCTTTCTCGGAAGCATGTAGATAAAATCTCTTCATCTGAGTTGGAAGCATGTTATGGTCTTGGATGAAAAAATATTTCTAAACATGGATATAATGAAAACATGGAACAAAAAGATAGGGATCAAGAGAAGTCTATACCATACTTTTCCATGCAGGGTCTAGGTTTCCAACATTCCTCTCCATATTCATCTAATGATTTATCATCTACTGTATGTATGACATATTATGATAAGAAAGAAAGATTTTACTCACAAGAGAAAGAAATTTCCCCTAATATTTATCAAGATAATATCTTGTCGAGGCTTCTCAAAGCACACCTGATTTCTCTCCCTCCAAGAACACAAAATAAATTCTACAAGAAAAGCTCATTTTGTGCATATCATCATGTGCATGGTCATTCTACTAATGAATATAAATCCTCGAGTAATCAAATACAACATCTTAAGGATTGTGGTGCTCTTCCTTGTGTTGATGCACCTAATTCCTCTAGTCAATAATGATATTCATCCTCTCATTTTGCTCATCACTATGTGGCATTTGTAGTTTATGTGTTTTTCTCATTTCCATTCATGGTGGTTCAACTGCAAGTACAACCATATTTTTCATAGTAACAACATGATAGTCCTTGGTGTGGTTTTCCTTGTCTCTATGCTTGGGGGGAAAGGATAACTAGTTTTGGGAGGTGTGTATTCTTTTCGAGGATCCCCTCTTCCCCTCTTCCCCCTTAAAATACCAACATAGCAAGTTAATGACATTTTAAGGGGGGCATATATTACCCTTATCCATTTTGTGTGTGATGTTTGACCTATTGACATACCCCCTTTGGTAGTGATTTTTGTAACACCCCTTGAGGCGTGGTTATCAATTTGTCCCTTGAGACGTTAAACATTATGCACTCCCTGAGGTGAGTTTTGTTGCACCCCCTAAGGTGATTTTTTGCAAGATAGTTCATGGATTTAGCATAATGGAGCTTGTTGGGTCATGAAATTGAGAACCCCTTTTAACATGGCCACCTAGCATAACACAACTTGCTTTCCAATGGAGCCATGTGGCTCATGAGTGATTTTTAAATCCTCATGAGAGCATAATTTTATTTTGACAACACATTCGATGGATGACGTTTGATAGTTGAGGAAATTTATGACTGAGGTCTCTTTGCCTTATCAAATCAAAATTTTTAGTACTAACCTTGTGTTTGTTGTATGTATTTTGTGTATCTTCTTCATGTCTACATCATTTTTACATTGTGCTTGTTTTCATACCGTCATCATCTTTATGTTCCATCAGGTCGTGTGTTTTCATCATGTATGCTTCATGTTTTTTGACATGTATGTGTATGTTGTCTTGCTGCATATCATACATATATGTGTGTGTTCCTTTATGGTGCTGGTTTTCCATGGGATCTTGGATCCTAGGGGCTTGGGCACTCCCCATAGATCCTTTGTCATCCTATCTCTTCAACATTTGGACAATTAGACCCCTCTTGACATATTTTTCTACTTTACTATGAGTCTGAGCGTAACTTCATACTCTCACTAAAGTGGGGACAAAATGTAGCATAAAAGATTGTCACCCTTAAAAATTTCACACTATGTTTTGCCCCCCCTAAATTATTGACCCCCTAATTTCCTAAGATTATGTATTCCAAAGCCTATTTGTACCATTTTTCAATAAGCTGCAAGCACTAAATAAATGCATCCAATTCATATGTTACCCTTGACTTTCAATGTCCTAGAAATATGGGCTAGGACCCATACACCCTTGGGAATATGGGTCGCCCTTCTTAGAGAGGGACCATTTTTGGGCATGTTGTTGGCAACATTTTAACATTCAAATTTCAAATTTCAAAGTGTCAACTTTCAAGATCTAATTTATATGAAATTAGATAAATGCCTATAAATACCTAGTCTTTTCACCATTTGAAACTAGAACCATAATTAAGGAGAAAATACTATTGTCAAGAGCAAGTCAAGACCGATATTTCAGTGATTTATTGTAGAAATTCAAGATCCAAGCATTATATCAAAGTGTATGTGAGTTCATGTTATCAAGTTATCATTGTTTTGTGAAGGATAACCCTTGTTGTATGTCTCTAAAGAATTTAAGCATACAAGCAAAGAAAGATCCAAATCCTTGAGGTGATGTGCATGAATTTAATCCTTCAAGGAATCTATTGAAGGTTGGTGAGTTGCAACACTTTGTGATCTCATCACTCCTTCCTTTTAATCGTCTTTCATTGACATTGCCATTATGGAAGTGGAAACACTTACAGAGGGTTTGACTAAGGAAAGCCCCTAAATGGCCCACATTTTCTCTCACTTTGAATGTGCAAGTCATAGGTTTGAAGAGGATTAAAGGAAGCTTGAAGAAAAACTCTCCATTGTTGCATTTGAAGCCCTACATCTTATTAAATAAAAAAACCCACCTACAAAATTATCTGAAAACATTTTTTTAACTCTACAATTGGTAATCAGAAGCTCAGAGCCAACACCAAAGGACCCCAAGAGCAGTTTTAGAACCCCCTATTAGAGACCCATATGCCCCTAGGAATCTGAGTCCCCTTAGGAACACTAGAATCAACTTTTCATAGCAAGTACACTATCCTTTGCACTTCTCAGATCTATCAAAAATTGACTATTTTTGTTTATTAGTTGTTTAGATCTTGCATTTATCATATTAGGCAACATAGCCTAATTAGGCTAATCATTCCAAATCATTTCCAATCCATTCCTATCTTCAATTAGATATAGATTTAAGCCTGGTTTTCTCACCTTCTTGGTTGTAACTCAATCTAATCACCTTGTTGATCTACATCTTCTACTCACTGATTCTAGTAGTCTTCGACATTAAATCTCACACTGCGTTTTATAATTTTTCACTTCACATCTCAATAATTCACATCACACACCTTACACTTACTTCCTCCATCAATTCATCACACATATATACCATCCTCAACCTTGAAAATAATTAACAATGTCAGGTATGTACCTCAAATGTGAAAATTCAAATTAGGTCGACACCAAAACATTCCCATGATGGAGAGGAATGAAGGCAAACCACATCACACCTTAGCTCAGACCTAAATCCACATATGCATGCTACACCATGCTTCCACAATTCATGTAAACACCCAAGGTCAGTTGAACCTATGTTGACACCATTAAAAATTTAAGTACTTGCTTCACCAAATCCAAAGATGACTCACAAAACACATACAACACTTAAACATTTAAAATTCTATTACTCATGGATGTATTTTCTAGCTATAATAAAATCCACATTACACTTGAAGATAGACATATAATAAAATTTATTTCTTCTTGGGGTAAATTATACTAACAAGTTATGCCTTTGTGTTTGAAGAATATTGTGGTGACCTATCAATGAGACACTTGTAATATTTCATGATAATATAGAAAGCTATGTAGATGACTTATTAGGAAAGTAAGAAACTAGAACTAAGCATCCTGAAATATTACAATAAATTTTCAAAGATAGGGAATATAAAGTTTGTCTCAATCCTAAGAAGTGCATATTTGGTGTCCCATCAAGAAATCTATTAGGATTCATCATTTATAGAAGAGATATATAATTGGATCTTGCTGAAGTAAAAGTAATTATAGAAATACCTTCACCATATAATATTGAAAAAATATAATTTATAGGGAACACTTTAGGCTATATGTGTATTCATTTCTTAGTGTGTAGATACATGGAAACCATTGTTGAATCTCCTATAGAATAACTTAGATCATAATTGGGACGATCCATGTCAACATTCCTTCAATAAACTAAATCATTATCTCACCAATCCACCAATTCTCATGGCCTTATGCTAGCCAAGCCATTGATATTTACATTTTAGCTCCATAAGTTAATTTAGGAGCCCTATCAAACACAAAATTGGTTGAATATGGGTTAAATACACATATATGGAAAGGGAACTCTTAGTTTTGGTCTTTGCTTCATATAAATTAAGACACTACATAATAAATCATTAAAATAATTTGATTACCAAAATTGACCCTCTCAAATTTATATTTTATCAAAAGCAATTGAAATTGGGAGAATGTGTAAGACCCCTCCATTTTGCTCTTTTGATTGAACAATGTTCTGTTTGGTTATGTCTTATTTTATGTTTGTACTTTGACTTAGAACTCGGCTGCTATTAGATCGCTATCTGTTAAGCGATGTGAAGGTGGTATTTTGATGTGATGGTTTTTGATCTTGATGTTATCATTGTGACATGCTTTAGATTAACATAGGTGATATCTGAATTAATGATGTATTATGCCTTGAATTAAATTATTATGTTAGATTTGTTAGTTAGTTGCACTGTATTGGTGAAGGGGATGGTATCGCATCACTCACTTGCGAGTGCCCTATGATTCCATGATTTCCTCTTCACGATGTGTTTTAATTATGATATATATATATGCATGTGGATATACTCTTTGTTCGCAAGTTGACAGGTACAGGACATCGACTCCACCTGGTTCCACAGGTTTGAGCTTGTCCATTGCCCAACGGTATTTGATTGAGAGATAGTAGCTAGGTTTTCTGTGCCAAGTCGTCACCCTCGTCCTAGTATGTCGTCAGGTGTTAGTCAGGTTGTGTTGCTTAGAATATTGTTCTCTCTCTTCATTTATTTAATTACAAGTTGAAAGGGTAATTGAATGGTTTTATGCACATAAGTTGTTGATTAATTTGATCTAGAATTATGTTAGTAAGGTAATTTATTTTATTATTAATTTAATTTAATTAATAAATAATTTAATCGTTGATTAAATCTATTTTATTAATTAATTAAATTTATGATGTTGAAATAAGTTAAGTTATTGTTTTTGAAGTTATTGTTATATTGGTTGAAATTGAAAATTAAAAGAAAATATTTTAAATTTCATTTTAGACAATTTGAATTCAAAAAATTGAAATTAGAGATATTTTCTATTTCTGTTTTCTAAAATTTATGAGGGTCGGTGCATGATATTTTTGAAGAATTTCCTTATTATTGAAATTTTCTTCACAATTTTGGGGATCATGAAGTTTTAAAAATTGGAAAATAGAGGAGAGGAGGATTTGTGCATTTTGGCGGGTTTTGGATTGAAGCTGTGAAAATTGCAAATCTGAAGAGGGAATCTGTTGAAAGAGTTGGAATCTGAGGAGGAACTCAAAGCACCATAGTCAACCTTCAAATTTTAATCCAGGTTTTCTTCTTGTTTAATTTAGTGTTCATTTTGGGAATTCCATGGTTTCATTGTGTTGTTTGAAACATTTTAATCCTCAGTTTGGGTTGCAAAGAAAACCCATTTTGAATCTTGTTTTCAAAACTTGAACTTGTATTTGAAAGTTAGATTTAAAAAAAAAGAAAAGAAAGAAATGTTCTTGACTTTAAATAAATGTTTGGTTCTATTTATTTCTCAATTTGAATGGGGTTTTGTTAAATTCATATATACATGTATATATACATATATAGTTATATATGTATACATATATATATTGTTAAATATTTTATTTAGGGGAAGGTTATGCTATCAAAAATTATGCAAAAAACCCTTCATGAAAGGGCACGAATTTCAAGATCCATAGGAAATTTCATTTAAAAAGAATGCTATTCAAAATCCTTTTTTTATAAAATAAAATTTTATTTTTTGATGGGTTAAGGCAACTGGGGCTCGACCCATAGCCACCTCCATGGGAGGCACTGTGGGGAGCCGCACCAGCCGCCCCCATCAGCCCTGCAGTGGCTTGGCACCGCCGCCACCACAGTGGTGGTCAACTATGCTAAGCATAGCCGAGCCACCCCTGTGGGTGTGGCTGTGCACAATCGTCGGCGTCCCTAAGGGTCGGCTCCGCCTCCGCTAGCGCTTTGTGCCACTCACGCTGCTGCCGCTTAGATATTTCGCGATCAACGCCCTAAACAAACACCCATCCTTAGCGTGCGGCTCGAGGTCTGTGCAAATCAACCCTAAGGGTTGGCGCGCGGCCTAAGGTCTGCACGGATCAACCCTAAGGGTTGGCGCGCGGCCCAAGGCCTTATGAGAGGTTCAAATAAATATTAAAATTGTTTTTTTAATATTAAATATTATGTGTTATAATATTAAAATAATATTATATATATTTAATATCTGATATTATAGGTATATAATATTGTAATATTAATTTAGTTTTTTAATATGTACTGAGTTGCATAATTGTATAGTTGGGAAGATAATTTTAATAAATATGTCTTTTTTTAAATATATACATATTAAAATGGATGAATAAAATAATAGCATAATTTCAAATGTAATTGGAATTTTTTTAAAGTATTATGCTATAGTTGAGAATATAAATTTTAAAATGTTAAATTGATTAATGTCATGATTTAAATGTATTTGAGGGATTTTAGATTAATGCATAATAGTTGAATCGACGAAATGATTTTAGAATATTATATTTGAAAAGATAAATATTGAATCTAAAAGAGATGTGTTTAAGAGCAAGATGGATGATTTTAAACGATGTATTTTTGCAAAGGACCAATAGTATTGTTTTAGAATGGGGTAAAAGCACAAAGTTGTGTCACACTTTCAGCCAACATATCAACACAATTGAATTAAGTATTTCTAACTAAAAATCAATTTTGATCAAACATATGACCTAGTAAGATTCATTCTAGCTAAGTTAGATACTTCCACAATTTCTTCAACTAAAATTGTTGGCTAAAAATATATGGAGCACCACTTTGAGTCCAATTTACCAAACAAAAAAAATGATTTGAAAAACTTGAAGTTTTAATAACTCCTAGTCATGTAAATAATTTTTTTTTAAAAATGTAAAAATACCCTTTTGTAGATTCATAAGTGTAGTTTTCAAAAATATATTTATTTTAATAGTTTAATTATTATTTATATTTATATTTTTATTTATACTAAAAGTAGGTTATTAACAAAAAGTATTAGGTTGATTACCATGCCAAGGAAAAATACTAAAACTTATTAAAAAAAATTGAAAAAAATATGATGCACTAGATAAAAGAATCTATTTCAAGATGGTATATTTTTTTTTCCATTTTAGATAAATATTTAATATGAATGTTGACGTCCGATGGAAACAGTTGTTTTTTCTTCACGCACATTTTAATATTTATATACAAATATATATTTATCAAAATTGGAAAAAAATATATCCATGCACTAAAGTTTCAAGTTATAAATACACAAAATTTGTAAGAAAAAAAATAAAATTTACTATAAAAAGTTTGACATCCCGTGCAACTTTATTTTTCAACATTTTATCAGCAACTAAATTATAGTGTTAATTTATGAAAAACTAGTTTAAAATAATTTTTTAATTTCGTATAAAAAATACAAACATAAAATATACTAAAAAATACATATTTTACTAGTTTACATCATTTAAAAATTCGAAACATATATGCTACTTTTTAGTGATTCAAGTTTAAAAGTTGGATCAACATTGACCATTTCCTTTATAAAGTGTGACACAACTTTGTGCTTTTACCCAATGATATTTTCTGAATAGTTGAAATAAAGGGTTAGTTTATTATTATTTAAAAAGCAAGTAGTGAAATTAAATGATTAGTGTTAATTTCTCCTTTATTTGAAAAGACGTATTTTTAATTTAGTTTTATTGATGCAATAAATTACTGAATGTAATGAGGAAATAGATTTAGAATATCCAAAAGTAGGTTCTTTCGATTGCCTTCAGTGAACATTTCCTTTGGGTTCTTGTTTGGGGAAATGGGTTAAGTGTCTTTAATCTGTAAGTCTTCCAGAAGACCCTAGAGGTTGGAGGTCGTCGTTTTGTGATGTCAACCTGTTATAAATTTTCTTGGGTAGTGCATGGTGTCTAAGTCAATTAATTACCCGGTTTCCATGAACGGGGATGATTTGTGCCTCCTGTGTAAGGAGTGGCGTTGTTATCATTGTTACCTCCAGAGTTGGAGTGAGTTCTTTTTATGTTTCCTCCTAGAGTTGGAGTGGTCATGATATCTTGTTCATATGCACTTTGGCACCCTTGATGTTTGGATGGTATGTGTGTTGTCAAGTAGAAGAGTGACTTTTGTAGGGGCCAGAGCCCAAAGAGGTAAACTGGATAACCTACGGGGGTGGTTTAATCAAGTGATAACTAAAACAAAACTTAGAAGATTAGGTGGTACTTCTCACTAATCAAGATAATTATGCCTCACTCATAGACACAAGGGATCGTTTAGACTTGGGATGAGTGGGAAGGCTTGGAATGGCAAGGTCATCTATCTTGTCTGTACAAAAGGTATTTGATTCCGCATGAGTGAGTATGGGGGCCAGGATTCGGCAGAGGTCACCAGGATAACCCTTAGTGGGGGCCGAAGCCTATGAAGATTCCCAGAGGACAACCCATGATGAGATGTGTGATGACACTCTGTCTAGGACAACAGTTGGTATTTGATTTTATGGGTATGGTTTCTTTAACATACCTGATGTGACCATAGTTGGTATTCGATTATTATGTGTATGGTTCTTGTAACATACTTGACCTACTTTATATCTGGAAGCAATGTGACCATGTTAGAGTTGTACTTGAGTGGTACTTGTGTTGTACTTATGTTGTACTTGAGTGGTACTTGTGTTGTAATTATGTTGTACTTGTGTGGTACATGTGATTGGTTGAGTCAATTGGTTTAGTTATGTTTTAGCCTGTGTCTAGAGGTAGATGGTCTTGGTTAGGATTCCTTGCTACTATCTCCTAGCACGGGGGGTGGGCCTTTGGGTTCCACTTGGTTGGGTGGCGTGCACCTAAATCCGTTGGGTTCTTTCTTCATGTTCGTGTGGACGAGATTTCCAGTTGGAGAGCTCGTGGGATTCAATTTCAGTGCTTGCTTTATTTCATTTCAGTTGATCTTGTATTATTTTACCCCTCATTTGATATCGAGGTGGAAGTTGTAATTGTAACCTTATTTATTTGTCTTGCCTCATTCGGGGAATGAGAGATGTAATCTTATTGTTTAATTGTGAATAATGAAATTGAAAGTTAGCTCTTATGCTTTGATGTATTTATCTTGTATGGAATGTATGCATCCTTGTTATCTTGAGTTGATAAATGTTATGGATTCATTTTTGTTGTTGTGGGTTAAGAGGTAATCTCAATCTCGTAACCTTAGGGGATTTTTGCAATGGGTAGAGAACTTGTATATTAATTGTACTTAAAAAATAAAATTAGTTCGTTTAAGTAGTTAATTGCAACTCGCTCTAGGGTTGCGTGGCGAGGCGCTACAGAATGGCTGAGTGGGTTATGTTTCTTAGTGATTTTTATATTGATTATATTGATCAAAATAAAATCAAGGGATAATTAGTGGTAGATTAATTAGTGTATTTATAAAAACCTAACCTTTAACATAAACTTTCCAGATAAAAATATTCTCACTTTTGAAGAATCACCTAAATTGGAGCTATACTTCAATAGTTCCATTAACACCCATGGCTTAGGGGCAAGTATATTTTTCCTCAAAAAATAGGGTGACCTCATACCAAAACATTTAAAATTAGGTCTCCCTATGCCAGAAATATTATTAAGTTCAAAGCTTTAATTTTAGGCCTCAAGCTCATAGTTCAACTGAACATCACACACTTGTAAGTTTTTGGTGATTCCCAACTAGTCATAAAACATGTTAAAAAGTAACATCAAACTAAGGATGATGAGTTCATTCAATACAAGGGACTGGTTGAAATACTTAAGTGATATTTTAATTATATTTAGTTTGAAAAAATAGATTGTATGAATAATAGAGTATTTGACACAATGGTAGCCATTGGCTCTCATCTTATTATGCAGTGTAATGTCCCATTTTAAATAAATTTGTGTGGAGATAGAAACCCATTCCTTTATCTTTTGGTAAGTCAACATTGGTCAATTTATCCTTTTTTTATCCCTATCTTCCTAATTATTGAGTGTTTTATTTGAGCTCCTATGTCTAATTCTTTTTCAAGGTTTCAAACTTCTCTTTACCAATATGCCTTTCCTTGACTTCATGACTCTTCTACTAGTGGCATCCATAATGTAGCATCCTTGACCCCCAAACTTTTAATTTCCCTCCTTTTTACTCATTTCACCTCAAATACCCCTTTGCATGACCTTGGGATGCCATTAATGTAGATTTGATTGTGTTAATTCTCCTAGATACGATCTTTCTTGCCTAAGAAAACATGATAATATTTTCTTTAACAAATTAATTGGCACTTGTAAGGTGAGTGGTGGATATGGTGACATTCAATTTATTATAGTGGTTTTATCCCTATGACTCCTAGGTCATCATGAATCCTAGAAATTATTTCATTTGAGACCATAGGTTTAATGCTTTATTAAAGGTTAATCATATTCTTGAGAGATACAATCTATCTACCATCAAACCCTAATACATACTATTTAAAGAACGTGTTATTTAAAGTACAAGATCCAAGGACAAAACCCTATGATCCAACAAAGTGACCTCATATAGTGGTTGAGAGGTAACTCCATTATTATATATTTCAACTATGTTGAATTCAATATGTTGGTAGACTGCTATTAATAAATCATCAAGTAATTTTATTTTTTTACTACTTTTGTGCTCGTTGTACTTGCTACTATGATAATTTTTATTTGTTTCTCATATTGAATAATCAAATAAAATTATTTGAATTTATTAATAAGATTGAGATATTTATCAAGTTTTCTCTTTGTATCTTTTAAATGTAAGTACTATTGATCTTGTGAACTTGTGATTTATCAGGATATTATTATAAATTACTTGGTGATATTTATAAATTGAAAGTAAATCCTTAAGGACAAATATTAGGGTTTAAAAATAAATTTTATAGGTTTGTGAATTTTAATTAAACAATGATGTTACCTCATAATATCTATTAGTATTATTACATTGGTATTAGAGCTAAGGTCTCAAGGTTGAGCCCTGTAGAGTGTGGTGGGAAATAATGTCCTTATTGGTTGAAAAATTGGTATGCTAGAGTGGTACATATTCTTGTTGGATAGTGTGAATAGGTGAAAAAGTGATTTTGATCAACTTAATTCAATTTATAGAAAAATGATTGCAATATTCAATAAACCCAATTCAAATTATCAAAATTATATAATCTCATTGAAGCATGTGTACATCAAAATAAAAGCAATAATAACATAAATCAAATCAATCTAATCTATTTTACCTCCACCGAAAGTGCCTAGCCTTAATCCATTGTAAAGTATAATATTATGCTATTATGATGATATGTGGATTGCTCATAAAACCTTAACATAACCTTGTTAAGAAAAAGTGAGATAAATGATGTGTAGTATGTATGCAATATTCACCAAATTCAAAGAGGGATTGAATGATCAAATGATGGATGATTTATAGATTTCAAGGATATTGAATCAATGGTGTGATATGTGAAATGAGATCAATGGATGAGGATTATCGAGAGATTAGGAGGAGCGTGTATGAGGTTGCATGGAGAGATGAAGTAGAGTGAGTGAGAGTTAAGTAGGGTTTTAGTTCAATCCACTCATTGAATTTAGCAAAGATCACTAAATTTAGCTTTGGTATCTAAATTTAAGATTAGAAGAATAAAGATAGGATTCTCTACAATTAGGAAATAAATAATAATAATTTTATTTATTTTTAGAGGAATGTGCAAACTACATAAATTAAAATAATTTATTTAATTTTGGAAGAATAATTAGTTAATTAAATAATATAAAATTATTTAATTAATAGTGATGAAAGGGGTGATGAATGATGATTGTAAAAAATGATGAATTTAGAAGAATCTATTAGATATTTCTAAGTGTCTACATTTTTCTCCTCTTTGAGACAATGTACCTTGTTGCATTTTTTTAAAAATATATTATTGATATGGAAAAATTGGTGATGATGTGCCCCTTTTTTCCCCAACAAATGAAGGGATTGTTGAAAATCCAGAATACAACGAGGGGGGGTGTATCAGTATTCCATAAAACCACAATAAAATCCACTTAAATATTATCAAAATTTTGACTAAATCAACAAGAGAGAACATAGAAACAATTAAATGCAACCATACACATGAACACCAGGATTTTTATGTGGAAAACCCAAAATGGGAAAAACCATGACGAGGGTTAACTCACAATATATTATATCTGGATACAAAATATTACAGGGCTCACTACCAAGACTCACTATCCTTAAAAGGCTCATTGTTTGAGTACAAAAGATGGCTAACCACCAAGATACAATGATAATGGATCACTTCCAAAAGATTGAACTCATAGGATACACCTTCAATGTGCAGGGTTCAGTTCCATTGAAGCTTAGAATAAGAAGTACTGCCTCACACAACAGTCACTCAAAAAAATTGTATTGATCACAACTGGTAAAGAATTTAGGCTTTGATCTTCTCCTCTATTCACATTCACTTCTCCTTCTCGCTCTCATGTACATCTCTCTTCTATCTTTCATCTTATATATACAAGTATATATTATTCATCAATTAGGTCGGCCTAATTAGATGGACACAAAATAATCAAAGCCTTCTTCATCAGCACCATATAAGATTTAAATATTTTATCCACGTATTTTATTATACCAAGTTGGCTATCATCCATAAAACGTAACTAGTCTTCATAATATATTGCATTCGTTGAGTTGGCCAAGACTAGAACGCAATTATCTAAACCAAAAAAAATCCTTAAAGAAAACACCTTCTAGATCTGATAACACATTAATTTCCCATCATACTTCCAACAAAGAGACAATAAAAAAAACTGCAACATAAGAATGTTCACCTTAGTAGAATGTGGAGCCTCCCACATAATAGTCCACACACAAAACAATAGTAGGATACAAAGTTAAACTCTATCAGAGATAACTTTGTGCTCACAACAAAAGACGTATCAAGATCTAGGATATAGATTTCTGAATGAGTCAATAAAACATGGTTAAGATATTAGAGTCATATTAGATCTTACGGTGAATTCCAAACTCAAATACCCACACACTGATCCATCACAAAAGAGTATTACCGATAGAGAACAATTTTTGATAAATCAAGTAGACTTCCCATATAGTTATCACCATGTTGACATCAATGAAAACATAGGAACAACCAACACAACCATCCATACTTCATGCTCATGTTGGAAAACTTCCAACAATCTGCCCCTTTGGCATTGACGAAAACATGTATGACAAAAACATTTTCCAGTATACCGCAACTGAATACTCTGACTACTCCCCCTATCAAAACTATTCTTCACAATAATATTTTTCCTCTATGTCTCTATCTCTTTATCTCTTTATCTCTCTCCCTTTGACATCAATGAAAAAGGAAGGGGTTCGGTATATATGTAAATATACATCAAAATGTAACTAGAAAGATATGAAAACAAGCTTGAATTAGCCTGAAGAAGAACCTCTTTGAATCTCCAAGATAGCCTTCCACGATGCTTTACCTTCTTCCCATGAACCTTTTGCACTGACAAGAGTCTTGTAAAATAGCTCAAGTTTAGTTAAGGACTCTACACCATCTGTTAAAGTATTGGGACTAAGATCAATCGCTGATAATTCACCAATACAACCAAGAGCAATAGAAACATAAGTAAGTTTGAGTTTAATCATGTCTCTGAGTGCCACAAACTTCTTGATAACATCTGTCCTTCGATCCTGTAGAGAGATGAGTTTGTCCTAAAGCTGTACAATGTATTAACACCTCTAATTATCTTTATCTTCTGCTAATGTGTATGTATCTACCTGAGTGCTCAACTGGGACTCGCTCATCCTTATCTCATTTCTCATATCCAGTGTACTGCTAGATCAATCTAGGCAAAAATAAAGTAGTTCCTGTGCCTCATCTATCCATAAAGATTCATCACAAAAGAGTATTACTGGCAGAGAACAATTTTCGATAAACCAAGTAGAATTCCCATATAGTTATCACCATATTGACATCAATGGCAACATAGGAACAACCAACACAACCATCCATATTTCATGCTCATGTTGCAAAGCTTCCAACATGGATGATGATTGGGTGATAGGTGCCCCTTGAGAGATTGACTAGAAAAAAATAATTTTTGGGTCGAGCTCACGATAGGTAAAAATGATAGGTTTAGAGAAGATGAAGATGAAAATTAGGTTTAGGTTAGCAAAGAAATAAATCAAGAAAGGTGGGTTTTGATGAAAATGGGATGAGGGTGAGTGCGATAGAGGTAATCTAGGGTTCACTTGCTTATATATAATAGTGTATTTGAATCCCTATGCGATACATTTGATATGAAAAGTGATGCATATGATAGTGTCTGTTCACATCTAAGAAAGTGTGTCACATTTAAAAAATTGGTTCACATTTTATTATGATAAAGTGACACTTTTTAAAATAGGCTTGCATATGATTTGGATGAATGATGCATTTGATTGTTAGGTTTTCATTTGATTCTAAAAGGTCACATTTAATAATATACCTAGTGAACTTAGGTATTTTCCTAATTTTTGACAAATTGACATTATGTGCACTATGTTTGTAGGCTACTCTAGAGCCCATCATGTCGAGGGAGTGACATCCTACAGTATTGTAGTGGATTGACTTCTTGAGTGAGTTGGATCAAGGTTTTCTTGGTGTTGTTGACTTATTTCATATTGTATACATATCAAAGATCCAAGCACACAGGGTGATAATGACCACCATCCTGGCAAGGTGGAATAGTGAGAGATCAACATTCATCTTACTACTAGAGAGGAAATGATCACCTTAGAGGATGTATGGAGAATATTGAGGATCCTCGTTCATGGTGCCTAGGCTATATATAATATTGATATTGGTGAGGAGGCTTTAGAGTGAGTATTCCATGATGATGATCTTAATATTGAGGATGGAAAGATGGACTTGAGATGAGGGATGGGGAGATTTAATGATCTCCTATTGGTGCTAGTAGGTTTTATTTGTGATATCATTGTTCTAGATCATCGATCTCAAGGACTTTTTGCTGGCTAGGGTACATCTTAGGGAGGGTTTTATCATGTGGTGTTTTTTAGTATGGAGGCCATATGTTTTGGCTCATTTATATCATGATATATATCAGGTAGATTATTGACATGTCACTAGCTTATCATGTGGTGTGACTTTACTACATGTTTAGGTATAGGAGAATATTTCCATCACTTATCCTTTGGGATATGTTCCTTGACAATTTGGTTTCCTATATGTGTATACCTATGATGATTCTTTAACACATCACCACTTAGGTGAGTTGGATTACTGGAGGCAATATATTGATGACATGGTTTAGTTTATTTGGAGGTTGTGGATTCTATGTGAGGTATGGTATGATGATGTGAGACATCTTGTATAATGTAGATAGAGTAGGTGGTTGATTGGCTAAACTCCACATATCATTGCGAGATATTTTCCTAAGACAATCAAGTGTCAGTTTGGGGAGATATAAGGTGCTCCTATTGACCTTGCCATGTTTTGTAAAAATCTATGAGGGATTGGAGACTAGAGGGGCTAAGATAGTCCCATAGATAACAATAGGAAAATTTCATGGACTTATGCCAATTCAGTGGACATGGACAATAGAAATTGAATGTGGGGACTACCCTTAATTATAATCTCTAGTAGGCAATACATCGACTAATTAGATTTACAAACCCTGATGTGGATCCATGAGGAGAGTGACATGGGTTCTCAAGCCATATGCAACTTTTAGGCTAAGAAAACTGGTAGATGGAGGTGGTGGAGGTGGCTAGGGACTTGGGCAGGGCGAGGTGGGGGAGAGACGTGATTATGGGAGTGGGAGAAGGATCAAGGGGAGGATATAAAAGATGATGGAATTGAAGAGGGGAGGAGGAGGATATGGGTGTGCATATTTGAGGCACACTATCAAAGAAAGAATAGGCTCATAGGGAGAGGGATAGCCTCTCAGTTTAGCTAGCCTAAAGGATGAATGAGAGAGATGTCAAGATAACTCAGTACCAATAAGTAGAGTCTTAGCTACCATAAGTGATAATTGAGAGGGATACAAATAGATCATGGTGATAAAAAATTGAGGCTTTAGGTGGAGGTGGAGGAGGAGTCGCTATGGCTCAATATGTAGGAGATATGAGGAGGCTTAATCAGAAGGTGACCTATTATACGACCATATGAGATGGAAGTTTCAGTAGAGAGGAGGGAACCTAGCTTCTTAGTGAGGAGTCGATTGAGAGCATCACCATCCATGAGACCAAAGGGGAGATCAAACATGGGGGGTTCAGTGGGATGACCACCATTGGTTCCACCACAACCACGAATGCAACCAATACAACTGATAGTTTAGGATCCAAGGGAAGAATAAGTTGTTCCTCCTCATCCACCCTCTCTTGGTCAATCAAATGGTGGAGGGAGTTCCATGTAGATTCTTTTTGTGTAATGGCATGAATTTGCACCCTAGAAAAATTTCCCATTTCATCACCCCTACCTTAGAAAGGTAAATTCGATGATGCAAAATCCTTCACTGCCACCTTGCTCCATCCACCTAGCTGCATCTTTTTGTGTTGATGGAGGAATTTTTGTTGGGGATGCACGTGCACCATGTGGACGTCCATGCACTACGTTGCTATCTTGACAAGATTCCTACCACTAGAATCAACAAAAATGTTACATTTCCTATTGGGTGCAAATTGTAATGTCTCTTGCTTTCCTTGATTGATGAAATTTGAGCCTTCTACCTAGCTTTTGCTAATTCAAATCTATCAATTCTCATTATTTCACTCTCTTGGACTTTCTCTTGGCTTATATTCACTTGCTTCACTCTCTCTTACATTCTACTCTCATTATCTT
This sequence comes from Sequoiadendron giganteum, assembly GCA_007115665.2. Lineage (NCBI taxonomy): Eukaryota > Viridiplantae > Streptophyta > Pinopsida > Cupressales > Cupressaceae > Sequoiadendron > Sequoiadendron giganteum. The sequence continues at coordinate 372,629,354 of CM021109.1, read as the reverse complement.
ACTTCTACACCACTTCTCTTGGCTCCAACACCACACTCTTGTTGTGACATCATTTTTATTGGAGGATCGTCAAACTTATTCCTTCTATTATTAGCTTTGAGTGCTCGTAGTTAAGAAGGTGATATTGCTCTTTTTTGTCCATTTGCATCATCTTGTTTATTGAGTAGCATTTTGGTTGTTTGTGCTCTCTATTTAGTAGTAATATTTCCTTTCTACTTTCTCTATCACTTTCTACACTTTGTGGCTATCTGGTTATTCATGGAGGTGGGAATACCAAAACAAGGTCTGACTAAGGTAGACCTTGAACACAACCCAATATTTTTCTCATTTATGTGTGTGTAAGTATGTTCGAGTAGAGCTAGTTGAAGAATCAAATCGTGGGAAGCTCGATATCACTTTCTATCCCTTCTTTGTCATTTCTAGAATAGTCTATTTACTGCTTTTTGTGCTCTTTTCATATTTTGTTAAAACATAAAACCTTAAACAATCAAATAGTTAAGTAGGCCTTTGGTGTTTTTATCTGTTCTCTGGACCTCTATTCATACAAGACACCAATGCTTCCTTGAGACACCAGAACCCTGCGCTGGAGTTTGAGATCCATGTTGTCATCTTAGACAATGTGTTATCTAGGCAATAGATCGAACCTTTGAAGTCAGCTCTTCGGACCTTGTGAACATCTAGTTTTAGCAAAAGGAAAGTGATAAGCTATTTTCCCTTCCTTTTTAGCCTCAGTACTTTGTCCTTTTCAATATGTCTAGTAAAACAAAGGTAGTTTAGGGAAGCTCATTCCTTGGGGCTCTCCCATGACCTAGAGTCTCGGGGGTGATGGGTCCCCCTTCTCTACACTTTGTATTTATGATGTATATATATTTTTTTGTAGATTTTTTTTTGATATACCTATAGGTAGATGTATTTGTATATTCATGGCTCTTGGTAGCCCTTGTACAAATATTTTTATATATGGAAGATGTATCATGACGCATTTTTTGATATATATATGAGATGAAATTTTTCTATGCATGTAATGTGATGCATATATGTGATGTTATTATTTGAATGTGATAGATATCTATGTGATTCAATATATGCATCTTGTTATTTCTATTCTATTGTGTGATGGTATATGATGAATGGATTATGATGATGCTTAGAGTAAATGATGACATGATATGATCCTATAATTTTTTTGTATTTTTGATGATGTTTATTATGACCTATACGATGGATATATCATCATGCTATGATTGGTGATGCTAAGTCCCAATTATTCTATTGTTATGGATGCAATATGTATGATGTTATGATGGTACTCATGATTTGTGTATATAGGAAGCGATGGGTTTTTTATTTGTTTGTGTCATGATACTTGGATAGAATAGTTAGTATGATGAGTAGAATAGAAGAAATGATTGATAGATGGATAGATGAATAGGTGGGTAGATGAATGATTTGATCAAATATCAATAAAAAATACAGTTATTATGTTGATTTGGGATTTTTGGTGGAAAATAGGACGGGAAAATGATTTTTCTTTTTATTTTAGTTATTCTAAAAAATATAGAGATAAATCATTATTTTGATATAGAAATTAGACACTATGTGCCAAGGTATGAAGAACCAAAACAAGCAGGAGAATCCTTATTCATAATAGACATACAAAAACCTTTTTTATATGTGAGAGAGAATAAGCTCAAAGAAAGACATGCCTATCCATAAAAGGTATGAAGAACCTGATATGCAACAATCATTTTTTATTCTTGTAGCTACCTCAAGACAAGTATTTTCCATGGTAGTATTATAAGAATTTCCCACAAACAAAACATATGAAACCAATGGATATTCTGCATTTGTGCTTCTCTAGAAAAACCAAGATGTTGAGGATCAAGGTTGCTTTAAGATTTGTAGAATGAGACAAAAGATAAATAAAAAGAAAACACCGACACAAAAAACATATCAAACCCATCATATCTCTTGCCAAAGAGGTTGTAGTTGTTATTTGGGATAATTACTATTGTAGGAATGATATGTCCATTAAGGAAGTGATTTGTATGTTGACTTAGATGATTTAGGCAATTGATATGTAGGTAGTGGGTTTGTTTTGGCAATGATTGATGCTTGCAAAATTTCATGAATATTATAGGTTTCGATGATTGCCATACTTCATTTTGGTTAGTTTTTCAAAGGTGTGTGTGATGATAAGTTTACTATGGGGGTAATTTTATTATGAATGGGTGAGTTGTGTTGATTTGTTTATGTTGAAATATTTGGAATATGTTAATATTTTTAGGATTTTGTTTGAGTATTTGAGGTTATTTTTTGAGCTTTTTGGGATATCTAATGTTTTTGTATTTATGGAATATCTGCTTTTTTATTTTAATTTCTATGAATATTTGAGGCTGTTTTTTATCCTTTCGGGATATTTAGATGTTTTTGAATTTTATAATATTTGGATGTCTTTGGATTTATGAAATATTTAAATGTTTTTGGATTTTGTAATATTTGGATATTTTTGGATTTTTAGAATATCTAAATATTTTTTGATTTTGTAATATTTGGATTTTTTTGAATTTTTTGAATATCTAATTGTTTTCTATTTAAAAATATTTAGATGTTTTTGGATTTTTTATTATTCAAATCTTATTTATATTTTACAATATTTGGATGTTTTTAGATTTTGCATTTTAAATTAATGAAGAAGGATCCAATTTGATCAATAGGTTTAGGAAAATTCCCTTGGTTAGGTGTAGGATAATTTGATTATGGACTAAGTGAAGTGGTCCTAGGATGATACTAGGTGAGATGGGTAATACTAGATACAAGTAAATTACCAAGCCATGCTAAGTGTGCAAGCGAAAATATGATAGGTGAGTAGATATATTTGAATGGAATGTTGGTTTTATCATGGATGGAATGAAAAATAATTTGATAGATGATAAATGGTGCTCATTACATATTATACCTATTTTCTAGGTTTTCACCAAGGTGCTTGTCCAAAGCACCATCAAAGGTTTTCACTAGAGGGCCTGATTTTTTATCTTTACTATTTTTTCCTTTTTTATATTTTTTTATATTTTAAATACACATAATACTTGTTTTCTAGGTTTTCACTATGGTACTTACCCAAGGTTTCACCAAAGTGGTTTATACCATTGGACGAATTATTTCTCTTTAATTTTTTATTTATTAGGATACCTCAAAGGGTAAAGATTGAAGTTTTTGAGATAATTGTTGTTGGTGGGATCTTGTAATGGCTCACCTTCAAGAATTTCTAGTTGATAGGCTCTTGAGCCATAACTCGCTATGACTATAAATGGTACCAACCAATTTGGTTCAAAATTCCCTTATTATCTTGATATAGCTAATTCTTTTGATTTTGCTTGAGGACTAGATCACCTATTTGAAAATTTTGGTTCTTGATCTTTTTGTTATAACTATGATATAGAAAGTTTTGGTATGCCTATAAATGATTTAATGAATTGAGATGTCATTCATTTAGAAACTCTAGCTCATATAATCTAGATATTTGATATTCTCTATTGTTGATAAGATGTTGCAATGACACCCTCAAAGAAGGAAGTTTGACATCTATAGGAAAGATTACCTCAGTACCATAGACTAGGGAATATGGTGTAGTGCTAGTAGGCATTTAGATGCTAGTACACTAATTCCATAAGGTGGGATTAATTTGGAGATTCCAGTCATGATTATCATCATCATTGTCAATATTCTTTAGGATCTTTAATATGGTTTTGTTAGACACCTCATCTTGATCATTACCCTAGGGGTAGTATGGTGTGGAAAAGTGGTGTTGGATATGGAATTGTGAACAAAGACTTTAGACATCTTGATATTTTAAAGGGTGTGCCATTGTTTGTGGTGGTGGAATGGGGGATACCATACCAAAAAAATAGATAGTTTAGGATGAAATTTTATATCTATTTTCTAGTGATGTATGTGAGTGGAATGGCTTGTATCCAATTTGTACTCAGTGGTAGTGATAAAGAATTATGACCGTTGAATGAGGCAGGGTCAATATTTCTTGTGAGGTCAAGTCCCCATTGTGAAGAGGTCCATAATGTAGTAATAGGTTGTGTAGAGTCCCTACTAGTGTCTAGTAAACTTAGTGGTGATCACACAATTCATAGGGGAAAACCTAACTAAACAATCCACTTAACATTTGGAAATACCTTCATTGAATTATCAACCAAAGCTAGTAAACTTGTGATGGTATTGGCACTGTATGTGCTTTCAAAGATTGGAAACCACCTAAAACAATCTAGTAAAGATATTTCAATTGCTAGAAAATCATAAACTGCAAAACAATAAAGAAAGTAAAATTGTTCCTATGGCTACATGTACCTACAATATAAGACTGTAGCTAACTATTGCTCAGAAGTGAATGCTGGAAATTTCCTAAATTGATGATCAAACCTATTCTACACTTAGAAGTACAACTCTAGTAATTACAATATGACTTATGAAATAGAGATTATTTATGCATCCATTAATAATTGAAAACACAAGAATCTGCTAACACAACTTACATTTATAAAGTAGCAACTAAAAACATAATGAAATAACTAAAAAGAAAGGAGTGAAAGATAGTTACCTTGAGTGGCCCTTGCTCAAGGAGTTGTCTTCATTTAATCTAAATCAAATCCAACTCTTAAGATCTAACAGAATCATAGTAACTTAAAATCATCATTGCAAAAATCTAGAATATCACATAAGATTCTGATCAAAGATCTTATTCATGAAATGATCATTACATAATAAACATAGTTTTTATTCAACTAAAAACTAAAAGAGAATATGATAACTGCTAAAAAATGATTGACTAAAAACTAACTAGCTAGGTTAAGACTCAACCAACATGCTATACATATAGGCATGAGGAGCTTATTCAAAATATGATTCTAAATTGAAACCTTTAATGACCACTCCCTAGATTTTAGAGGGTGACAAAGATTCAGTTAAATTTTAATGCAACTAGAAAATAAGAAGAATCCAAATTGGATTATGACTCTTTTTGTAACAAACTGAAATGTAGAACACTCAAAATCAGTTATGTTTAGAATCCCAATTGTAATAGGGGTCTTCCTTCTTTAGTGCCTTTACTAGTTGTCATAATGATGCATCATATCCTCTATTAAATGACTTCATGCTGTAGTCATCATGTTCAATTTATTTTGGGAATCCCCTATTTTGTTGTTCAGGAACTCCTTCGACTATGGGCTTCATGCTATAGTTGCTATGGGCTACAATACCTCCTCTAGCTGCAAGGGGTTAGTTCATAAAACATGCATACATACTAACTGTAATGATCTAAAAATCCTACAAGACTCGAAACAAACAGTTATTAGTTGTACTTGCAAGTTAGTTTAAACATCAACAATGAAATACATAAGAATATAAAAGAGAATAAAGTGAAATGGAATGATCTCACCAATCTTCTCTATTCCATGACTGCTTCCATTGCACCTTCTCAAGCCTTGCTGCAATGATGGATTGCTCTCAGATTTCTTTGTGAGCAAACTTCTCTAATGCCTAGCCTTAACAATGCCTTTGAAGGATTTAAAATATCAAACTATGCAAACTAGAAAACAATTTCTACTATGCAAATAGTAAATAAAAGTCTATGATCTCTAGAATGCCTATATCAAAAGTCTATTAGATAAATGATCATGGATCTGAAAATGAAATCAAGATTGTCATTTTATAGAAAATGCAATCTTGAATGGATGGACAAGATGAGAGATTGAGGAATACCCTAGAATCAAAGGTCAAGATTCAATAAGGCAACCTCAATTAGGGTTAGGGAAAAATACCCATAGGTGTAAATAAGATTTAATTAAATTAATTAAATCTAGACTGAATGTGACAATGGAGATGAAATTAGTAAAAATCAGAAGATAAGAGGATGAGATTTTAGAAAATCAATAATTTTGGAAATTACTTGATTTGTAGGAGAATATTTCCCTTTTGAATTAAATTAATTCAAAATAGAAGATTTTGTGAGGTAATTAGTAATTGATTTTCGAAATTAATTACTAAATGAAGAATTAGTGAGATATTTTTAAATGATTTGTTTTATTTAAAAATATAGAAATGTCACATGCCATAATTAAATAATTAAAATAATTATTTAATTTAGAAGAAGTAGTTAATTAATTAAATAAATAAATGAATTTATTTAATTAAGAGAGGATTTAGGAATTAGTGACATATTAAATAGATATATTAAAATATATCAATTTAATAATCAAGAAGACATTTATGATAAGGGTTACTTAAATAAATTGATGTCTTTATTTAATTATTAGAAGACTTAGATAATTAGTGACGTATTAAATTAAATAAATAAGATTTATTTATTTAATAATCATGAAGAATGAAAGTTTATGAATTAATTAAATAATCATGAACTATTTAATTAATAGTTGAATGTGGGTTAGGAACATAATTAAAATGTTATAATCATGTCATGATGAAAGTAGTAAAAATAATGCTTGCAGGTCTTGGTCATTTTTATGTGTCTACATTTGCCCCTCTTTGTCATAATGCAGCTTGTCGCATTGTGGCAAAGAAAACAAGTCCAGAATATGCCCCAGCGGAGGTATGGAATGCCTATGCCGCCTCGGGAAAATTTTTGAATTTTGACGGGGGGTCAGAAAAATTTGAAAAATATCTCGACTAGCTCAATTGATGACTAGGAAAGTGATGGCGTGATCCGATTTAGAAACAAAGAATGTTAAGATAGCCAAAATGCTAGTCAAAGGTGGTCAAATGAGCCTCCCGTAGGGCCCACTAGGTCAAAAAGATCAAACCAAATGTCATTTTCATATTTGCATATAGAATTTTCTATAAACCAGAGTTCTGAGAGACGATGGTGATCCCTATGACTGCACACTGTGGATATCGCGTGCACACATTTTGAGGACCCGAGGGCATAGGGGCACCGGTAAGTACCCTATCCAACTTGTCAATTTTTAAATTTTTTGCATTTATGAGGGTAAAAAGGGGGGATAACAATTGCGGTGTGACACAAATGCTATCGCAAAAGACGCAATCGCCTTCGCGTTCACCGCATTTTCTTGCATCACGACGCAAGCGCGATGGGTAGATAGGTCTATTTTGTGCGATTGCACATTTGCGAGAGTGAACGACGCAATCGCATTTTTGCGATGCAAGTGATAAATTTGCGACGCATCTACTTAAATTCTGACGCAATCGATAGCTTTGTGACGCATTTGTTAATATGTGATGCATTTGATAAGCCTAACAACGCATTCATTGTTAGATCGTGCATTTGATAGATGAAATGACACATTCGATGTTTGATTGCGCATTTGCGGTCAATGCAACGCAATTGAAGTTGACTAGAGTTGACTTTTTGTTGACTTGTGTCGAGCTTAACTTTTTGTACCCTTGACTTGCTAGTAGTACAAAACTTTCCATAATGCTTCTCAATATGTTCTAATCCTTGGCCCTTTCCTTGTGCAGAGTCGGCTTGTGCCGATTTATACCCGAGAGTTCTGGCCAGCTACTTATGCTTTTCGAGATCGTCTCAGTGATAGACAGAGGTAGAGGCTAATGGCCCTAGGCCTATACCATGTGACATACATGCTCATTATTTGGGAAAACAAAGGGTTGCTTACTGCTCTTTGTGAGAGATGGCACTCTGAGACCTGTTCATTCCACCTGCCTACTGGAGAGGCGATTGTCACCTTGGAGGATGTTTACCGCATTCTGATCAGCGGAGAGAGGGTGGTCTATGATCCACATCGAGGGCGATAGGTCCTGACAGAGAGATATGAGGGTACCGACGGTGGGCAGTTAGCTTTGGATGGTTATGAGATCGGTTGGGATGTTGTAGCCGATCGGCTTCCCAGATTTGATGCCATACTTATGACCTTGATCACCGGATTGCTGATCCCAGATCGTCATGGTCATGGATTTCCCATTGGATGGGGGGATGTTCTTGTTCGTATGAGGTCACAGAGGATTGTTTTTGCTTGGGGGCCTTGCTTGTTGGCCATGCTGTACCACCAGTTGCACGAGGTAGTCTACCTTCGTGGGCACAACATCAGTTGCGGGACCACATTACTTATGATTTGGGTATGGGAGCGTATTCCCATCTTTCAGCCGCCAGTACAGATGCAACCATTGGGTGATGGGATGCCATACATATATCTGTATGCAGGCTCAGTTAGCTAGACTCGTGTTGGAGATACCGAGTACTGGTGTCATCGGATAGACACGATGATTAGTTTTGTTTGGAGGCCGTACAAAGATTGTGTTCAGTGGTCGGATGAGGACGGTCACCTATCCTTCTGTCGACAGTTCCGATACCTTATTGGTCACATAGTTCAGACTCAGAGGATTATTGAGATGTACCTGCCCCAACGGGTACAATGAGAGTTTGGGGAGTAGCAGATTATGCCAGTAGGCACATCACAGTATGCTCGGTCTTTGAGAGAGACCATGTGGGGGCCACCCATATCAGTCACAGTGGCAGAGGCGCAGGTTGACAGCCTGGTAGTAGTTCACTAGGTATGGAGAGGGGGTCCAGCAGATGCGGGTACATCGACCGAGTTCGATACCTGGTGGTAGGTTCATAGGCCTATTCCTTTGACAGATCCAGATGGTCCACCACCTATTGACCGAAGATCAGTTATTCTGCGAGTATCGAGGAGAGGCCAGGGTGGCAAAGATGGAGGCCGAGATGGGGGAGATGGAGGTGGGGGAGGAGATGGGGGAGGTGGAGGAGATGGTGGAGGTGGAGGAGATGAGAGGGGTGTGAGGAGGAGGAGGGATAATAGAGGGTGGAGACAGCCCAGGAGAGTTAGACAAAGAGTAGGTGGAGTACCACTATCACCTATTCATGAGAAGGGGAAGGAGATAGAGCCAAAGGCGAGAGCCAAGGAAGCTAGAGGAGGTGAGGAGGAGGTGGAGGTGGTGGCGGAGGATAGAGTGGAGGTAGAGGTGATGGAGAGAGAGGAGGCAGATCCACTTGTTGGGGGACATCCTGTCGACATAGATGTGGAGGAAGTCCGGGTCAAGGGGGAGAGAGATGAGGAGGATGAGGAGGAGGACGAGATAGATTAGCAGCTTCAGGAGTGCATGGTCTTTGGGGATGATGAGGGTGATAGGTTACCCATTTTTCCCGTGGATGCCATGGTTGACCAGAGGATCACTGATCTGTAGAGCAAACTAGATGCGGCCTTGTCTCAGAACAAGGCCTTGGTAATGAAGTTGGAGGTCACGTGAGTTGAGAGAGATCAGGTCGTCATTCGATGATAGGAGTCAGAGCGGTGGGTTACAGAGTTTGCCGAGTTATGCACGGGACCGACAAGGGACATGGCCCGAGAGTTGGCCAGGGTAGCAGAGAGCAGGGGTCAATACAGGGCATTGTATGAGCAGGCTGTTCCGCTAGATAGACGGGACCCAGGGTTGTCTCGATCTCACAGCAGGACAGGTAGTGGCAGTCGGACACACAGCAACAGGTCACACAGTAGTATTCATACCAGTGCTGGGGGGTCCACTACATCAGGGCAGTCATTGGGCCATAGATCACATAGCTCACATAGGCATTCATCAGGGCACAACGACAGATCAGATCATGGTCACCAGTCAGAGCACGGTCACAGGGCAGTGTCCTCAGGGCAGCAGACAGAGCAGAGCCAACCTCCCATTACCGATCCCTCAGGATCACAGAGTCAGATGCAGGAGAGGGCACCCATTCAGTTCACTGTTCATTTGATGGATCAGTCATAGTTACCTCACCATTCACCTCCATGAGATGGAGGAGGGCCATCTTAGGACTTGCTCTAGACACGCATATATTTTGATATTCAAGCCTGCGAGCTCTATTTTTGGGATATCATTTGACTCTATCCCGTGACAACATTTTTTTTGAGATTATATATGCAATGCAGTTTTGATGTGGCCTATATGATGTAATGTGTTATGGTATTCTATGTTTTTATGAGATGCTTATGTGATGTTTTGATGATGTGATGAGATGTATCTATGCTTATCTTTATGAATGCGATTATGGATGTATGTATGCATTGTGTAATGTTGTGATGATGTGATTCCTATATGCTGATGTAAATGTTTTATTTATGATGTTTATATGTTGATGCAAATGATGGTTTTATGAATGGATGCAAATGATAATGTTTATGCAATGTGAATTGTGGTATTTGATATATGCAGATGTGAATATGAAATGATCATGCCATTATGTATGCAACTTTATTTTTGTATGTCACAGGATATCATCAAAGAATGAGAGAAGAGAAGATGAAGATGGATGTTAGTGCGAGGAAAGATATGCATGTTAGTGTGAAAAAATAAAAATCCTTCAAAAGCTTTGCTATAGTGCTATTCTAGTTATTGCTCTTTAATCATCATTGGGCGAAAATGTCATGATGGTCGACAAACACTATGATATGACATAGATCAATAGTGTGCAAGGTCGAAACATCACGTGAATCAATGGTCGCAGAAAAAGATGATCATGACTCATGCAAGGAACACAGTTGTCCCTAGTCACTTTATCATGACCAACCACCAGAAAAACCAACCAATCATGAGACGTCGCTGCTTCTCTAAATCCTGATGATAGGACATCCTTGAGAAACTAGCCACATGATAGTAAAAATAGATAGTAAAATCATCATACTATGTCATTGCTTCTCTAAATCCTGACGTCAGGACATTGTGGAGAAACTAATAGCAGAGTGATAACCAGATAAGGATAATTATCATGATATGTCATGGTTCCTAGGACATAAGGAACTAATATCATGATTGTTATCAAAAGACAAAAAAAAAAAAGTTTTCCAAGTGTTTGCCAAGTGTTTTAATGTTAGGTGTTGTTTTAAGTGTTGGGCGATATCAAATTCAGGAAGGACACATCTTGAATGACGTTGATATCTAGGAGATTGATTCTCAGAGTTAGGAGAATCCATCAAAATGCTAGATGATGATGATGCTTAGGAAGGAAACATCCAAAAGCATAAAGAAGTTGACGAGAGTTGCTTTTCAGAAGGACACATCTAAAGAAGAACTTAAAGCTTTGCCACGATAAACCGTTTTGATATGATTTTGACATGCTGAATTGACTGAAAGTATGCTGTCGAAATAGATTTCCGATAGATTGGTAATTCAAGATTGACATAAGATTTATTTGATTCAAAGATAGTTTGATTCGAATATAGCTTGACGTGTGTGAGAATATCGTGCCATGAACCCTAATGGACTGACCTAGTGTGGCCTCGGGGGTCCATCGATTGATAGCCTTGCCTACGTCGTGCACTCAGAGACCTCGTAGTTTGACACGACCAATGACATTGTCCAAAAGGATAAAATTTTGAATCATGATTTTATTTTGACAAACCTAGAAGGACTGACCTAATGTCTCGGGGATTCAAAGATGAATTTTGCCTACGTAGCAAAAGCGCAGAGACAACGTATTTCAAAACAAGGATTGAATGACGTGATCGATTGAATTGATCAGTTTTGACTTTGATTTTGGATTTTGACATTGATTTGGATGTTTTTGTATTTTCTCAAGACGCTTTCTGATTTTTAGGTCTTTTTTCAGGACTTTTTCAGATTTTTATGATTTTCTCAGGACTTTTTCAGATTTTTATGATTTTTTCAGGACTTTTTGAGAATGCAGGATCATGTGCGGTACCCACTGTAGTTACATGATAAAGTTCTTGCCCCCAGACAGGTCAAGGAATACCCAAGTTCAATGATATGGAGATAGGTAGATGCAAGGTAAAGGCAAGGATATGCAAGGAATGATGTCAACCAAATGTTAACCATGGTCGGAATTGACAGGACTTTGGACGGATGTCGTGAATGTGTCAGGCCTTTGTGATTATGACAAATGGGTAAAGGTTGATTTGAGTAACAGTAGATGGTGAAGCAATGATCGACTACACATGGTGCCTGTTTGCCAAGTTTTCACCATGGTACTTATCCAAAGCGCCTGTTTGCTAGGTTTTCACTATTGGATGAACTCATTTCTTTTTACTATTTTTGCCATTTTTTTATTTTTTTGTGTCACCAAGACGCCTGTTTGCCAGGTTTTCATCAAGGGACAATTTTTTGTGTATTTTTCAATTTTTTTGTATTTTGTAGGTTTTTCAGCCAAGCTCTCTGATGCTATGTGTAGAACTTTCTCAGGTGTAAGCTATTGATGGGTTTTGGCAGCTGTTCTCCATCAGGTGTGGCCAACTGATAAGCTCTGGAACCAAATACGACAGTAATGATATAAGGACCAAGCCAATTAGCCTCAAACTTGCCAGGATTTTCATGTTCTGCATGATTTATGGGATTCTGCATGAGAACCAAGTCACCGATTTCAAACTTTCTCACCATGACTCTTTTGTTATAACTTCGGCAAAGACGATTTTTATATGCCTGTAGATGATTTAAGGCATTTTTCTGTCTTTCTTGTATCATTTCTAGCTCATGGAGATGAGTATGTCTGTACTCTTCATTATCAATCATTCCTTTCAAAGAAACTCAGAGAGAAGGAATTTCGACCTCGATAGGTAATATGGCCTCAGATCCATAGACTAGGGAAAAAGGAGTAGCTCCAGTGGGGGTACGGATGCTGGTACAATAGGTCCATAAAGCAGGATTGAGTTGTAGGTGCCAATCTCAGCCAGCGTCGTTGACGGTCTTCTTTAGAATGTGAAGAATTGTTTTGTTGGATGCCTCAGCTTGGTCGTTACCTTGTGGGTAGTATGGAGTGGAAAAATGGTGTTGGATGTGGAATTGCTCACAGAGTTCATGAACATCCTGATTTTTGAATGGAATGCCGTTATTTGTGATGATGGAATATGGGACACCATATCGGTAGATGATGTAATTCAGAATAAACTTGGATATTTGTTTACTGGTGATGTAAGTGAGAGGAACGACTTCAATCCACTTAGTGAAATACTCAGTGGTGGTTATTATGAATTTGTGGCCATTTGAAGAGGATGTGGATCTTACCCACGAGATCGAGTCCCCATTGTGCAAAAGGCCATGGAGAAGTGATAGGTCTCAATTCCTGTGTAGGTGCGTGAATCAAATCACTGTGCACCTGGCATTTTCGACATGTTCTGACAAACCGAAGAGCATCTTTTTCCAATGTCGACTAGTAGTATCCCAGTCTGGCGACTTTCCTAGCTAAGGTTGGACCACTCGAATTAGATCCGCATATACCCTCATGTACTTCTTGTAAAGTTGTTTGGGCTTCATCAGTGTCGAGACAACAAAGAAGGGTGTTGTCAAAGCCATGACGGTATAAGGTGTCATTGACGATGGTATGTCTAGCCGCTTTTCGGATAAAAGATTTTCTTTGGTTGTTAGACAAGTTGGGTGGGAGGGTTTGGGTTTTAAGATAGTCGTGTATGTCTTGATACCAAGGCGAACCGGGACCAACAATCTCGCACACCATTTCGGACTCTGGAATATCGTATGTAGGCATCAGCAGTTGTTCCACTAAGAATTCAAATTGTGACACATTCTTAGGGATGTCTAGGAGAGATCCAATGGTAGCCATTGCATCGGCTACTTTATTCTGTGTCCTTGGGATTTGTTCAAATGCAATCATTTTGAAATACATCAAGAAACTATCCACCATTCTTTTGTAGGGAAGCAACTTCTCATCTTTTGTGTCATAGTCATCATTCACTTGATTGATGACCAATTGAGAATCTTCGAATACGAGCAATGTCTATATTTTCCATTTGATTGCTATCTTAAGACGTGTGACCAATGCCTCGTATTCTGCAATATTATTTGTACAAGGGAAAGCAATTCGAAATGATTTAGGAATTGAATCCCCTTGTGGTGTGATAAATAATATGCCTGCTCCTGAGCCATGACTAGTGTGGGATCCATCAAAGTATAATTTCCATGGTAGAGCTGGTTCTACGTGAAAAATAGACTCATCTGAAAACTCAGTTATTAGAGGATGAGTGGCCTAGATTGGTGCATCAGCTAATTGATTTGCTATGACTTGACCTTTTATAGCTTTGCGCTCCACATACTGTATGTCATATTCGCTTAATATCATGACCCATTTTGCCAAATGACCTGTCAGTGCTGCTCAACTCAGAAGATATTTTAATGGGTCAATCTTTGCCACTAAATGTGTTTGATGGATTAGCATATAGTGTCTCAGTTTTTGTGTCGTGAAAACAACCACAAGGCATGCCCTTTCAATGGTTGTGTAATTGAGCTCATATCCAATTAGTGTGCGACTGATATAATATATGGCTCATTCTTTTTCTTGTAGGTCATTTTGCGCTAATAATGCCCCTAGTGCATTTGTCATTGCAGTGACATAGAGGATCAATGGTTTGCCCTCAATAGGCGGCATTAACACTGGTGGTGTTAATAGATATTCTTTTATTTGGTCAAAGGCTATGTTGCACTTATTTGTCCATACAAAAGGATTGCTTTTGCGTAGTAGATATTGGAATGGTTGACACTTGTCTGCCAACTCTGCAATGAAACGATGAATAGACTGCAATCTACCTTGAAGTGTGCGTAACTCACTGATTCCCTTTGGTGGAGGCATGCCCAGAATTGCTTTTACCTTTGCGGGATCAACCTCAATGCCTCGTCTTGAAACAATGTATCCTAGTAGCTTGCCTAAAGTGACTCCAAAGACACACTTCTTTGGGTTCAATCTAACCTTGTAATCCTCAAGCCGTCTAAAGATTTTGTCTAGGACTTTTAGATGATCTCTTCTTGTCAAAGATTTTGCTAATAGGTCATCCACATAATCTTCCATTAGAATGTGCATCATGTCATGGAAGATTGTTGTCATAGCCCGCTGATATTAGCACCTGCATTCTTTAGGCCAAAAGGCATGACGTTCCAACAGTATGTTCCCCAAGGACAAGTGAATGTTGTTTTATGTTGATCCTCTGTTGCAATTTTGATTTGATTATAGCCTGAAAAACCGTCCATGAGAGATAGCATCTCATATCCTACCGTGAGGTCAACAATCATGTCTATTTTTGGTAGAGGGAAATCATCCTTTGGGCAAGCCTTATTCAAATCTCTAAAATCCATGCAGATATGGATTTGTCCATTCGGCTTGGTAATAGGAACAATGTTTGATATCCAATCTGCATAATCAATTGACCTTATGAATTCAGCATCCAGTAACTTTTTTAATTCTGCCTTGACAAGTAGTGCGATCTGTGGGTGCATCTTGCGCAACTTTTGTTTGACGGGCTTGATTCCTAGGATTAAAGGAAGATGATATAGAACCAATTCAGGATCAAGCCCTAACATGTTAGCATATGACCATGCGAAGTTAACTTTTCTTTCTGTGAAGAATTGTGTAAACTCAGGTTTTTCTTCATCTGATAATGATGCAGCCAAGAGAATCATTTTGGGATTATCTGGTGTAGCTATGTTAACTTCTATTGTATCCTCAATGAGCATGGTCGATTTTCCTATGTTACGGGAGAAAGTCCAATCCTCCATCCTTAGGCGCCTCATAGAGGTTTTCACCTTCAGATACGTCCTTTGTTTTTACTATTTTATTGCCAGAAGGTGCCTTGCGGTTTTCACCTAAAGGTATTTCTTTTTATTTTTTATTTTTTGTGTTTTTGCGACTAGAGGATTGCACAGTCTCCCCGAAGTAAGCTGCACAATCGAGATCAATGGAGAACCCTGTTTTGTGGTCCCCCCATGGAATACCTTCTCTTAGTCCCATGAATTCTGTAATTGCCTTGTCATTCTGAAATATGTCCATCACCGGTGGATCTTGTTGGTCCCAATCAATTAGTTGTGGGTACACAAGGGGGATTCCATCGCCAGTGTTAGTGAAGGATGGGGAGGATGTGGATAGTGTGCAAATTGATGCCTCAAGTGTAAAGGAAAAGTTATCAATTTCCACTTTCGTGTTCGATGCAATGGATGGTCCATACTCTGAGTCAGATGAATCAAATTCAAAATCATAGTATGGGATGAAATTATCGGCATCGTGACTAGTAGTAGGTGTTTCAGAAGTATGGATAATGGGATCATATAGGTCAGGCTCATGGGTGGGCTTAGGAATGGGGTGGGATGATTCAGGTATTGCTGACGACACTTTATGTTCTTCTAGGTTCCAAGGAATGCTTACCCATTTCTTATCTTTAGAATGTCGGTCAATAGGGTCAATGTTATATTGCTAGTGGAATCGTTCTTCAAAGGAAGGTTGGCTAGGTTCTAAGAATAGTTCATCAATGTCATAGTCACTGACAGTTTTGTCAGATCCCCATTCCCATTCATTTGAGTCCATTTCAATTAGGGATTCTTCACTTGTCCCGACACTTTTTGTTGCCTTTACGTCCTTACTTGAAAATTCATAGATACGTTGATCGTCAGTTCTGAGTTGGTTGAACCCTAGCCCTATGTATCTTGGTCTTGCTGTTATAATAATAGGTTCCCTTCTTCCATTGCCATTCTTTCTAAGGCCGCTTGTCCCATCAAAACCTTGGGCTTTGCATATATCATATCCTTTGCCATAAAGATGCAATGGTAGTGGAGATAACTTCGTTGGGTCTTTGTAGATCCAGTTATCCATGTCAATGATGTCTTCATCACCCATATCGCCCCACTGTGTAAAAACACTTTTTGGTGGAATGTTGAAAGTTACTTTGGGCTCAATTGCAAAACATGGTCTGCCATAGACTTTAGGTGGCTTCGGTATTGCAGTTATACAATAAGCCGTATTTAATTTAAATTCCCCACAACCAAGGTCTTGGATCTGAATATCTTTACTTGGGATGGAAGGCAATGGAGATGGTGTGGTAGAAGATGATGAAATGGATGATTTCATGAGTGTCGTTGGGTCAATGTATTTTGATGCGGTGGAAGATGAGGCCTCCCGATTGATGGGTACCTGGTGCTTAGCAGTAGCTCATAGGTTGGTGCAGTATTGGAATGGATCAAGATCGCCTAGGATGGTGATCTCAGTTCCATCAAAAGAGAATTTGAGGCATTGGTGGTACGTGGATGGAATTGCCTTTAAAGCATGAATCCAAGGGCAACCAAGTAATATATTATAGTGGATATCATGATCCAGGACCTGACATGTGGTATCTATGATGACCGGTCCCACTCGGAGTGGAATTGTAATAATGCCTTTAGAAGCGCGTTCTTCATCATCATATGCTTTGATGATGATGCTTTTGCTAGCATCTACACATGCCTCAGAAAAACCAAGAGCTTTGACCAATTTCAGAGAGCAGATATTCAATCCTGCTCCACCATATACTAGGACTCATCGAACCTTATGCTTGTGGATGAAGAATTCAATGTGGAGGGCATCGTTATGTGATGGATTGAGTGAGGAATAGTCACTGTCTAAAAAGGTGATATGGTGAGGTGAATTCAAGTATCCGACCATGGTCTCAAAATGGTTAACATCGATGTTGGTTGGGACGGTTGACTCTTGGAGTACTTTATCAAGGATGGTCTTATGCGTGGGTGAAATACGGAGTAGTTCAAGAATGGATATTTGAGTAGGTGTTTTATTTAACTGCTCAACAATGTTGAACTCTGATTTCGGGGTGGATTGTCTAACGGATGGACCAGGTATGGTGATCTTTGGTTGATGGGCAGAAGGACCCGGGATAGTGACCTTGCCTTTATGCATAGTCACATTGCATTCTGGGGCTCTTTTGATGTTGATGGTATTAACATATTCATCTTCATTAGCAGCACGAAGATTGTTAATAATAGTACCATCAGGATAACTGTATGCTGGACGAGTAGTATTATAGGCCAGACGGATATGGTTGGCTTGGTTGTTTGTATGCTTGGTGCCAGATGAGGAAGCCTTACCATGATCTTGCAGTGGGTTCTTGCGTATGGTAGGATCTACATTGGATGTAAAAGATTGACCACCCAACTAAATGGTGTGGTTCTCTATGAGATCTTGCACCAGATTTCACAATTGGTAACAAGAAGAAGTTTTATGCCCTTTGGCACGGTGGTAATCACAAAATGAATAGTCATCCCACCATGATGGCTTGAATTGACCAGGGTTGTACTATTTCGGCTCCTCCAGCGTTATGACACCATTTTGGAGAAGTTTCTTTAAGATAGTCTCGATGGGTTCACCCAACAGGGTGAATGTACGCTTTTGAAACTGTCGTGGTTGATGCAACTGCCTTTGATTAGATTGTGTATGATTATTTTGAAGAGCGTTGGTAGTTGGTGCCGGTGTAGTTACAGGTGCATTTTGATTGTGAGTACATGACCTATTGCATTTACTGTTTTTGCATCAACTACACTGTCACTTGTGATGTGTTTGTTCTTAATCCAGTATTTTTTTTGTCATTTGAGCTACTTGGGTTATTATTGGTGGTTGTGTTGATGGTTTTGCCACCATATTTTAGTTCACCTTTGGCAATCAAGGCTTTTTTGAGTTGAACCCTCTTTTCAACAAGGTCAACAAAAGTGGTGCAATAATGTACTTGTAATCCATACCTTAGTGGTCCAAGGAGAGTTTGTACAAACATGGTTACTTTCTCCTTTTCAGGTATTTCTACCAGACATCTACTTGCTAAGGTTCTCCATCTTTGAAAAAATGGAATGAAAGTCTCTCCTGCATCCTCTTGGGTAAGTTTGCATAAGGAGGTGATGTCAATGTCTGTGTCGATATTGTAAGCATAGTTTTCGACAAACTTGTTGGCCAATTCGTCCCAAGTTTTTATTCCCTTAGGCAATAGTGAGAACCATTCTAGTGCATGACCTCCAAGACTTCTAGAAAAGAGCCTCATGAGATAAGTTTTCTCATAAGCAATGTCAATACAACTGGTTGTGAATTCCCTTATGTGTTCAAGGGGGTTCGTTTTGCCTTTATACTTGGGACAATGAGGGACCACATATCCATGAGGAAATGGTGGCATATATAAAGTTGTGTCAAATGGATAAGGACACAAGTCATGTGACATGTATGACTTTTTATTGGATTGTTGCAAGGTCTCCACTTGTGTTTGAAGAGCAGCGAGTTGTTGAGTGAGTGCTTCTACCATTGGATGGTTGGTAGCATCACCTATGTTGTTGATAGGGGTAGCTTGAGTCCCCTGCTGTTGTGATGAGATGTTATGATTTGGAATGGGTTGTCAGTGAGCAAAATGAGTGTTGTGATTAGGCGGTTCTTGGAAATGGGTATTTTGATTAGGGATGTGCTGCTGCGTATGGATTTGAGAAGCATAAGTGGGAATATGATATCCTGCCATATTGGACTGGATTTGAGGACCTTGCTGGTTTTGACTTTGTTGATTGCTAGATTGAGTGCAAGATGGAGCACCTTGTTGATTTTGAGCTTGTTGATGCCCAAATGGATTATATGATTGTGTGCCTTGATTGCCTTGCCCAAATAAAAGATTATGACCTTGAGGAGTCTTGGTGTTTTGGGTCATAGGAATGTTGGTGTTGACTTGTGATGAAGTGGATTGGGTGCCTTGGATGAAAACTCTTCGTTTATTTCTCCCAAATGGGTTAGATGAGTTGGTTGCAATGGCACTTGAAGAACCTAATAGTAGGTTTGCTGATGTACTCATGGAACTAGATGTAGTTCCTAAGAGGTTTGATGTGGTTTCCCTCATTGTTTGTGAAGGAATGGTGGATGTTTGTTGGGGGAGCAAACATCAAACCTCATTTTAGAAATATCTCCTCCACCCATTAGATTTAAAGTATTTTAACATCTATCTCTAATCCCCCTAAGGTAGAGCATTTTTACAATGTCATGTGTCAATCTTGTGTGCTTAGTTCTTTGTAGACTAAATAGGAAACACTCCAAATAATCTTGTAAAGTTTCTTCCTCATGTTGCATGATGCAAAATATATCATCTCGTGTTTCCTTGGTCCTAAAATATTCTCGATATTTTCCAAGAACTTGTTCTTCATATCGTTCCAACTATGAATGGTTTCTCGTCCTAGTCTCATAAACCATCTCAATGCTATATCCTTTAGAGTAGTTAGAAACAATTTCAGCTTCTATGCTTCAGTATGATAATCGTAACTGTGACATAAAATGTCAAATTCAAAAAAGAACATATCAGATTCTTCCATGGAAAGAGCTCGAAAGATGGGCAAAGATGAGTGCGATATGTTCTTCATAGGGGAATCCTCTTTTGGATGTGCAATGGAATACTCAAAAGTAACCGGGTTGTTGTTAGCCAATTCTCTCTTATTGTTGTTGTTGTCCATAAATTCCCAAGGAGTCTAGAAAGTTATGAATGGTTTAAGATCTATTGGGGTCTAGCTTCAGAGCTTGTAAGATTCTTGAAATATCCTATCAAACCTTTTGAATGAATCTTCAAACAACTCGTGTTGGACACTAGAAGGAGACTCAAAAGTGGACTGAATGACATATTTCTTGAGATCAAGTTCAACTAGTTTCTTTTTGGATGGGATGCTCACAACTAATGGTTTTAATTTGTGTTGTGATTTTTCCTACTGTTAACTACTTCCCTTATCCATTTTAATAAATCTCCCTCTACTATCTCTACTATGATTCATGCACCTATATGATGTATAATAGAGAAAAATAAGGTTAATTATCTTGGCGAGGTCGATTGTCATGCAAAATTTTTCCTTAGTGAACTGGTCCTAACTTAGTGTACTAGACTAACAGGACTTTAGTGCCATTCCTTGGGAATGATGCAATTTTTTTTAGACAAAACTGTGGATTAATATTAGAGACAAACTATTCTTTTAATTCTATTAAACTGGAAAATATGATTAGATCAATCCTCGAGAATTTCATAGTGGTTTCTTCAGTTTGTTCCTTAAGTGTCAATCCAACGATTGTGAACTTGTGAAAGGTGTTGCAGTAGTCTACCTAAGGGCTTAAAATAGTGAATTAAGTGGGGATGAATGCAACTAATACATACAAATCTTATCTAATTAGAAATCTGGTTTATTTCTTCCTGTTCTTGTTTGCGATAGGAATTGTGCCAGGAAGTGTAGCAGGAACTGTGCTAGGAAGTGCGACAAGAACTCTATAGTTACTAGATTGTGTAGTAATAGCCCAAAGATTATTAAACTTTAGCTCCTTGATTCTCATCCATCCACATCCCTAACAAATTCAACACTTTCTTTTAATCATTACTTTCCATTTCAGCCACAAGAAAATTAGTATTTTCATAGATACCGATATTTCCTAATAGTTTTAATAACCTTCACATTATATCAAATATCAATAGTTCTTGTGATAAAAAGTGACAAGAAGGCAGTAAAGGTAAAAGAAAAAGGAAAACATAGGGTAAAAATATTAAGACTATTCAACCCCCGTCATTTCCCCTTATTTAAGGGATTTGTATGTCCCCATGCAAAGGAAAGGGTCACCAACCAAGTAATGTCTACAAAGTGCCTTTAATCTTTGTAGCCCACTTCTGCTTCAAATATTTAACCTATTGCTCATGCTCACTAATAAGCATACAAAGTTCTCTGTCCTGAAGTGCTCGTGCAAGTTCCTCTTTAAGGTTGTTAATCTTAGCATCTTGTGATTGTTTAACAAACTGAGCTTCCTCTAGCTTGGTTTGGAGATAATGACTTTCTTCTTTTACTTTGGAAAGCTCATCCTTCAAAATCTAGATTTCCTCTTGCTATTTCTCCCCAAGTTCCTGATCCATCTCTTCATCTATCTCCTAATTACCTTCACCCATCTCCTGTTTACCTTCACTATCAACATTTTGTTCCATTTCCACATACTTAATTAACTATAGATTTCCTTTACTGACTTGTGTATCAAGAAGAGGTGAATTGTCAAGTTTTTCTTACTCCCCTACAGAGTCTACTGGTTTGGTTCTTTTTGGCTCTACACTAATTTCTTATGACCGTTCTTCAATATTTTGGGTTGTTGGAGATGGACATGAAGGTTGAAATGGAATATTTTCTTCCTGTTCATCCAAGGGCTTATCAATAGGGGAATTTTCATTAATGGGACTCTTGGTTTCTTGATCTACATCAACAATATTGGGCTTAGGAATGGGGGAATTCTTTTCTTTTTTATTTCTATACCTTTTTCCTAGTTGACTGCCTATGTTCCCTACTGCCCTTACCCTATTTCTTTATGAATTCAAATAAAAATTCGAGATTAGAGTGAAATTCCTTTTCTTTTGGACTGCCCATATGACTCAAAACATTAGCTAGGTACTCCAATTTATTCACAGTGCTGGTTGAAGATTTTAATTTCTTTCTACCCTTTATATCATGGGAAGGTTTAGGAGATCACTCTTTTTCACAATCTATAGAAAGGGTTTGTTTCCTTTTAACAGGTTTGGCAGACGACCCTTCAACATTTGAAACTTTGGAAGACTTAACACTCGAAGCCCTAGTTTCCTTATGAGTCAGATTCTGGGACTTTGTAGATGAATTTTCACGCGTTTTTCTTTTGGAAGAACTAGGATTCACTTCAAGGTCTCTATTTTCCTTAGAACCTTCCTTGGGTGTTCTAAGAACTTCTTATTCCTAAAAAAATGGTGAAGATTCATCCGAAGAATTTTTGGAATCTTCAAAACTTGTGTTGTAATTTATATTAAAAAATGAGTCTCAATCACCTGGGGGAGTGATCATTTTAGGGAATGGATGATTAAAAACCTGATTAAACCATGGTGGGCTAATGAATTATTCTTCCCTTTTTGAGCTACCCTACTTATACAGTGTAAAGAATAATGCAGAAAATAAGGTAAATTCACTAATTAATCCCATTGCAAATGCAACATTAACCTAAAGTGTTGAGCATGAACAAACACATATTGGCCTTCATAAGTAATGTAATGAATTATAAACTTGACCACACCCCTCCAAAATCTAGGCAAAGAATCCAATTTTGTACCTTGATCGTGAACCATCTCCATAGACTCACCTCATCTTAGAAATGCTTTGTGTATGGGTTGGAGGTAAACAACCTTCGTTTTGTTATATGGGAAGTAATCTTCTCCAGAAAATGGTAACCTTGTTACCTCTGATATAAGCTCAACAGTGACGGGAAATTGGACACCCCTCACATAGACCTTCTTACCATCAAAAAATCTTTACATATTCTAGAGCAACCCTTTTATCAAACCCTCATAACTTCTTGAAATAAATGTCACATTGGGCTTGTTTGAACATTTCATAAACTTCATTATTCTTGCGAGCCCTAAACTCCTCCATTGAAGTAGGTTCATAGCAGGGTCTTTGGTCATTAGTCATGACGAACTAGGAAGTGGTAACAGTGAGAAAGCTAAAGAACTTGCAATAGTAATGGGAAATGTCAAAAAACTTACAATGGTCATTTTTTTTGAATAGTAGTAATGGTAGTTATGAGAAAAAATTATTGTGGAGCCCAAGCAAATTTATTGTGGAGTATACAGTGAGGTAAGGTTTGAATTTTCCATGATGGCATGAAGTGATAGCTGTAATTATTGTATAACCAGGTGACATTCACCCTAGATTAATGAGGATCCATCCACGAGTCCCATCACAATTTAATCAAAAGAAATAACAACATTTAATAAATGTAAAAGGAAAACTAAAACTATCAAATATATCGATATTGATAGATGTACAAAATACAATGTGGAGCTTAGCTGGCCACACAGATGAAGGCTGATGATGAGTAATGAGTAGATGGAAAGGAATATTAGAAAAGACAACCCATCTTACAAAGGATAGCAAAGGAGACCACCACCACGTGAGAAGGATGTACCACAGTTGTAGAAAATGATTCCACTAAAGAGGATGAAGGACAAATGATAGCTGATAGGAGTGTAGAAGAAGCAATCCAGTGAATGATGGTGATATATATAGGAAATGATAGTGGAGAAAGTTCCTATCCATATGATGATAGTAAGTAGAAAAATGGAGGCACATGAAAAGGCACAAAATCTAGATCATGAAAGCGGAAGTTCCTTTCCAGGGCATGATAGGAAAGAATTCCTTATAGAACTAGAAAGCTCGCATGAACAAGAAACTAAAAGAGGATGCGATGATGACAGACAAAGGTAGAAAAAAGTTGTAGGGAGAAAAAAAGATACCTCTTGTTGCAGTAAGCAATGAGAAATCCTGTCGCACCATATAATAAGTAGTGATAGGAATATTGAATCCTCGAGAATTCCTGGCACAAAAGGGACAAAAAGCTGTTGAATAATTTTTTATTTTGTTTTATTTTTTATTTTAGGATGATAGACTGCTAGTATCACGATTTTCACCCGATCACCACTTAGAGGTGTTGAGAAACTAGTTTTCACCTCTAAATTTATTACGCAGTCAACACCCATCAGAATCCAATTTTAAAGTGTTAACTGGACAACAATTTTTCTAAATTTTCATTATTGGATCTTTTACTGTATTTATTTTTTATTACATATCAGTTTATTCTAGAGAGGCAACAAGAACTAGAGTGAGTTCCTTCGTCACAATACAAGCAAAATTTTCTTTTGAAAGGGGATTTTTGTATAGCTTCAAAAGGTGCCCATTGACAAGAAGAGCCATGAGCTTTGGATCCATAATGCACAACTTAACAACACCATTATCATATATAGTTTCAATATCATAAGGACCAAGCCACCAAGTGTGAAATTTCCCTTTTGAAGTCCTAGAACCAAGAGTCATAGAGCAATGCATAGTCCCTAGGTTGGAATGTTCACAATTGAATAAAGTGGTCATGCCATTGTACTCTCTATTTTTGCACCACCTCTACATGAAAGAGGGCTTCCTAGCACATTTAATCTAAGAAATGGAGTTGAGTGACTTGTTCCTTCTGGGCTTTGCTGAGATTCTTCCCTAGTTGAAGATCAATGTAGAGAGTTTGACATCAAATTTAATGGGAAACCAACATTTTTTCCATAGATAAGTTCATACAGTGTCAAGCCAGTGGTCATCTTCCAAGTCATTTGGTAGGCCCAAACTACCTCAAGGAATCTATCTGCCCAATCCTTCTTGTGTAGTGCCATAGTTTTTGTGAGGATATTCTCCAACTCTCAATTAGTCATGTCCACTTGCCCATTAGCTTGTGGATGGTACGTGGAATATTTTCAGTGTTTGATTTCATACTCCTGCACCAAGGTTGCAACCAAGTCGAAGGTGAATTATGGTCATTGGTCTATAACAATCTCCCTCGATACGCCATACCTGGTAAAAATATCAAAGTGTAAGAAGTTAGCAACTTTTTTATCTCGATCATGTTTCAAAGCTACTACTTTTACCCATTGTGACATAATCAGTAGAAACTTGAATATACTCTTTATCCCTAGAAGGAGGATTAATGGGTCCTACAAAATCCAAACCCCATTTTTCAAAGGGTTCAATTGATAATTCTGGGTGTAAGGGAATTTCATCAGAGCGTGTAGGTTGGCCCATACGTTGACACTTATCACAATGCTGAATAAACCTTTTATAATCTTTATAGATTTTTGGCCAATAATACCCTATAGTCAAAACTTTGTTAGCACCTCTTTGTTCTGCAAAGTGGCTTCCATAGGGTTTTGAATGGCATGTGTGGATTATGTTAAAAACATCCTTCTCTTCTACATAATGACGCATAATGTTATCAATTCTAGTACGAAAGAGTAAAACATTAATCTAACTATATTTGTCACTAAATACTATAAGCTTCTATCATTTTCTTGGAGAAAGTAGGGTGGAAACCTGCATGTGGCAAGATAATTAGTAAGATCGACAAACCATGGGATTTTTATAAAAATGGAAAAAAGATGTTGATTGGGAAAGGCATCATCCACAGGAATTGGTTCATTATTACTCTGTAGCCTGGATAGGAAATCAACAATGACATTTTCATGTCCTAAGTTGTCAAGAATAGTGATGTCAAATTCTTGCAATAAGAGCAAGCACCAGATCACTCATCCTGTAACAATTGGCTTGTTCATCAAAAATGTAATAGTAGAATGATCCGTATGTACAAATACTTTATACCCAGTTATATAATGGTGAATTTTTTTTACCGCATAGACTACAACTAGAAATTCATTTCTAATTTTAGTGTAATTTACCTCTTCACTAGTAAAATTCTTTCTGATATAATAAATGGAGTTAAAGAGAGAATATTACTTTTGTCCAAGTATCCCTCCCATGGAATTGTCTAAAGCATTAGTATGTATGCGAAATGGTAGCTCCCAAATGGGTCCTCACAGAACTGGTGTAGTTATGAGCTTCCCCTTGATTTCTTTGGAAGCTTTCTGGCATTATGTTGTCCACCAAAAATCAACATCTTTACCTAGCAAAAGAAAAAGAGGTGAGACAATTTTTCTATCTTTTTTGATAAACCATCTATATTATCTAGCATGACCCAAAAAACTACGTACATCCTTTTGGGAAGTAGGCACAAACAAGTCTTGAATTATCTTTACCTTTTTAGGATCTACCTTAATTCCTTTTGCATAAATATAATGTCCTAAGACAATACCTTCAGTCATTAAGATGTGACATTTCTCTTGGCTCAAAGAAAGATTAGTATGAATGCATTGTTTAAGAACTTTTTTTAGATTTTCCTTTTCTTCCTCATACGTGTCACCATAAATAGTAAAATCATCCATGTACACTTTTACACAATCATGAATTAAATCTTCAAAAATACTTAGGACAAACCATTGGGAAGTAGCAGGTGCATTATGTTGGCTCTTTTAAAATCCAACCAGATCTCATAGGTAGCCTATGGATTTTCCATTTCCAGTAATCAATGTTTGAAAGGGGTTGGCCAACAAACAAGAGAAAGCAATTTAGCTTTCCTCCTGCACTTCGGGCTCTGCAAAACTTGGGAGGGTAATCCCACAATGTATTTATAACACTATTTTATAACACCTTCACATACATTGTAAATTCAACATATACATTCTCAATTCAATACTTGGAGTACAACAATTTGCGAGAATTTGGCAAATCCTTCACACCCTACGACTCAAAGTAGAGAATGGGAAAATCAATTGATAACTACAACAACCATTATCATTATAAGTAAGATTTGATTTAAATGAGTTGTTCTTTGACACAATTTGATTGGAAAGATACACAAAAATTTAATTGATGCATAGAACAGTGCCTTATCATAGGGTGACGGGGTCAAATTCATAAATAAAAGTAACACAACGATTATAAAATTTTCATTGATAGATTATTATGGATTTTCATTAGAAATTCATAACTCAGAAAATCCACATAGACAATTCTTAGAGATCCTATGTTATAATGCATGAATCAATGATCACACTAGAGCATTTAATCAATTCCTTGAATTGAAGTATGTAATGCAAACACACATCTAATCACAACAATTAGAGACCAATGAAAAAATACTTAACTATTTCATTGCTAATTCATAAACTACTTCACAAGAGAAAATCTGCTTCGAACTTTCTATTAATTGATTCTCAAAGGCTACAATACTGTAATTTTTTAAAGCTAATTATAAATATAAACTCATGAACCTAGACTCAGCGAATAATTCTATCTACTTGCATATTTCCTGACAATGTTATCAAAGAGTACCTGAGATCCAAAAAAATTTCAAAGACCCCTGAACAATAGCCTTGAACTCCCTATTATAGGACTAAGGGAGTGAAACAATCATCGAGCTATTGGCCTATCAGGTTACATTTCACATTACATTTTTCAATATTTCATTTCATTTCAACCCCTTGGAAGTTATATTTGCACTTCACAAAATAGGGGGAAAACACCAAAAGTAAAATACCTGGATGAGCATAAAAAACTCACTCACATGCTACTTTAGAAGTCCATGTCACCACATCACTCAAAAGGTGAACCAAATTTGAATAAAAGAAAATAAAGAGCAAAGTAAGGGAACCTTGATTGGATCTCCACGTGCATGTTTTTCTAAGAGGATATAGATTTCTTTTCACAAAATTTGTTTCAAAGGCCAGAATTGTATTATACTAGACCATGCTCTATATCCATCCCACCACCCCTTGTGGTTTACTCAACATATTTATCCAACCAACCCCTGTATTCTTCCTCTATGGGCCAATTTTCATCGCGCAACTTCTGCACTTTGATATTATACGCATTATATCTTGCATCTAGTATGATTAAGGCCTCTTTCACATAAGTGTCCATTCCTATCTCAATTTTAATGAAGTTATAAATCAAATCATTTAGTACTGATAGGTCTAGTTTATTCTCAACATACACCATTTTAGGACACTTAGCCATTTAATGTTTGAACAAAGCTCTCCATGAGTCATAGTCTTTTATCTCCCCCTCTTCATTGAGAATCTTGGGCATGCCTTGCTCTTTCATGGAAGCCTATGACTTATCCAACAGTCTTAATCCTCTTGATTACTTCATGGAGGTGCTCGGGGCCCTCAAAATCTCCTTTTGCAATTGTATGAATTTCTTTCAGACTACTTAACTTGTTGCTCCATTTATTCCAGGTGTTCATAAAAACCTCTTGGATACTTTGAAACTTCTCATATGCTTCATGGATACCTTTGTATGTTAACCATGTAGTTTATTCCTTCAGAGCAATCCTATACCATATGTAACTAAGGAGACCCTCAACCATATGTTTTGAAATATTGCTCATGCCTTCTTGTAGCTTGTCATTCTCAGACTTGGTTGTCTGGAGCTCCTTCTTCAATGCACTGATTCTTAATTTCAAAGTATCTTTATCCTATGGTGAAGTATCGAAAGGAGAGGTCGAAAAAGCCTTTTGAATAGCCTTGGCTAGAGTAACCCTTACTTTATTATACTCCTCAACTAACTTGGTGTGCTTCTCCAACAATTTCAAATACTTGGCTTGACTAATCTTTATAGTATCAACACTCAGCATAGCTAAGTGCACTATCAACCTTGTGGCTTGTGGAGCCGTCATCACTGAAGCTCTTCCAATAATCACATCTCTTGAGAGGCTAGTCATTGTTCTACTAAGTACACATCTCCCTGAATCTATGGTCAATGACCAAATAGCCAGTGCATGTAAACTGGGGCTGAAACCCGAACCAAAGGTATTTTCATCAAATGTTTCCTCAGATACCGACGCATTTGGGACATTGCATCCAAAGCAATTATGGAAGACAAACTCCAAATAGGCATAACCGTCATCCCACTATCTTTAACTGGTCTTTTGGCTTCCACATGATTCATTTTTTCGATCTCCCAAACTATCTCTTCTTCAATCTACTTCCTTGCCTCCTCTTGTCGAGAAGGATCAACTACCTCAACCACCACTTGTATTCTATCATTTACTTCTTGAGTTTTCAACTCAGCAATGAATTCCCTGAATTCCTTTAATGCCACAAAAGAGTCATCCTCCAAAAACTTAGCACAAGCTAAAAGCCTTGCATCATTATCCCAGCTCTCATCATATTCCCAAGGCACTAACCTATCATCTGGAATAAATGGTTCCATTACCTATCCTATATAAGGGTAAGAGAATTCTTGTTCTACTCGGTGCTCAATGGGATGTGAATTAGTAGAGGCTTGGTGTACATCTTCCTCAACATTCACAGGGGGCAATTCCATGATAGGGGTGTCCTCAATATCCAATGGCTGCTGCTAAACCTTTGGTGCCACCAAATCCTTCGATTGGCCACTAGTATTCAACAAATATTCCTATAAGGCAGCTTGGGATAATTTATTTGCTTGTTCCACCTTTTCTAGGAAAGTGCTATCACTAAAATCCCTAAGGATTAAATCCATTTTGGTAAACTTATCAACAATATGTTTGTATGGACTTTCATAAAAATAAATTCTTTCTAAGAGCTCTTTGCTTGACCTCAATAATATTTAGCCATACCTTTCCCCTATCCTAGGCATCAATTATCATTGGCAAGTTTCTTATTACATCTTCTTTAAAATAAAAGGTGTGAGGCCCATACCCTGATATTCCTCATTTGATCTTTTCTCTGTCAATGAGCCCTTCAGAATCAAACCTTCTGGTAGGGGCTACACTCATCCACAAATTATTCACCATTATACCAAAAACTTCATAAGCCTCCTTGGCAGTGACAAAAAAGTAATCAAAATAGAAAGTAGTTGCAGTGATAGAAACCTTTCTGGAAATCCCGAAGTTTTCAACATCACTATTATCCATCTGCCACATGATTTCCATAAATGCCAGCCTATTTGAGAAATATTTAGGTATTACATGTGGAGCCACAATAGTCCCATAACATCTAATAACAATGAAATTTCCATACAAATACTAATCACCCCAATTACACTCATAGTTGGGGTCATTTCCACATTCCTTTGGTCTTAACAAAGCTTTGATTGTCTTAGAAATTCTCTCCTCTGGCCCTACTCCTAATTGGACCAAGATAGTGTGCTTTATTGTGTTACAAAATAGAGTATAATCTGAAGTGGAACAATGAAAATCATAGATGTGAGTCCACATTTGTACAGGTAATCTATGGTTGGTTTCATCTATCAGCCTGAACTTCAAATATTGACTGAAAATCTCCCTTCCTTAATACAGGAGCATATTCATTAACAATGAGTAATGCTTGAAAGTCAATGGGGTTATCTCTTTTATCCTTATCAAGTCATAATATAATTTCTCAGAAACACAATGAGCATAGTCAAACCATCCATGCTGATACTTGTGCTGGATATCCATAATCATAACTAGCAGGCACGATGTTATCCTTCCATCACATTTAATCCCAAGCACCTGACACAACATATAATATGTATACCTGAAGTAGTCAACAAATTCTTCGCAATCCAAAGGTTAGAATTCCTTGAGTACAAATGTGGAACCCCTTTCTCACCTGTATTTAGGTAATTCACATCTATTGTACCTAACCCTATGAGCGGTATAATATTTCTGCAAATTCTCCATGTTGATTTTTTCATTAGCGTCAAGGTTCATGTTTAAAACTTCTATGACTTTTCTCCTTTTTATCTCCAAGAGGTTCTTACTTGACGTGTCAGTAATAACCCTATTGACATCATCATACATATTTACGAGTTGCAGCATTAAGTCCACTTCCACAAAAATTATTTGGGACAACCAACTTTCCTAGGTCATATCCCCAAACATTCCAGCATGGGTGTAAAAAATCCCTCGTAAAAGCATTCAAAAATAATTCCCATCCTGATTCTAGCACAACTTTCTCATCAATCTCTATTGCAAGGTCTTTAAAGCTTGAGGTTAATACCCCTTCTCCTATGGCCTTTCTGCCACTTGCCTTGACGTCTAGAGGCTGAAATTTGTCCATAAAATGGACATAACTCTTTGGTTTCCATTTCTTCCTATCAGGACCTTTTTCTTGTGAGACCTGCTGCCTCTTTCTCTAGGGTTTCTTTTCGACTACAATTTCAGACTAGGTGTCAAATTTGCGATATAAAATTCACAATTATAATTGTAGAGTGATATTAACCTTCCAATATCACCCTAACCCAAAGTACACACAATTAATGCAGTATAGAAAACCCTATTCTCACCCTAACGTATAATTATAGATATATAAAACATAGAGACAATTCTGCAAGAGAATAAAATTTTCAACATTCAACAATGACTTACTCGGGAAATAAATTCTATAGCCTTCCTTCGCTTGCATCTCTGCCTCATCACTACTTCCATCAACTTCTCATACGCAGGGCAGAAAAACAAACACAAAACCCTTATATGATTACTTGGCTCAGTATAGGCACTAATAATGGCACAAGGAGGCTCACGCGAGTGAAAATACCCACTTTGTCAGTTGCCTGTTTTCGTTTGAATACACACTGTTGACTTACGGGCTTTAAAACTTGATCCTATGGTTCAAATGTCTTCACCATCTCATAATTTCCTTTTATCAACTTGATACATACTTGGTGATGGGCAAGGAAAATGCTACGTGTCACCCTTTTGGATATGGCATTGGGAATCACTGCTTCCAAGCCCACTTTAGGACTTCAGTCAACAATAGTGGGAAGGCCAGTGATGGGATACAAACCATTGATTTTAGTCATAGAAGGATCCCAGCCATTGATTATACCTTTTATCACTCATTGCTTGTTTCCCCTTCCATGGCCAAGGTCAATCGACAAAGCATTATATCCCAATAATGGGAAATAACTTACATATTGATGGTTGCGGGTTCTGTTTCAAACTGCACAAGACAACTAACGATAGTTAAAAGGGTAGCAATGGGTCAAAAGATTGACCACATCGCTCATCGAGTGTTACTTCCCCAGAGAGATAAACAAACATGTGAGGGACTATAGGCAGTCGATAAGAAGAGAAGAGAGGGCATCGCTCATCGCGGGCGGCATAAGGAAATTCAAAAACAAACAAGTGATGGGCGATGCAACATTCAGAGCCTGACTTAAGGAATAATTGAAGCATGTGCACCAAAGGTTGTTTTAAAAGGGACCACCTAGTCATGACAGGAAGAAAAATGAAGGGGCCGGTAAAACCATGGGACTTAAGGCCATAAAAGATTATGAAAAGATCGAGAACCAGATTCAATCAGTCATTTCAAAATTAGAAACCTGAAGACCAAACAAGGGTGTAGACACAAATAAATTGTAAAACCTAACCCTAGGACAATGATTATTAGGGTTTAATCACAAAAAATTTAGTAGAACCAAGAAAATTTTAGGGGTTCCACCAGTGGCTCTGACTGGGGATGTATGCCTCCTACAGGCATAGAAAGATCTCAAAATCTCAGGTTAATGTAGACCAAGAACACAAGGACCAAAACCAAGGACTTATCTGGACAAGACAAGAAGACACAACAAAAGGGAAACACACCATGCCTATATACAAATTTGCAAGACTGTACAATGTACATGGAAATGTAACCTACTTCAAGAGAAATAGGGTTTGAAGAACTATCCATGTACTAGAAGTTCAAGAATTACACCTGTTAAGGATTGCAAGAAATATGAATCTTCTATTGGGAAATCTGCCTCAACTTTCTGGCTTGATATTCCTTTTGGACTTGGCGTTTTCTCCATGTAACTGGCCTTTACCGCCATACCGCTACATGCTTTCCTTGGTGGTGCAATTGAGTGGTTTACCGCAAGCCACTCTGCTTGGTCTGACGGTTGGGTGGTGTTACTGCTTTACCGTGATGGTCTTCTTCTTGTTTGACGGTGGCGTGGTGAGCAATGATAGTTGGAAGGTGGTTATCGCCTTACCACAGGGTGCTGCTTCTGGTAGTGTGGTAGTGTAGAGAGCGGAAAGTTGGTGGAGTGAAGGCCTACCTCCTTACTGCGGGGTCACTATTTGGCAGTGGAGGTAGCACAGTGAGCAGTGCAGAAGTGGCGAGCTGGTGGGTGACGGTCTACCGCCTTACCGCGGGCGATGAGAAGTCTCACCGCGGTGGCCTCGGTAAGCGGCTAGCAGTTAGTGGTGACCATTACCACCCCACCGTAGGCGGTGAGAATTCTCACCACGGTGGCTGTGGTGAGACCGCTAGTAGTCTACCAGAGCGGTCATTGCCCTACTGCGGGGTGGCCTAGCGGCCTCCACGGTAGCACATTGAGACCACTGATGGTCGAGCTGGTGGTTACCGCCACACCATAGGAAGGATTGAAAGGGTCAGTGGTAACGCGGTTGGTGGCTTGGTGGTCAGTGCAAGAAGTTAATTCCATACCACGGGCGGTGAACCTGAGCTTGGCGGTAGCATGGTTGGAGGCCGAGGGCAGAGAATGGGTCGACATGGGCTCACTGCCATACCATGATGGGTGTTTGGACTCAGAGTGGTAGCATGGTAGAAGATAAAGATGAGCTCAGAGCTCAGCTGACTGAGCTTGATCGAGCTGGACCAAATGTCAGAAGCAGCGAACGAATGGAGTGAGAACACGTGGCAAGAAGTTTAGATCTGATTGGCAGAAGCCTTAATTTTTGATTGTGATGGGTTGCATTATTTTAATGCTGGGAAACTCGATGTCTGTAGAAGATGGTGCATGTTATCAGAGAGGGATGGCTACTTGCAGGTAGGATAATTAATTATCCCGATGACAATTGATTGCCAGGATGCACAAAACAGGGTGGCACACGGTAAGAGATAATATGTAATCTCATGTGCAGTTAGTTAGGTAGATGAGCAAAGAGAGAGAGGCTGAGAGTGTTTGAGCAGTATTCACCGTGAACACTTTGTCTCTCAGATCTGAGAAGATGTGAACCTGTTGAGGCCTAGAGGTTGGGCTGGCCATATGGCTGGCTAAGAGAGTCGACTGTCTTGGTGAGATGAATCTACACTGTGTGCTGTGATGGTGCTAGAACAGTGTGAAGATTCTGATTATGTTGTTGCCTGCTTTCTCCAGATGGACAAGATGTAATCTCCTGAAGAGCATAGATCTGTGTTTGTATTGTAACCAATTTTTGTTACTGAATAATACAAGTGAGCTGAGTGTTTTGGAGGGTGGGGTTTTTTACCTGAAAAGGTTTTCCCCACGTAAATATGTGTGTCCAAATGTTTGTCTTTCATGGTTATTTGATTCAGTTTCTTGAATCTATGCTTGTGTTGAATATGTTATAATTTATGCATTTACTTTTCTCAGAGGGTCAATGGGGGATTTACTGTGCCTGTTTCCGCTTTATGGCATAGTTGTTTGTGTCTTTGAAGTGATAAAATGAAAATCACTAAGGCACTGCTATCTTAGACATTCATTCTATGATGACAGACCCATCTCGTATCCCCAACAAGTGGCATTGGAGCTAGTTAAGGGAGGTCAAGGCTTGATGATACCAACAAGTGGTGTCAAAGCCTTCTCTTGGTTACTGAAGTTCTGGGCATTTTTCCTATGAAGATTTCTTAGCCTGGCAAGCTTGAGGAAATCTAGAGGAATTTGTTGTTTGATCCTTCAATGAGTGGAAGTTCTTGCTTCTTGATTCAACACACAACTTGAAAGACATTGGAGATGACTAGAGTTAATCATATTGTTGCAATATGGTCTGAGGCTCTTGACTCCCAACAAATGTTCCTAATGCAAAGGGCGTGAGATGTGCTTGTGGTTGTGTTGCAGCAAAGCGTGGTTTCATACTGAGTGTCTATTTGAGAGGCTCCCTGGAGGTATGGAGTTGCTTGTGTTGCTATTCAGCCATGGAGCATTGTGCTTGTGTTGGGTATTCTGACTTAGCACTGAAGGCGGTTTCTCTATTATGCTGGTTGCATGAAGGCTATGAAGTTGATTTGGGTGGTCTATAACTTTTGTATAGCCTGGCTCTCTCATATGCTTGTGCATGGTTGTGGTTTTGGAACTGGTCTGAAATGGACTTGCTATTCCTGCTTACCTGTATCTTGCACTCGCATGTTTCAAATTCATGTCTTTGGCTCTGAAGGTTTTTTGTAGATTTTCCTAAAAAGTCTATGATGCATATTCATGTTTTTCTTTGTTCTGGTTAACTATGCTGGTTATGTGCAGACTCTTGGGTTGTCCATATGAGCAGTGAATATGGAGGTGCATGGGTGTTTTATAAACACTATGGTTTTGTAGATTTTACACGGTCAAGAAAAACTTGTGGTTTGTGGAGCTGCTATTCTGCTATTTTCTAGACCCTGGCTTCTGGGGTGTGGCTAGATGAGATAGTTGCAGTTCGACATGTTTTGAGGAGGTGTGATGTTTTCTCTACATGAGAGTGTTGGTATGTGTTTTTCATTCAGCATTCTTGTGGTGTTGCTTGCTTGTTTCCTAGACTATGGTGCTTGAGTTGTGGACGTGATTGGCAAATCGGATCTGTTGCTGATATGGTGTTTGAGTCAAGTTGTCTACGTGGGTTGTTCCCTCTGATTATCTTAGTTTTGTAGTTTCCAGTGTGATGATAGATTTGTAGGGTTTTCATTGAAGTGGATCTATGAGTTTTTCATTTTTGTGGGCTGTGTTTACCTACATGTTTTCCGAGAGTCAACTTAGAAGTGGTCTATCATTATCCATGAGGTTGCTTCATTATCCATGAGGCTGCTTCTATGGTGGTGCAAATATGTTAGCTGACCTTGTCTGTGGTCACTTGTGCATTGGAGTGGCTATTTTGAGATGAGAGGATGGACAATGTTTGAGTACTTGAATAGTCAGTGATGGGGACCTAAAGCATGTGAATCATGATGTCATGGAGAGCTTGGTACACTAGCCTGTGTAAGCTTTTGACAGTGATGGTGTGGTCTGCGTGATCTTGGTGTTGTTCGGCATTGTTGTCCGATGGACATGTTGTCGTTTGTACCTGGAGGTTTTTGGATAAGTATATGGTCGGTCATGATGCTTGGAAAGCTCGATGTCATGGTTCAGTGGGAGCTTTAGCAGTGACTGTGGAGTCATCACTTGGTGATGAATGATCTTCTTTGGTGTTGCATAGGCTTATGGTGGGACTCTTAGATCCTATTGCTGCAAAAGAGTTCTTTTGCATCTGCATGGTCACTATTTGAAAGTGTGCAACATCTTGGAGCCATGGAGGACATTGGTAGTCTTTGGATGAGATGCTGGTGGTGCTTGACAGGTGATGTAATTCGTTTAGAGTTTGTTTTCTTGATGTCATGTGTAATCTTGCTTGTGCATTAGAGTTTTGGCATGTTGTTTTTCTCTTGAGACCATGGATAGTTCACTCGAAGCATGGTATCTCCTAAGGGGGATGTGTAAGATCATGGTGTCATGATAAGCTCCTGGTTCAACTAGTTTGGAGCTTTTATAGTGGTCTAGGGTTTCTTTATGTTTTGAGTACTTTGGTCATATGCTGGAGGACTTCATGTTTAGTGCAATAATGCAGGTTGGAGTTAGCATGAGATGACAGGTTGTTGGTACTCATGGATGCATGGAGAATAAGATGAGGCTGAAATTATTTTGAGAATATTGATGTTACAGTTAAAAGTCCGAGTTGCCTGCACCTTGGTTGAATGCAAGTTTAACAAAGACCATGAAGGAGAATACTCTTGGGTAAGTCATGGTGGCTTGTATATCTTGGAGGAGCATCTTTTCTTTTCTTCTTGGTCTGCTCGACAGTGGTGTCATTTTGAAACCTATTTTCCCATTATAGCTTTCAGATATGTGTTATGCTTGCTTTCATGATATGAATCTAGAGTTGTTTTAAGATTCAGGAGGATTCATAATGAAAGGAGGACAAAATAGTGGACCTCCTTGTGATTTTGAGGACTGATAGGAGATGGTTATATGGGTTAGTCTGATCTTCTTTGAGGTTCTTACATCCATGGAACTATTGGGTGTTGTTATGGCTTTTCCCTTTGGGATGTGAAGAAGATCATTCTTGACACAACTGGCATTTAGAAATGTATGGAGGAGGATGCTACATGTTTTGATTTGCATTTTCTCTTTAATATGGTCTTTTCTTCTTGTATGCTCATTTTCATATTGTTATGCCTTGCATAACCACCCCATATTTTGCCTTGGTCAAAATGGGTCCCCCTTTTTGTTTTTGTCCTTGTTTGTTTTCCAAACAAAGTTTGGAGTTATTCTTCTCCAGTGCTTTGTTTTTCTTTGGTTTGTTTTGTCGGAATCAGAACCGGAGTTAAATCAGGTTTTGAAACTTCTTTCAAAGATTTTATACTGATCTTGATCCCGACGGTCTATTTGTGGTCTTTTGGTTTTGTCTTTGTCGGAGCCGGAGCCGGAGTGGAAGATAAGTCTGAATTTTTTTTATGGTTTCAAAATAAAGGTTCATTCCACCTCCACCTCCGCCTTTTGGTCTTTTTGTTTAGAATTAGGTTTTATGTTGGGTTTTCTTGTTTTAGTCTTTGTGTTTTTATTTGCCTTTTTATTTTTGATTTCTTCTTTGTTGGCAGAACTAGATTCGGAACGGGAACCAAATGCGAAACTCAAACGAATTTCTAAATCAATTCTCATCCCGTTTTTGCTCCTGCCATTTTTTTTTGGGTTGTTTGACTTTACTGAAGTCGCACAACAGTAATGTTCCAATTCCCTCTGTAGTTTTGACTCCGATTTGCCACATTTATGGCATTAATTACAGGTGCCAT
Source organism: Sequoiadendron giganteum (assembly GCA_007115665.2). Lineage (NCBI taxonomy): Eukaryota > Viridiplantae > Streptophyta > Pinopsida > Cupressales > Cupressaceae > Sequoiadendron > Sequoiadendron giganteum. The sequence goes on along the minus strand of CM021109.1, from coordinate 372,591,432 downwards.
GCACGTATGAAGCTACAGTCTTAACCTTAATTAGGGATTAACTGGAAGTTATCATCATTGTTTAAAAGATCAAGAGCGAATTAGAGTTGCAGTGGAGCGTTTGGGTGTGTGATTCGATTGAAAGGGAGATAATTATGCATGGAATCAATTTAGAGGGCTAACCTATTTGTTTGTGTTTGAGGTAGGGTTTCTGTTCTTCTCTTTCATTTTGTTTCACTGGTCATTTTTGTTTGGTCATTGGTTGCTCATGAATTCGTGACTCTCGGTTTTCTTGTGAGTTCATGTTTTCCATTTTTCTTTTCTTTTGTTCTATTTTCTTGTTTTCATTTTTGTTTTTCTGGTGTTTAGTTTCTTGTTTGTTTGTTTTTATCATGGTCGTTTTCACGTTTTAATCGTGACCGTACCGTGATACCCTAGGTTTTTAATGGTGTGATTAGTTACTGTTTTTACATTGGTAAGGTTTGATAAATTACGATTTTACTTAGGAATCCTATTGCCAATTGATCTGATTAGTTAGAGTGAGGTTAAATTCATGCCCTAAATTGTTTGAAATTGAGGCTTTGTGAATTAGGGTTTTGGCGCATTTTTTTTGTTTCAAATATGATGCCCTAATTATTATGGTTTCCTCTCGGTCATATGGGTATGTTCCTATATAAGTTTATTTTTAAAGCTCTTTTTTTTGTTTTGATATGACCTAGTCCTTAGATCATGATGTTATTTATCATCCTGTTGAAATCATTTATGACGTCATGATTATTTTTGAGTGAAACTGGAATCGGAATCGATTTTGATCTTGAATCATGTTTTGTAATAAGTATCGATTCCGTTTCCATCCTGTTTTTGACTCCGATTACAGTAAGAAGAATGCTTTTAAAATGTTGATAAATCAGTCGTAAACGGAACTGAAACCGAACATAAAATTGAAAATTCTTCATGGAACCAAATCAGTTCTCGTTCCGATTCCAATTTCGGTTACCATTCCAATTCCAACTCCGGTCCTGCTTTATTATTATAAGATCAATGCTAGTTCTGGTTCCAATCTCGACAGTGTTTTTAAGAGAGACTGTTTAAGATGTTTTCTGCTTGGTTCCACCTTTGGTCTATATAGAAGGATAGGATCTCTAAGTCATATTTGGTTATATTTATTATAGATCTAATTTGGGGTTTTGTTATAGGAAGTTAAAGGATGTTAGGAGTATCAGGAGAAGCTGCTCAGAGGAGTTATCCAGTAGAAACTTTGAAGGTATCAACAAAGCCTAAGAAGGTTAAATCGGAACAAATTTCTTACACCTTGAGGTATAACCATAGAGGTCCTGCTGCCACAGTTAGCAAGGTGGAATCTCATTGGGTCGATATAACTAACACAAATCTAGGTCCATTCAATTATGAGGAGTTGTATTCAAAGACATTTGCTAAAGAGGTGACAGGGAGAACTCAAAGAATAGTTGAGTCTGGCCTGGCTCATATTGCTGTATTTCCTCTATCAATTCAATGCCTAAAACTAATCATGATAGCAGCTGGAGCTTACAATCCGACCACCAAACAATGTGTAGATTCAGAAGATAATGTGATCATAGACCTGACTCCTCAAATGTTTCAACTTATGTTCAGTGTCCCTGACCCAAAGAATCTTGCACAACTGAATGAGGCAAAGGCCTTGCAGATATATAGCGGTCACAAGGAGACCAATAGGACTCACTTAAACAAAAAATGGTTAAGAACGGAGAAGCAGTCCCTGACAAAGCTCTCAGATCAGCCAAAAAGGGAAGAATTCTACAAAGAGGTATCAGATATTATAATGATGCTGTCTAGAGTTTTTGGAAAGAGGGATGCCTTTCATTTTAAGGAATGGATGTTTCCATTCATTCAAACAATCTTGGATGGCATGCAACAATTTGATTGGCCTATAATTGCCTTAGATAGCATACATGATCAGTTGACCAGAGTGAGAGAAACTAAGAGCTTCTTTATGACCTCTTATGTTATCTATGTAGCAACAAAGGGTGACATCTTTCCAGGGTTAAATAAAGTAGGTGTATTGGGAGAAGCTAATGGGAAAAACAAAGTTTGGAACCATTATGATCAACTGTCCCTGCAGATTTTTGAGTTACACTTTAGAAGGGTTAATGATACATTTTTGTATGTGGTTATTATCCATCTTAATGGAGATTCAGGGTATAGATTAAGCCAAGAGTCCATGGTGTTCATTATAGAATGGGGGTGTTGGTATATTCAGTACCCTAAATTTACTTATTTTAGGTTGGCTGGGTTTGAGGGTCATCCTCACTTGCTCCCCAAGTGCTACAGCAACAGAGTAGTCTTGACGGAGTTTGTTTACCAAGCTTTGGGGGTCAATGCCAGGTTTGGAATGAAACATAAACCAGGTTGTCACAATTTCCCCATGAAATTGGGTGAGTATAGTTTCCCACACCTTGTGGGAGCGAAGGTGGTTTGTAGTGAGTTGATACATTTGAAGTTGGGCTTATATACTTTCCGGAAGAACTTTGATCCCAAGAAAAAGATGAATGCTTTACTTGCTTCAATTTTTGACAGACATTTCAACTTGCTTGAGGACTTCCTAAGTGATCTCTAGGATGAATATGATCTCAGAAAGAGAAATTATGAGAGGTTGTCTGTCCTACTCTTGGTGGAGTTTGAGTGAAGGTTGATATTCCCGATACCCTAGTAGATGACAAGGTAGTGTTAGATCCTTCATATGAGGAACTAAACATAGGTACTAAGAGTTTGGACCTGGTAGATTGGGATGTCGAGGAGACAATTGACATCAAGCAAATAGGAAGACTAGTCTTGGATAGGAGTGTCCAATGGGTTGTGCTCAGAGCCAAGGTTGCTGGAGGGTATAAAAGAATGAAAAGGAAAATGCCTCCCAAGGAACCATTGGAATATTTACCTCCTGATGTTGAGGAATTTGAGCTTGAAGCCCCGACCCAAGATTTGTCTGGAATACATGAGGAGGATGCCCCAATGGGACTAGTGGCTTCAACACCAGTAATGGGTGAATCATCTACTCAAGTCCTTCCTACAAAGAAATAAGGTGGAGAGATGCCTAAGGGGACTCTCCATGATATAGATGAAACCTTGAAGGGAAAGGAATTAGAAATGAAGGTCCATGATATTGAAACAAATTCTGATGAGACTTTATCAAAAAAGGATGCACAAGAGGAGATACCTCAAGAGAAAACTGAGCATGTGTTAACAGAGGAGGACTAGTGGGCATTGTTTGAAGAAGTAAAGAGGGATTCAAATGCGAAGGCAAATGCAAATGCTATAGAAAAAACAAAAGGAAATAGATGCTAAGGCACAAGCTAATGCATTACCTCAATGAGCATAATTGGAGGCTAAGCAAAGAGCCGATGAAGTAATAAAGCAGCAAAAGAAAAAGGAGCATGAGCTCAAGATAAAAGAAGAAAATGACAAGCTGGAGATGGTGTAGAAGATCAATGAGCTAGAAGAGGAAAAGGATAAATAGAGGAGAGAAAGAGAAGCCCTTGAGGCCAAATTGAAACTAGTTGAAGAGGCCTACAAGAAGAGGGAGGAAACAAAATGCTTGCAAAAGGAGAAAGATGTTGAGGAGCTGGCCCAACAACAACAAAAGGAAAAGGAGGCCTTAGATAGGCTCAAGGTTTTGGAAGAAGAAAGAAACAAGCTACTGAGGAGAAGAGGTTGGAAGAAGAAATATTGGAAAAGGAACAAGAGAATAAGAGGATGCAAGAGTAGAAGGACAAGGAAGAAGCTAAAAAGCTTGCATAAGAAAATGTAGAGGGAGAACAAAAAAATGTACAAGAGGTTGATTCTCAGCCTAGGGTTAATATACTACAACCATTATCCTCTACAACTATTGCCTCCTCTTCTACTATAATGGCCACTACTCCAGATGCTCCTACCTGGTTAAAGCTTGATCTTTAGAAGAGACCAATAGCGCCCTCACAACCTCTTAATTGGGATGATATGATGAAAGAAATTGAGAAGGAAATACCCAAGAAGAAGGCTAATATTCTTCATTCCACAAGGCTAATTGAGGTAGGTGAAATTATTGCAGAATGTGCAATAAAAATAGTGGATAAGGATGTGGGAGATATGCAGGTTACTGATTATCAATTAGGCACTGTCAATTTGGGAAGGCCTACGAGAAATCATTAGATGAACCTGATTGATGTTGTAGCATCATCCACTAAGTCAAGGTTGATAAATGATAAGCAAAGAAAAGATGAGCTCAAAGCTCAATTGGATCAGCTACACACCTTTTTGAAGGATATTTCTGCTCCTAGATCACAACTTGCTCCCTTAGAGACACTAGTGTTGCTCAGCAAAAGAGAGGTGGATGATCTAGTGCAAGTAAAGAATAAGGATGGAATGATGGACACGTGGATGGATAGGCTTAATCATGAGGTAGGCGAGGTGCTAGCAAATAGTTTTGAAATTCACAAGATGGCATTAGAGCTAATAGAAGAGATGAAGCACCATGCTAAAACATTGGAACATCAAGAGGAAGAGTATAGAGGATATGTTCAAAAGATAAAGGACATCAATAAATTTCCAAAGTCTACTTTGCTTGAGCAGTCAATCCTTGAAGAGGACAACACAAACTTCTTGGAAAAGGCCTCTAGCATAATCCGGTTGAGATCCAATTTCATATATAAGCATAGGAATGAGGTTCAGGATGCTAAAAAGGATTTAAATGAACAACTTGATGAACTAGAAGCTATTGTGGCTATTCTAGTTAATGTTGATTTACCTATTAAAGAGGGCCTACCTCTAAATCAGTTAAAGTATTTATGGTGCATGATTGTAATGGTTAAACTAAGCACCATAGATGAATGCAATAGTATGGATTGTTCTATAAATTGCATCATGTTATGGTTTTCTTGATCTATTGGAGGAACATTCGTTGTTGAAAATATATGTCTGGATATTAGATAATTTTTTTCATGTTTCACTAATGTACACCCTGATGTATCTTTTTCTTTTTATTTAAAACCCCCTTTTCTTTAAATACAGATTGATGAATCCATCATTGCTTGCATTCCTTATTACCAAAAAAGGCCCCTTGAATATTACAGTTGCATGGACCAATTGAGTGACACCAGACAGTTGATAACCAAATACAAGGACCTTGGGAGTTAGGCTACTATATGTTGTCTTTCTTTTTCAGGAGAAATAGAGTAGAGATATTTTGTTTAACGTTGTTTGTGTCATTTTCACCATCAACAGATCTGGCACTAGAAGGAGGGCTTGAAGGAACAAGCTGGATTGCATTGTGTCATTCTCACCGGAGAAATACGGGAGGATTCTCAGATCCTCTACTGACCCTGAACCATTAGAAGAACTCCAAACCTCGGTTAGACCTAGACACCATGCTCATAGAATTTTGATTCCACCATTGCCACCACTGCTTACTCCACCTAGATTTCAACCAAATCCACGTACACCACCACCAATCCAACCTACATCACCACCACTGGCTCGATTAGTGTCACCACCAGTTCGACCTATATCACCCCCACTTGCTCAACCAATCCTACCCATGGCTTATTTTGTGAATAACCCCTCTCTGCTAGGGACTATTCCAGGGGGAATCCATGATCTACCAAAGAATCCAGAAATTTTTTGTCCCAAGTACATGCATGGGGAATCAAGAAGCACATAGGAGCATATACAAGCGTTCAAAGATGCTTGTACCCATGCTCAAGTGGCTCATGAAGACGTGGTATGTATATTGTTTCCTTATTGTTTAGGTGACATGGCATATAATTGGCACTTAAATATGCCTTGGGGATCTATTCTGGGCTGGACAGATTTAGAAAATGCATTCATTAATCAATTCAGGGTCTACGTAGACCCTGCCATCCTATATCACAAGTTTTCCACCATTAGAAAAGAACATCATGAGCCATTGCCTCTATTCAACACTAGATTCCAAAGGATGTTTCGCAGGCTGCAAGATCCTTACTTGGTGGCTGAGAATATTGTCATTCAGGTGTATTTAAGAGTTGTTGATCCCTTGATTGGTCTATTCTTGCGGAGAACTTATCTGCCCAATGAAATTGACTCTCTGTCTAAAGTGTATCATTTAGCCATAAAATTGCAATAGCGGATAAGTCTACAATTAGGAGGTTTAGGAGCAACTCTTCCTCCCATGAGTTATCAGATGCCTAACCCACCATTGTACAACACTATCCCAGGGATGTCTTACTCCCAATACAGACCTGTGTCTGAATTGCAAGTCCCACCTACCATGCCCTTTTTCGGCAATGGCATGCAAGATTCTTCCCAACAACCTCAAAATCAACAACAACAGGTGGGAGGATCAATGCATGTTCATTCCCCATCCATAGTGAAAAATGAACAAAATCTTCAACTAACCAATGAGGTAGAGACTCTCAAGAAGACTCTATCTCAAATGTATAATGATATGGCACAGCTTAGGCATAACCCTCCCCACAACCAAACCAGAATTATCAAAACCAGGGAGGTTACAACAACCAGGGGAATCACTCCAATCAGAATGTGAATCAGAAAACCAACCAAAACTTCCAAAATCAAAACTCCTCTAATCAAAATTACCAAAATCAGAACAAAGGAAATAATGAGAGGTCCAACAACAACAATAGGCAGTGGCATACTTGACCTAACAATGGGGGAGTTTCCCATAATTATCAGTCAGGTGAGGATAGATCACATACTGCTAATGTGGCTGACCTTAATTTCATGACTAACTGGTGACTAATTGGTACAGTTAAACGATATTGTAGCACATTCTAAGGTTAATTACCCAGAAATGGAAAAAATGGTAAAGATTACACAAGCCGATTCCTATCCTCTAGCAAAAAACTCCAATTAGGATAATGGGCAGGTAAGTATTGCTTTGACTTTTGAGACTATTGAAGAGAAATACCAATTTCCCATGCAGGGAGATAATGATCCAGAAGAGGATGTGTATGATGCCCAAGCCTTCTAGTACAAAGGTGGTCACTTCTTGAGAAATTAGAATAAGGGCCCATTTACTACATCTTCACCCCCAAATAACATGGTCCCACTTAACCAAAATGTAGATAATAACCCACTTCCAGTGAAGGGACCTTCTAACCCTCAGAATAGAGGTAATCAACCTCCTTTTCCTAAATATCAAGTGAGGAATGATTCAAAATTTGATTTTATTGCAGAAATGCAGAGACAAAAGACATCATTATCATTCTTTGACATCATGAAGTGGTGCTCAACTCAATGTGAAGTGGTATTGAAGGCCCTAGAGGAGGCATACCACTTAAATGGAAAAGGTAAAGTGACTCCAGTGAAGGAGACAAATGCAACCATCTATAAAGGTAAGACCAATACCCCACCTTTTCTTTTAAGTTTAAGGATTTTTGGAAAGAATTTGCATAACTGTTTGTTGGACTCTGGAGCATCAGGTAATGTTATGCCCTTTTCAATATGTAAGAAGTTCAGAGTAAATCCTATCTCGACCAATAAGAAAGTGATCCAGTTAGACAAAATTGAGGTCAATGTTGTAGGAGAATTAAAGTACATGCATGTACAAGTTGGATCAGATCCAAGGATCGAAATCTACATAGATATCCAAGTGGCTAACATCCTAGAGACATATGGTATGCTCCTAAGTTAGGAGCTAATAAAAAGTATTGGGGGATATTTTTCCTTGGATTTCTCTCACATGTGGTTACCCTGGAAGGGGGTAGCAATGTAGATAAGGATTGAGAGTGAACCAAGGCTCAAGCATATGATTACATAATATGACACTTCAAATGAAGTAGCATATTTTGAGACTGAGATAGGAGTTTACAAGCAAGAGGAAGTCCTCACCTTCTCTGTACTAAATCCTGAGGATACATTGCCCCTAGAACATAGTGACCCAATGATCAACATCAACCAAAAAGTTCTAATAAGGAAATTATAAGATAAGCTAGTATTAGGAGAAGAATATGATTTGAGTAGTTTGTTGCTTCCTAATTGGTGTAGAATTCATTATCACAATCATTCAGAGTTAACGTGCCTACCATGTCTAGATATCTTAAATCATATAGGCCAACCTCAACAAATAAGTTGGGAAAAACCCAAAACACCCATCAATGAGTTTTCTTTTACAGTCAATGATGCTACCATTCTCACTAGGACTAGCCTTCCTCAAGAGGAAGATTCCTCACAGTTTGATCAGGCTCAGGTTCTATGCTCGAACATTCAAGAAGGGATTGAGGTATCTCAGTTCTTTTCTAGTACACCTTCCCCAGATACTCTACCAATGCCCAAGGCATTAATGAAAAATGAACTAGATTGCAATCTGATCCAAGAAGTTGTCCAGGAGGTAATTCTTGACCAAGCTGTGAATATAGAAAAGTCTTCAAGTGAGCCTTGCCCCAGGTCAATTTATGATGAAAAGAAAAAGTCCAAGCTGCCACATATCCCAAGTAAGTTATCCCCTATCATCCCTAAGAAGAAAGAACTCCCAGCTAAAGACCAATTGTGGAGTCTTAAATTTGATGGCTCCAAATCCAAGGCAAGAAGTGGAGTAGGTATCAAACTAACCAAACCAAAGGGGAAAACTTACTTTGCGTCTTAGAGGTTGTAGTTTGGCTGCACAAACAACGTGGTTGAGTATGAAGCACTTGCTCATGGACTTATGTTTGCTCATAAAAAGAAGGTCACTGCTCTCATGGTCATGGGGGATTCTGAAGTGATCGTAAAATAGGTACATAGCCAGTATACATGTCATAACAAAAGATTGGCTATGTACAAAAATAAAGTTTGGAACTTAATTGAAGACTTTGATTCTTTTGAGATTACTTTGATCCCTAGAGAAGCTAATCAAATTGCAGATGCCCTTGGCATTGCTGCTAGCACATTGGAACCCATGCAAGACTTTAATCTAAAGATATTTTTAGTCGGTTTAATTTCAGTCCTAGTTGTCCTTGATAATGTCTGAAATTTTTAGGTATCCGATGACGATTAGCATATATTGGCCTTTCTAGCAAGTTCTAATGTCTTTGAAGGGAAGATAATAGATGAATCTGAAAGGGATCAGGGAGATTGGGATCCTAAGAAGGATGGTGAAGAAGGGATATTGGATTTGAAAAGTAATAGTATTCTGAAAGGGATGGTATCTTTGGAGAGAATATTTGATTCTGACCCATGGGCTCAATAGAGGGTTCCCACAGAGGGTGAAGGAGGGAAATATGAATCTGTCAATCTAACTCACTTGGGCCCAGAAAGAAATGTTCTCATAGGGAAAACTTGTCATGCAGAAGTTAAACAAAAAATAGTCAGAGTTTTGGAGCAAAACATTGCAGCCATTGCTTGGGGGTATGATGAATCAAAGACCTTTGACACTTCGGTGATCACTCATACTATACCTCTTAAGCGAGAAGCAAAGCCCTTCCGTCAGAAACAATGCCTGGTCAATGATTTAATTGAGACCTTGATCCAAAAGGAGGTACAAAAGCTCCTATCTGCAAGGATAATCTTTCTTGTTAGACATTCTATGTGGGTGGAAAATTTAGTTCCTGTATGCAAGAAGAACGGTGAGATCAAACTATGTGTTGATTTTAGGAATCTAAATAAAGCCTGTAAGAAGGATAATTATCCACTACCCTCTCTTGATGAAGTGCTACAAAAGGTTAATGGGTCCCAGATGATGTCATTCTTAGATGGCTATTCTAGGTGCAATTAGGTTCTTGTCAGTCATGAGGACAAAATGAAGTAATCTTTCACCACCAAATGGGGCACATTTGCTTATCAGAGGACGTCGTTCGGTCTTATCAATGTTGGAGCAACCTTTCAACGAGAAATGGACGTAACCTTCAAAGATTTGATAGGGAAGTGTATAATTATTTATGTGGATGATTTAACCATCTTCTCCAAGAATAGAGAAGACCATGCAATGGATCTAGAAAAATTTCTTAAGAAATGTATAAGCTATGGTGTCTTCCTCAATCCAAAAAAGTATGTGTTTGGAGTATTTGAAGGGAAACTCCTAGGTCACATCATATCAGAAGAAGGTATATCAATAGATTTGGATAGAGTGGAGGCTATTTTGAAACTAACAAGGCTAGGCAACAAGAAAGAAATGAGATCTTCGAAAGGATCAATTTTGTTAGAAAGTTTATAATAGGGTTTGCAGAAATTGTCAAACCCCTCAATGAAATGATGAAGAAAGAAGCAAAAATAGAATGGAGCAATGAGGCTAAATATGCTTTCTCATAGATCAAACAGTCAATATCTGAGGCACCTATGTTGACTAGCCTAGATTATCTAAGGCCTTTTTATATCTATTCTTTCACATTGGACCATTCATGTGTAGCTGTGTTAACACAACAAAGAGGTGAGGGAGAGGAAAGACCTATCGCCTTCATGAGCTCTCCTTTTAAGAATGCAAAAGTTAGATACCCGCCCCTTGAGAAACAAGCCTTTGCATTGGTTTGAGCGGTAAATAAGTTTAGGCATTACATTTTGCAAAGTCAAGTAATGGCCATAGTTCCTGATCCAGCTGTGAAGTCTCTTCTGATGCAAATGAATTGGGAGAGCGAAGAGGAAAGTGGATGACTATTCTACAAGAATTTTACTTAGAGATTCATCTGAGGGAAAGGTTTATCAAAAGAAATGGCAGATGTGGACAAAAAAATCACCTATCAACAGCACACTGTCCAATCATTTACTAAGGATCCTTGGTACACGGACTTGATCTGCTTCCTCCTTAATAAAAAATGTCTAGAAGGAATGGATGCTACTCAAAGAAGAGATTTGAGGATGAAGAGTGCTCACTACATGCTTAAATGGGGATCTATCTATAGAAAGAACTTTCAAGGGATTTACCTATGCTGTTTGGATCAACAAGAGGCTAAACATGCTATTTCTGAGTTTCATGGAAGACATGGAACAGGACATGGGTCCGCGGATGCTTTGGCTCATCAGATTCTGTGATCATGCTATTATTGACCTTGTGTATTTTAGGATGCACACCAACATGTTAGAACGTGTGATGTATGTCAAACCTCTGCACCTAGGGAAAGAAATACGACAATGCCTTTGCAACCAGTGTATGAGGTAAGGCCATTTTCTCAATGGGCCTTGGATTTTGTAGGTGTTATTAATCCCAATTTTTCTGCAAGTCACAATTTCATCTTGACTGCAACTGACTACTATACACGCTGGACTGAGGCCCAACCCTCCAAAAACAACACCACAGAGGTGGTTATCAAATTTTTGACTGAGAACATCACCACTAGGTTTGGAGTTCCATTTTCTCTGGTATGTGATAATGGCCCTACTTTTTCTTCAGCTGAATTCATTCAATGGGCTTATGAACATAAAATTATTTTGAAGTATTCATCCAATTACTACCCTTAGGGAAATGGAGTGGCTGAGTCCACTAATAAAAACCTGTTAGAAGTAATAAGAAAGTTTTTAGAAAATAATCCTAGGGACTGGCACACCCAGTTGAGATTTTCCCTATGGGAAGATCGAACCCGAATCAAAGCATCTCTAGGAAATTCGCCTTTTAAGTTGGTCTATGGCCAAGACCCAGTCTTCCCGACCCATTTACAAATACCTGTTCTTAAGTTTATGCAGGAATTTTATTCCAAGGATGATAGGATTGAGGTTAGATTACTTAATTTGCTTAACATGGAGGAACAAACAGATGCTGCTTTGCAACAATTCTCTAAACATCAGGTTGTTGTCAAACGCTAGTTTGACAAGAGGGCCAAGATAAAATCCTTTAGGATATCAGATCTTGTATTACTATGGGATAAAGCCAAGGAGAAGAAGGGAGATCACCATAAGTTTGATAGACTCTAGTTAGGTCCGTATCAAGTGGCTGAGATACTAGGCGAGAATGCTTTTCATTTAAGTACCTTAACAGGAGAACCTGTTCCATTGCCAATTAATGGTTAGTTTCTCAAGCACTATTTTGGTTCATGAAAGGGTCTGATGTTTTAGAAGGATGTATTATACTATATATATGTAATTAATTTTTTTTTGTTTTTTGTTTTATTTGTTTTTGTTTGTTCTTTTGTTTGTCTTTGTTTGTTTTGTTGTGTCTTGTTTCATTGGGGATCTTCATTTATGTCCATCTCAAGACAAGGGGTCGTTATTCAAAGTATGCTACAAGCACTAGGAGAGAAATTGGTTTAGGTATTTTTATTAGCATCTTTGAAAAGGATTTCGTTCTAAAAATCATGTCTTATGATCATTCTAATGTTGGTTTGAAAAGCTATTAGGGGTAGAAGATACATTATGAATATCTCATGAATTATGATAAAAAATCTGTCACCAAACTAGATAACATCTGCCTAAATAAATACCTATCTGTTTTAGGGTGGCTTTACCTTTTGATTCAAGTGAAAAATATGATTCCAAGACTATCATGAAATCCATTATAGTTCTCAACCCACATTTCAGATCAATTGTATCTGAATATTGAGGAAAGTTCATAAAATATTTTTACAAGTGAAGCTTAAGTAAAAAAAGAGAAAAGAAAGAAAGAAAAGGCAAGCTCAATATCAAACGAGTGAATCAAGTATCTCTATCGAGGCTATGGAAGCCTGTCTGGTAGTAGAGAAATGCTTTGAGAGAACTAGAGGTATCTCCGTCAGGGCTATGGACGCCTGACTAGCAGTAGAGCAATACCCAGGATTTTATTGCATGATAGTTAAAGGACTCAACCTATGTAGCTTGAATCTTAGGTATAGTTGTTCAAGAGCAGAGAAAGTATCTATAAAGAATGATGCACAATATATGCACACACTCAGATTCAAAAATATTCATGAGCACATACATTTGAGAGTCCAGCTCAATCTTATCCTATATATTTGATCTTATTCAAGTTAACATGCTTCATAAGCCAAGTGGTTTTGGGGTGACTGATTTTTTTTTGGGTGTCTTGAAAATGGGTAAACCATTTTCCCAGCCAAGTTGCCATTTGTTATGCCTTGCATAACCAACCCATATTTTGCCTTGGTCAAAATGGGTCCCCCTTTTTGTTTTTGTCCTTGTTTTTTTTCCAAACAAATTTTGGAGTTATTCCTCTCCGGTACTTTGTTTTTATTTGGTTTGTTCTGTCGAAATCAGAACCAGAGTTAAATCGGGTTTTTAAACTTCTTTCAAAGATTTTATATTGATCCTGATCCTGACGATCTTTTTGTGGTCTTTTGGTTTTGTCTTTTTCTTTGTCGGAGCCGGAGTGGAAGATAAGTCTGAAGTTTTTTTATGGTTTCGAAATAAAGGTTCATTCTGCCTTCGCCTCCTCCTTTTGGTCTGTTTGTTTAGACTTAGGTTTTATGTTAGGTTTTCTTGTTTTAGTCTTCATGTTTTTATTTACCTTTTTATTTTCTCTTTCTTATTTGTTGGCGGAACTAGAGCCAGAACGGGAACTAAATGCGAAACTCAAACGAATTTCTAAATCAATTCTCATTCCGTTTCCGCTCCTAGCATTTTTTTTGGGTTGTTTGACTTTACTGAACTCGCACAACAGTAATGTGCCGATTCCCTTTGTCGTTTCGACTCTGATCTACTGCATTTATGACATTAATTACAAGTGCCATGCATGTATGAAGCTATAATTTTAACCTTAATTAGGGATTAACTGGAAGTTATCATCATTGTTTAAAAGATCAAGAGCGAATTAGAGTTGCAATGGAGCGTTTGGGCATGTGATTCGATCGAAAGGGAGATAATCACACATGGAATCACTTTAAAGGGCTAACCTATTTGTTTGCGTTTGAGGTAGGGTTTATGTTCTCTTTCATTTTGTTTCGCTGGTCATTTTTGTTCGGTCGTTGGTTGCTCCCGAATTCGTGACTCTCGGTTTTCTTGTGAGTTCATGTTTTCCGTTTTTCTTTTCTTTTTTTCATTTTGGTTTTTCTGGTGTTTAGTTTCTTGTTTATTTGTTTTTATCACGGTCGTTTTCACGTTTTAATCGTGACCATACCATGATGCCCTAGGTTTTTAATGGTGTGATTAGTTACTATTTTTACATTGGTAGGGTTTGAAAAATTTCAATTTTACTTAGGAATCCTATTGCACATTGATCTGATTAGTTAGAGTGAGGTTAAATTCATGCCCTAAATTGTTTGAAATTGAGGCTTTGTGAATTAGGGTTTTGGCACATTTTTTTTGTTTCAAATATGATGCCCTAATTATTATGGTTTCCTCTCGGTCATATGGGTATGTTCCTGTATAAGTTTATTTTTAAAGCCCTTTTTTTTGTTTTGATATGACCTATTCCTTAGATCATGATGTTATTTGTCATTCTGTTGAAATCATTTATGACGTCATGAATATTTTTGAGCGGAACTGGAACCGAAATCGATTTTGATCTTGAATCATGTTTTGTAATAAGTATCGATTTCATTTCCATCCCATCTTTGAATCAACTAACAGTAAGAAGCAGGCTTTTAAAATGTTGATAACTCAGCCGGAAACAGAATCGGAACCGAACATAAAATTGAAAATTGTTCATGGAACCAAATCAGTTCTCATTCTAATTTCGATTCCGGTTACCATTCCAATTCCGACTATGGTCCCATTTATTATTATTACAAGCTCAATGCTAGTTCTGGTTCCGATCCCAGCAGTGTTTTTAAGAGAGACTATTTAAGATGTTTTCTGCTTGGTTCCACCTCCAATCTATATAGAAGGATAGGATATCTAATTCATATTTGGTTATATTTATTATAGATCTAATTTGGGGTTTTGTTGCAGGAAGTTAAAGGATGCCAGGAGTATCAGGAGAAGCTACTCAGAGGAGTTAGCCTGTAGAAACTTTGAAGGCATCAACTAAGCCTAAGAAGGTTAAAATAGAACAACTTCCTTATACCTTGAGGTATAACAATAGAGGTCCTGCTGCCATAATTAGCAAGGTGGAATCTGATTGGGCTGATATAACTAACAAAAATCTAGGTCCATTCAATTATGAGGAGTTGTATTCAGAGACAATTGATGAAGAGGTGACATGGAGAACTCAAAGAATAGTTGAGTCTGGCTTGGCTCATTTTGCTGTATTTCCTCTATTAATTCAATGCATGAAACTGAACATGACATCAGCTGGAGCTTACAATCCGGCCACCAGAGAATGTGTAGATTCACAAGATAATGTGATCATAGACCTAACTCCTCAAATGTTTCAACTTATGTTCAGTGTCCTTGAACCAAAGAAGCTTTCACAATTGAATGAGGATAAGGCCTTGGAGATATATATTGGTCACAAGGAGACCAATAGGGCTCACTTAAACAAAAAAAGGTTAAGAACGGAGAATAAGTCCCTGACAAAGCTCTCAAATCAGCCAAAAGGGCAGAATTCTACAAAGAGGTATCAGATATTATAATGACACTGTCTAGAGTTTTTGGAAAGAGGGATGCCTTTCATTGTAAGGAATGGATGTTTCCATTCATTCAGACAATCTTGGATGGTAGGCAATAATTTGACTGGCCTATGATTGTCTCAGATAGCATACATGATCAACTGACCAGAGTGAGAGAAACTAAGAGCTTCTTTATGACCTCTTATGTTATCTATGCAGTAGCAAGGGGTGACATCTTTCTAGGGTTAAACAGAGTAGGTGTATTGGGAGAAGCTAACAGACAAAACAAAGTTTGGAACCATTATGATCAGCTGTCCCTACAGATTTTTGAGTTACACTTTAGAAGGGTTAATGATGCATTTTTGTATGTGGTTATTAACCAACTTAATGGAGATGCAGGGTATAGATTAAGCCAAGAGGCCATGGCGTTCATTATAGAAAGGGGATGTTGGTATATCCAGTACCCTAAATTTACTTATTTTAGGTTGGCTGGGTTTGAGGGTCATCCTCACTTGCTCCCTAAGTGCTGCAACAATAGAGTATTCTTGATGGAGTTTATTTACCAAGCTTTGGGGGTCAATGCTAGGTTTGGAATGAAACATAAACCAAGATATCATAAGTTCCCCATGCAATTGGCTGAGTATAGTTTCCCACACCTTATGGGAGCTAAGGTGGTTTGTAGTGAGTTGATACATTTGAAGTTGGGCTTATATACTGCCTAGAAGCACTTTGATCCCAAGAAAAAGATGAATGCTTTACTTGCTTCAGTTTTTCAGACATTTCAACCTGCTTGAGGACTTCAGGAGTGATCTCCAGGATGAATATGATCTCAGGAATAGAAATTATGACAGGTTGTCTGTCCCAACACTTGGTGGAGTTTGGAGTGAAGGTTGATATTCCTGATACCCTAGTAGATGACGGGCTAGTGTTAGATCCTTCATATGAGGAACTAAACATAGGTACTAAGAGTTTGGACCTGGTAGATTGGGATGCTGAGGAGACAATTGACATCAAGCAAATAGGAAGACCAGTCTTGGATATGAGTGTCCAATGGGTTGTTCTCAGAGCCAAGGTTCCTAGAGGTCAAACTCCTAAAATGGGAAAGGGGTATAAGAGAATCAAAAGGAAAATGCCTCCCAAGGAACCATTGGAATTTTTCCCTCCTGATGTTGAGGAATTTGAGCTTGAAGCCCCAACCCAATATTTTTTTGGAATACATGAGGAGGATGCCCCAACGGGACATGTGGCTTCAACACCAGCAATGGGCGAGTCATCTACTCAATTCCTTCCTACAAAGAAACAAGGTGGAGAGATGCCTAAGGGGACTCTCCATGATATAGCTGAAACCTTGAAGGGAAAGGAATTAGAAATGGAGGTCCATGATATTGAAACAGATTCTGATGAGACTTTATCAGAAAAGGATGCACAAGAGGAGATACCTCCAGAGAAAACTGAGCATGTGTTAACAGAGGAGGACCAGTGGGCATTGTTTAAAGAAGTAAAGAGGGCTTCAGATTCGAAGGAAAATGCAGATCCTATAGAAAAACAAAAGGAAATATATGCTAAGGCACAAGCTGATGCATTACTTCAACAATAGAAATTGGAGGCTAAGCAAAGAGTCAATGAAGTAATAAAGCAACAGAAGCAAAAGGAGTATGAGCTCAAGACAAAAGAAGAAAATGACAAGCTGGAGATGGTGCAAAAGATGTATGAGCTAGAAGAGGAAAAGGCTAAATAGAGGAGAGAAAGATAAGCCCTTGAGGCCAAATTGAAACTAATTGAAGAGGCCTACAAGAAGAGGGAGGAAACAAAATGCCTGCAAAAGGAGAAAGATGCTGAGGAGCTAGCCCAACAACAACAAAAGGAAAAGGAGGCCTCAGATAGACTCAAGGTTTTGGAAGAAGAAAGAAACAAGCTACTTGAGGAGAAGAGGTTGGAAGAAGAAAGATTGGAAAAGGAACAAGAGAATAAGAGGATGCAAGAGCAGAAGGACAAGGAAGAAGCTAAAAAGATTGCACAAGAAAATGTAGAGCGAGAACAACAAAATGTACAAGAGGTTGATTCTCAACCTAGGGTTAGTATACTACAACTATTATCCTTTACAACTGCTGCCTCCTCTTCTACTGTAATGGCCACTACTCCACGTGCTCCTACCTGGTTAAAGATTGATCTTCAGAAGAGACCAATAACGCCCTCACAACCTCTTAATTGGGATGATATGATGAAAGAAATTGAGAAGGAAATACCCAAGAAGAAGGCTAATATTCTTCATTCCACAAGGCTAATTGAGGTAGGTGAAATTATTGCAGAATGTGCCATAAAAATAGTGGATAAGGATGTGGGAGATATGCAGGTTATTGATTATCAATTAGGCACTGTCAATTTGGGAAGGCCTACAAGAAATCATTAGATGAACCTGATTGATGTTGTAGCATCATCCACTAAGTCAAGGTTGATAAAGGATAAGCAAAGAAAAGATGAGCTCAAAGCTCAATTGGATCAGCTACATACCTTTTTGAAGGATATTTCTACTCGTAGATCACAACTTGCTTCCTTAGAGACACTAGTGTTGCTCAACAAAAGAGAGGTGGATGATCTAGTGCAAGTAAAGAATAAGGCTAGAATGATGGACAGGTGGATGAATAGGATTAATCAGGAGGTAGGTGAGGTGCTAGAAAATAGTTTTGAGATTCACAATATGGCATTAGAGCTAATAGAAGAGATGAAGAACCATGCTAAAACATTGGAACAACAAGAGGAAGTGTATAGAGGATATGTTCAAAAGATAAAGGACATCAATAAATTGCCAAAGTCTACTTTGCTTGAGCAGTCAATTCTTGAAGAGGACAACACAAACTTCTTGGAAAAGGCTTGTAGTATAATCCGGTTGAGATCCAATTTCATATATAAGCATAGGAATGAGGTTCAAGATGCTAGTAAGGATTTAAATGAACAACTTGATGAACTAGAAGCTTTTGTGGCTGTTCTAGTTAATGTTGATATACCTGTTAAAGAGGGCCTGCCTCTAAATCAGTTAAAGGAGAAATGGGATAATAGATTCCAAGATATTATGCAAAAAGAGGATGATGGAGAGGATCTATTATTGGATAGATTGATGGATGTCAGCGAAGGAGTGAAGGATATGAGAAAGGAGTTGGCTAAGTTGAAAGACATGAAGGAGTTTGCTTCCACAAAACTGAAGAGAATTCAATTTTAGGATAGCTGGATTGATGGGCCGGATGTGGATATTCTTCAACAGGTCTTCTCCAGTTATGATGAATACATTCTATAGAAAAATATGCAAGGATGAGTGGCAGTCTTTGGGCGCATGATCTATTTCTTCTTTTCTTTTATTCTCTCTTGTAATTAACGTTGGAACTGGAGATCAAATAGTCTGAGTTTCCAAGAAAGTTTCAGTTCCTAGAATTGTGGATCTCGATTTTGATTGAGAGGATTTTTATGCTTTATATGTTGATATATACCTTTGGGGTATCATATTGTAAGGGTTGGCTGATGAGAATAAGATTAGCCACCTAACAGTAGGAGATATGAATTTTATAGCTTTGAAAAGACACTTTGTTATTATTAGTTATAGTTGAATACAAATACAAGTTTTTACGCAATATGGTGTTGGAATTGAGTTTACTGGATAAGGTTAATGAATCATAATCTATTTATATGAAAGTGGTTTGCTGAAGCATAAGTGTTTCTTATTTGATGAGAATCAAAAGAAGGAACCATATTTAAATTTTATTTCATTAAATTATCTATGGATTGAATTGTTGAATGTTTGTTGATCTATGATTTTAGCAACAAATGAGAGTTTGTTCTTTTTGAATATTTAAAGTATTTATGATGCATGATTGTGATGGTTAAACTAAGCACCATAGATGAATGCAATAGTATGGATTGTTCTGTAAATTGCATCATGTTATGGTTTTCTTGATCTATTGGAGGAACATTCATTGTTGAAAATATATGTCTAGATATTAGATAATTTTTATTCATGTTTCACTGATGTATGCCCTGATCTATCTTTTTCTTTTTATTTAAAACCCCCTTTTCGTTAAATATAGATTGATGAATCCATCATTGCTTACATTCCTTATTACCAACAAAGGCCCCTTGAATATTATAGTTGCATGGACCAATTGAGTGACACCAGACAGTTGAGAACCAACTACTAGGACCTTGGGAATTAGGCTACTATATGTTGTCTTTCTTTTTCAGGAGAAATAGAGTAGAGATATTTTGTTTAACGTTGTTTGTGTCATTTTCACCATCAACACATATGAATTTAGATGTAAGATGCCTTTGTGGAGCCGAGTTGGTCATAGTTTGTGGTCATGTGTTGTCACTTGGGTGATGAAACGAAGGTTCCTATGCCTCTTTCTTTAGTCAGATATGGAGGTTTTCTTGGAAGAGCTTTGGAAGACGGTTGAGAGAAATGTTTCTTGTAGCAGGTGGTTGCAGGTGGTGCATATCAGTGTGACTTTTCCTCGGAAGTACATGGTTCCTCATTTCTTTGTGTAGGTGATTGGTGGAATTAGTATGCTTGGATCAATTGTGATGATGCTTTGTTTGCATTCATCTAGATAGTACCCTTGTAGTGGGAGTACCTGGGCGTGTTTGGTCTTTTGACTGGTTGACACATGGTGCTTATTTTTTCTAATGATGGGTGGTTATGTGGTGGCGTGAGTTTACTGATGGTCATACCTTTTGAGGTATGGGTGGTTGGATGAATTAGCATGAGCTGTGGGTGTTGGTTTTTAGCCGCGTGGGTTTGATTAGTTGGATGGGGGCAGTTAGTTTTCTGGTGTCAGTTCTAGCTGACGGTTTATCTTGTTCTGGAGAATTTTTTCTCATTCTGTGTTCGTGTTGTGCTTTGTTGCTGCTATTGTGGTGCCTTTACCACCTGAAGGATCAGATGTTTGCGTTCCTAAGACTGGTGCATTTTTTTCCTTGGCATGTTCCTGTGTTTGGAGCTATTGCCTAAGATGGTGGACATTTTTGGATGTCGTTGTAGGTGTCTTGGTTGGAGCATGAAGGCTTGGTTTGGTCCTTGTTCGGGTTTTGGAGGAAGCCTGAAAGTCTTCGTCAAGTGGGAGATTGTTGGGAAATCTGCCTCAAATTTCTAGCTTGATATTCCTTTTGGACTTGGCATTTTCTCCATGTAATTGGCCTTTACTGCCATACTGCTGCATGCTTTCCTTGGTGGCATAGTTGAGTGATTTATCACTTTATCGTGAGCCACTCTGCTTGGTCCAATGGTTGGGCGGTCTTACTGCCTTACCGTAATGGTCTTCTTCTTGTTCGGCGGTGGCACGGTGAGCGACAACAGTTGGAAGGCGATTATCACCTTACCATAGGGTGTACCTTCTAGTGGCGCGGTAGTGTGGTGAGTGGCAAGTTGGTGGAGCAAAGGCCCACCTCCTTACCATGGGGTCACTATCTGGTGATGGAGGTAGCACGGTGAGCGGCATAGAAGTGGTGAGCTGGTGGGTGATGGTCTACCATCTTACCTCAGGTGGTGAGAAGTCTCACCGTGGTGGTCGCGGTAAGTGGCTAACGGTCGATGGTGACCATTACCACCCCACCATAGGTGGTGAGAATGCTCACTTCGGTGGTTGCGGTGAGACTACTGGTGATCTTCCAGAGCGGTCACCATTCTACCGTGAGGTGGCCTAGCGGCCTCCATGGTAGCACGGTGAGACCGTTGATGGTCTGGCTAGCGGTTACATGGTTGGTGGCTTGGCGGTTAGTGCATGCAGTTACATCCATACCGCGGGCGATGAACCCAAGCTTGGCGGTAGCGTGGTTGGAGGCCGAGGGCAGAGAACTAGTCGACATGGTCTCACCACCATACCGCGGTGGGTGTTTGGACTCAGAGCAGTATCATGGTAGAAGACAGAGATGAGCTCAGAGCTCAGACAACTGAGCTTGACTAAGTTGGAACAAATGTTAGAAGCAGAAAATGAATGGAGTGGTGACACATGGAAAGAAGTTTAGATCTGATTGGCTGAAGCCTTAATTTTTGATTGTGATGGGCTGCATTATTTTAATGCTGGGCGGCTCGATGTCTGCAGAAGATGGTGCATGTTATTAGAGGGATGGTTTCTTGTAGGTAGGATAATTAACTATCCTCATGACCATTGATTGCTGGGATGGGAAGAATAGGGTGGCACATGGTAATAGATTATATGTAGTCTTGTGTGCACTCAGTTAGGTAGATGAGCGAAGAGAGAGAGGCTGAGAGTGTTTGAGTGGTATTCATCATGAACAATTTGTCTCTCAGATCTGAGAAGATGTGAACCTGTTGAGGCCTAGAGGTTGTGTTGGTCGTATGGCTAGTTGAGAGAGTTGACTGTCTTGGTCAGATGAATCTACACTGTGTGCTATGATGGTGATGGAACAGTGTGAAGATTCTAATTATGTTGTTGCCTACTTTCTCTAGATGGACAAGATGTAATCTCCTAAAGAGCATAGCTCTGTGTTTGTATTGTAACTGATTTTTGTTACTGAATAATACAAGTGTGCTGAGTGTTTTGGAGGGTGGGGTTTTTTACTTGAAAAGGTTTTCCCCACATAAATCTGTGTGTCCACATGTTTGTCTTTTATGGTTGTCTGATTTAGCTTCTTGAATCTATGCTTGTGTTGAATCTGTTATAGGTTATGCATTTAATTTTCTCAGAGGATCAATGGGGGATTTACTGTGCCTATTTCCACTTTATGGCATAGTTTTTTGTGTCTTTGAAGTGATAAAATGAAAATCACTAAGGCACTGTTGTCTTAGACATCCGTTCTATGATGACAGACCCATCTCATATCCCCAACATCTTCTCCATGTTATTCAGAAAACAAGTAGGGGCCCAATCACAACGGGTCAAACTTCCCATGTTTACTCTTGTCTTCCATTCTTGCATTCCACATTAGAACCATGCTTCCAAGCTCAAACTTTATTTCAATATCTCTTTTGTCATATAGCTGCTTAACTTGTAACTGTAGCTTCTCATTTCCAACTCCTCCATCCTGTGCTACATCTCATCACAACTATCATCATCATATTCCTATACAAATTTATACATCTTCATCATATTGTTGTGCAAGATTTTAACCTCAACTCCATATACCATGTTGAACGGGGATTTTCCAATGACCCTTTTGACAGTAATCCTTTTAGCCCACAATGCAAGCTGCAACTTTGAATCCCAAGCTTTCTTATTTTTCTGTAGTATTCGCTTGATGATCTTCATCAAGCTCTTATTACTTGATTCAAATTTCCCATTCCCTTGAGGGTGATATGGGGTGGCATAAGATATGCTTATGCCATGCTGGTTACAAAAATCAGTAAATTCTTTAGACCTGAAGCACATAGCATTATCAAAGATGAGTCTCTCTGGAACTTCGAACCTGCTCAAAACATTATTCATCAAGAAATCAATAACTACTTTACTAGTGGCCTTTCTAGTAGGAATAGCTTCCACCCACTTAGTGAAATAGTCAGTTGCAACTAATATCTAGGTATTTCCTCCATTGGACTTCTCTGACATATCTCCAATAAAATCAAGTGCCTATTGCTGAAAAGGGGCTTGAACAAATATTGGCCGAAGTGGAAAATTTCCTGAGAATTTCAACTTACTAGTAAACCTCTGACAAGCATCACATCTTTTCACAAATTAGTGAGTATCTTTGAAAATAGTAGGCCACCAAAAACCCACTCTCACTATCTTATGAGTGGTGGTCTTAGCCGTATAGTGTCCCCTGCATGCTCCCTTATGCAACTCAATAAAAAAGTCTTTTACTTGATCACCATCTACACATCTGAGTAATATACCCTATGGGCTTCTCCACCACAATTCACTATCTATGATAACATACCTAATGGCCTGTAAATTCAAGGTTCTTTTCTCATTGTGGGGTAAATCCTCAGGGTATCGCATGGTTTGTGGATATTCAACAGTCCTCCTGTACCATCCATAAGTCTAAATATTGCATAAAGGTGCCACGTTCTCATGTTCCACTTGGTTTATCTGATTGGCTTCCAAATTTTTCTAGGCCATCAATCTGGTCAAACCCTGTCCTCTCACCAATTTTGTAATTTGAAAACTTATGTTGAACTCTTGAATGTGATTGATCCATCTACACCGATGACCTGTGGTCTCCTATTGGGTGAATATATCCTTGAATGCTACAATGGGAACATACGTGACAATAGTAGCTCCAACCAAGTATGGTATGAATTTCTTAACCGCCTTTACCAGGGCATAAGCTTGCTTCTTTGTGGAATTGTATTTGAGTTCAATAGCTTGTAAGGAAGGAAAAATAACTTCTTTCCAGCAAGGGTGTCTAAGACGTGATCAATAAAGAGTAGTGAGAAATGGTCTTTCTTGGTAGCCTTATTAAGGGCTATATATTCTACACATATTTGGAACTTCCCATTGTTTTTAGGAACTACCAAACTAGGTGACACCCATTGGGTATCGAAGATAGGATAGATGAATCCTACATTGAGTAAATTTTGAATTTCATCCTTAAAAATTTGTCGTAAGATAGGGTTCAATCTACTCTGGGGTTGTCTTACAAGTCTACTTCCTTCCTCTATATAGATATGATGTGTGCAAGTGGCAGGGTGTATTTTTCTCATATCTTGGTAATCCCAAGCAAAGGCATCTTTATGAGAACACAACATATCAATAAGGTCTTCTACCTATGAGGCACTTAAGCTGAGATTTATGTTGAGCATTTTTGCATAGCTTGAGATTGGACAAGAGTATTTATAGTAAGCAATTGTGAAGAAAATGAGGATGGATTAGAATTTCTAGATATTAAAAATGGAATATATATAAGTGTGTGGTAATAAATGATGCAAAGTAATGAAATGTTGAATAGACTACAAATTACTAACTAATGGAAAATTTCCAAATGGGCAATTGTCACTTATACCCGAAGGAAAAATCATTCTCTAAAACATTATCAACAAAATAATAGTTTTGCAAGAAATTATTAATAATATTGTCTTTTGATAATTTTTCAAACTCCCTACTTTGATCAATTGTCAAAATAGGTAAAGATTCTTATAAATCACTATCAATCCATATTGAATCCTCTATTTTCAATAATGGCTTTGCTCGAGGGTACATCGTTAGTTGATTCATTTGTTCTTCATTCAAAATCACCATATTGCTAGACCTACAATTAATAAAAGCATTAGCTGTGGCTAACCAAGGTCTACCAAAATTAATGGGTATCCCCCCAAATTAATCTTGGGTTGTAAAATCATAAAATATGTGGGATATTCCCAAGACTCAATAGAAATAATGATATCTTCAATCATACCTTTTGGTTTTACAAGGGAACAATCCACCATTTGTAAGATTGTTAGAGTAGGTCTTAGTCCTTGAAGGGCTAGTCTCTCCTTAGTCTCATTTGTCATTATATTTATGTCTGGTCCTAAATCCACAAGTGTGTTTGGAATAACGATGTCACCAATACGTACCTTTATCATTAGGCTTTGAGGATCTGCATACTTAGGAACAAAAATCTTTCCCAACATCAAATCTGCAAGTTGTCCAATGACTTGCACTATCTTGGGGTCCTATTTCTTTTGTGGTTTTCTCTCACATAGTTGCTTAACTTATTTTGTCTACACTAGAACATCTTTAATGGATTGCAACAAAGGAATATTAACGTTAACATTACATAGCTCATTCATAAAATCAAAACCCGATCGAGATGTTTCTTGTTGTTTTGGTCATTCTTGAAACCTATCAGGAAATGGGGGACTTGGTTTTTCTTCTTCTAGTTCTACTGGAGAATCCCCTACCTCTGTGATAGTTGGTCCTTGAAGATTATTTCCTGATCTCAATTGTACACCATCAATTTCTAATGCATTGATATGATAAGTCAGGTATCCTGCCACCTCATTGTTATAAACCGGTTGGGCCACATTATTATTCAGAATGGGTGATGGTTATGTAGGCATAAGTGTTCCTTTTAGTGGTTTTGTTGAACTAGATGGTTGGTTAGATGATGAAAGAACAAGTGGTAAGAGTTTTTAGGATTGATGATAGGGATTTATTGTTGAAGATGGTGGATGTGGAGGAAATAATTGATATTGTGAGTATGTAGGTGGTAGTGCTTGCCATGATTATGGAGCATGCGGATATTTTTGTGTCTATTGGGGGTATTATGAAGGTTTTTCCCAACCTAAAAACCATCCAGGTTTGTT
The DNA here is from genome assembly GCA_007115665.2 of Sequoiadendron giganteum. Taxonomy (NCBI): domain Eukaryota; kingdom Viridiplantae; phylum Streptophyta; class Pinopsida; order Cupressales; family Cupressaceae; genus Sequoiadendron; species Sequoiadendron giganteum. The sequence goes on along the minus strand of CM021109.1, from coordinate 372,565,875 downwards.
TGGGAAAGCACTTTGTTGAAAAGGACTTTGGGGTGATGCTTGATAATCAATTGGTGCATTCCTCGTGGTTTCCAAGGTCTCCTTTGGGCCATAAAGTTAATAGGATCATCTATATACTCTACTTCAAAAATACCTATAGGAAGAGGTTTAGAATGGTTTCCCCTACTAGTATTTTCCAAAGAATATATTTTTGTTCTATTGTATGGACATTCTTCACCATTATGCGTTTTACAACAAACAAGACAAAAGAGAACAAGGGCTTTTTTGGCCTCCTATTTTATTCATGTATACAGGGTGTCAATCTGTTTACCCATGTGACTTAATAAGTTAGTCTTGAGGTCCTCAAGTAATGTACCCAATTCTTGTTTTGTAATTCTTGATGTTCCTCCGAGAGAGACATTCTTTTTGACATATCCCCTAGATAAACAAGTGGACCTTGAATAGTTCCTGCACACATCACAAATGTCATCAAACCTCATTTTAGAAATATCACCTCCACCCATTAGATTTAAATTATTTTTACATTTATCTCTAATCCCCCTAAGGTAGAGCATTTTTATAGTGTCATGGGTCAACCCTGTGTGCTTGGTTCTTTGCAGACTAAATAGGAAACACTCCAAATAATCTTCTAAAGTTTCTTCCTCATGTTGCATGATGCAAAATATCTCATCTCATGTTTCCTTGGTCCTAAAATATTCTTGGTATTTCTCCAAGAACTTATTCTTCATATCGTTCCAATATGAATGGTTTATTGTCCTAGTCTCATAAACCATCTCAATGCTACATCCTTTAGAGTATTTGGAAACAATTTCAGCTTCTGTTCTTCAGTATGATAATTGTAACTGTGACATAAAATGTTAAATTCAAAAAAGAACATATCAGGGTCTTCCATGGAAAGAGCTCAAAAGATGGGAAAAGATGAGTACGATATGTTCTTCATAGGGGCATCCTCTTTTGGATGTGCAATGGAAAACTCAAAAGTAACTAGGTTGTAGTTAGCCAATTCTCTCTTATTGTTGTTATTGTTGTCCATAAATTCCCAAAGAGTGTAGAAAGTTGTGAATGGTTTAAGATCTCTTGGGGTCTAGCTTCAGAGCTTGTAAGATTCTCAAAATATCCTAGCAACCCTTTTGAATGAATCTCCAAGCAACTCATGTTGGACACTAGAAGGAGACTCAAAATTGGACTCAATGGCACATTTCTTGAGATCGGGTTCAACTAGTTTATTTTTGGATGGGATGCTCGCAACTAATGGTTTTAATTTGTTTTATGATTTTTCCTATTGTTAACTACTTCCCTTATCATTTTTAATAAATTCCCTCTACTCTCATTACTACGATTCATGCACCTATATGATGTATAACAGAGAAAAATAAGGTTAATTACCTAGGCGAGGTCGAATATCATGCAAAATATTTACTTAGTGCTTTGGTCCTAACTTAATTCACTAGACTAACAGGCATTTAACACCATTCCCTGGGAATTCCACCAAATTTTTTGGACAAAACTGTGGATTAATATTGGAGACAAACTATTCTTTTAATTCTATTAAATTGGAAAATATGATTAGATCAATCCTCAAGAATTTCATAGTGGTTTCTTTAGTTTGTTCCTTAAGTGTCAATCGAACAATCGTAAACTTGTGAAAGGTGTTGCAATAGTCTACCTAAGGGCTGAAAATAGTGAATTAAGTGGGGATGAATGCAACTAATATACACAAATCTTATCTAATTAGAAATTTGGTTTATTTCTTCCTGTTCTTGTTTGCGATAGGAATTGTACCAGGAAGTGTGACAAAAACTATGCTAGGATATGCGACAAGAACCGTGCTAGGAAGTGCGACATGAAATCTAGAGTAACTGGATTGTGTAGTGAAAGAATTTTTTTTTTTATAAATTATGCACCAACAGTAATGAATTATATCATAATCTTAATTCCCATGCAATGCTTTAGAAACACATTTGTAGATAACTAATAAGAAACCAACTTAGAATTGAATTACAATTAAATTAAAATAACCAAACATATGAAAGGAAAATGCTTGAAATCAAATCACACGCATTACCATAATGAAACCAAATTGGATAAGATCATTGGACAATGCAAGAAGTGGGACTTGCCTCCTTAGCTATCTAGTGAGAAAACACAAACGCTCCTCTACACCACACTAATTATCCACGCACATCAAAAACTTCAAATATACAATTTAAAACAATAGTATGTTATTTATATTATATTATATATCTATATGAATTTTTGTAGAATACACATATTTATACTTGAAATCACTGATGAAGTTTCTTTTTATTTGTTTCATCCTATGGCCAACAAACCAAGTATGTTTGATATACAAAAAAAGATGGTCGTTGGCCGTATAACAAATTAACTAGTATTTTATAAAAAATAGCCCTAAGATTATTAAATTTTAGCTCCTCACTTCTCATCCATCCACATCCCTAACAACTTCAACACCCTCTTTTAATCATTACTTTCCATTTCAGCCACAAGATAATTAATATTTTCATAGATACCGATATTTCCTAATAGTTTTAATTTCCTTCACATTATATCAAATATCAATACTTCCTGTGATAAAAAGTGACAAGAAGGTAGTAAAGGTAAAAGAAAAAGGAAAACATAGGGTAAAAATATTGAGACTATTCAAACCCCATAATTTACCCCATTTGAGGGATTTGCATGTCCCCATGCAAAGGAAAGGGTCACCAACCAAGTAATATCTACAAAGTGCCTTTAATCTCTGTAGCCCACTTCTTCTTCAAATCTTGAAACTATTGCTCATGCTCACTAATAAGCATATGAAGTTCTCTATCATGAAGTGCTCGTGCAAGTTCCTCTTTAAGGTTATTAATCTCAGTAGCTTGTGATCTTTTAACAAACTGAGCTTCCTGTAGCTGGGTTCAGAGATAATGAATTTCTTCTTTTACTTGAGCAAGCTCATCCTTCAAAATCTAGATTTCCTCTTGTTATTTCTCCCCAAGTTCCTGATCCATCTCTTCATCTATCTCCTAATTACCTTCATCCATATCCTGATTACCTTCACTATCAAAATTTTGTTCCATTGCCACATACTTAATTAACTATAGATTTACTTTACTGACTTGTGTATCAAGAAGGGGTGAATTGTCAAGTTTTTCTTGCTCCCTTGCAGGGTCTACTGGTTTAGTTCTTTTTGTTTCTACACCAATTTCTTCTAGTTGTTCTTCAATATTTTGGGTTGTTGGAGATGGACATGAAGGTTCAAATGGAATATTTTATTCTTGTTAATCCAAGGGCTTATCAATAGGGGAATTTTCAGCAGTGGGACTGTTGGTTTCTTGATCTACATCAACAATATTGATATTAGGAATGGGAGAATTTTTTGCTTTTTATTTTTGTCCCTTTTTCCTAGTTGACTGCCTATGTTCCCTACTACCCTTACCCTATTTCTTTATGAATTCAGATAAAACTTCAAGATAAGAGTGAAAGTCTTTTTCATTTGGACTACCCATATGTCTCAGAACATTAGCTAGGTCCTCCAATTTATTCACAAGGCTAGTTGAGGCTTTTAATTTCTTTCTACCCTTTCTGTCATGGGAAGGTTCAAGAGATGGCTCTTTTTCACAATCTGTAGAAAGGGTTTGTTTCCTTTTAATAGGTTTGGCCAACGACCCTTCAAAATTTTAAATTTTGGAAGACTTAACACTTGAAGCCCTAGTTTCCTTATGAGTAAGATTTAGGGACTTTGTAGATGAATTTTCAAGAGTTTTTCTTTTGGAAGAACTAGGGTTCTCTTCAAGGTCTCTATTTTCCTCAGAACCTTCCTCGGGTGTTCTAGGAATTTCTTATTAATCAAAAAATGGTGAAGATTCATCTGAAGATTTTTTAGAATCTTTAGAACTTGTGTTGTCGTTTATATTAAAAAATGGTCCCAATAACCTGGCGGAGTGATCATTTTTAGGGCATGGATGATTAAAAGCCTGATTAAACCATGGTGGGCTAATGAATTATTCTTCCCTTCTTGAGCTACCTGACTCATACGATGCAGAGAATAATGAAGAAAATAAGGTACATTCACTAATTAATCCCATTGCAAATGCATTATTAACCTAAAGTGTTGAGTATGAACCATCTCCATAGAATTGCCTCATCTCAGAAATGCTTTGCGTATGGGTTGGAGGTCAACAACCTTCTTTTTGTTATTTGGGAAGTAATCTTCTCTAGACAATGGTAACCCTGTTACCTTTGATATAAGCTCAACAGTGACGGGAAATTGAACATCCCTCACAGAGACCTTCTTACCATCAAAACTCTTTACAAATTCCAGAGAAACCCTTTTATCAAACCCTCATAAATTCTTGAAATAAATGTCCCATTGGGCTTGTTTGAAAATTTCATAAACTTCTTTATTCTTGCGTACCCTCAACTCCTCCATTGAAGTAGGTTCATAATAGGGTCTTTGGTCATTATCCATGGCAAACAAGGAAGTGGTACCAGTGAGAAAGCCAAAGAACTTGTAATAGTAATGACAAATGTCAAAAAATTTACAATGGTAAAATGTTATGAATAGTAATAATGGAAGTTATGAGTGGAAATGACTGCGGAGCATAGATAAATTTACTGCAAAGTATACAGTGAGGTAAGGTTTTAATTTTCCATGATGGCATGGAGTGACAGTTGGAATTATTGTATAACACAGAGATAAAATTCCCCCCAGCTTAATGAGGATCCATCCACGGGTCTCTTCATAATTTAATCAAAAGAAATAATAATATTTAATAAATGCAAAAGGAAAACTAAAACTATCAAATATACCGATATCGATAGAAGTACGAAAGGAAATGTGGAGCTAAGCTAGCCACATGGATGAAGGCCGATGATGAGTAATAAGAAGATGTCAATAAATCTTAGAAAAGGAAACCCATCTTAGGGAGGACAACAAAGGATACCACCACCACATGAGAAGGATGTACCACGATTGTCAAAAATGATGCCGCCAAAGAGGATGAAGGATAGATGACAACTAGCAGGTGTGTAGAAGAAGCAATCTAGTGAATGATGGTGACAAATATAGGAAATGAAAATGAATAAAGTTACTATCAATAAGATGATAGTAAGTAGCAGAATGGAGGTGCCTGAAAAGGCACAAAATATGGATCATGAAAGTGAATGTTCTTGTCTAGGGCATGACAAGAAAGAATTCTTTATAGAACTGGAAAGATTGGATGAACATGAAACTAAAAGAGGATGTGATGATGAAGGGCGAAGGCCGAAAAAAGTGGTAGGGAGAAAAAAAGATACCTCCTAATGCAACGAGAAATGAGAAATCCTACCGCACCATAGAATAGGTAGCGATAGGAATATTGAACCCCTGAGAATTCCTGACACAAAATGGAGAGAAAGCTGTGGGATACTTTTTTCTTTTTTTTTTCTTTTACGATGATAGAATGCTAGTATCCTAGTTTTCACTCGCTCACCACTTAGAGGTGTTGAGAAACCAGTTTTCACCTCTAAATTTATTATGCAGTCAACACTCACCAAAATCTGATTTTCAAGTGTTAATTGGACAACAATTTTTGCAAATTTTTATTGTTGCATCTTTATTGTATTTATTTATTTTATTATATATCAATTTATTCTAGATAGACAACAAGAACCAAAGTGAGTTCCTTCATCACAATACAAGCAAAAGCTTATTTTGAAAGGGGCTATTTGTATAGCTTCAAACAATGCCCATTGATAAGAAGAGCCATGAGCTTTGAATCCATAGTGCACAACTTAACAACACCATTATCATATATAGTTTCAATCTCATAAGGACCAAGCCACCAAGTGTGAAATTTCCCTTTTGAAGTCCTAGAACCAAGAGTCATAGAGAAACACACAGTCCCCAGGTTGAAATGTTCACGACTGAATAAAGTGGTCATGCCATTGTGCTCTCTATTTTGGCACTACCTTTGCATGAAAGAGGGATTCCTAACACATTTCATCTAAGGAATGGAGTTGAATAATTTTTTCCTTCTGGGCTTTGTTGAGATTCATCCCTAGTTAATGAGCAGTGCAGAGAGTTTGACTTCAAATTTAATGGGAAAAACAACCTTTTTTCCATAGATAAGCTCATGTGGTGTCAAGCCAATGGTCATCTTCCAATTCATTTGATAGGCCAAAACTACCTCAAGGAATCTATCTGCCCAATCCTTCTTATGTAGTGCCATAGTTTTTTTGAGGATATTCTCCAACTCCCGATTGGTCACGTCCACTTGCCCATTGGCTTGTGGATGGTATGGGGAAGATTTTCAGTGTTTGATTTCATACTCCTGCACCAAGGTTGCAGCCAAGCTGAAGGTGAATTGAGGTCACTGGTCTATAGAAATCTCCCTCGGTACACCATACCTGGTAAAAATCTCAGAGTGTAAGAAGTTAAAAACTTTTGTATCTCGATCATGTTTCAAAGCTACTACTTCTACCCATTATGACATAATCAGTACAAACCAGAATATACTCTTTATCCCTAGAAGGAGGATTAATAGGTCCTAAAAAATCTAAACCCCATTTTTCAAAGGGTTCAATTTATAATTGTGGGTGTAAGGGAATTTCATAGGATCATGTAGGTTGGCCCATATGTTGACACTTATCACAATGCTAAACAAACCTTTTATAATCTTTATAGATTGGTGGCCAATAATACCCTATAGTCAAATCTTTGTTAGCAGTTTGTTGGGCTGCAAAGTGGCCTCCTAGCTACTACACAACAATGCATAATGTTATTGTTTTCAAATAGATTGCACCTGAACACTTGAATGGTGAAATTCAACAATTTGTTGAAACATGGGAACTATCTTCAGGCCATGGATATTCCTATGGCGAAGATAGACATCCAAATTCTAGGCTGGTTCCTATATGATTCTATTATTATGAACTTGAAACTTTAATTGGAAAAGGGAGAAAGACTTATTCTAATGCAAAATTGGAAAAAATTAACTATGGTGATGCACCTAAATGGAAAAGATGATAGAACCTACAAACTGATTCACAACTATTCTCAGGAAAACTATTTACACAGTTCAAAAATGATCACAAAAATGTTTCCAAAGAAGGCCAAATAACTTGTCTTTTTAGAAGGAAAATAAATTCTCACAACTTGAAGAACTAAATGAATATAGCACAACCTAAGACATGTGATGTGATGTACAATTATGAAAAAGACAAAAATAAAGGTTTTGATAGCTAAAACACAATAATTTCATCGAATCATTCATTAAGACACTTTGTATAATTCTGAAGAGGCAAACTTGATGAATTTTGAATGAAAATAATAGGAAAATACTGCATAAGGACCAATATTATGTAACTTGTAAAAGTTGCTAAGTATTAAAATCTGTAAAATGAGTTACAAGGCAAGTCTCTTCTTTGCAAAAATTGCAAAGGTAAAAGAAGAAATAACTAGGAAAAATAACTAAGTTTTTCCAATATATACAAAAGGCATGCACAAAGCAGCCAATAATAAAACTGAATGAGAACTAAAGTGAAATAACATCTCCAATGTGAAATCCGAGTAGAAGAGGAAACCCTAATAAAAATAGCTCAAAATTGCATGAAATTGCACTCTATGCCTAGAAAACTCCACCTCTCCATGCGCATGATCAAAATTCCCTGTGAACTGACATGGAATTGAAGAAAAAGCCTCAATACTTGCATGATTTGAATAACTAAAACTAAAGCTCCACTTTGTGCATGAGCAATTTTTTTTAGTAATTTCAACTCCTCCACCTGCATGGTTGCATCTTTAGTTCATTTTATTAGATCCTTGCATGATCTTGGTAATAGAAGAATTGTTTGATTGAATATTGATTATTTTAAATATTTAATGTGTAATTACCTTCTCCTTATCCCTTATGTATTAAATATTAAAGTACTATTTACTTTTAATATTTAATCTTACCAAACCATATTGAGCAAACCCTTAAAATAATTATCAAGGCAACATTATTTTGCACTTAATAATTCAACATGCATGAAAAATAAGAACTTCCCCATGAAGTCCCAGGTCCCTCCACCATCATTAGGTCTTTTCACTTTTAAATTCATAGACCATAGGTGATGTAATGATTTTTCTTTCAAAGCATAAACAAAAGCAGTCCTCACTCGAATTAAGCAAACTCAAACCCTAAATCACTTCTTTCATTCCTCACTTTGGATTTTTTGGATAAAACAAGATGTTGCGCCACCATGAGGGTTTGAAGCTCAACCCGCTCTTCACTTCTTCACCATTTTTGCTCTACAAAATTGATTGATTTTTTTTAGAAGAATTTTGCAGAGGAAATACTAGGTGAGCTTTGAAATCTTCACCATTTCGTAGCTATTTTATCATGAATTTGATGACAAGATGTTCCCTTGTGTGGAATATACGAGAAATTTTCTTGCATCTTTTTCATTTAACATGTGATTCGGGCCCCCTAAGCCGTGGCCATTGTTACATTTCTCATGTATATTTCCTTTGTTTTGTTCTTTGTTAATGTTTCTCCTCCATTCGATGCCGCCATGGATGCTTGCCTTCGAGATTTCTGGAAGAGAAAAAAAATAAAAACCCATGTGGGTTCATGTGTATTCCTCCAGAGATAAAGAGAGTAAGTTACTATGATTTATCTTTGTTATTATCAGAACACAATAATGAATATAGTTGCTTCTTTTCTCTTGTATTTTGTGATTTCCCTTCAAATCCTCATGTGGGTACTCGCCTTCTTGGATTAAAAAAATACATTTAAAGTTGAAAAATTCATGTATCCTTCTGATTTTTTCAAAATATGTAAAGGGTCTGAAACCCCCAGGCTGCCATGAGAAACTTGTGATTCTTTCACGACCTCTGTGTTTGATTATCTCCTATGACATAAAGTCTAGCCTCAATATTTCATTCCTGACCGCCAAGGTTTTTTGCTTTCTCCTTTGTATAAGCTCGAATAGAGCTTCCTTCTTAAGGCTTGGCTAGCGACCTTATAAGGATTTTTAGAAAGGTCAACTTAAACATCTTTATGATATCTGGGAATCACTTAATTCACCTCTTAACCATAGGCTATAGATATGCACATAGTCTTCTTTTATTGTCTCCATTTGGGTATGATGCATTATGAATCATTTAAACATAAATAATCATAGATATACAACATATTAATTGCATATATTCATTGCACCTTCTGATTTGGAAATATCGATAGACAATGTGTTGTGTCACCTTGTGTTTCATTTATGCTCTATGTTCATGAAGTTGTCTCCTCTATTTCGCTCAAGGTCTAAAACGTATCTTCAAAACATTGTGGAAACTGTATGCTGCTCCCTTTATTTGTTTACGAACACTGTGATTATTATTTTATGGCTGTCATATACTCATGCTCCACTCTTATGCTGAGCAAGGTTGAGCTTTCTACTTTCATTAACACACATTTAAATCCAACCTGGCATGATTTACTTATCTCACAGTATTTCGCAAGTTGCTCTATCATTTACAAAATGCATGATTAAGGTAAAACAATAAACTTTTCTTTTAAAGAAAAACCTATGGCATCATGATGACTGCCACCTCTTCATTTTAGAGTACCATGTATTTCTTCCATTCATAGGCTATGGCTTATCTTGATGCTACATTCTTAATCTTTGTTGCTTTCATTTGGTTTTAGAGTTGAATACTCTTCAACATATTCTTTGATAAACATAATCTTATGTATTGCTGTTCCAAGCATATGTCTGCCTATGTGATTCTGATAATGCCTTTTTGATGCCTTTGCTTACAATCATAGAATGTCTTCTTGATGATGATGTTGAATCTTATTGTTCCTCAACTTTAGATGGATTGTTTAAATCGTTCTTATTTGTAATATCCACCTGTAATTGAAAATTTGGTAACACTCATGTGTAATTAGAGAGTGTCCTCTTTGATATGCCGGGCTCAACCCTTGTGGGAGCCTGTTTTACCCCACATATCTGATAAAAATGATCATGAACATAATAAACCTACTCTTGCACAGTGAAAAAATGTGTTAGAAAAATAAAAGAAGCTGAAAGATTTCTCTTGAATTTTATGCCTTTGAACAATGAAATCATTTGATAGATGCTTGATCAAGTGTACGCTATATTTCTATTGATAACATAGGCATATGGTAGGATTTGATTCTCATTTCTCTAACCTTATTTCTATCATACTTGTAGGTGCATTCAGAGCTTGGAGCTGAATTTATTTAGAGTCACAATTGAAGGTTTCAACTCGTCAACAATTCATCATTCCAGGCAATGATGAATCACTTTCTACCTTATACCTTCTTTATTTTCAGTTGTATAGTTTACTTTCCTTCATGCACCCATTATTTGATTATGAAGATCAAATGAAGTTACTCCCACGACTTGTGTGGGACTTTGGTTTGTACATTATGAATAAAGCAACAAACATTATGCAATCTTATGATATTATTTTGAAATATTCTTGCATAATATAATTGAAATTCACTTTGTAATCAATCATTGCACAACAATGAGTATTTAACATAAAATTTTGAACATCTTGTGTACCTTTTGGCTTGAATTGGCAATTCAGCTCTACCTGTTTGAACTGGTAGTGAAAAATAGGTAACAGTTATCAATTCTAGTATAAAAGAGTAAAACATTAATCCAACTATATTGCTCACTAAATACTATAAAATTTTATTGTTTTCTTAGAGAAAAGTGGGGTGGAAACCTGCACGTGACAAGATAATTAGCAATATCAACAAACCATGGGATTTTTACAAAAATGGCAAAAAGATGTTCATCAGGAAAGGAATCATCCATAGGAATTGGTTCATTATTAGTTTGGAGCCTGGATAGGAAATCAACAATGACATTTTCATGTTCTGATTTGTCAAGAATAGTGATATAAAATTCTTGCAACAAGAGAAACCAACCGGATCACTCATCTTGTAACAATTGGCTTGTTCATCAAAAATATAATAGTAGAATGATCCATATGTACAAATACTTTATACCTAGTTATATAATGGTTAAATATGTTTACCGCATAGATTAGAACCAAAAATTCATTTCTAGTGACAGTATAATTTACCTCTACACCAGTAAAATTCTTACTGATATAATAAATGGAGTTAAAGAGAATATTCCTTTTGTCCAAGTACCGCTCCCATGGAATTGTCTGAAGGATTGATATGGATGTGAAATGGTAGTTCCCAATTGGGTCCTCATAGAACTGGTGTAGTTATAAGCTTCCCCTTGATTTCTTCAAAATCTTTCTGGCATTATGTTGTCCACGAAAAATCAACATCTTTACCTAGCAAAAGAAAAAGAGGTGAGACAATTTTTCTAAATTTTTGGATAAACCATCTATAGTATCCAATATGACCCAAAAAACTACGTACATCCTTTTGAGAAGTAGGCACAAACAAGTCTTGAATTATCTTTATCTTTTTAGGATCTACCTTAATTCCTTTTGCCAAAATATAATGTCCTAAGACAATACCTTTAGTCATTAAGATGTGACATTTATCTTGGCTCAAAGAAAGATTAGTATCAATACATTGTTTAAGAATTTTTTTCTAGATTTTCCTTTGCTTCCTCATACGTGTCACCATAAATAGTAAAATCATCCATCTACACTTCCACTCAATCATGAATTAAATATGCAAAAATACTTAGGACAACTCGTTGGAAGGTAGCAGGTGCATTACACAACCCAAAAGGTAAGACATTATAGGAAAACATACCACATGGGAAAGTAAAGGTAGTCTTGTCTTGATCTTTTAGGGCTATATAGATTCGATTATAATCACTAAATCCATCAAGGAAGGAAAATAACTTCTTTCCAGCAAGGGTGTGTAAGACTTGATCAATAAAGAGTAGTGGGAAATGGTATTTCTTGGTAGCCTTATTAAAAGCTCTGTAGTCTACACACATTCACAAATTCCCATTCTTTTTAGGAACTACCAAAAGGGGTGACACCCATTGGCTATCGAAGATAGGACAGATGAATCCTACATTGAGTAACTTTTGAAGTTCATCCTTAACAATTTCTCGTAAGATAGGGTTCAATCTACTCTGGGGTTGTCTTACAACTCTACTTCCTTCCTCTATATAGATATGATGTGTGCAAGTGGCAGGGTTTTTTCCTCTCATATCCTAGTAATCCCAAGAAGAGGCATCTTTATGAGAACACAACATAACAATAAGGACCTCTAACTATGAAGCAATTAAGCTAAGATTTATGTTGAGTATTTTTCCAGGTAAGATTTCCATAGCCTGAGATTGGATAGGAGTATTTATAATAAGCAATTGTGAAGTAGATGAGGATGGATCAAAATTTCTAGATATTAAAAAATGGAATATATGTGTGTTTTAATAATTGATGCAAAGTAATGAAATGCTTAATAGACTACAAATTACTAACTATTGTACCCAAAATAAATTTTTGGCATTTTTCTTAAATTGAGCTAAATCATGTAAAATTATTGTCGAAAGTATGTTTTAGGTCAAACCAAATGTAGTGTTTTTGTGGGTTTGTATTGAGGAAGATACTTGCAAAAATTTGAAAATTAGGGTTTCAAACCCCTATTTTTAGGAAAACCCTAAAAAATAGGACCTTTCTAGAACTGGTTGAAAATGATTTTGATATGGTAAATTGACTTCACGATCACATTGGTCAAGTCAAAATCATCAAAAAGTATGTTTTACTTTGGTGGGTCTATATTCATTTTTCAAGAAGAAAGTTGGGACCTCTGCAACCATTAATTGCAGAATGGCTAGTACTAGGTGGTGAAATATAAGCTTCAAAAGCTTCAACGATGAATCCATGGAGAAAATGATTAAAAAGATGCTCTGTGGCGAAGGGGATTTTCAAAAGTGAAAAATGCTAAAAAATTGGTTGTCTGGAGAATGAACACCTCGCTACCAAGGAGGTTGTGTAGTTGAATTCCTTAGTCATTTTTCCAAACACCCATACACACAACATGATAAAGGTGATTGCAAGGATGTATATGTCTACATCGTCAACAAAAATTCTCAAGACAATCATGATGCACGATGAATGTGAAGCATGAAGAGATGAAGATTTTCAATGAAAATGATGAAACTACAAGCTAAAAGTACCCCTACTGGCCAGGGGTGCCCTTGAATTCCAAAGGTCAAAGGTGGTCATCAAATTTCACCAAGGAAATCATCTCCTTCATATTCCTACTGGCTTTCTGATGCATCGTCAAGCTAAGTCACCTAATTCACCGAGCAACAATGAACGTAAGCATGCATGCTAGATCCCACTAATTATGGATGTCTATTTCTAGATCTCCACTAATTGTGGATCTCTATTTTTGGAGGCACTTTTGTAATTGGAGTTGAATTTTAGTTTAGTTTTAGTTAATTGAAGTAGATTTCTAGTTAACTGCTTAGTCTCCTACATTTAGATGTAGGAATAAATCTTGCAGATTGGCAAGAACTATTTGTTAACTCAAGGAGATTTTAGGGTTGCCTACTCCTTTGAGTCTCTATAAATAAGATCTTTTTCTCTTTATTTTGGAACTTTTATTTACTATGCAAAATTGTTGCGCCATTGTTGCCAAAAAGTTTGAAAGTTCATATTTTTTCACTCTTGGATGAGAGTTAATTGGTTTGATGAGAAATTGTGTATAATTTTGTACCTTTGCATGTCCCAATTCTTTGTAATTTTTTGAGAAAGCTTGAAGAAGGAAATAAAAATGCACATACAGTTTGATCTAAATATTTGAGTTCTTCCAATTGTCTTATTCTTATAACTTATTGCTTTAATCTCCTCCTTGGATATTTTGATGTTAATATTTATTGTTTGATGTGTAATGAGTCATCTTTCAACCTACACTTTGGATAGGTTTCGTTGCCTCCTCAAGAATCCTATTAGCCTATTCATCATAATTTGTTGTTTCTAGTGAGTTGTTTCCTAGACTATACCTCAAACAAGGTTTCCTCCTCCTTGGCAAGTATGAGATCCATCTTATTGTAAAGAGTGATTTCTTGCATAAAGCCTTATTCCAACATAGATATGAGAGTTCAGAGCCTTAGACTCATTCTGGAGAGATGGTTGACACAATTAATCCAACCATCCATTCCCGATCCTATGCCCTCATGCTCTATTTATCTTGAGGAGATAGGATAGATTAAAAGCTAGTTTAATTGTAGTTAAGATCTACAAAAACCAAAGAAAACCTTAGCTGCAATGCATTGTGTTTATGCACCCTTGTGTCTTGTTGTTGAGTAAAAATGATAAGAACCTTAGTTTACTATACTTTTTATGCAAAATATTAGCAAAGAGAGATCTTCCTCTCTATAATTCGAAGAGAAATACTAAAACACTTGCAATAGTTGTTCATTTCCAATAAGCACTCCAGAGATGCTAATTGAAACACCAACACTAACTAATAGAATATTTCCAAATGGGCAATTGCCACTTATACCCAAAGGAAAAATCATTCTCTAAAACATTATCAACCAAACAATAATTTTGCAAGAAATTATTAATAATATTTTCTTTTGATAATTCTTCAAACTCCCTACTTTGATCAATTGTCAAAATAGGTAAAAACTCTTCTAAATCACTATCAAGCCATAATGAATCATTTGTTTCCAATAATGGCTATGTTGGAGGGTACATCGTTAGTTGCTTCATTTGTTCTCCATTCAAAATCACCATATTTCCAGACCTACAATTAATAGAAGCATTAGTTGTGGCTAACCAAGGTCTACCTAAATTAATGGGTATCCCCCCAACTTAATCTTTGGTTGTAAAATCATAAAATCTATGGGATATTCCCAAGACGCAATAGAAATAATGATATCTCCAATCATACCTTCTAGTTTTACAAGCGAATGATCCACCATTTGCAAGATTTTTGGAGTAGGTCTTAGTCCTTGAAGGGCTAGTTTCTCCTTAGTCTCATTTGTCATTATATTTATGACTGCTCCTAAATCCACAAGTGTGTTTGGAATTACTATTTCACCAATACATACCTTTATCATTGGGTTCCTAGGATCTGCATACTTAGGAAAAAAATTATTTCCCAACATCAAATCTACAAGTTGTCTAATGACTTGGACTATCTTGTGGTCCTATTTCTTCTATGGTTTTCTCTCACATAGTTCCTTAACTACTTTTCTTTACACTGGAACATCTTGAATGGCTTGCAACAAAGGAATATTAATGTTAACATTACGTAACTCATTCATAAAATCAAAACCTAATTGAGATGTTTCTTGTTGTTTTGGTCATTCTTGCAACCTATCAAGAAATAGGAGACTTGGTTGTTCTTCTTGTGGTTCTACTGGAGAATCCCCTACCTCTATGACAGTTGGGCCTTGAAGATTCTTTCTTGGTCTCAATTGTACACCATAAATTTCTAATGCATTGATAGGATAAGTCAAGTATCTTTCCACCTCATTATTATAAACCGGTTGGGCCACCTTATTATTCAGAATGGGTGATGGTTATGCAGGCATAGGTGTTGCTTTCAGTGGTTTGGTGGAACTAGATGGTTTATTAGATGATGATAGAATAGGTGGTAAGAGTTTTTGGGATTGCTAATAGGGATTTATTGTTGAAGATGGTGGATATGGAGGAATGATTAATATTGTGGGTATGCTGGTGGTAGTGCTTTCCATGCTTGCCATGATTGTGGAGCATGTGGATATTGCTGTGTCCACTGGGTAGTATGGAGGTTTTTTCCAACCTACAAATCATATAGGTTGGTTTGGGAAAGCATTTTGTTGAAAATGACTTTGGGGTGATGCTTGATAATCAGTTGGTGCATTCCTCGTGGTTGGCAAGGTCTCCTTTGGGCCATAAAGTTAACGGGATCATCTGTATACTCTACTTCATAAATTCTTACAGGAAGAGGTTTTAGAATGGTGTCCCTACTGGCATCTTCCAAAGAAGATATTTTTGTTCTATTGTATGGAAATTCTTCACCATTATGCCTTTTATGACAAACAAGACAAAAGACAAGGAGGGATTTTTTGGACTCCTCCTATTTGGTTCATGTATACAAAGTGTCTATCTGTTTACCCATGTGACTTAATAAGTTAGTCTTGAGGTTCTCAAGTAATGTACCCAATTCTTGTTTTGTAACTCCTACGTTCCTCTAAGAGAGGCATGATTTCTGACATATCCCCTAGATAAATAGGTGGACCTTGAAGAGTTCCTACAGACATCACAAATGTCATCAAACCTCATTTTAGAAATATCTCCTCCACCTATTAGATTTCAAGTATTTTTACATTGATCTCTAATTCCCCTAAGGAAGAGAATTTTTACAGTGTCATGGGTCAACCCTATGTGCCTGGTTCTTTGCAAACTAAATAGGAAACACTCCAAATAATCTTCTAAAGTTTCTTCCTCATGTTGCATGATGCATAATATATCATCATGTGTTTCCTTGGTCCTACAATATTCTTGGTATTTTTCCAAGAACTTGTTCTTCATATCGTTCCAACTATGAATGGTTTCTCATCCTAGTTTCATAAACCATCTCAATGCTACATATTTTAGAGTAGTCAGAAACATTTTAAGCTTCTGTGCTTCAGTATGATATTGTAACTGTGACATAAAATGTCAAATTCAAAAAGGAACATATCGGGTCTTCCATGGAAAGAGCTAGAAAGATGAGAAAAGATGAGTGTGATATTTTCTTCATAGGGGCATCCTATTTTGGATGTGCAATGGGAAACTCAAAGGTAACCATGTTGTTGTTAACCAATTCTCTCTTATTGTTGTTTTTGTCCATAAATTCCCAAGAAGTATAGAAAGTTGTGAATGGTTTAAGATCTCTTGGGGTCTAGCTTCAAAGCTTGTAAGATTCTCGAAATATCCTAGCAACCCTTTTGAATGAATCTTCAAGAAACTCATGTTGGACATTGGAAGGAGACTCAAAAGTGGACTCAATGACACATTTCTTGAGATTGGGTTCAACTAGTTTCTTTTTGGATGGGATATTCATAACTAATGGTTTTAATTTGTTTTGTGATTTTTCCTATTGTGAACTACTTCCCTTATCCTTTTTAATAAATCTCTTCTACTATCTTTACTCCGATTCATGCACCTATATGATTTATAATAGAGAAAACTAAGGTTAACTACCCGAGCAAGGTTGATTGTCATGCAAAATTTTGCCTTAGTGTACTGGTCCTAACTTAATTCACTAGACTAATAGGCCTTTAACACCATTCCCTAGCAATGCCAGAAAAATGTTTGGGCAAAACTGTGGACTAATATTGGAGACAAACTATTCTTTTAATTCTATTAAATTAGCAAATATGATTAGATTAATCCTAAAGAATTTCTAATTAAGTGGGGATGAATGCATCTTATACACACAAAGCTTATCGAATTAGAAATCTTGTTTATTTTTCGTGTTTCTGTTTGCGATAGAAATTGTGCCAGGAAGTGCAATAGGAATTTCGCTGGGAAGTGTGACAAGAACTCTATAGTAACTGAATTGTGCAGTAACAAAACTATGTAGTGACAAAAATAAAGAAGTTTTATAGATTATGCATCAACAGTAATGAATTAGATTAGAATCTTAATTCCCATGCAATGCTTTATAAACACATTTGTAGATAACTAATAATAAATCAACTTAGAATTGAATTACAATTAAATCCAAATAACCAAACATATATGAAAGGAAAATGCTTGAAATCAAATCACACACATCACCACACTGAAACCAAACTGGAAAAGATCACTGGACAATGCAAGAAGTGGGCCCTGCCTCCTTGGCTGTTTGGTGAGAAAACACAAATGCTGCTCTACACCACACTAATCATACACACATCAAAAATTTCAAATATACAATTAAAAATAATAGTATGTTCTTTATATTATATTATATATCTATATCAAGTTTTGCAAAAGAAACATATTTATACTAGAAAGCATCGATAAAGTTTGTTTTGTTTTGTTTTGGCCTATGGCCAACATGTTAGAAATGAAAAATTCCATGAAAACCCCTAAGGTTTTCCCACAATTTTCCATAAAAATCCTTAAAACCCTAAGGTTTTTATTCCCATTTCAACTCACATATTTCACTATCTTTTTAATTCATTTTTTTCGCCATCCAAAAGCCAAAAAAAATTGACTTATATCTTATACCGCTATTCACTTTTCTCAAGCCAACACCTTTTACCACTATACTGTGGCCCCTTTCAGGGTGGCTCGCAGTATTACGGTGACAACAAACAGGCAGACATAAAGTGCTCACCGCGGTACCGCGCATGGTTAAACCACAAACTGCGATGGCCGCGGTAGTGGTCAACAAACAACGAAGAAGGTCCACCGTGATACTTCCGATGGTCATCTCACAGACCGTGGTGGTTGTGGTGGACGGTTAATGAGTAGTGGCGAACGGTTGGCAATGACGGCTAGCGGTTACACCGCGATATTGCAGTCGGTCAACAAGTTGACCGCGGTAGAGCGGTAGGAATAAATGGAAGCCCGTGATAATATATGCAATATGAAGGGTGGTAAAAGTATTAAAGTTAGAATTAAATGCATAACTATAGTTGGAAATATTAATTTGTCGATAAGGCAATGCAATTAAATATTTCATTACTATCATGAAATTCAAATGGTTTTACCAGGAATGTGAAAGGTTGCAATGATTGGAATGTAATGTATAAATGATTTGAAAATTTAGTTGTAAAGGGAGAGGGAGGAGTTAGACTGTAGGAGTTAGATTTTTCTCCCGAGAAGGGATGGGGATGTAAAATGGGCAAAGCCTTTCCTGAAACAATGCAATGGAGATTAATATGTTAAACTGGTGAATTCCATTCTGCGTTTAGTTGTTGTGTTATAATTATTTATATTTCCTATCTTGTATTTCCAACTTGCAGTCCTTTGATCATTTATACCAATATGTCAAGCATGTGTTTGGTTTATCAAGGTGTAATTTTTCACTTTGTGTGATTTCATTAATTGGTGTCTGCATGTCAGAATTAAATTCTTTTAATAAATCACAGTGGTCTTAGGATTTATTTTGGATTGTTGAAGAAGAACTTGGTAGGAAAACATTCCAACACTATTTGTGTGAGACATAAATAAATGAATTTGTATGCCAGTCATTAGAATTTCATTTTCAAAGTGCCTAGCAACTCGAATTAAGACAGAAAGGGAAAAATACATAATTCATAGTATCTGACTTTGTTGCCCATGTGGATAGAAGGCACTGATCTTCCTCAACCCAGAGAACAAATTTATGAACAAACAACTTATTCAAATCCTTTCATTTGTGCAGTAGGAGTAGGAATAGTTTTAGTGTTTATGTTTATCCACTTCCATTTTCCATTGTGGGTAGATTAATACAACAAGAAATACATTTAAATCTGCATCATTCATTAGGTTCACCCGCCTTGGTCTAGTAGAACCTAAAGAGAAGAAGGTACAATTGCATCAATCAACCTTGTACGTTGGCCAAAAGTGTAGTAAGAGCTTGGAAAACTCTTCTGGTTAAAACCTGCATTTTTGAGACCCAACACAACAAACCAAGTATGTTCAATATACAACAAAAGGTCGTTGGCCTTATAACAAATCAACTAGTATTCTATCAAAAATAGCTCAAAGATTATTAAACTTTAGCTCCTCGCTTCTCATCCATCCACATCCCTAACAAATTCAACACCTTCTTTTAATCATTACCCGCCATTTCAGCCACAAGATAATTAGTATTTTCATAGATACCGATATTTCCTAATAGTTTTAATTTCCTTCACATTATATCAAATATCGATACTTCTTGTGATAAAAAGTGATAGGAAGGCAGTAAAGGTAAAAGAAAAAGGCAAACATAGGGTAAAAATATTGAGATTATTGAACCTCCATCAAATTTTTTTTAATTTTTTTTTCCCATGTTTAATAAAAAAAATTAAATTACAAAGAAATATTTAAAACCCTTTTGTAAGAAGGGGGCCCCACCCATTACTTTTTAAATTTTTTAAAATATAATTTTTTAAAAAGTTTTTTAATATATTTTTAAAAAATTTATTGGTTTTTCTAAAAAAATTTGACAGTTTATTTTATTGTTTTTCAACTCTAAAATAAAAAGCATTAAATAATTGTTTTTTAATACATTTTTTTGCAATTTTTTTACAAATAAACCCATGCACTCTACCTAGAGAATTTTTTCCCAACACCTCTAAATTTGGCAGCCCTCTACATTTGGTGGTGATTTTGACAAATTTGACAGAGATGCTTTTTTGCCATGCTCAGCCCCTCTCTGTTGGGATTTTCAGTTTTGCACCTAATATTCCCGGGGCCATATCTCATCATACGATGATCTTTTCTAGTGTAATTTTTTTAAAATGGAGTAGAATTTCATGCTTTTCACAGTGGTGCAGGTGGTTTCCAGTTTTGGCTTCTAGTTTTTTATAGAATTCAATTTTCTCAGTGTTGTTGTTGTGTAGTTCTCATTTTTGGAGACTTCGATGGGTCATATCTTCTACATCTAGACTCCTTTTTGGGTGTCGTTCTTTTTTGAAAGTGAATGTTTTTTTGTGTATTTCATCATGGTGCTATCAATTTCCTCTTTTTTTGTTAGAGAATTGTATTTTCAGCATGTAGTCCTTTTTTGGACATTATGGGCTTCCATTGTATACATTTTTCATTATGTAGACGCACTACAATAAAGTGCAATTTTAGTGTATATTTTTTGGGGATTTTACACATCCTGTTGTGCCTTTTGTACTCACATTATGATATAAAGTGCCATAGGGGGTTGGTGTTTACCTTTGGTTTACCATCACACCTTTGTCAGGTGAGTGTCCATTCCACGATAGTAGTGAGTCTTGGTGATTCTTTCCTCATGCATGTGTGCCTTAGTTTGCACACCCTTTTATTTATAGGTTGTTTCTCCTACATGCACTTCTTGGTTTCACACAATTTTAGTGTACTTGTCTTGGCTCTCCCTTTTCAGCATTATGAGGGGTTTCTGTTGTTGGTGCTAATGCTTCTTTGGTTTCATGGTTTGAGTGATCTATGTATCTTGTTCTTGTTCCTATGTACTAGTCGGATGCAACATACATTAGTGATTGATTACCGTTGTATTTTGGTGAGATGGATCATTTACCATATGGACACTCTTGTATTCTTGTGTCTAGAGGTTCTTCATTTCAAATCTATATCAATCATCATTTGACAATAGTCTACAACTTCTTCATGCTTAAATGATGTTCTACATGTTCCTCTCTTTTTGGGACAATGATTTGGTTGGAGGCTTGTCAGTCCTTCACACCTTGATTTGAAGGCTTTTTAGGATTTCATTTGCCTTTATCTCTTTTGGAGAGGAGTTTTTCCCATGAGGTTTTCTCCTTTTTCTCTAAATTTGAGAGATCTTTTTTTTACATGGGTACCTCACCAGGCCTTGTTTGTCAGGACCCATCATGCATTCTTTCTTTTTAGGGTTTTTAGCTACTCCCTAAGTTCATCTTAAGGGAGGTGTTAGAGTAATCCTGCATTAGCTAATAATTAATTAACCTTTAATTCATTTTTAGTCTAATTTACTCTCATGCACTTAAGCTAAACTTAGCAGTTAACTAAGTGTTTTTCTATGTTAACGAAAGTGATCTATTATTAGATCATCTTTTCTCATCAAAGTGATGTTGATACTTGTCCTAATATAATCCCTTTACCATTTATGGTTGCTCCTATAAAGAGCTTAACCATCATTGTATTATCTCTCTAAGATTCACTCTTCTGATCTCTTAGGTTTTCATATCTTTTGACAATCTCTTGCATTATGTAGCTTTTTATTGTTGAGGAATATAGCAATTCTTTGTTTGTAGATCTCTTGTGTGGAAGGTGTCTTTGTTCATTGTTTGATCCATGGCTCATTTTTTTCACAATTCTAACATTCATGAATATGTTATTGTTGAGGTATAATTTATATTTGAGGAATGTTGTATGAACTGCATGATAGGTTTTGATTTTGAGGTACATATTGTTGTTGTGGAATGAATTATTTTTGGGGGATGTTATACAAATAGTTTTGAGTTCATGGGAAATGTGTGTGTATAGGGATAGTGAATGGATTGAGATTATTTCTGTGGAATGATTTTTTGTTTGGGGATGTTTGTGCTTGTGGATAAGGTAGATGTGAAGGCTTGTGAAGAATTTGGGATGTTGGAAGTTTTGGGTATGTTGGATATGGAAGCTTGTTTTTAAATATTGGTATTATTTGTGCTCATTGTCATGTTTGATTCTTGTGTAGTATATGGAATTTTGGGAGGTACATGAGATGTGGTGGCTTAGGTAGTAAAGGATTGTTTATGTTATGCGATGATGCATGGGAAATATTTGTGTTTGGTGGATTTGGGATATTTATGTTTGTTTGGTTGGTATTGTGTGTTGATGCATGAGGAATATTCATATTTGGTGGATTTAGGATATGGTAAACTGTTTGATTGGTTATGTTTGGGTAAGTGGATTCATGTATTGTTTGGAAAATGGTATCAAATCCATGTCATAAGATGGTATTGATGGCTGATTAAGTGTGTTTGGAATTGAGGGTTATGGTATAGCTTTGTTAATAGATTAAACAATAGGTACACTCCCATTTGATGGAATATTATATGATATGACATTCATGAGGGATTATTCCCTAAATGTAGCAATATTGTAATATGAAGGTAGCTTATCACCATTTTGTGCAAGTCTAAGAAAGTATGTATTGGTATTTTAAGCAATGAGGGAATCTAATCCTCTATCTAAGGAGGGATCTTGTTACATTTCTAAAATTTTCTCTTCAGTCAATTCCTTAGATTCCTCATGTTGGTTTGTGATGTCTTATATGATATTTGGTGGACATTGAGGTTGTAGTTGTAGAGTTTGGTATTTTACTAGGATTGAATAGATGACTAGGCATACCAAAATTTGGTTCGATAACTCCCATGGGTATGGTGATGTTTGATCCACTAGGATTAGAGTCCATGAGTTTCTTGTGTTTTGACCTTGTAATAGGCATACAAATTTGGTGAATTTATAAAATATGGATGTAAGTGAAGGTTGGTGATATGATATGAATGAAATTTGTTCCAAAATAGACTATACGTGAGATGTATTGGGTAGATTTAGAAAAAAATTGATGTGTTGATGTTGTTTGATTAATGAGAGATAAAACCGCTAAAATTCAAAGTTAACCTAGATCTCTATTTAGATAATAGTAATAATAGTTTTTCTTGTACTAGACCAATGATTCCAAGAAAAATGATTATGGTGACTTTAGAAACTTGGAAGTAGTCAAGAATCCTAAGCTAATTCACTCACAAATGTTGATGCTAATCCAAATATTTAATTGAAAAAGTTGATTTTCCAAGAAAAAGCTAAACTAGAGATAATATGGAAGATCTAGATGAGATTATGACTAATATTGGTTGTTGGTTGATGTTTTATATTGATGATGGTGATGTTTCTTTTCCAAATATATGATAGGTAACCCTAAAATTCCAGGAAGAATGGTATGAAATAGATGTGAAAGTTGGCTTTCTTTTGAATTATGAATATTAGTTGCAAGTCGTTGTACTATAGGTCTGAAATCCTAGGTCTATATGCTCAATAATTTTGGAAACTAAAAATTGGAGTATTTTGGAAAATATTTACATAGTCAAAAGTGTCATTGTAGGTTTCAAAAGCACTATTGTGGGTATAATATGTACCACAAGTGATATAAAACATGGCAAAATAAGGTTAAAAGTTTCATTGCATATTTCAAATGTGTCACTATGTGAAAAAGTAGACCGTTAGAGTCACTCAAGGACTCAATCCTCTAGGATCATCTGCAAAAACAAAAAACAACCTTCTACAAGAGGGAAAAGCAAGAACATGGAATTTCAATGATGGATGCAAGATATGGCCAATATTCAATACTCAAGATTGTAGTGATATATTATACTCACGTAGCTAAAAATTATCTCAATTGACTTGCTTGGATACAATGTACATACGAAGCCTTGCTTATATACACATGTGTTGATGTAGCAACATTTAATGACTATGTCACAATTAAATGACATAAGCCAATATTAAAAAAACTAAGACACAAGCATTAAATAAAATCCAACTAGATAAGATACCCTAATTAATACTAACTAGAAAGATTACCCCTAATTAATGCTAACTGTAAAGATACCCTCCTAGGACCTAAGTGGACTTAATAATATAAATAGGACCTAGATAAGACTAGATAGGAGAAATACCTATTTACACCAATACCCCCCCTTAAGTACAACTTAGGGATTCAATTATTATGTAAATGACACAAAGATGGGTCCCAGCTACAAGGCCATGTTAGGTACCCATGTACATATGCAATGTAATCTCTCAAAAATGGAGAAAAGGAGAAAATCCAATGGGAAAAAACTCCTCCCAAAAGAGATATGAAATATACAATACTCTCAATGATGCATGAGAGGGAAAAAAACCCATATGAGGAAAATGACCCCCCATAAGAGACAAGAAGAGAGACCACGCAACCCCCCTCAATAGTGAGTTTCCTACTACAATAAAAGATCAACATTGAATGCTAAAGATGATCTAATCTCACTGAACAATGTTCTTCCCCATAAGAAGAAACAAAACCAAGAAGATAGGTAGGAATTATTCCCATTTTGAAAAGGAACATGAGGGAAGAAGAATGATATGTGATGTCTCATATAGATGCTCAAGTTTCTCCATTTCGATGCCAAAATTTGAAAAACTCCAAACAGGCGTTCTAAGCCACACAACTGGAGATTTCAACCCAAAAAATCCTATAGGTAGATATAGAACATACTCCAAAGACAAATATTCCTCCTATGAAGAAGCCTCCTCAAAATTATATCCAAAAGTATCCACACTCATATCAAGTTGCAAAGAGTGATCATGTAGAGAATGGATGAGAGGGCCAAATGATTCCCTCACAACATCTAAAGATGAATCATCTCCATAAAAGAGAAGATGTATGCAATCAATGGTGTATCCAAAACTTGAAATGTGAGACTCAATAAAAAATCCACCAATGTCTGTCAAGTATGCATCCCAAGTAGATGTAGCTAGAAGACAATGTAAATCATGTTATAGTGAATCACAATAGGCCAAACCTATGCCAATATGAGTATCATCAAATGAAATAGAATGTGGAGGAGATGAAATACAAGGCTCAATGGGATCATATGTAAGAACACCCAAGTTCAAGAAGATAAATGTCTCCTCTAAACTAGGATTCACACTAGAAGTGTGATCAATAGTTGAAGATCCAATGCCACCATCAAAAGAAATTTTTTCTAAGGTATATAATCAAGATGAATGCTCAACCATCCTAGTATCAATAATCTATCTACTCTCCAAGTCATGAATGATGAATGAATCAGGAGTTAACTCCATAGTCCTCCCATCTCCACCATGTGTAGTCTAATATATGGAAAGAAGATTGTTCGTCAAATGAGGAACACACAAAAAATCCTAGAAATTGTTTTCCACTAAACTAATAGACCCCTTCCCAAGTAAACTCATGTATGTATTGTTTCCCATGAAAATAGGAGACATAGTGCAATGCTCAAAAGAAGAGAATATAGACTATGAAGATGCCATATGATGAGATGATATTAAATCTAGAAGCCATATCCTTGATCTGGGACCTGAAAAAGCACAAAGAACATGTCATTTATTTCCTAATGTAGAATCCAAACCAAATTTTACCTTATTAGACTATTTTGAAGAAGAAGAAGAAGGTGACTCAGACATTCTAGAAGGAAAATCAATATGATTCTTTTTGAGAAGATGATTCAACTCATCAATATCCTTCTTCTAACAAGAATGTTCATTATGCCCAAACTTCTTGCAATACGAACAAGAAGACTTCTTATTATTATATGATTTGTTTGAGGAATAGTATTTATTCTTTGGTTTATCTGAATGTGCATTTTTCTTTGATTTCTTCTGCTTCTTATCAACAATATACAAATTTTCACTTGACTAGCCAACAATGACTAAGATTTAGAAGACTTGATGAAACCCATCGAGATAAGCCTTTGTTTCTCATGTATCAACATCTCAAAAAATGATGAAAATTATGGTGTAGTATATGTAGACCCCATAGTCAACCTATGAGTATGAAAGCTAGAAACAAAAGCAACATAATCAGGACTAATTTTTTTTAATGAAGTGTAGACCAACTGAATGTCCTTCTTATCAATACCACATGCTTTACATTTCTCCCTTAGATCATTAACCCTAGTGATGTAGTCCTCGATGTTGTCAAAGTTCTTAGGATCAAGGCTCATTAATTCATTATCAAGTTGATAGCCTCTAACTTCATATGTAAAACCATATAATGTTTTCAATTTATCCCAAGCCTCATGAGAATTCTTGCATGATTCAATTTGGAACAATAAATATTGAGAAACTAGTTTATGAAGACATCCAAGAGCTTTGATATGTTCAATCATCCATTTTATATTTTTATCATTATCTGTAGGTTCATGTACCTTGTTTTCAACATATAGATAGTGGCCTTCATTCATTAGTATACTCCATGAATGTTGATCTCATGTTGAATAGTTATATGATGTTAGCAAAGGAACCTTAGAATGATCCATGAAAATGAGAGAGTAGACACAAACATATCAAAAAATGCACCAAGAGACCCCCAATTGATCAATCAATAATCCCCCAATAATAGGTGAGACACTTTGTATGTAGTGTGCCTACAATGCCAAAAATGTGCTCTAGATTTTCAATGCCAAGATGGATCAAAGATGGAAAATTACAACAATATCTCAGAAAAATGAAGGAAACCTCTCCCAATATGATCTATACTAAAATGAAGCCTTCCCAAG
This sequence comes from Sequoiadendron giganteum, assembly GCA_007115665.2. NCBI lineage: Eukaryota > Viridiplantae > Streptophyta > Pinopsida > Cupressales > Cupressaceae > Sequoiadendron > Sequoiadendron giganteum. Next base: position 372,539,025 of record CM021109.1, on the reverse strand, counting down.
TGGAAAAAACTTCTCCAAAATGCAGTATGTCCAAGTAATCAATTAGAATGTAAAATTGCACAAATCTAAATAAAAAAGTACCTTGAGCTAAATCTAGAAAGAGTGCATGAATAGAAATGTAGAGCTACTCAATACCTTCCCAACACTATAAGAACCATGAAAATCAGAGATCGTTATGAGATCGGGAGTCCAAAAGAGAAAATATGACTTTGAACAACAATAAAATTTACCTGATGCAAAATCTGAAAAAAGGCTTGCACCACTGTGAAGTACTTGACACTAGCTTTCCAGTGATATATTGCTTGTAAATCTTTGACACCTTGGTGAAATGTTATGGCTCAGACAAAAACTACCCTATTAGGGCCTTTAGGGGACCAAATAAGCACTTGCATCTAAAAAACCTTAGCACCCGGGTGTTGATGTGACCATGTCACTAATTTTTTAAATAAATAAATAAATAAATATGAGTTCCACCATTAGGAGTGATGGTGCCACCTAAGTGGTGGTGACCAAAAAAGTAGTTGGCTAATGTCATGCCACTTGGGGGTTAAGCCCCTCACACAACCTTATGATTGTCAACAAAAGGCCCTTGGAATTGGGTGACAAAAACAAATTTAAAACTATGATTTTTTTGTTTAAAAAATGTCAACAATTGTACTGTGATGTGATTGCATCAACATTGATTTGACCTTTTCATATGCAGACAAAGAAATGATGCAGTCTTACATAGAACTTGGAATATTCACTCGAATATGTTGACATTTGACAAATCCTATAGATTGTGACAAGTACGGAAGGGTATGGTTAATACAAATTCGTACTATACAGACTTAAAAATTTAGATTTTACCAAACCTTTTGAAAATGGCTCCAATTTGTTTTGCCCAAATATAAAGTGTTTTATATGAAAATAGGGTTCTTGGGCCTTTTGGACTCAACCGTGAGGTCTGTTTCACCCCAATACGTACCATGCAAAAGCTCAAGCTTGAGTCACCCTTAGATTTGAGAAGGGATTTTACAAAATTGAAGCTTTGATACCATGTTAGAGTCACTCAAGGACTCAAGCCTCCATAATCATCTAAAAAAACCAAAAAAAAACCTTCTACAAGAGGGAAAATAAAGAGCATGATATTGCAATAATGGATGCAAGATATGGCCAATATGCAATACTCAAGATTGCAGTGATAAATTGAACTTACACAACTAAAAAATATCTTAGCTAACTTTCTAGGATACAATGTGCATATGAAGCCTTACTTATATATGCAAGGGTGATGATGTAGCAACATTAAATGGCCGTGTCATAATTAAATGACATGAGCCAATATTAAATAACCTAGGACACAAGCATTAAATAAAAACCAACTAGATAAGATAAGTGACAACTAATGCTTAACTATAAAGATTCCCCCTAATTAATGCTAACTAGAAAGATACCCTACTAGGACCTAAGTGGACTTAATAATGTAAATAGAACCTAGATAAGACTAGATAGGAAAAACACCTATTTACACCAACAATAGGTTTTAGAATAATATAACAATTTTAACAAGTCTTAGATTAGATGCAAGGAAGTGCTATAAAATACACCATTTTGTAAATTATATGCAACAAAGGATTATTAAATGTGCCATAATAGAAACATATGTGGTACAGTAGCTATCAGATGCATAATTTTGTGACTGTGACTAAAATTTGTAGGTGTTTGACTATTTTTGACTGATTTTGATAATTTATCAGATAGATTTTGACTTTTTTTGATTGGTAAGAGATAAAAATATTAGAAAAGTAACAACTAACTCTAAGGTAATGGTATGATTACTATTCATTGGTCTTCACAGTAAAAACACACCAATAAGTATAACCTAGCTAATATTAATAGTGTCTCTCTCTAGTGTGGACCCAAGCAATAAAATACAATAGAATTGTGTTGAAGCATGCTACACTCTCAAGAGGGAATAAATAGGTCTCCATTTAAACAAGGGATCACCTTCCTCCTTCCCTTAAAGGTTTTTAAACCTCCAAATAAATCCCATCTCTCCTCAAGATGGTATATGTTGAGTAACTTTAGGCATGATACTATATCTTGTACCACAACTAGATTAATAGTCATCAGTCTTAGCTCTCTAAAAACAATGTTCATAGTGGTTCAAGAATAGTGAATCCATCTAAAATTCTCGAGATGAGGGGGTCTCCCCTCTTCTCCTCGTCAAAAAAGTCTCAACAAACCAAGGTCTTGAATGACATTGGCCACACTTTGAGGTACAAATTTTGTTCTCTCCCCTTTATATACCCCATTGATAAACATGGTTGAGGTTTCCCTTAGGGTGATGAAATCCCCAAGCAGGCCTCCTACTGTAAAATAAAATGAGTATAATAGCATCTTTTATTCTCATGCTTGCATGAAGCATAAGAGAAGAGCATACTTTATAACACTCCTTGGGTGTACTTAAACATGTAAAATAAGAGTATTTTTGATCTCTAAACTCACACAAAGTGATTGGATTAAACTGTTGTCTCAAATTTTTCTTGTAATGGGTTTGAATTAACTCTTAGAAATGGTTTCCTCAGTTCATCCTAAAGTGTCAATTTGGGAACGTAGGCTTTTGAACTATGTTGTGGAAGTATGCCGAAGAGCTGCAATCAATAAACTAAGGGTTGATGGATGCAAACTAATGCAATCTGCATTTGAACATAATTTTGATTGGCATACTTCCTGTCACATGTGTGACATAAACCCGTGAAGAAATAATTCTGCAGCAGAAAATAGATTATTGGTACACAACAAAATAAAACTGAAAATATCTACACAACAGGACAAAAATCTTTCTTGAAATAAAATAAATAGAATTAAAGTTGAACTACTGAATGTAAATATGATTTCAACGTTAATTAACCATTCAAATCCTTAACTCACATGATTTTACTAATCAACATCTAACTATTCTTAACAATACTGATAATAGTTGATAAGTAAATTATACACCCCAACAAGTATTGAGCAAACCAATAAAAATTAATGAATTCGCAAAGATTAATTATGCGGATAAGAATCTGATGCTTAACATAATAATCAATATGAAACCAATCAAATAGCTATAAAATCACAACATACATTACCACACACATATGTCTAATGGAAAGATCACCAATAACTGAGGAAGTGGGCCCTACCTTCGCCAACTATTGAGTGATGAAACTCACAAACACAAAGTTACTCCACACTAGCTATCATTCACTCAGATTACAACAATAAATTATGAACACAAATTTAATCACCAATATCTGATTTCTATTATGTTTATATATTCTAGTTTTTGACATACCCAAATATATATATCATAGCTGCCTATACCCATAATAGTCTTGCAGATGAAAGCGAATAAGTGCTTTGGTTGTTTGTGGCTTACAACCAACAACCATCGAAATATAATAAAAAAATAGCTTAAATTCTTTTGACAGTATCTTAAAACAACATAACAACTCAAAACAAATTTTCTAATCTCAATACAAATATAGCCAAAGTGACAAAATGACTTCAACCGGCCTAGTCTTCCTTCCATTGATGCCCTTCATGCCTTACTTTCAACCACTTAAACATTTCCTGTTACCAAAATCATAAATATAGTTAGCAATAGTTAAAGAAATCGGTATTTTCCACTAGTTTTTACCTTTCCTTCTATTTCATAGAATATCTCTAGTTCGTTAATGAAAAGTGACAGGAGCGACATGAAATACTAGGAAAGATGACAAAGGTTAAAGAAAATAATAGGTAAAATAATGGCATATTTTTCCCCCATCACAAAGTGGGAGGAGATAATACACACTAGAAGATTACCAAACATAAAAAACATCATTAATTAGAGCCTAAATAAAGTGTGAACTATTATATAAATCAAAAGAAATTGAAATTTTCCTTGCATTAGATTCATCAATAGTCTCATTTTACCAGTCTTCTCCCAATGATTTCCAAAATGTACTTGTTGATAGAGAAAACATAGAAGGTTAGATACGGGCATGTAACATCAAATACAACACTATAACATCAATTGTGATATTCTGCATATTAAATATTTCGATCTATGTTAGATTTTACTATTGTAACTTGTAACTTGAAAACTTCAAGAGATTCAGTTAAAATATTAAATTAGGGATATGGGTCCTACTAGGAATGCCATAATGTGAATAGATAAAAAGTGATTTTGATGAACTAAATTCAAATAATAAGAATATTGATTGCAATATTCAATAAACCCAATTCAACTGATCAAAATTATCTAATCTCAATGAAGCATGTGCACATCAAAATGAAAGCAATAATAATGTAAATAAATCAATCTAATCTACTTTACCTTGATCAAAAGTGCCTAGCCTTACTCCATTATAAAGTGTAAGATTATGCTATTATGATGATATGTGGATTGCGCATAAAACCTTAGAATAACTTTGCTAAGAAAAGCGAGATAAATGGTGTTTAATATGGATGCAATATTTTCCAAATTCTAGGAGGGATTGAATGATCAAACGATGGATGATTTATAGATTTCAAGGATATTGGATCAACAAGATGGATGAAGATTTTTGAGACATTAGGAGGAATGTGGATGAGGTTGCATGGAGAGATGAAGTGGAGTTAGTGAGAGTGAACTAAGGTTGAAGTTAAGTCCACTCACTAAATTTAGCAAAGATAACTAAATTTACCTTTGGTCTTTAAATTTAGGATTAGAAGAATAAAGATAGGATTTTCTATTATTATAAAATACATAATACAATGATTTTCTTTATTTTAGAGGAATGTGTAAAATAAATAAATAAAAATAATTTATTTAATTTTGGAAGAGTAATTAGCTAGTTAAATAATTCAAAAAATTATTTAATTATGTGGAGATGAGAGGAATGTGTGATTTAATTAAATAATTAAAAATTATTTAATTATTTGGATAGAAGAAATAGTTTGAAATTTATTAAATAATTAAAAATTATTTAATTAAAGTGGATGAGGAAAATGATTAATTCATTAAATAATTAAAAATTATTTAACTAAAGGTGATGAATGAAAATTCTGAATTAATTGAATTATTAAAAACTATTTAATCAATAGTGATGAAAGGGGTGATGATTGATGATGACGAGAAATGATAAATTTAGAAAAATACAACCAAGTGTTGACATCACAACAACCAATTCCAACAATACAACCACTACAACAATATCACCAAGTGTTTGAGATCAATGATAACCAACTCATTAATGGCATACAATTATAAATATAAATAATCTCACCAAGTGTTGAGATCAATGAGAACCAATGCCAACAAAGAGATAAAGAACAAAAAAATACAAAAGTTGTTCAAGTTGAGGTGGAAAGCTATGATGATAATCTGCAAGTACCAAATGAAAATAAGCAAGATGAACAACAACCAAATGAGCCACAGGGTGATATATTACCCCTTGTAAGGATATCTACTAGAGTATCTGTTATGCCTTGCATAACCACCCCATCTTTTGCCTTGGTCAAAATGGGTCCCCCTTTTATGTTTTTATCCTTTGTTGATTTTCAAACAAAGTTTGGAGTCTTTTGTTTCAAACTCTTTGTTTTTCTTTGGTTTAGTCTGTCGGAAGCGGAAGCAGAACTGAATCGGGCTCTGAAACTTCTTTCAAAACTCGTTCCGATCCCCATCTCGACAGTCTTTCTTTTGGCCTTTTGTTTTGTCTTTGTCGGAGCCAAAGCCGAAGTGGATGTTAAGTCGGTATTTAGTTGAAAGTTTCAAAATAAAAATTGGCGGAACCAGACTCAGAACGGGAATGAAGTTGGGAAATTACTCAAGTTTCCAAATCTGTTTTTATTCCGATTCTGCTCCCCCCGTTTCTTGGTCATTGAATTTTTACTGAAGTCACACTGCAGTGATGTGTTAGTTCTTCTCCAGTTCCGACTCTACTTTACTGCATTTAATGCGTTAATGACAGCTGCCATGCGTAGGTAGAAACTTCGAGTTTTACCTTGATTAGGGATCAAACGAGTGGTCATTATCATTGTTAAGAAATCGAAGAGTGAAGTAGAGCAGCAGTGGAGTTTTTCTGGAGTGAATTGATTGAAAGAAGAGGAGATAATTGCTTGCGGATTTCTTCAAAAGGTTTTCCTATTTTGCATTCGAGGTAGGGTTCCTATTATCGTTCTTCTTTTATTTACTTTCGTGTTTTCTTCATTCTGTTTGATCATTTTGCTTTGGGAAAGTTCGTGATTCTCAGTGGGTTTGCATGATTTGTTTTTCTTTCTTTGTTTTTTGTTGTTCTTGACTTTGTTTTTGCTTTTGTTTCTGGTTTTTAGTGAGTTAGGGCACAGTCATTTTTACATGATCGTGTCGTGTTGCATTGGTTTTTAAACGCGTAGATTAATTAGGGTTTTACAGTGAGATAGATTAAATTTTAGGTTTTTACAGTGAGTTAGGGTTGGTTAAATCTTGTTTTTACTTAGGGTTTTTGTTACACATTCGTCTGGTTAAAATAGAAGGGTTGAATTCATGCCCTATTTTTTATATCGGGTTTTTAGTTTAGGGTTTCTTAATACATTTTTGTATTCGTGTTTTCAAATTTTAAATATGATTCTCTAAAAGTATAGTCGCGCCTCAATCATATGGGGATGGTCTTTTCATGTTATATTAAGCCTCATTTCATTTTAATATGACCCTAGTCCTTAATCATGAAGTTATGCTTTAAACTGTTAAAATTGTTTATGACGTCATAGTCAACATAGGCGGAAGCGGGATCAGAATTGATTTAGATTTTTTGGATGTGTTTTATAATTAGTGTCAATTCCATTTTCCATCCCGTCTCCGACTCCGCTTATAGTGAGAAGTCTTCTTTTAAAATAGCAATAACCTAGGTGGAAGCGGAAGCAGAACTGAAATGGAATATGAAAATAAAAAATCTAAAAGAAACCAAATCCGTTTCCATTCCGGTTACTGTTCCAGTCCCGACTCCGAGCTCACTTCTTAGTAAAATATCAAGAATCGTTTTGGCTTCGAGCCCGACAGTATGTTGAAAGGGGATTGTTTAAGATGTTTTATTCTTGGTTCCACCTTTGATGTATGTATGAAAGGTATGATTTTAAGATATATGATGAGATGTTTATTCAAGGATCTAACTAGAGGTTTTGTTGCAGGAAAGCTAAAGAATGTCAGGAACATTAGGCGAAGCTGTCCAAAGGAACCGGCCTGTAGGAACATCAAAAGTAGCAGCTAAGCCCAAGAAGATCAAGCCAGAGCAGTTACCTTATACTTTAAGGTATAACCACAAGAGTCTTGTTGCCATCGCAAGCAAAGTGGAATCATATTGGTCTGACATAACTGATACCAATTTGGGTCAATCCAACTTTGAGGAATCATATGCTGACACATTCAATGAGGATGTGACACCTAGAAATAAGAGAATAGTGGATTCCGGGTTGGCTCATATCACCCTATTTCCTCTATCAATCTAATGCCCAGAGTTAATCATGATAGTTGTAGGAGCTTACAATTCGGCTACCCGACAATGCATGGATTCACAAGATAGTGTAATCATTGATCTCAATCCTCAGATGTTTCAAATTATGTTTAGTGTCTCGAACCCAAAGAACTTGGTGCAGTTAACTGAGGCAAATGCCCTAGATAAATATAACAAATATAAGGAATCCAACAAGTCTCACTTGAACAAAAAGTTGTTAAAAAAATAGAAGAAATCTCTAACCAAGATTACAGACCAACCAAATAGGGCAGATTTTTATAAAGAAGTATCAAATTTAATAATGATGTTGTCTAGGGCCTTTGGGAAGAGAGATTTCTTTCATTTCAAGGAGTGGATGTTTCCCTTCATCCAGATAATCTTAAATGGCACCCAACAATTTGATTGGTCGATGATTTTTTCAGATGCCATTCATGATCAATTGACCAAGATTAAGGAGACTAAATGCTTTTTCATGACTTCTTACATTGTGTATGCAACATCAAGAGTAGGTATCTTCCCAGGTCTAAACAAAGTGGGGATAATAGGAGAGGCTGATGGACAGAAGAAGGTGTGGGATCATTATACCCAATTGTCCCTATAGGTTGCTGAGACTCAATTCAGAAGGGTTAACGATGTGTTCATATATGTGATCGTTAACCAACTCAACGGAGATGCAGGGTATAGACTAAGCCAAGAGGCCATGGAATTTATCACTGAATGGGGATGTTGGTACATTCAATACCCTAAGTTCACATACTTTAGGCTAGCTAGATTTGAAGGTCATCCACATTTGCTGCCAAGATGTTGCAATAATAGGATAGTTTTAATGGAATTTGTATATCAGGCTCTAGGGGTTAATGCCTGGTTTGGATTAAAACATAAAATAGGATTTCATAAGTTCCCCATGAAGTTGGGTGAATATAGTTGTTAGCATCTGGTGGGAGCAAAGGTAGTGTGCAGTGAGTTGATACATTTAAAGCTAGGTTTATATACAGCTCAGAAGCACTTTGATCCGAAGAGTAAAATGAATGCCTTGTTGCCTTCTGTATTTGATATATATTTCAATTTATTGGAAGATTTTTGGAGTGACCAACAGGATGAGTATGATCTGAGGAAGAAGAATTATGAGAGATTACCTGTCTCACTCATGGCAGAGGCATTCATGATACATTGGTGGATGATGGACTTGTATTGGATCCATCTTATGAAGCTTTAAACATTGGGACTAAAAGCCTGGATCCGAGTGATTGGGACAGTGAGGAAACCATAGACATTAAGCAAAAAGGGCGAGCAGTCTTGGATAGGAGCATTCAATGGGTGGTTCTAAGAACCAAAAATCCTCAAGGACTAGCTCCTAAAAAGGGGAAAGGATATAAAAGGATCAAAAGGAAGATACCTCCCAAGGAGCCTTTGGAGTTCCTTCCTCCAGACAATGAAGAAATAAGAGCAGCTAAGAGAGAGTTGACAAAGCTGAAAGATATGAGGGGGTTTTCTGCAGCGGAGTTGGAAAGAGTTAAGTTTGAAGACAGTTGGGTGGATGGGCCGGAATTAGACATATTACAACAAGTCTTCTCCAGCTATGATGAATACATGGTGGAATAAATTCTGCATGTATAATTCTCATGCATGCATGGCTTTCTTCTTCTTTGCATGTTGCATGTAGTACTGACAGTTTTGAAGCGCATGGCTTTTCTTCTCTTCTATTCTCTTTTCTTCTAGTTTAACTGAGTTTCCAAAGATAATTGTAATCCCTAAAAGGGCGGGTCGACTTAAAATGGAAGAGGACTTCAAATTTTGTATATCTATAAATACCCTTGGGGTATCATATTGTAAGGGTTGGCTAATAGAGAATATAATTAGCCACCTGATATTAGGAGATATAATTTTTCATAGTTGTTACAGAGATACATTGTTACTTCATTTTTACAGTTAAATAAAATTATAGGTTTACGCAATATGGTGTTAGAATTAAGTTTTACTTGATAAGGTTGATGAGTTATAATCTATCTGTATGCTAGTGATTGTGCTGAAGCATGATTGTTTCTTATGTGATGAAAGTCATTAGAAGAAGCCGGATTTAAGGATTATCTCATTAGATTATCATTGAATTGAATTTATTGAAGTCTGTTGATCTATGATCTTGGCAATGAATGAATATGTGTTCTTTTTGGAATATTTGAAATAGTTGTGATATGCGAATTACAATAAGCACCTTAGATGCATGCAATGGTATGGATTATTATGTGAATTGTATCATGCTTTGGTTTTCTTGATTTTTTGGAAAACATTAATTGTAGAAGATATATGTCCGGATACTAGATGAGTTTGATTCATGTTTGCTGATTTACCCTCTGATCTATCTTTTTTCTTTTATTTAAAACCCCCTTTCTTTATTAAAATAGCTCAATGGATAGGTTATTTCTTGTATTCTTTGTTACCATAGGCCCCTTGAACATTACAGTTGCATGGACTGATTGAGTGACACCAGACAGTTGAGAACCAACTACCAGGACCTTGGGAGTTAGGCTACTATATGTTGTCTTTCTTTTTCAGGAGAAATCGAATAGAAATATTCTATTTTAACGTTGTTTGTGTCATTTTCACCATCAACAGTATCCAAATCACGTGAAAGGTACTCCTACTTGAAATTTTGCTTATGCATTACTAAGTGATGTTGGTGAACCTAGTTCATATCAAGAGGCTTGTGAATCAGATTGTGTAAGCAAGTGGAGAGTTTCCATGGAAGAGGAGACATAATCTTTTCATAAGAACAAGAAATGGGAGCTTATACCATATTTCTAAGGGGTGAATAGCTATTGGGAACAAGTGGGTCTTCAAATTGCAAAGGGACATAACTGATAATCTGTAGAGGTATAAAGCTCAATTGGTGACGAGGGGGTATGCACAAAATTTTGGTATTGATTTTAATGATTTTTTTCATCTATTGTATAGTTAAGTACTATTAGAGTTGTTTTAGCTCTTGTTGCTAGTCTTGATTTGGAATTAGAATAGTTCAATGAAAAAAAATCTTCTTGCATGGTGATCTCTTAGAGGAGGTTTATATGCAACAACCAAAAGGTTTTGAGGAAAGAGACAATGGGAATCTTGTTTGTAGGTTGAGAAAATCATTATATGGTTTGAAATATGCACCAAGGTGTTGGTACAAGTGGTTTGATTCCTTCATGATGATTTTGGGTTTTAGTAGATGTGGGGTTGATCATTGTGCCTATTTTTAAAGGTATGATGATGATAGTTTTATTATTTTTCTTTTGTACGTTGATGATATGTTGGTAACAAGTCCCAACAAAATAAAATCATCCATTTGAAAGCTTATCTTTCTAGGGATTTTGAGATGAAGGACTTAGGAAAAGAAAAGAAAATTATTGGTATGAGGATACACATAGACAAAAATAATAGGAAAATATGGTTGTCATAGAAAAATTATGTGGAGAAGGTTCTGTTGTGCTTCAATATGCAGAATGCACAACTAGTTAGTACTCCATTTCCTATTCATATTAAATTATCTTCAGGACAATACCCTAGCATAGAAGCGAAGAAGATACTAATGTCTCGTGTACCATACTCATCAGAAAATTTGTTATTCTTATGTTTGCCATGGTGTGCACCAGACTAGACATTACAAAAGTTGTGGGAGTAGTTAGTTGTTACATGTTAAATGTCAAATCTAGGTCCTGAACATTGGATGGTTGTGAAGTGGGTTCTTAGGTATTTGAGAGGCACTTTTGATGCTACTATCTATTATAGTGGGAGTAATCTTTAGGTTAATGGGTATGTGGATGTAGATTTTGGTGGATATAAAGATAAGAGAAAGTCCACTACAGGTTACATTTTCTCCTTAGCTGGAGGTGTTGTTAATTGGGTATCAAAGTTGCAGACAATGGTGGAAATATTACAACTGAATATGATTATATGACAACATAGGCTAGCAAGGAGGTAATCTAGCTTTATAGACTTTTGGGTGAGTTGTAGGTAAAGAAGGACAACATGGTGTTGCATTGTGACATCCAAAGTTCTTTACACTTAGCTCTAAAAAAGCATATTGATATTCAATATCATTTTTTACATGAGGTAGTGGAAGGAGGACAAATATATTTGGCCAAGATACACACTGATATAAACCCAACAGATATTTTGATGAAGCCCATTGGTAGAGAGAAGTTCATATGGTGCAAAAATTCTCTAGGCTTGTATGTTACTTGATGATTGGTAGCATAGGTATTGGTCTTTAGTATGATGATTTATTCTCAAGAGAGGAATTTAACTTCAAGTGGGATATTTTTAGAATATGAAGTCAATTTCATTATTATTCGAGTAGTGATGAATAGTTGACATTGATATCTAGCTAGTGCTTCATATACACACTCGGCGTGGCTGAAGGCCTAATATACAACTGAAGGTTGTAATATTCTACCAAATGTTGATGTGACGAGGGGTCCTAGGGGGGCTGTTGTTATATGAAGTCATTTTAAAAAAGTTTTGGACTCCCTATTTTTGGTAGTTTTGACAAATGTTCGACATGTAGCTATATGAGTCACACTTTCTATTTTTGGAAATTTTTGTTCGAAAAGGACTCTGCAACTCAAGTTTCTTGTACTTTGTTGAAGTCATGTTTTCTATAAATTTTGAAGGTTGTTTTAATTATTAATTTCTTGAGAAATAAAATATGAAAGATCTTTTCCCATGGTTTTTTTCCTAGTATAATTTTACCAGGTTTTCCATGTAAATACTATGTTAAATTTGTGCTTATTATTTTTCTCTATTATTTTTCACTTTAAATTTTCTTACATAAGTCTCCCACTTGAAAGTGTCAACACTTGATTTTATTTTTGTAGCTTTGATGGAGATGATTCTATAGGTGTGTAGATGGTTAAGTGCATGTAGATTTTGTTCATCCAATAATTCTAGCTCATTCAGTATGGATATATGATATTCTTCATCACCAATCAGGTGTTGCAATGAAAACCTTAGTGATAGGAGATCAACCTCAATAGAAAAGATGGATTTGATACCATAGACCAAGGAATATGGTGCGGAACTGGTAGGTATTTTAATACTAGTTTGATAAACCCATAAGGTGGGATTTAGTTGTAAGTGGCAATCATGACCAACATCATTAACAATATTTTTTAGGAATTTTAAGATAGTCTTGTTAGATGCTTTAACTTGGTCATTCCCCTAAGGATAGTAAGGCATGGAGAAATGGTGTTGGATATAAAATTGGCTATAGAGTTCTTAGACAAAAGGTGTTCCATTATGTGATGATGGCTTGAGAGACACCATATTGACATATTAGGTAATTCAAGATAAACTTGGAAACTTTATTAATAGTGGTGTAAGTAAGAGGAATGGTTTCAATCCACTTTGTAAAGTACTCAGTGGTAGTAATGATAAAATTATAGTTGTTAGAGGACGTAGTTGAAATATTTCCTATGAGATCAAGCCCCCATTGTGAGAAAGGCCAAGGTGTCATTACAGGTTGCAATTCCTACATTGAAGTGTTGATGAGATCCACATATTGCTAAAATTGTAGGCATTTTTTACAAAACATTTTTCTTCTTGTTCCATGGTTGCCCAATAGTATCCAGTTCTAAGCAACTTCTTTGCAAGGGTAAAGCCACTCGAGTGTGATCCAAAAATGCTTTCATGTACCTCTTGTAAGGAAATTGTAGCTTCTTCCAAGTTAAGGCATCTAAGTAACTGTAAACATGTAAAATTGACTTAACACCTATCATACACCTTGAACAACATCAAACAACCTCAAACAACATCAAAACACAATACCATTGGAAATAATCCTGGATGCGTAACTGAATGGTGTTTTCTTGCCCTCAATTCACTCTGTTTAGTCATCTCTCCCATAGTCATAAGTACTTTGTTCATGGTGGTCAGGGAGATATGTGAAGCAAGGCCTAATCTTGCTACCATGCAACTCGACTTCCTTGTCCTCCAACCATTGCAAGAACTTCCCCTCTTTTCCCATCTCCATCTCTCACAAATACAACCCAACCATCCAAGAATAGCGATTCTCCCCAAATCTTCCATTGATAATAATTTTTAATTCCTCCCACCTTCCCGGCCAACTGCCCTCCAAATTTTCCAATCTTCTTTCACACTCCCCAATTCTTCAAACGAATCCTGAAAATAACTACCTTCCCTCTTTTTTAATTATTTAGAATAGCATTTTCTTTATGCATTAACAAATAATCTTATTTACTCATTTATTTCATTATTTATTTTATTTATTTAATTTGCTTACAAAATTATTATTGAATATATATAATATACTTTCAATATTGTTGTATATTCATAATAAACTATACACTTTCCTATATCTATATTCAATAAAATATATAATATAATATAAATAAATAAAACTTCCTTATTAAATAAATTAAGACACAATGATAATTAAAATAGTATTATTGGATTATAATTCACTTAGTGAAAATAGGGTTCGTGACATCCTTCCCCCCTTAAAGAGTCATCATCCCGATGATCAACTTAACTAAAATATGAAAGACAAATTTCATACCTCCTTATTTTGTTTGACCTTAATGCCACAATCAACCCACCTGACAAGGATATCGTCTTTTCAAGTGCCCATCTATTTAGAATAGCAAAATTTGCTGTGGTTGGCATTCATAAACTTGCACATCTTTTCAGCATGTCATGGCTTCATTAAATTTACTCTATTTACTTAAATAATAAAACATGTAAACTGATTGATTTCTTTCATACAATCTTCTAGATCTTATTCAATTATTTTTGTATTCCAAGATATTTACCAATAGATGGAAAACAATGATGTTCATTTTTTCAACATACCTACTCATATGAGATGTTAGAATAATTGCCTCTATGATGAAAAATAAGCATCCCATACTACTTTTCATCACTATTAGCAAATAAAAACACTAAACAAAAAGCAAAAAATTAGTAAGCAGAAAATGGAAACCAATTACAATAGATTCTTCCTTTTGACCGACAATATAAAAGGTAAGAAGATCAACAAGTTACAAAAGATCATCAACTTGATTAGGAAATATCCAAGATAATAAGGTTACTTACTAAATAAAAGGTTCAAGTTGATTACCATAGCAATCCCGCAATACCAGATGTTGGAAAGATCATCATGAGCTCCATCCTGATTCAACTAGTTACTTTTTACAAATGCAACAAGAGTGCATCCAAGAGAAGTGCATTACATTAATTGACTAACAAGCCATACAATGATCTATACAATGATTCATTTCTAGTTTCATAATTACATACATAAAATAAAACATTTAATCAATCTTCAACTATCATAACCCAGTGGTCTTCCACAATCTGAAGGTCAAAATCATGGTTAAGGTGCTATTCCCTCCCAACCATGAAGCATAACACTTCCCCGGGATTCTTCCTAACTCAAAGAACACCTGACCTTGCATAAGGTGCCTAGAAACCAATAATAATAGGGCAAGAGGGAAACTCTCGATGCATGCCTGATGCCTTATATGCACTCTTATACTAGAATGAACATATTTATTGCATATAGGATGTGGCAGAGAAACATATAAAATTCTAGGCTTTCATTATCCATCTATTTCAATGGTACAACTCGCTTTGGCCAAAGCATATATATATATATATATAATTTGGTTGATCTTGGAAAAGAAGATCACCTTCTGTGTTAACCCACATTCGACATCATGTCTTGGAAGGTAAGATTTACAACAATTTCAAACACACATAGAATGAATAATTAACAATAAGAAAACATGAACCCGTGGTGCCTAACTCGCACCGGGTATGAATACACAATTTGCTAGTAGTGCCTTGCTTGCAAAAATATAGAGTAGGTCTTGCATACAATGAGCATTACTCATTCAAGTTCTCATAGAATAAAAATGGTAAGTGCATCTCTTCACACAAGTGCATTGCTCACACAAAAAGGTGAAATATGCATAAGCTATAGTAGTGCAATTATAGTGATCATCACTCACTCCAATGAACACAACAAATATCAAAAGTGTATCCCACACACATATCTCACACACAAATAATTTAACTAAAATACAGAATGCAATAATTTCTCAAGTACTTTACCCACACAAAGGAATCAAGAACTTACTCAAGTACTTCCTTATTAAATAAATTAAGACATAATGATCATTAAAATAGTATTATTGGATTATAATTCACTTAGTGAAAATAGGGGTCGTGACACTTTCCATGCAACCTTATAGGTCATGCTATGGAGTGGTTCACCCGTCTGCAACTCAGAATCAAAACTTTTGATGAGATATCTAACAAATTTATAACCCACTTCTTGTTTAACATAGAACAATATGAAACCATTACGAGTCTATCCACAATGAAATAGAACCCAGGAAATTCCTTCACCTCCTACTTATAGAGATGGAAAAGAGATTCGGTGCAAATGGCCCATTCTAGACAAGGAGTTGGTGGATATTTTCATCATGAATGTCCTACCCAAAATAAACTATCAGTTCACTATGCTATGTCTTGTAGACTTTGAAGAAACAATCAAAAAGGGGTTACATATTAAGATAGATCTCATAGAAAGAGAAATCTCAAAGAAAAACAACTCAAAAGACAGTCCCTCTAGCTCAAATGAGAAACCCAAAATATGGGCTAAAAACAACAATGTTACAAACAATGGAGTGGTAGATGCTAGAGCAGTATGGAACACACAAAACAAAAATCATAACAAACCACAGGTGGCACAAACAATGTATGCTACCAACAACACACAAAGCAACCAAATTACCTATCCCAATAAAATCAAGTTGTAAACCAACAAACAAATCAGGGAGGACAACAGAGGTATTATGATCAACCTAGGAGGTAATTTACTGTATTAGGTGAGTCACTTGAGATATTTATGCACAAACTAGTACAAAAAAACCTCATTAAAATAAATGACCACCCAAATTATGAGGAACCTAGCTTTAAGACACCATGGTACAATGAGAAGGACTTGTGTGATTTCCATATGAGCAAAGGACATACGACTAACAATTGCATGCGCCTAAAATATATCATTCAGGACTTGATAGAAAAAGGGGAAGTAGATGTTGATCATCATCCCGAAAATAAGGACCTAAAAATATACTCAAACCTGATCCCAAACCACACTAAGAGGAACGATAAAGGAAAGGGACAAGAGTACCATAATGCTAATTACACATACAATGACACAATCTTAGGAACCCTCTCACAAGTTGATGAAAATAGGGAAAATGTAGTAATAAAACGAGGAAGAGACAACAACTGCAATGCAACCACTCGTCATGGAAGAGTTAAAATACAAGGAGAACCTCCCAAACCCACAATCAAGTCACCAAGTGACTACAATATTATGAAACAGTTAAAGAAGACACCCGCCCTCATTTCAATCCTATAATTGTTAAAGTTATCACCCGCACATAGGGAGATATTGGAAAAACCTTTGGAAATGTCAGTCCCTAATGACCTTGATCCCAGCCAGTTCCAAGCCATGGTTGATAAAATTAATACAAGTAATCACTTAGTCCTTTTAGAGAAATATTTAACACAAAGAACATTCCATAATCAAGCTCTATACATAGAGGTTGGTGTTCATAAGACCATGGTCAAAAGAGTATTGATAGATAATGGTATAGGTTTAAACATCATTACCTTAAAATTCATAAAACAACTAGGGTATTCTAATGGCATGATTTACAAAGGCAAGAGTATCACCATAAGGGCTTATGATGACTTAGAGAGAAATTTTGAAGGGATAGTCAGGTTGTTGGTGCAGATAGGACCAACATTAACATAAAATACTTATCAAGTACTGGATCTTGAGTTACCATACAACCTACTCCTGGGATGTCCTTGGATCCACACATTATAATCAGTCCCTTCCACTTTCCATCAATGGATAAAGTTTCCCCATGAAGGAAAGGAAGTAACACTGTATGTCAATCCTGAACCCTTCTATTTTTGTGCAAATTTGGAGGATAAATATAAAAAATTCCAATGTGTGCCTAGCAATGATATAGCCTTCCACTCCTTTTCTTATTTCAACCCTTCCATGCTTCCATCAACCTCCACCAAAAACACATCGAGTGAGAAACCAAAAGAAGTCAAGATTAAAGTACTTGACAAAGGCAATGGGAACTACCATTTTAACCAAGCATTCTACATCAAAATGCTTCCACCAACACCTAGAGTATATGGATGTCCAAAAGAGATCAAGATGGTATAAATGATAGCCAAACCCACTATCTTTATTAGATGGGGAGACATGAAAGATGAAGAAATATTTGAGGAAGACCTTTCATCTATGATCTACAAGGAGGACCAAAAAGAACCACAAAAGCCACAACCCATTTTAATTGATCCTAACACTAAATGGTATCAATTAGTCAAACAAATGGGATACAATGGAACAGGTGGCCTTGGGCGACACAAACAAGGCCGATTGGATCCTATCATAGTGGAACAAAGACAAAAGAATATGGGGCTTGGTTATAAATCAAAAGACATGATCATTCCAAAAATCAGATGAACCTCTTGGAAGAAATGAGAAACTTATGCTAGCGTTAAGGCACTAGATATTTACCATGTCATGACAAAAAATTACCCATTGAAGACTTATTCGACAACTTTAGAAATGATAAGTTCTCTCTATCGTACATGGAAACCATTCCAAACATCTATTACCATTCTGAAACAAACTCTAATGAATACGAATGGGATTCTCCTTCCTTCATCACAAGATATGATTCCCTCAACTCTAGTAATGATGAACTAGATACCTAATGGGAAAAAGACACTAGAGCCATATTGACGCTTTCACCTACTTCTGTAAGCTTTTCAGACCAAGATGATAGTCTCCCACTCTATTACCCACAACTCATAGATT
Organism: Sequoiadendron giganteum; assembly: GCA_007115665.2. Lineage (NCBI taxonomy): Eukaryota > Viridiplantae > Streptophyta > Pinopsida > Cupressales > Cupressaceae > Sequoiadendron > Sequoiadendron giganteum. The sequence goes on along the minus strand of CM021109.1, from coordinate 372,520,623 downwards.
GGGATCAACAACAATATTCACCTATTTTGGATCAATTCTAGAATGATGAGGCCATCGTAGAGTTCATGGGACTTTGAATGGACATACCAGTAGGAGATCACAAAGCAGGGTTAATCATGGAACTAGAACAAGAGGCATACTTCGATGGAGAGATTCAATCTTCCTATCACAAAAATGAAAGAAAAACATAAAGATATGATCCCCTAGAGAAAACCACACAGTGGCTCTATCAGATCCAGAAAAGAGAAAAATAAAGGATGCATCTGAAGGTGAAAAAATCCTAGAGGCACCCGAGGATGGAGGATTCAATCTCCCCATATCAGAATATCAAGAAAGATCAACACTCCTTGTAGAAGAAACACAATCCATAAATGTTGGTACATTAGAGGACCCAAAGATAACATACCATGCAACATCACTTGATCATAAGGAGAAAAAAAAATTCACAGTGTTCATCAACGAGAGAAAGGTAAAATTTTCATAGACCTATGTTGACATGCCTGGACCTATACTGACATGCCTGGACTAGATCCAACATTAGTGGTACATCATCTAGTTGTCATCCCTGAAGCAAAGCCTATGAACCAAAAACTCAGAAAAATGCATCCCCAAATAACATTACTTGTAAAGGTAGAACTAAAGAAGCTACTAGATGTGGGTTTCATTAGACCCATCGACTATCCACAATGGATATCAAATCTAGTACCAGCATCCAAACCCACTGGGGGCATAAGGATATGCACAGACTTTAAAGACTTAAACAAGGCCTATCCAAAAGACAAATTTCCATTACCAAGTATCAACACGATTATGGATTTAACAACAAGGCATGAGATGTTGTCCTTAATGGATGGTTTCTCTAGATATAACTAGATAAATATCTTTCCAAATGACCAATAAAACAACATTCACTTGTGCTCAGGGAGCTTTTTGTTGGAATGTAATACCTTTTGGTATGAAGAATGCAGGAGTAACCTATCAAAGAGTGATGAAAACCATATTCCATGACATGATACACACAATCATGGAGGACTACGTGGACGACATCCTAGGAAAGTCAATCAAAAGGGAAGATCACTTGACAAACCTAGCAAGGGTATTTGATCGATTGGAACAATACAATCTGAAACTCAACCCTAAGAAATGTGTGTTTAGAGTAATATCTAGAAATCTATTAGGGTACATGGTGTCAAGAAGAGGGATAGAGGTGGATACTACCAAGTTAAAAGCTATAATGGAGATGCCTCCGCCAAAGACACTCAAACAACTGAGGAGACTACAAGGGAAGCTACAATCAATCAGATGATTTATCGCATAACTGGAAAAAAAATGCCACCCTTTCACTCATATCCTACATAAGGACATCACCTTTAAGTGGGATGGGAGATGTGACGAAGAATTCCAACAACTCAAGGAGTACCTACTTACTCCTCCTGTACTCATGCCACCAATTCTAGAAAAGGAGATGATACTTTATGTGTCTAGCACACAAGCAACATTGGGAGATCTTTTGGCACAACTAGATGATAACAATAAAGAAAGGGCAGTCTACTATATCAGTAGAACACTGGTGGGCTATGAACTAAACTATTCACCCATTGAAAGAGCCTGTCTATTAGTAGTGTTTTCAACACAAAATCTGAGACATTACATTTTAAATAGAAAAGTGAAATTGATATCAAGGGTGGACCCACTCAAATATTTACTAGCAAAAGCAGCCTTAACAGGTCAAATAGCCAAATGGGTTATGATCTTGAGTGAATTTGATATACAAAACATGGATAGGAAAGCTATAAAGGGACAAGTCATAGTAGACCAATTGGCTGAAGCACCCATAGACAATCATAAACCTCTCACAGTGGACTTTCCAGATGAGAGTGTCTTGATGATAGAATAGACAGACCAGTGGACTCTATACTTTGATGGGTCCCCTACTCATCATGGTTCAGGAGTAGGTATTTTATTTCTCACACCATAGGGAGATAGTATACCCAAGGCCTACAGGATTGCATTCCCCTGCACAAACAACATATCAAAGTATGAAGCTCTTATCATGAGGCTCAAAAGGGCGATCAAATGTAGAATAAAAGAGCTACATGTCTTTGGAGACTCCCAGTTAGTAATCAGATAGGTGAATGATGAATACCAAACAAAAGATGACAAATTTCTACCATACAAAAGGATGGTGGAAAACTTTAAGGAGTTTTTCATCAAAATAGCCTCTGAACAGGTTCCTTAGATTAATAACAGAGATGTTGATGCAATGGCAACAATAGGCTCATTGCTAGATATTCCTTAGAATGTACCTAAATATAAATTCCTCATGGAATAACTATTGATGCCAACATTCGACATCCCAAAATCAGAAATGGTATGTGTTGTTGTTGGTCCTAACTCCCCATGGTACCAAGATACTTTTGACTATATCCAAAATGGTATCATACTACTTGAATTAATGAATACTCAGAAGAAAATATTCACTCATAGAACCTCCCATTTTACGATCTTAGGAGAAACCCTATATTGTCGTAGCCTAGATGGTATGTTACTCTAGTGCCTTAATGCATAAGAAGCACAAAAAACCTTACAAGAGGTCCACAAAGGTATTATTGGATCCCACTCCAACAGACCTAACTTAGTCCAAAAGCTACTTAGAGTAGGATACTATTGGCCTTCCATGGAGCAAGATTGCATTCAACATTCTAGAAGGTGTCGACAATGTTAGAAACACAGTGATCTAGTTCATGCACCGGCACAAGAGTTGAGACCCATCACAATGCCATGGCCTTTTTCACAATGGGGCTTAGACTTGGTAGGTAAGATATCACCTGCTCCATCCAACGAGCATATATTCATTATCACCACAATAGAATACTTCAAAAAATGGATAGTGGCAATTCCATTGACCTATATCATCGACAAACAAATATCAAAATTCATTTTGAATTATATCATTTGTAGGTATGGAATCCCACAAACAATTGTAATAGAAAATGGCACCCCATTCAAGAATCAGGATGTCCAAGAACTCTGTTCCAAATTCTCTATCCAACATAGATTTTCTATGCCCTACTATCCTCAAGGAAACGATTAGGCAAAGGCATCCAATAAAAAAATATTGAAAATATTGAAAATTATTGTCAATGAAGCCGATCATGATTGGCATCTGCAACTAAACCTAGACTCATGGGCTTATTGAACCAGCATCCACACACCTACTGGCACCACACCTTTTTCCTTGGTCTATGGATTAGAAGTTGTATTACCTATCGAGGTTGAAATTCCCTCATTGTGAGTCTCACTAAAAGGCATGGTCAACAATGAAGAATACATGGTATCTAGATTGAATGAATTAGAGCTCCTGGATGAAAGGAATTTGAGCGCGTTAAACCATCTACAGGTTAATCAAAATTGGCTCAAACAAAGCTATGACAAGAGAATCAAAAATAGAAACTTTCAAGTTGGTGACTTGGTCCTCAAGGAGAATTAGAAGATACAATGAAATCATGATGACAAGGGTAAATTTGAACCTAACTGGTTAGGTCCATTCATTATAACAAAAATTTATGGCTCTGGGGCATATTAGTTGGCTAATCTCGAAGGAGAACCTCTAGCCAAACCGATGAACAACAACCACCTCAAGAAATTCTATACATGAAATGTGTCAGAATATCCCAGGAAAAAGGGTAAACAAAAAAGAAAAGAAAAAAGAGATAAAAAAACAAAAAAATAAAAAATCAAGAGAAATAGTAAAGAGAAATAAAACATTCTTTGAGTGAAAACCACTTTTTGGCACTCCTAGAATAGGTACCATAGTGAAAACCTAGTAAATAGGTGTTATGTATGAACAAAACATGCATTATTATCTATCAACACTTTTTCACAGCATCCGCCCATCCATTTCATAAATCATGTATCCAACCATGACTTGTCACTCATTAGGGTAAGTTATTTTATTGGGGGAAACTTCCCAAAGCTGGTCATGGATTATATTTTGTAGCATCCGATCATGGTCATAAAACAACAAAAGTCAAAAACACTAGAAAACAACCAAAATAAAAAAAATGTGAAAAACATAGAAAACAAAATAACATCGTTGGATTATTCCTTCACTCAAATAGTCTAAGATATCATCATTTTCTTGGACCTCACAGCTAGCTCAAGTGAAAATCCCACAACATATCCTCTAGACACAGAAACAGGATATCGATCCAAGCTATCAATGTTGTTTACCCAAAAAAAATTCATGCTTTTGAGTCAAATGGTCGAACTACGTAGTCTCTGCACAATGTAGGTAAGGATTTTAGCCCCCAAGACCCTAGGTTAGTCGCCTTAGGTTTCCAACATGCTTTATTTCAACTTAGTCAAAAAATGCAAAATCCCAAAATCATATACAATAAATAAAATCCAGAAAAAATTCACAAAATAGAAAAGGTCAAACCAAGTGAACTACGAGCCTCTGCATGTACAACATAGGGAAGGATTGTCTTTGATAAGCTCCTTAGGCCCTATGTTAGTCCCCTGAAGAAAAAAAATAGCATCATAAAACTTAGAAAATCAAAATAGGCCCATCCCATCAACAACATCCACAATAAACGTTTCAACCATAATAAAAAAATAGTCCCAATCACCCTTTGCCAAAACAAACAAACAAAGAAAGAAAACATCCAACAACTAGAACTTTTAAGAAAAAACAATCACATAAAGAGTTGGCAATAAATAGATAAAAACAATGCCAAAGTTTTAACTAGCTATCTTTTTAAACAAGTCCCAACCACATCTTGATATTTGCCTTAACGAATCCGATCCTACAATAGACATGATCAACAATGGATAATAACCCCACCCTAAATAGATATGGCAAGTGATATTGCAATTTGTTTTTCATCTTTTTGTGGTCTTACTTTTTGTGATTTACTTTATTGACTCATTCCTAGGATCTCTCAAGGATGTCCATGAGGATTTAGGGACGAAGGAATGGGGGAAATTGAGCATCATTTCCATTTTCTATTTGTAAGATATTTTTGTAATATTACCATGGTGAATACTTGCTTTATTGAGTATGGAAGTTGTATTAAAATAGTTCATGAAGCAGTTACATGTTAGGTGTTCTATACCTCTCCGTGTGACTGGTCCGAAACATTTTTCATGCAACCCCCCCTATACTTTAAAAAAGGTTTTCGTATGTCTGGTATGAACAAAGATACTCTTTTTTTGTAGAGTCAAAGTCCATTCAATAGATACAAAATCACCTTGGTAATTAATACCCTGGTGCATCATATCTATTTGCTACATCAAATAGATTTGTTCAAACAACGAAGTCTCTAAAGTGAAGCAAAAGCAACTCATCAATCACTATCCATTATCATATTTCTTCTAACAAACATCATCATATTTCTACTAACTAACAACCATCATCATATTTCTACTAACTAACAAGCATTATCATATTTCTTCTAACTAACAAACATCATCATATTTCTTCTAACTAATAAACATCATCATATTTATTATAATTATCATCATATCTCTATCTATCATCATGTTTCTTGTAATTAACATTCATCATGCATAGAACGTCATCAGTACCATACCCATTGTACATCCAAAAATGTTATGAATACATATCATGATGATAATAAACCAATTAAAAAACATCATGTATCATGTATGGGGCATTCATTTACCAAACATACATAATATCATAAAACGAGACAGAGAATGATTCATTCATCCACATCAAATTCACACATCAAAAAAGAACAAAAATACATATAAACATCCATCATCATATATCACCATCACATAAACATAAAATGAGGCTGAATCAAAGAAGGTATATCTCATATATATCATTGTCAAAAAGAGGATACATCATCATCCGTAGTGGCAAAAGTGTGATAGGAAAATACAAAATCATAACATATATATGAGGTTTCAACTAGACCAATGAATATATATAACACACATGTCTACAAAATTCCTCTGCACCATGAAACAACATGAAGATCAAGTAAAAATAGTAAGACCCCAACATGATGGAAAAAACACTACTGAAAACCAAAGTGATCTGGTTGTCTCATAGAATGATCACCTACACTGACACCAGCACCACCACCACCATTGCTCGTAGTACTCGGCTCCCCAAACCATGGACATCGAGAGGCCTTATGAAATGTAGCATCATATAAAGTATGATAATAGGTAGATGCCTATAGATACCTATCTCGCTCAGCTGGCATACCATCACGCTCTACTCGGAGAGTATCTCTCTCTGTTGTTAGTAACAGTACTTTAGCCTCTGCAGCATGTTATCTACCAATATCACTCTCTCGATCTGCCCAAAGAGTATCTCTCTCTACTGTCAGTAATACTACTTGAGCCCTTTCAACATGTAGTCTACAATCACACTATCTCGCTCAACCCTCAAAGTGTCTATCAATGCCTTCATAGCCTGTCGTCTTGCAATATTTGCATCTCTATCCAAAGTCATTTGAGCTAGCAATAAATCAAAATCCCTAGTTAGTGGAGGTGGATCTGGAACCTATCTTTGACCCTGTGTGGGAGGCATCCACTCATCCCGAATATCTTATCCCTCATCATGTCGAGCTTGATCCAAATGCTCTACAGGAACCTCAACACACTATCGGTCCCTGCGATGACTTGTAATACCTACTTTTCCTAGAATGGGATCACCTCTAGGATCAATAAGCCTCAAAGGCCTATGTCATTCCCACCACTCCTCATAATCATGAGTAGTACTTGGATCTACCACTCTGATCGACCAACCCCAACCAATTGGGACAAGTGCTCCAAACTCGACAATAACATTATCTGCATCAACCTAGATACCCCATACATGGACCTATCGACAAGTTCGACCAAACTGGGCCTCATATGCATCAGGAACCTGCCCTTGTCTCTCTCTAAACTGGTGACAAACTTGGTCTAGTAGATAATGCTCTATCACAGATGACAAATGACCAAGCAACCAAAAGGTCTATCGGCAGTACATAAGTTGATCCGCATCCTATGGCCAAACCTCACAACTCATATAAGGTCTCCATACAAAACCAAGCATCTTATCAAACACACAACACCAATAATGTAGGTCCCCAGGCAAGGTGTAGTGCATAAATTCCCCATAATGATAAGAGTATGGATTGTCCAAAGAATGATCCTGAATCCCATCTGAATGAGTCACTGCAATATGATCCCATGCCCAAACATGAAATAGTGATACACCACCTCGTGCATATCTCGGTAAAGATGGGCAAGAAAAAAAGGAACCCCAGGAAAATCTCATTCCATGCTCTACCATACTCTTAATACATGTACCCCAACCCACTGCAAACTATCGATCTCATCTATCAAGAACAACCAATCCTGATACCAGGCCACAGAGGACAAGAACGATAGGGTTTTCACTATCAGAATAATTAGATAAATCAATCTTTGTATCACACACATCCTCATATTCCACACCTAAAAAATGTTGCATAATGTGGGAACCTCGTCAAACCTGGTATGTAACAAGCTCACCATGAATAGGAAGACAAAGAATCCTCCATACATCCTCAAGAGTAATAGTTGCCTCCCATGCAGGAAAATGAAAAGAGGATGTCTCAGAGTGCCACCTCTCCACAACAGTTGTCAAAATAATTGTATGGGTCTTGATCGAGGTATATAATATATATAATGTAATTCCACAACATCAAGAAAGTCTCACTCCAACACACTGAGTTGAGCAATTAGATCAAACAAGTGATGAGGACATCTCTCTCATCATAAGCGGTCGGAGATTCGCCTGCAAACATTTATGATGATAAACAGACACATGCTAGGGTTTAGAATGATACAAGGAAAATTACTGAAGGAGAATCAATTGCTAGGTTTTGAGACAAATGCTCAACAAAAGTCAGACAAAAGCACAATTTTAGGTCAAAAGCAGCAAACAAGGGTGCAGTTTCAGGACAAAGGCATAGTTTTAGAATGACACAGTTTTCAAACAACTGCACAGCTTCAGGACAATTGCATGAGACAAAAGCACAAATTTATGACAAAAGCACAAATTTCAAAAAAATGCATAATTTTTACTTGAAAAAAGTGCCAAAACCAAGACAATTGCATAGGAATCTCAAAACGAGCGCTATTATCTACCAGGACTTCACACACGCAAAATGAGAATGAAATCATGATGAAAGTGAAGGGCGAGAAGGTACATACCAGGCCACCAATGCCTAAAGGCCGTTTATACTCCTATACAAGCTTAAAATGATGTGGGGAAACCTCGAATCTCGACATTATCCCTCAACAACTAACAAAATGTGGAATCCAAAGACAAGAATTAGCAAGAGGAACAAAGCACAAATGACCCAATTTGAAGACAAATTTCCTATATAACACCTCAAGAAAACCCTAATTTCATCTAGGAAACCCTAATTAAGTAGAAGCTCCAGAAAACATCGAAACAAGAAATGAGGCACATATTCAAATAAAATTTCATCTGAAAACATCGAAATGATAGTACAATAGTGTCAAGAGCCTAACCTCAAAGCTTGAAAGTTTTGGTCAACTTCTCAAAGGGGCAACACAGAGTCCTACCATCATTCCACTGAACGTTGGGCATAGTGGGGCATATATTTTTTTCAAAAAAAAAAAACTTGATCTTAAAACATAGAATCTTTGAAACAAAACAACCAATACTTTATATGAAAGAGGGGAAAAATGCAAACATGTAAAATTGACTTAACACCTATCACACACCTCAAACAACATAAAAAAACCTCAAACAACATCAAACAATATGGAACGTCTTTGATTGTCCTGTAACATCTCAAAATGACTTAGAATTATCCCGTAACACCTCAAAATGACTCAGAATCATCTCACAACATCTTAGAGTGACTCAGAATCATCCCATAACACCTCATAATGACTCAAAACCATCTCGTAACACCTCAAAATGACTTGAAATCATCTTATAACAATTCAAAATGACTGGAACTCATCCCGTAACATCTTAGAATGACTCAAAATCATCTCGTAACACCTTAGAATGACTCAAAATCATCTTGTAACACCTTATAATGACTTAGAATCATCCTATAACAAATCAAAATGACTCAAAATCATCCTATAATGCCTCAGAATGACTCAAAATTGTCCCATAACACCTTAGAATGACTTAGAATCATCCCGTAATGTCTCAGAACATCTCAAAATCATCTTGTAAGGTCCCAAAACATCTTAGAATCACTTTGAAATGGCTTGGAATCATCCCGTAATGTCTTAGATCATCTCATAATCATCTCATGACATCCCCACATCACACCACATCAAAACGACATCAAAAACCCTAATTCCTCTATTAATTGAATAATACAAAATTATTTAATTAATTCATTTTTTCATCATTTCGGACAAATTAAAATAAATTTCATTTATTTAATAAACTCCTAAAAACCCTAATTCCTCTATTAATTGAATAATACAACATTATTTAATTAATGCACTTTTTCACCATTTTGGACAAATTAAATAAATTTCATTTATTTAATAAAGTCCTAAAAACCCTAATTTTGCTATTAATTAAATAAAACAACATTATTTGATTAATTCATGTTTCATCATTTCAACCAATTAAATAAATCACATTTATTTAATAAAGTCCTAATCTCAATTTATTTCATCCTGATTGATTAAATAATGCCAATTATTTAATTACGTCACTAAATCACCTTATTCCTCTAAGTTGATTAAATTATTAAATAATAATTTAATTACAACACTTTCCCTCCAAAAATTTGAATAATTAAATCAAACTATTTAAATCAATTATCAAAAATCAAATCAAACTAATGCAACTTTATTTGCAAAAGTCAAACTTGATTTGCATGTTCAAATCCAAAAAGGAATTAATTAACTAAATCAATTAATTCATATTCTTCACCCAATTTTTGATTGAGAAAATTATTATTGTTGACTGAGCAATCTAATCTGTTAACTGAGCAATCTAATTTGTTAACTAATCAATCCAAATTGTTAACTGAACAATCTATTATGTTAACTAACCAATCACAATTCCTAACTAAGCCATCACATTCTTGACTGATCAATCTAACTGACTGGCCAATATATTTCTGAATCACCCAATTCTCTCATATCTAATTCCTCTCAACACACTCTGACCATTGATCTGGTTACTCTTCAACACAACCTTGATCATCCATTTCAAATCACATCTTCTATATTACAAACCCCTTTTCTCACAAATAAGGATTGAAGAATCAACATACATTGAGCAACGAAGTGCTATCAAGATCATCCTTGAGAGAGCTTCATTCCTTCCTTCGATCAACCAAGCATTCATCCACACTTTGCACACAAACTTTGGAGGCTTCGTTGTGATAAGAGCAATCCAACATCAAGTGAATACACTCCACTATGGGATGGTGAAAATGTATTTTGATTTTATTTCATTTGGTAATGAGTAGGTTCCTTATCATTTTTGCAATAGTATAGTTTAATATCGTATGTGTAGGAGTTTTAGATTTTAGATTTGTGCATTTGGCTATATATTAGATTTCTTTATCAAAGTGTATTCATGTTCATCTTGAATCTGAATCTAACGTCCTTTCTCACCCTCACATAGTAACATGCCATCGACACTCCTCCTATAAAGGGTATCACCAATAATGATGAAATAGGATGATCTTTGAATGAAGGTTTTACCTAGGTTAGTGGTGAATTAAGTGGTATGATACCATTGTGGAGGTATTAATAGATGTCATGGTACCATGGGGAATTGGGACCAACAAATTCTAACATAAATTATGATTTGAGAACTTTGAATGCTGGTATGAGTAGCTATTCTACAAGGAATTCACACTTATGGTTGTTGTACAACATATCTAACAAAGAGCTAATTGTTACCATAGTGTTTTTTTCCTTGTTATTGAACTTGAGAATTCATTCAAAGGTAATGATAATGAAGTATTCTTTGAAACTATTGATCACTCTTTTATATGGTATTACTTTGTCATATTTGATTTGATAATCATTATTGACCTATCTTACCACTAGTTGAGAGACACCAAAAACTTAGAGTTCCTTCATTTCCCATTGGATAACCATTCTCAACCCTATTATAAGTGATTCATATTCAACTATGTTATCATTACATGGAAAGGCTAGTCAATAGGATTTAAAAATATAATCTCCTTGAGGGGTGATGAATATAATCCCTACCCCTGATCCATGTTGTGTATGAGAGAATGAAATGTTGTTTCAATTAATTTGTTGATGTCATAGTGAACATTGTTTCATTTGGTAAATATGATACCAAAGGATTCTTAGCGTATATTAGTGCCTCTTCTAGTTGATCTACTATGACCTATCCTTTGATTGCATTTCTATCCATATATTTTATGTCGAACTTGACGAAACTTTTAAAATTTGTCAAAATTTTGCTTGGTTTTGGGCATGTTTGTTTATCTTTGGTGAATGGGGGGTCTAATGTTCAGGGTTTAGGATTTTTTTACCCATGTTAAAATTTATTTTTACTAATTAAACCCTTACGTTATATTTTTGTATTGACCTATTATTGGGGGTTACTGGTCTCTTATGTCATCCGACTGAGCCTTGTCTTTTGTGATGTTACTGGCCCCTTCACCCGACCTATCGATCCTTTCTTTCCATTCAGGTGTTATTATTTTGCCTAAAATGGGTGGATTTTCCCTATGTTTAGACTTGGGCCTAAATTTTTTTGCCTTTGAGGGTTTTCTTTTTCCCATTCTCCTAGTCAGCCCCACTGTCATAAATAAATTTTCCATATGTAGTTTGGTGGGCCGTTGGATAACAGGGTATAGATATTGACTGTTCCTCACAGACCTCACAAGATTTCTTGCTGACATCACTAAAATGGTGCGAGGTATGCGAGATTCCGCCATCTGTTGAGTACGGTGGGGTGGGGCCTATTCAGATGCCCCGACAGTGACAAGTGGATGTCATTTCAACGACGATGTTTAATGAAGGGGATTAATGATGACCATCCCTCACAGGCCTCACACAATCGGATTAATACTCTCAAAAATTCTGCAAGGTGTGTGAGCTGGTGACACATTGCTTGGCTCTGCAGTACAAGGTGGCTGGATGGGGCCCACTACTTGGTCACGCGTTTCTGACTGCGAGGGGTGTGATTGGCTGCTGGATTTCCCAAGTGGTGATGCAGATTCTTCAATGATCTTTGACTCGATCTAAGTCATTTGACATGCCAAGTTTTTTCACATCGACGGTCTAATTTCAAAAATTACAATTCACCCATGCGAGGATTATTTGCGCTCTACAAGTTATTTTCATTAATGGTGTAGGTCTTTTAGTGGATCTCATCCTGATTTCCTTGTGTGTGAGTGGTATCCACATGATAATGAAATGATGGGTTGTACACCATTTTCCATGAGCTCAGAATTATTCTATGGTGGCAACATCAACCACTAATCATTTGCTTGCTCGTACTGCAATTTGAGCAATTAATGTTCCCTGCACCGGCTTGCCCGATAAATGCTCGCTAGTTTTCTCATTAGTATCATTTCATTTTGAGTTTGTTTGTTTGCAGGTGATTGATTTTCTTATTGAGTTTGAGCTCACGAATTCAATGGATAAGTCAATAGTTCTTGTTTCCCTGGTACGATGAAGCGCCAGGATGGGTGCAAAGAATTTGCGTCGAAAGGAGAAACAAACTATTCTTGGTACTTTTGGGATAGTTGCTGAAAGGGTGGACAAGAGGTCTAGATGTTGCAAGTTAGCTATTGATCTCTCTTCGGGCTCTGGTGGTGAAGGGTCTGAAACCGATTTGGACTATCATAGTTACCTCATGGCCCTAACTAAGCTTGTGGGAATTGATGAGGAGGTCCTCATAGTTTCTCCAATTATTGTGGTGGAATCATGTGATGTTGCTGGGTCTGGTATTGGTGCAAGCAAGGGTAAGGTAATGGTCTCACTTCAAATTGAAGCGAGAACCAAGAGCGATCACCTGTATCAGGGCTGCATGGTTACTCATGGTGCAGGGAAATGATGGGGTTGCTGGGGTGGTACTTTTTTCCTTTTGATGTTGTTTTAGCAGTTCGGATCTGATGTGGACATGCGCATGGGTGGTGAGGTATGTTTTGTTCTATTCGGCTAGCTACATGGGTGTAACCATTTTGATTCCTCTTTTCATATTATTATTATTTTTGATGATGAGGAGTTTTTGAAATGAATCTGAATTTCATTTGGTTAGGATGAAATTCATTTTGAAATGAACAATGGAGCCCGATGCTTGTTGCACTCCTATTCTATAAAGGAGATTTCATGACTCATTGTTGTGGTCAGATTTTTGTGTCCTGAGGCTTAGGCTATGTACAGTTAAAATTATATTGTGGTATCTGGAAGGTTCTAACTAGGAAATCATTCTAGGTTGGGTATTGTATAAGATAAGCATGCTATGCTTTTGTAATGACTGATATGAAAACAAATTTAAAAAAAAATTAAGACAATTGCTCTCCTGTGTACATATCATGGATTGTGAATGGATTTATCAATGGTTTCTTTATTCAATTTCAATGATATATTTGGATGTGTAATTTTTTTTCCTGCTTTAACTTAATGAGTTAATCAAATGCTTGAAAAGGATTTTCAGGTCTGTGATAATGTGCTTAGGATTTACTAAGGAGTACTATTTTAAATACTGGAAAATCTCATAATGTAAAGCATTATAATGACAAGTTCAATAATATCAAGGTTATGTTTTATGTGACTCCCGTTCGGTTGGATGAGGCACTGGGTAGTTCATTCAAGATCCTTTTTAGAAGTGCAAGATGGTAGCTCTAAGTGTAAAGGTTCAAGATCTGAACATTTAAAAAATAAAATTCTATCTCTCTTGAGATATAATTCTTATACTAAATCTTCTTTCCTAGCTTTAAATAGTTGTTCTTATTCTTTGGTTTGCCAAAACCCAGGTAGATGCTATCTAGTTGCATTGATAGGAATATATATGTGTATAGAAGTGTTCTTGATGCATAAAGCATGATTATGAACACCAATAGGAACACCCTCCTTAGTCTCATAGAGTTGAAAGTGTAAGAGATCTCAGTCTTTGACTGAATCTCATCAGTTGGCCACTAACTTTGTGAATTCTTGAATATAGAGGTTGGCAACCCCTTAGAGAATTACAAATCCTTAGTGGGAAAATTAAAGCACCAACAGAATGGTGACTCCGCTGGGGATAAACTCAAAAGTTTTGGTTGCAGACGATGCTATTATAGAATCATTATAATCTTGAAATATTACTTGTAACTAGAGGTTGAACTTTATTGAATTGTTTTTCTGCCTAAGTACTAGCTGAATGGTGATTTCATTGGGGAGAACTTCTGAGAAATTTAAAAAAAGCAAAAAGAGAAACCATAGAAGTAGGTGGTGGCCTTCCAGAGTCATTTGTTTGGTGGATCTAAAATTTAAGTTTGGATGGTAAGAGCTTATGGATTTGGAAAATATTGGTAACAGTATGATCTCAGAGTATTTGAGTGTGACTCTGTTGTAGACGAAGACCCAGAATGTGATCATTTTTTTGAAAAGGAATTTCATATTCTTTTGAAATTCAGTCCTCTGTTGAAGAGGTGGAAACTCTATCTGAAGAACCAATTGATATACAAGGAAACGTCCCAGATCTATAACATTTACAGTCAGGGAGAGAAGGGTAACAAGTGTTTCTTAATTTCCAGGTATTCTCATTAATCTAAACAGATTAATATTTTGATTATGGGAAGTATTCGTAACTAGGGATGATTAATGGTTCCTAATTAGATGTTCTAGCATTAAGAAAGGAATAGTGGTTAGTCTTTCCATACTTCTAATAGTGTAATATGTAATATGATCCAAGAAGTAAGTTTATGTTGTATTATGCCTCTAAAATCTCAAGGCATAAGTATTTCAGTCAATTTTTAGAATCATGGTTGAATTAGTGAATGATGTATTTGATAACCATGTATAAAGTTGATAGTGATTGAATGGGTATAAGAAAGTTTCTGTATGAGATGTCAAACACAAATATGCAAAGGGAACAAGTTTCACTAAGCCCTTCAGGGGATCTTGTAATTCAAAGGTATATGCCATTTATTTTCAGTGGTATTAAGGGTTTCCCTAATCTAATTCCGAAGAAGATTAGGAAATATTTGCCTAAATACATAGGGAAAAGTGCAGAATCTGCCTCTAAGCATCTTCAAAATTTTATAGATGTGATGGGAGATTATGAAGTCATCCATGAGGATGTTGTTATGAAGCTTTTTGTGCAATCCTTGAAAAATGATGCCAAGGATTGGTTCTCATATTTGCTTGCATGTTCTATTAACTCATGGAATCAGTTGGTGATAGTTTTTATTGAACAATTTGGTGAAAGAGTAAACCCAAGCATAGTAAGAAAGGGTTTTATGGGAATCCACATAAGAAAATATGAGCTAGTTCCATATTTTAATCTAAGGTTTTCAAAAGCTGTAAGAGAAATTCCTAAAGAAATAAGACCAAATGAGGTTGAATGCTTGGTTGTATATCTTGGTGCTTTTGACAAAATGATGGGTTACTTATTAAGAGATAAGGAACCTACAACCTTATATCAGACATATCTAAAGGCTATGGACATTGAGGACAACATAAAATACTCAATGATGAAAGGGTATCTAGCTGCAAGTGTTGGTTACCCTAGCACACCTCATACTAGCAAAATTCTGGAGTTGGCTGCAAGGAACACTTGTTATGATAAAAATACTTTGGCAATAGTAATATATCCACCATTACAGTATGAAGATAATGATGAAACCCAAGTTGAAAACCAACTCAATTTGAGTAGTGATGATCAAAAATCTTTTGTGCAAGAATTGTATGAGATGAAGAGACAAGAGGGAGAATCACCATATAAGCTTTTTTGAGGTTTTTGGATGCTTTGATAGAAGTTCCTAGAGATTTCAGACCTGATGATTTTGTATGCATTGATTTATTTTGTGAAATTTATGAACCTAGGTTGAGTGCTTTGCCAGAAGAATTGAAACCTGGTAACCTTTCCCAAGTCCTTAAATGGATAGAGATTGTAGAATCAACCAAGTGCGTATATGCACAAAATGAAGATGACACTTGCCCTTTTGAAGAGTGTTCAAAAACTATACTAAAGCTTGAGGATCAAGGTGATGGAGGATTAAATAGGAAACCGAGTGCTCTTCTATGTCATGATTACAATACACATGTTGCTGAGGTTTTGTTACAAGCTAGTGATTGTGAATTTAGTAGTGATGATTGCCTTTCTGAGGATGAAGTGGAAACAGTTCCCTTACCAGAGTTTTGTGGTAATACAGAGCCTCATGATGTCATTTTCTTATAGGTGAGGGGATAAATTTCAAATCATGAATATTTGGAGTATATTCCAGATGTGCTAGCAATGCAACATGTTTGTTGTGTAAATGATGAGGAATTTGAAGACAATGAGGTGTGTGTTCAATATTGTGATCTAAAGAACAATGACGACGATAACCAACACATGGATGATTGTATTGGTGTTATGGATGTTCTTGACTGTTTGTATGAAGCATATGTTTGTATGGTGGTGTTGAATATATGAAGGCCAATGTACACAACTATTTTTCTATTGCCCTTGTTGAAGTTGGTT
This sequence comes from Sequoiadendron giganteum, assembly GCA_007115665.2. NCBI lineage: Eukaryota > Viridiplantae > Streptophyta > Pinopsida > Cupressales > Cupressaceae > Sequoiadendron > Sequoiadendron giganteum. The sequence goes on along the minus strand of CM021109.1, from coordinate 372,503,933 downwards.
TGCTAGAGCCTATGTTTGAGGTTTTTCATTTGGAATTGGATGATGGGATGTAGGAGGAAATATATTGTGAGAGGCCTGAGATGAATGTATTCACACATTTCTTGGAGAAAGATGTAACTTATGTTTCCCACCTCTATAATATCATGAAGTGTTCTAGGATATATAAACATAGATGTTGGAAATTAGGCTTATATTGTAACCATCAGGGTGAGGATTCCCCAAAATATGCATCTTCTATTATATGCAACAATGGTTTGTACAACATGCAAAAAAATTTCTGTGAGAGTTTTCAGTTCAACATGCAAACTGATTTTGATGCCATGTTTTTTGATGCCAAGTTGTGTGATGTCAAAGATCATATGGATTATGAATGTTTATGTTTCTCAGTTCAAATCAATAAGCATTCAATGAAACATGACCAAGAGCAGCCCAAGGTAAGGTGTCATGGTGGTCATAACTTGCAATTAGTGTTTGGATAGAGAATGCTAACTGATCGAATGCACAGGAATATTATAAAGCATTATGATGCTTTGGAGCATGTTGATTACTTAAATAACATATGGGCACTAAGAGGAAAAATTTGCAGATTTGGTCTACTCCAGGTAGCAAAGAATTTTTTTTTTGACAGGGGTAAATTCTTGTTTCCCTTGTTTGGGAGCCTAGGGACACCAAGTTGGATGTAAAAAAGCTTCTAATGGTAGCATGGTGAAGCATTCATCAGGGTACCTATTTGATTCAATGTTGGGTCTACTCTCAAGAGATCTAGGTTCTTGCTATGCCCACATGGGGGCATACATCCCCAGTCGGAGCCACTGATGGAACTTTTAAAATTTGTCAAAATATTGCTTGGTTTTGGGCATGTCTATTCATCTTTGATGAAAGGGTCTAATGTTCAGGGTTTATGGTTTTCTTACCCATGTTAAAATTGATTTTTACTAATTAAACCCTTACGTTATATTTTTGTATTGACCTGTTATTGGGGGTTACCAGTCTCTTATGTCATCTGACTGAGCCTTGTCTTTCATGTTGTTACTGTTACCTATTTTTCACTACCAGCTCAAACAGGTAGAGTTGAATTGTAAATTCATGCTAAGGTACACAACTCGTTTTAAAAAATTTCTGCTAAAGTACTCATATCGTGAATTGATTTATTACAATGTAAATTTCAGTAATGTTATGCAAAAAACATCTCAAAATGATATCAAGAATTTGCATAATGTTTGTTGTTTTATTCATAATGTGCAAACCAGAATCCCACACAAGTCGTGGGAGTAACTCATTATTTGATTTTTTATAATCAAGGAAACAATGCATGAGTAAAAGAAAAATATACAACTGAGAATAGAAAAAGCATAGGGTAGAAAGTGATTCGCCATTGCCTGGAATGACGAATCGTTGACAGTTGAGGTTTTCAGTTGTGATGCTAGCTCCAGTTCCAACTCCGTTACTATTTTTAGCTCCAGCTCCGCGTACCTATAGGTTTGAGGGAAATGTTGTTAGAGCAATGCGGATCAAATCCTATCATATGCCTGTGCTACTAACAAAAATATAAGATACAGTCGATCAAGCATCCATCAGATGATTACAAAAATTCAAACAACATAAGGAAAAAGAGAGGACATTCAGCTTCTTTTATTTTTGCTAACATGTTTGTTCACTATGCAGGAATAGGTGCATTATGTTCATGATCATTTCATTAGATATGTGGAGTAAAATAGGCTCCCACAAGGGTTGAGCCCGACATATCAAATAGGACACTCTCAGGTTACACACGAGAGTCATTTACATGGATAACAATCATTTAAGGAGCTGCTGAAACAAATAAATTGATATAAAAGCAGCCCTATTTTGAAGTTATTACTTTGTTTCAGCTCTACTTTATTTATTTTTTCCACATTACATTTAAATGGAGTAAAGAGCCCTTTCACACTTAAGGGAGATAGAAATAGAAAAGTTATACATCAGGCTATTTCATGGAGCTTTGAAGCTAGTTATTTAAAGAGCGAGTTGTGAAAGCCCTTGCTCAACATTTACCAGTGCCATTGGTAAGATTTTTCTTGACAATAACATTTTTTCTCCTCATGGTTTGAGTGAAGAATGGTCATCAGCATCAGAAAGTTGCGAAAGGGAAGTAATGAGCAATACAATTTCAAAGATAATAAGCAGAAAATTGCAGGTCGCAACCATGAGCAATGGGTTAGCATCACATTTAAGAAAAGAAAAAAAAAAGATATCAGATGCCAGGATAAAGTAAATGCAGTCCAAGCAAAGTGTTTCATCATCAAAAAGAGGCAGTCAATATGGTTGTAAAAGGAAACATTCAAAGGTAGAGCTGCATAAGCATTAAGATGGTGACATCACTCAAGCAAATCAGAAGCAACCATGTGCAATAACAGTAATCACAAAAATTCCAAAAGAGGAATGGTCCCATAGCTGAAGAGTAGTCAAGTCGTGCCATTAAGAATGTTCTGTGCAAAAATATTTCAAAGACAATCTAATACAAAGAAGAAGAAAACTTTTTACCAGTATACAACAACCTCAATGCATGACATAAATTATTCATGAATTCTAAAAAAATAATGTTGTTGTAAGAATTCATTCATAGCAAACAATGCTATCTATCTAACATTACAAAATTTTGAAAAAAGTCGTATGGATTATCCACAGAGGGGAAGCAGAGCATTCGAGATTAAAGGTTGTTAGTAGTGAAACATATGCATAGTTTTCAAAGAGGTTAATTTTGCAAAGAAACCCTGGTGGTACTCATGGTGGTGTTCAGGAAAATCAGCATACCTAGATGGATAAAGGTGTAGCCTTGTTTTTTTAAAGTATTTGATCATTGAAATAAATGAAAAAAACCAAAACAGTGCAAACCCAGAAGCACAAATGAAGGGAGATATAGGAACATGACATGTGCAACCTAAATTTCTTGTGACAACAAATGAAGAGCCATGAATAGAGTTCCAAAGTGTACAAGGAACAAATAAGTTTTCATTTGATGGTAAGGGCCTCTAAAACTGAAGCTTCGGGGTTAATTTTGCATGAGTTACAGTCCATTGTCATTTAATCACAGAAGATCAACCTATGGGTTACTGACCATCATACAAATATAACATCGGATCATACACCCATAGTGGAGCAGCAAAACAGTGAAAACCCAGAAGTAGATGCATGGCGTGCCACCTTTAACCATAAACAATTTAGAATATACAGAAGCAATGAAAAGAAGCCAGTGAAATCGTGCCATATGGAGGGGAATATCATGAAGTATGCATCCTGTGTTTTCTTTTTAGAGAATGGAAAAAACCATATTTCATGATTAAGAGGAGAAAAGCATTGGAAATGCAAGAGGCGCGACCTTCAAAATCAGGATTTTTTTTCAAAAAACACAGAAAGAATCCACGAAATACTTTGATAATAACTTACCAGGCTTGTTCAAAGAAGTGTCGACCTACAAAAGAAGCCCCAAAACAACCTTGATGGCATGAAAATCATTTACAATCACTCCATGAGGTTTTCCAGTGGCGGCGCGACAGAGTTTCTCTTTGAGTTTGTAAGAAGAAATGATAGTATCATTTAGGGTTCAATAGTTTTACCGAATCCCTAACTCCAATTAAGATATGGTCATTTGGAGTTTTTAGACAAAGATGGAGTTTCATTTTTGCATGGGTGGATTGATACAAATGAGGCGATTTTTTGCATGCTTTGGCCCACATTTTAGGGATTTGCAGTTCAGTTGGAATAGTGCATGTATCAGTTATGACTTGGCAGTGAGTTTGGACCATCATGCGCTCGTTTTTGCATGGATTTGAGCCTCTTTTTCAGAGATATTTTCTTCTGCTCGGAATTGGCCTTGGAGTTATCACCCTCTCTTCGAGTTGGACTTTGAGTTCTTTTTCCATGCCTTTTGGAAAGGCTTTTTGTATATATTGAAAAACTTAACTATTTTTCAGTAGTTATTATTTTTCTCCTTTGCATTCTGCAAAGTGAATGATTTGTAACTCATCATTTATTTTTAGGTTAATACATAGCAATTTTATAGGTTACATGGAGATGTTCCTTTTTGCTTGAAGTATTTGAGTTTTACCTTCTCATTATTGGTTTTTGCATTGATGATTGATTTGATGAAATTTATTGTGTTTTAATAAATCAGAAACCTTTAAATTTTGTCTCTTTCACTGATATGATTTCTCAGATACAATCAAGTTTCAGGTCTTAAGTTGTGATTGTATTCATCTATTCAAAGTTGTGAAACATAGTTTCCTACTAGGAGAGATCAGTCAGCCTTCTTTAGAAACACTTTTGCAATAAGATTATCATTAATGAGCTATGTGAAGTATTCCTTGAGAGTTAATTGTGAATCAGTCTGCCTTTTAGATCATCATTTTCTGGTGTGAGCATCACCGTATTTAAAATTTCATAGTTTTGCATTCAAGTTAAATCTTTTTATCCTTTTTCCCAGCAATTTACCCAAATATTAATAAGAAAAACCCATAGGAACCAGCCTAGAATTTGGAGGTCTAATTCCTCATAGGATACCCATAGCTTGGAATTAGTTCCAATGTGTCAACAGATTGCTGAAATTCAATATTTAAGCATACGAGTGCAATCTATTTGACAACAATTTTTGGCACGCTCGGTGGGACGAAATTTAATAATTTCAAGCTACTGTTTTAGTATGTATAGCAGGTTACTAGCTTCTCAGAGCAATTATTTCAAGTACCTGGTGACTCCATGATCAAATATCAGAGCAGATCAGTAGCAAGCATATGAGAAATATCCAGATGAGAAGAAGCTCTTCTCCATTTGAATATCTGCAGCTGTCTTCGCCAAAAAGGAGAGGAAGGACAACAAATAGAGTCTTTGAAAGGCCTTTAAGAAACCTGTCGGTTTCTCCAAGTTTCAGAAGAGAAAAAATTGTTTACACGTCAAGGAGAGGTAGATCAAGCACAAGGCAGCAAGGCCCGCATTCAGCTTTACCAAGCTACAAACAATCTACCTCACCTGTACTAGTTTTGCAAGCTACAAATTTAAGAGCACCAGTAGCTCTGATGGCTAGAGCACATGCGTTCGTACCATTCAATGGGGGAAGCCCGTTGAATCTAGCATAGCATGATGATATTCCTATTGCAGCAGTAAAAAGTTTACCATTTTTCACCGGCGAAGATCAAACAACACCAATCGAGCATATCAAAGATATGGCTTCGTTGTGTGGAGTTCACCATGTCACACAAGAGAATGTTGCTTTGAGGCTACTAGTAGCATCTTTCAAAGGCAAAGCACTTCAATGGTTTCATGGCTTACCAGTTAATACAATCGCCACATGGGACGATCTAGGAGACAAGCTGAGTAAGCAATTTTTAGACAAGTTCGATCATCTATCTCTAGTTGAACAAATGATGACTATCAAGAGAGCGCCACAAGAACAGATGATGGATTTCAACTTTAGGCTTCAACGAACCTAGAATAGGATTCTATTAATGGTAAGAACTACTCCTAATCATACATTTTTGTATTACCTTAGGTCATTAAATAGTGACATAGCTTTAATGATCCAGTCAATGGGGGGTTTAACATTGCCGACAGCTTATGATATTGCTATTAGAGCAGAAAACAACCTTATATAGGCTGGTAAAATTGCACCAAGGCCACCTATGCCTATATTTACAGATATCCACCCCTTGATGCCAATTAATTTGCCACCAATTGCCACAATTCCTGCTGAACCAGCCTTAGGCTATCAGCCAACTATCCAAAATAGTGCTTTTCCAGCACAGTCTGAGTTTCAAGAGTTAAAGGGTAATCAATAGGAGATGGAAAAGTTATTGCAAATTGTTAGCAATGACTTAGTTAGTATCAAGAGGCAACATAACCAAAAGTGCAGGCCTTACCAAGCACCCTTTCAGCCTAATAGACCTCCTTATCAGGCTGATAATCAAGGACAGTGTAGGAATTTCAACCCTAGACCATCATACAACCAGAACCAGCAAGTTGCCAGCTCATCAAAAGAGCTCATTCCAGTTCAAAATAATCTAGCACATGATTACGTATGGTGTTACCCATGTAATCAGCCTCACAATCAGGCTACTTACATGAATGGCATCATTAATCAAGCTCTTATGGTACAAAGCACATATGTTGCAACAAAAAATACAGCAAAAGATGCCAATGATCAGAATGATCAAATACAATAGAATGACATGGATGTCACCATGATGAATTGGCAAGGCAACAAGTTTTGTGGAGTAAATTAGTTACAAGGTAAAAACCAGTCTGATACATCTATTGCAGAAAACACAAGGTCCAAAAAGAGAGCAACAGATCTGAGACAACAAGCTGTTTTTGACAAACAGCAGCCAGAAAGTGACAAACATGAAGCTGATAGAGTCAAACAACAAGTTGTTCAACAAAATGTTCAAGTTTCAGCAACTGATAAAGAGCAGTCACAACTTCCTTCCTCACAAAATGTTCACATTTTACCAAGGAAGCAACCTAGCACTGCTAAAGAACAACAGAAACAAGGTGAACTAGTTAAAGATACGAGAACTCAACAAAATCCAATGCTAAAGGAAACCGCTGTTCCAAAAGACCAGCATAAGGTTAGCTCTCCTAATTTTAATATTGTTGATCATATGAAGAAAGCAATAGTTAGCATCACTATGTTGGATGCATTGCACTTACCTAGGTAGAAAGAAGGTCTGCAAGAGGTGTTGGCCAAAATATCCATTTTTGATGAAACAACCAAAGAACAGCCAAGGGTTCTTACGAACAGTGTAGACAACAAGAAAGGGCAGTCAACTCAAGAGGTAAAACCACCACCTTTTTATGTTAGTCTAATTATTGGTGATAGCATAGTACATAATTGCATGATAGATTCAGGAGCTAGCAGCTCAATCATGCCTAAACAACTTGTAGACAAGCTAGGTCTTGAATATGAACCATTATCAAAAGGGGTAGTTCAGTTAGATGGAACAACCATTAAGTCCGTAGGAGTTATAAAAAACCTGCCCCTTACATTGCATGCCTGTCCTAATTTTCAAGTACCACAGGACATTTATGTTATTGATCTCCCATCTTATTTTGTCGTTTGTCTGTCTAGAGATTTCAATGCAAAGTTAGGTGGTTATCTATCATTAGACTGGTCTCACATGTTTTTCAGAACTAGGTATGGTAGTAGAGTTACCATTAAGTTAGAACCATTGGCCAAGGACCATATCAAACCTTATGTGCCAAATCCTATAAACGCAAATCTAGCTTTCCATGATCAGGAGGATCAATCCATGACCCTTGACCCCACTGTACCTATAGAAGGTATAACAGATATAAATTTAGACGAGTGGGCAGCCGATAATCATGATATTGACTTGTTTAGTCTCATGGATGAATTAGGTTTGGGCGTTTATATGATTCAGGAGCCCGATATGACCATTCCAAATCTGGTCAAGGAGGAAAAAGAGTTAGAACAACAAACTAATCAGCTTTGGAAGCTGTATTTTGATGGATCTAGGAGTAAAATTGGTGTTGGTGGAGGAGCAATGCTCATATCACCTAAAAATGACAGGTATTATTCAACTTTCAAATTTTCTTTCAGTTGCTCAAATAACGTTGTTGAGTATGAGGCGTTGATACACGGTTTAGAGTGGGCCAGAAAAAAGAAAGATTAAGTGTTTACAGGTATTTGGTGATTCTGAATTAATAGAAAATCAGGTAAGAAATCTGAGTTTAACTAAAAATGATTTGCTGAAACTGTATAAGCATCATGTTTGGGACTCGATTGAAGAGTTTGATGCATTTAATTTGCAATCAGTACCCAAAAATCAAAATAAGCATGTTGAAAAGCTTGCTGCCATGGGATCACAATTTGACATCCCAGCCGAAGTTCATAATGTTGTAGGTACAGAAATATGTGAAGGTGGTTGTTAGACCTTCAATATTTGATAATAATGTAAGCTGGCAGATTTTTGACAACGATGAATAGATATGCCATTTTTTGATGGAGGAGGCAGAGTTTTCTATTGGAAACTAGCGCAAGTTTGATCAGCAATATGGTGATCAAATCATGCAGTTAAAGTCTAATAAACTGCCAAAAGTTTTGGTGACTCTTGAGTCCATTTTCAACACTGATGACCAAGTTAGAAAAGATAAATCAGGCATCATAGTGAAACAGGAACATTATGAACTGATAGAGATATTTAAAGATAAGCTTCTCAAGCTTGGCAAAGTCTATACGAAGGAGGAACAACAAGATTTTATCTCACTTTGTCAAGAATTCAGCGACATCTTCACTTGGGAATATGGAGATCTGAAGGGTTTTAACCCTGAGTTAGCTCAACATACAATTGAGTTGGAACCCAACACAAAACTAGTCAGATAGAATCAAAGACCCCTAAATCCAAAACTAGAACACTTGATGAAAACATAATTGAATAAGTTAATTGAAGGAAGCATCATATTTCCAATCAAGCACACTTCTTGGATATCTAATCTGGTGCCCGTCAGAAAGAAGAACAAAGAGATAAGTCTATGCGTTGATTTTCGTGATCTAAATAGAGCTTCACTTAAGGATCACTATCTGCTGCCTTCAATGGAGCAGATACTGTAGGTTGTTTCAGGATCAGAGAGATTCTCATTGCTGGATGGGTATTTAGGTTATAACCAAATATTGGTTAAGGAGGAAGACCAGTACAAGACAACCTTTACCACCAAGTGGGGTACTATGGCTTACAGGAAGATGTCGTTTGGGTTGTCAAACGTAGGAGCAACCTTTCAAAGAGCAATGGATATGGCTCTCCAAGGTTTGATAAATAAATTTGTTCTTGTTTAATTAGATGATATCACTGTTTTCTCACGAAAAGCAAATGAACATTTTGGTCATCTTAGACAGATTTTTGAGAGATGCAGAGAATATGGAATATCTTTGAATCCAAAGAAAAGTATTTTTTCTGTTCACGAAGGTAAGCTACTGGGTTATATTGTTTCAAAAGATGGTATTTCTATTGACCCAGAATGCATTACAACCATTCTAGTTTTACCACTTCCTGCTCACAAAAAGGGTTTGTAGAGCTTTTTAGGAAGAATAAACTTTGTTAGAAGATTTATTCCTAATATTGCAGCGTTGTTGCAACCTCTCACATCCATGCTAAAGAAAAACATGCAGTTCAGTTGGACAAAGGAGGGTAAGAATAGTTTTGAGCAGATTAAGGAGGCACTTGCAGCAACCCCGACACTAATAAATCCAAACTTTGATAAAGATTTCATATTATATGCGTTTGGTAGTGTTGATACAATTTCAGCCGTGCTTTGTCAGCAAATGACCAAAGACTTGAATAGCCCATTGCATTCTTTAGTCAAATTTTGCATGATTACAAAATAAGATATTCATTTGTTCAAAAGCATGTGCTTGCTGTAGTAAGAAGTCTCAAAAAGTTTAGACATATGCTGTCTAACAATAAAAGACATTTGCTGGTAGCTCACCCAACAGTCAAGGAATTTATGTTAAATAAGGACATAAATGACAAGTGCACAGGCTAGATAACCAAGGTCATGGAGTACGATATCAGTATAAAGGTTACCAAGCTTGTCTGAGGTAAAGGACTATGCGAACAACTTGCAGAAAATGAATAGAACAATAATGAAGAGGTCATCAGAGTTTTGAACAATGAAGAGGAACCTGCTATTTCAATTGTTCCAATTGATTGGATTCATCAAATGATCCATTACTTGCATACTGGAGATTTCCTAGAAGGTATGGACAAATCTAAACGAAGGTATTACAAATTGTAAGCAATTCCTTATGCAGTAATAAATGATGTTTTATATAAAAAGGACTTCAATGGAGTATTTCTCAGATGCATAAGCCCTGATCAGATTGAAAGAATATTAGAGGAATTCCATGGTGGACTTGTTGGAGGTCACTTTGCACCACACTACAGCTTTAAAAATCATGAAAGCAGGGTATTATTGGCCAGACCTTTTCAAGGATGCTTATGCTTATGTCAGAAAATGCGCTAAATGTTTACAATTTGTAGGAAAACAAAAGTTAGCAGCATTACCCCTGAATCCAATTCAGGTTGAGTAGCCATTTGGAAAGTGGGGACTTGAATTCATCAAACCTATTAACCCACCATCAAGTGCAGGGCACAAGTGGATCTTGATAGCAACAAATTACTTCACGAAATGGACGGAAGCAGTTGCTCTAAAGGATTCAAATGAAACATTAGTCCTAAATTTTTATCAAGACATAGTTTCCAGGTTTGGTACACCTAAGTCCATTATTTCAGATAATGCTTTAGCCTTTGTTGGCTTAAAGGTTTCAAATTGGTCAGTTAAGAATAACATTTATTTGAACACTTCATCCAATTATTACCCCTAGGGTAATGGATAGGCAGAATTGACAAACAAGAATCTGAATAAGATCATTAAGAAGAAAATTGAGGATAATCAGAGGTCATGGCACGATAAGCTTAAATTAGCCCCTTGGGCTGATAGAGTTACACCAAAGCGGTCAACAAGTTTTTCACCGTATGTTTTGGTTTATGGTAAGGAGGCCAAGCTGCCTATTTCAATAAAATTCCCAACTCTGAGCTACATAAAGGAACTGGAATTACTCGAGGAGCAACCAATGCAAGTTAGGCTTGCTGAGTTAATAGAGTTGGATGAAACCAGGAAGGAAGCTTTCAGAAAGCTTTAGATTCATCATTCTCAGATGAAAAAGACATTCGATAGGAAAGCAGTTGCAAGAGTCTTCAACGAAGGTGACTTGGTTTTCAAATGGGATGAGTTAAAAAGTAGGCCTGACAAACATTCTAAGTTTGATGCCATGTGGGATGGCCCATATATTATAATAGCAAAGAAAGAGCATTACGCTTTCCAACTTTTGAGGTTGGACGGAGAAGTGTTGCCAATTCTCGTTAATGGGATCCATCTCAAACAGTGCTATTAAGTAGTTTTAATTGCCGTTGTACATAGTAGATTAAATTTTTGGTTCAGTTTGCTTTCAATAAGTGCTCATTGCACATTTAGTTTCGTTCAGCGTTGTTTCATTTTCAATAAGGTGCAGTCACTGCACTGGGTTTTCAGATTTTGTCATAAACAGAATTGCAGTAGTTTCTTTCAATTTTTGTGTGATGCTGAGTTATAGAGTTTTTTCAAAGAAGGTTAAGAGCAAGAACAGACTCCATGCCCAATGGATAAGCTACATGACTAGTCTATGGTATTTAGCAGGCAAACACTCCGTAGAGGTCGCCAAGTTGTTACCTATTTTTCACTGCCAGCTCAAACAGGTAGAGCTGAATTGTAAATTCATGCTAAGGTACACAACTCGTTTAAAATTTTTTTTGCTAAAGTACTCATATCGTGCATTGATTTATTACAATGTAAATTTCAGTAATGTTATGCAAAAACCATCTCAAAATGATATCACAAGTTTGCATAATGTTTGTTGTTTTATTCATAATGTGCGAACTAGAATCCCACACAAGTCGTGGGAGTAACTCATTATTTGATTTTTTATAATCAAGGAAAAGATGCACGAGTAAAATAAAAATATACAATTGAGAATAGCGAAAGCATAGGGTAGAAAGTGATTCTTCATTTCCTGGAATGACGAATCGTTGACAGTTGAGGTTTTCAGTTGTGATGCTAGCTCCAGTTCCAGCTCCGTTTTCATTTTTAGCTCCAGCTCCGCGTACCTGCAGGTTTGAGGGAAATGTTGTTAGAGCAATGCGGATCAAATCCTATCATATGCCTATGCTACTAACAGAAATATAAGATATAGCCGATTAGGCATCCATCAGATGATTACAAAAATTCAAACACCATAACGAGAAAACAGAGGACTTTCAACTTCTTTTATTTTTGCTAACATGTTTGTTCACTGTGTAGGAACAGGTGCATTATGTTCATGATCATTTCATCAGATATGTGGAGTAAAACGGGCTCCCACAAGGGTTGAGCCCGGCATATCAAATATGACACTCTCAGGTGTACACATCTATAAATGGTCACGGTCGATCAAACCTGTTAAATAATTAAATATGAATTATTTAATTAATGTTCTTAAGTCCTCTACATATAAATAAATTTAATTATTTATTTATATTGTTCGTTTTCTAATTCTTCTAATTTAATTAAATAAATAAAGTTTATTTAATTAATGCTACCTTCTTCTTAATTAATTAAATAAATTTTACAATTTATTTACATTAATTATCAAAGTTTAAATTCTAAATTTAAATGATTCTCTTCCCTCCACATTTAATTAAATACTTTCAATATTTAATTAAATCATTTTCTAATTTCCCACTTCTCTCATAAAATTAAAAATTCTTAATATTTAATTAAAAGGCTTTTTCTTTTCTCATAATTAAATATTTACAATATCTAATTAAAGCCTTTTCATATTTCTCTCACACATAATTAAATATTTATTTATTTAATTATGAGAGACACCTTTCAAATGGTCTCTTCATTTTCTGTCTCTCAAAATTCCACCTCTTTTTCGAATTCTTGATCTCTCACCATTCATTCCAATAGGGTTGAACTCGACCGTCGATCTTGGCCAATTGAATTCCTACCTTCAAAAATCTATAAATACAACCCTTTCATGAGTTGAGAAGGACCTCGAATCTCATACTTTCATGCGTAGTTATTATAGTCGCAATCTTAGCAATTCATAGCATTTTTTAATTCAATAGTTCAATCTTGTAGATGCATATGCATTAATAATAATCTCATTCTCTCAAGTGCCATTCTATAAGTTGTGTTTGCACAACTAAGAGCAAACATATTGAAGCGAATCCTTGGAGATAGAGGACAATGGAACGAATTTGAAGAAGCTGCTGTCAAGAGTTTGCATTTGCTTTATTTATTTAGTTTTCTTCAATCTAATGTTTCATTGGTGTATTAGATTAGATTCAATTTAATTGACACATTCTAATGTACACATTTCTGGCACCCACCGTGGGGCCAAGCCCCGCTTTTAACTTCTATTTTTGAAAAATTTTTTTGGCAGGTGACGGACAAAAATAGCGGTTTAGCGCATATGAGTCTCGGTTCAGTGCATACGAAGCCTGTTTCAGCGCATACGATGACTGTTCTAGCGCATACATGATCTGTTCCAGCGCATACCTAACCTCTTTTAGCGCATAGACACCCTGTTTCGGCGTGTCCCTGGAGATCCTTTCGGCGCATTTATAATCTATTTCAGTGCATTCGGTTACTGTTCTGGCACATTTACCATATCTTTTAGCGCATACGTATCCTGTTCCAGTGAATACGTAACCTGTTTCGGCGCATACAACTTCTGTTTCGGCGCATTTGGCTGTAAAAATTTAAATTTTGATTTCGACGCAATCCGCGGACAAAATTTTTCTGGTGTTATTTTTAACAGAATAAACCAATCCTAGGGTAGACACTTAATTTGGAATTAACCAATCCTAGGATAGTCACCAAACATATTTCCTTTTGGTTAAAATGAATCCCATGTTTTTGGTGAAGCAACATCTTCACTTAGAATAGAAAATTTGTCAATTTGGGATTTAAAATTGAACCATTATTTTGTTTTTCGTGATTGTGGGTAATAGGTCTATGCTCTCCCCTTATCTGGGTGATCAAAATACCAAACTTACCTTTTATTTTATGCAATTTAATGTTTTATTACATCCTTTAGAAGGCCTACTCTTGTGGGAAAAAGTACTCACCCAAGAGGAACGACCTAAGTGGGAACATCTAAAGCCAAGGTTTCCAACCCACTTTAATCAAAAGCAAGTTGTTGATGAAAATCCAACTTGACAGTAGTAGGAAGGATAACCATCCCCAAAGCCTTTGTTCTAAAGGTTGGGAGGTCTCTCAAGGGAGTATATCTATTGCCACACTAAACGGAAATACTTACTAAGAACCATAGTGTAGTGGCCAGCCGTGTCAGTAACCAAACATTATTTTAATCACGGTGCAAGGGGAGGGAAGAATCTGCCCCCAAGACACTCACCATATAATCGCCACGGATTGTTTGCTCAGGGGATTCGGTATCCACTTTCGTCACCTTGAGTACGCACCTAGAAAAGACAAAAACACGGGCGCCCTCTAGGGGGTGACAAGGCTGTGTGAGTCGACGTGATTTTAAGTTGTGGGTTGTGATTACTATGATGACCTATTTGACAACTAAGAGTGAGTCTGACTGATATGATTACCTTGTTCAAAACCTGTGGAAATATCAAAGAACATACACTCTTTGTTTAAATTCTAGGATTAACAAAACAACTGTTTGCTTCTCTATGCTGTGTTTTTCACATTTAAATCAAATTAAGATCATCCAAAAACTTTAAAACATGGGTCATAGCAAAGAAAATATTGTTCATAGGCTTTATGGAAATAGTTCAAATCAAGAGATAATAGAAGAAATGCTTCAAGAAGCTGAAAAAGATCCACATTTTCTCTTAGCCATGGAAAAGTTCTTAGAGAAAAATAAATACAAATACTTTCTGTTATTGGCAAAGCAAGGTGTCAAATTGCCCTCTGGCTACAATTTGGAGAAAATTAAAAAGAATCCTGAAAAGAAGGAAACTCCCTTAAACGATCTTAGTACTCTTACCCAAAAAGTAAGAGCACTCCAAAGGCAAGTCAAGGAAATAAAAGGGGGTACAACTAAAAATTCCTTTGATGGAAATATGAATGTGACCTTTTCTCCTCCAAAAACAACATCAACCAAATTCAATGTTTCTGAATTTTTGCAAAGGCTAAAGGGGAAGCCCAAATCTAAACCATCAAATAACATTGACCAATCTTGTCATGCCATGCATTTATCTTCATCCCCCATAATTCAAAATGAACCTCATGGTTCTTCCACCCAATTCAATGATCCCATTCAATTACCTTCTTCTATCATATCCTCTACATCCAATGATTCATTTCAATCTACACATCTCGATCAAAACATTCTTTCCACTCCATCCCATGATACTAAAATTCTGCAAACCCTTCCAATCTTTGATCAAGATCCCATATCTCAAGAATCGTATGATGATCCCCTCCTTTCATTATTCACCCATGATAATCCTTTTCCATCTCAAGAACAAAATATTTTTCCAAGTCCTTCCTCCACCCCATCTTATGAATTCATACCCTCTCATGACTCAATCACATCCCAGGAGCACGATAATTCTTCCATCCTATCCAAAGCTTCCCTTTCATCTAATGATCAAGCTACTCCATCTCCTTCATCTAATGATTCTTTTCCAAGTCAAGATCAAAGTATCCCATCATCCTCATGTCAAGGGCTCATCACACCTCTTCAAGAAATGTCAACATCATTTGATCATATGGTTGAAAACATTGGCAATTTCTCCACCATAATTGTTGGAGACAATGATCAAAATCAATCCATCAATGAGCACTGTGAACATATGTCTACCCCATCTAGTGATCAAATCAACATTCATCAAGAGCCATTTTTTAGTTTTGATCAAGACCCCTCTTGCAAAGATCTATTTCAAGGAGTGTTGACGATATTTGATCCTATTGACATAATTCAAAATCCTTCCACCAATGATCATGTTGACAATGTCTCGAGTTAGAGGACATATCTCAAGAATTTATTCCAAAGCATGATCAATATCTTTCACCAATGTCTAGCAATGATCCTTTCCAAAATATATGGACATCCTTTGACCTCATGACATTTGAGAAACTTCCTATGCCTAGTGAAGATATCCAAGAAAGCAATCCATTCTTTGAAATTGACCCATTTCAAGAACATGATCCAAAGCATGTCGAAAGCAATTCCGATATCATCTGAGATCAAGAAATTGTATCTCCAAGCTACTTCAACAATATAATGGACACTCTCCTATCCATACAAGATGACCATGTCCGTATAACACATACTCGTCCATCTACCCATGAGATGCTTTCTTTGGATGGACACATAGATGATCTTCATTCAAAACAAGAGTCTCATACTCTTACTGAGGAACAAGAGTCCCCTACTCTTAACATTTGTACACATGATCAAGAAATAGAGAAATCTAGAGACATGTTAGAAATGGGTCATGGAGAATTCTACAGAAGTGGTGAATCAGAAACATCATGTGAAAGCATATCAAGAATCAATCATGAGAAAAAAATTTATGTGGACAATGAATCATTAACACTTCTCAAAGAAACAGTACAATCTGATATTTCACAAGATCAAGCTAAGGATATGAATCAGGCATTTATCCCACAGATAAAGGATCCTATCACTTATAAAGTTGGATCACTCACCTTTGTAAGGGAAAATCATCTTATCAATAAAGGAGCTATCACCTTTGAAGATCCACCACAGAGCAGAGAAGGAGCAACACCTTGTTTCCAAGGGAAATCATATCCTTTTGCAAATAAAATGTTTCAACAGATGAATTATCAAGGCAAAGGATTAGGCCTACATGAACAGGGTATCCTGGAACCAATACAGATTATTGAAAATCCTAAGAATCAAGGCCTTGGTTACTCGACAATCAAGGGATATGAACATATCAGTAATACTTCCACAAAACTGGGGGCAACTTCATCTCAAGCAAACGTCAACATAGGGAGCACGAAGAATCCTTATGATGAAACCGATGTCAATACTACAACCCACCACGTCATGAATCTTCATCCACCCATCACCCCATCCACGAATTGGGACCAATGTCAAAAGAAAGACTTGAATCAAAGCATGAAGAATGTTATCAAGGAAAAAGAAGCTAAAGAGCATATAGGACAAATCAAATACATATGGATACCAAAGAATACAAAGAAAAATTATCCCTATCAAACTCCATTAGTCAAAGAAACTATGGGGAAAAATCAAAAAGGGAAAAGTATCCATCAAAGATGTCCACAAAGGAAAAAGCAGGCTTCTCAAGCAACGTACAAAGTGTATCAAGAGTTGGTCCAAATTCCATGCACACTTCCATATCCACCCATTATTGCTCATCTTCCCAAGTTTGGAGAGTCAAAGGTTCCAAACTATCGACCAATCCATCTTTTACTCCTAAACACACTCCATCCACGCCTCCACGCATGATATCCAATTCTCACATTGACCATGTATTGGCAGCGACCCTTCATCATAAGGATTCAGAAGGCACTCTATCGCGATGTGCACACAAAGATGAGGTTAACTCTGGTATCAGCAAAGCAGATCAGAGATCTCAAAAGTTGCATTCAAGTGCACGTATCTTGGCAAAACAACTTCTTCAAGCAGGATACCGATGGCACATTATGACAGAAGCATCAACATCAGCACCACCAGGTGGTTCAGCATCAGCTTAAAATCTCTCAGAAAATACAAAAAAATCAGAAAAATGTCCTGAAAAAATGGTTACCTTGATGAAAACCTGGCAAACAGGCATCTTGGTGACAACAAAAAAATCAAAAATACAAAAAATCCAAAAAAAATAGAAAAATGATTGAAAAACAGTAAAGAAAAAAATTGTCCTCTAGTGAAAACCACTTTGGTGGCGCTTTGGACAGGTACCATGATGAAAACCTGGCAAACAGGCATCATGTGTAGAATCGAGCATCTATGTGGGCCATTTCAAGAGAAAGCATCTTATCGCATCCATAATAAAGCCAACATTCCATCCATATCATTTGTTCATCCATGAACCATTTATCTAGCTCATTACCATCTATTTACATTATCTTGATCTCAACAAAGTTTGGTAAACACTTTACACTTGTTTATGGTAAACATCTTGACATGGGTCATTTTCATTGATCCTATCCAATCCAAACGTTATCTGAGCCTTGAAGCACTATCCAAGTGAGCATCCTTTGTTCAAACACCTTATCTTATTGCAAGATAATCCTTGGCATCCTTTGCATGCTTACCGTATCTATCCATCGATACATCTATCCAAGCATCCAACCATGGCATTCCATACATTGCTAGAAATTGGGGGAAAATGTTTACATCTTGCTTCAGGAATGAATCTTGATATATATCCTCCAACTTATGTGGTGATCTGAACATTGGAAGACGTAAAATCAAATTGGTCAAGCATTTGCAGCCAAAAGATCCAAATCACTAGCCCATGGCATATTTTGACAGGAAGACGCTCCTTATCAAGCTTTATCTTTTGTCGAACATCAATCTTGAACAATTCATATCAGTCACATCTAACTTGCGTGTCAGTGTCACATCAAATCATCAAAATAATTTTGTTCCAAATCAAGCTTCATCAATCTTGATCAATCGAATCCAATCAATTATCACCTTGTTTGACTTAACACACTTAGTCAAACTATCATCTTGTGAACGAGTTTACTCTAGGATAACACAACTTCCTTGGGTTTACAAATTCATTATCATCTTTGTTTGGCTTAACACACTTAGCCAAATTAACAAATCCATTATCACCTTGTTTGACTTAACACACTTAGTCAAACTATCAATCCATCAATCTGATCAATCAACCTTAGCTTGGTTTTCAACAAAATCTCAAAACAAAGCACTGATATCATCATGCATGTCCATATCCAAATCATCAAAATCCAAAAAAAAATCAAAAAACATCAAAATTCAAAAAAATCAAAATATTCCTAAAATCCAAAGAAAAATCAATAAATCATATGCTTTCATCAATAAAATGGTCGTGTCTCACCCTAGACTAGGGGCAAAATCCTGAACTCGTTGGGGGAAATCAACTTTTTTTTAGCAAACAAGCAACATGTGTCAATTATCAAGTATCAGATCAACAATCGAATATCCAATCAAGCCTGGTCAAAACAACTTTGAGACATGTCATACATTGAAACTGAAACAAACTGGATGATCTTAATCTGAATTCAATGAATGAAAAACTTAAAGCAATAAGTTGCAATTGTTGTTTTGATATTTGATGAAATCATATCTTTGGAGTGGTTCAATGATGTACTGAACTAGAATCACAAGGAAGAAGTATGATTTTTCTTTGATTGTTGTCTGTAAGTTAATCATTAGTATTGTGCAAATTGGTCACGGGACATGCTCTACAATGTATCATTGATGACATTTCAGAATTTGCATAGGAAAATGGTTAACTTTTGTCTGTTTATGCAAGCAATACTCAGGTCATCTTGGTTCAATTATACCTCGATGTTTGTATTAACTTGCTACATTAAACATTATGGAAGCAGTACTCAGGTCATCATTGGTGCTAACATACCCTTTGATGCTTGTACTAACTTTCAACATATCAAAAAGCTCAATGATGAAAACTAAACACAGCAGGAAATGGCAATAAGGAGAATGATTCATTATTTCATTTAGGATTGCATAATTCATTATTAGGACTGCATAATTCATTTGCATTTCAAGGGACTTTTCAATAGATTTTTGAGGGTTAATCACATACTTGAATATCTTTTTTTTCAGACAATGGTTGAGTATGATTGGACATTTGTCACATCTCATCTGCATCATCTCAATCAATTCATCCAATAATTTCTTCCAATCTTATCTTATCAATCAATTCAATCTAGCACAAATCATTTAATCATACCTTTGGTCTTGTTCCTAGCCTTACTGCAAGCCTCGATCATCATCATCATCATCAGGATGTATCCTTCCCTATCCTTGTGTTGTTCTGGGATGTATCCTTCCCTAATTAACAACACTATCAATATCATCAAGCAATCATGCAAATCAATCAGCAATGGATATCATCAATCAATCAGTACATCAAGCAAGTTCAAATCAATTTCTATTTGTTTTTCATATCGCATGGAAACAAATTTAACAGTCATCGTGACTCAATCTATTTGACTTTCAATCAGGAAAGCAAATCTATCAATTTCTATTTGTTTTTCATATAGCATGGAAACAAATTTAACAGTCATCGTGACTCAATCTATTTGACTTTCAATCAGGAAAATAAATCTACCAATACTATTTGTTTTTCATATTGCATGGAAACAAATTTAACAGTCATCGCGACTCAATCTATTTGACTTTCAATCGGGAAAGCAAATCTATCAATACTATTTGTTTTTCATATCACATGGAAACAAATCTATCATTTTTATTTGTTTTCATATCACATGGAAGCAAATTTATCAATCAAAAAGCATCATCAATCGGGGCAAAATCAAATTTCTTCATCTTCATATCAATTTTTCAATAGGGGATTTCATCAAATCATCTTTATCGGTCGATGAATCAGATAACAAATCAGTACAAATTTCCAAAAATCATCTTTATCTGATTCATCACCCGAGGGGGCATATAGCATCGTTACTTTCAAAAATCTGGGGCAAAATTCTTTGAAGCAATGCGTAAAACACATCACTTCAAAGAGGGGCAAAATGTACACATCTAAAAATGGTCACGGTCGATCAAACCTGTTAAATAATTAAATATGAATTATTTAATTAATGTTCTTAAGTCCTCTACATATAAATAAATTTAATTATTTATTTATATTGTTCATTTTCTAATTCTTCTAATTTAATTAAATAAATAAATTTTATTTAATTAATGCTACCTTCTTCTTAATTAATTAAATAAATTTTACAATTTATTTACATTAATTATCAAAGTTTAAATTCTAAATTTAAATGATTCTCTTCCCTCCACATTTAATTAAATACTTTCAATATTTAATTAAATCATTTTCTAATTTCCCACTTCTCTCACAAAATTAAATATTCTTAATATTTAATTAAAAGGCTTTTTCTTTTCTCATAATTAAATATTTACGATATTTAATTAAAGCCTTTTCATATTTCTCTCACACATAATTAAATATTTATTTATTTAATTATGAGAGACACCTTTCAAATGGTCTCTTCATTTTCTGTCTCTCAAAATTCCACCTCTTTTTTGAATTCTTGATCTCTCACCATTCATTCCAACAGGTTTGAACTCGATCGTCGATCTTGGCCAATCGAATTCCTACCTTCAAAAATCTATAAATACAGCCCTTTCATGAGTTGAGAAGGACCTCGAATCTCATACTTTCATGCGTAGTTATTATAGTCGCAATCTTAGCAATTCATAGCATTTTTTAATTCAATAGTTCAATCTTGTAGATGCATATGCATTCATAATAATCTCATTCTCTCAAGTGCCATTTTATAAGTTGTGTTTGCACAACTGAGAGCAAACATATTGAAGCGAATCCTTGGAGATAGAGGACAATGGAATGAATTTGAAGAAGCTGCTGTCAAGAGTTTGCATTTGCTTTATTTATTTAGTTTTCTTCAATCTAATGTTTCATTGGTGTATTAGATTAGATTCAATTTAATTGACACATTCTAACGTACATATCAGGTTACACACGAGAGTCATTTACATGGATAACAGTCATTTAAGGAGCTGCTGAAACAAAGAAATTGATATAAAAGCAGCCCTATTTTGAAGTTATTACTCTGTTTCAGCTCTACTTTATTTATTTTTTCCACATTACATTTAAATGGAGTAAAGAGCCCTTTCACACTGAAGGGAGACAAAAATAGAAAAGTTATACATCAGGCTATTTCATGGAGCTTTGAAGCTAGTTATTTAAAGAGCGAGTTGTGAAAGCCCTTGCTCAACATTTACCAGTGCCATTGGTAAGATTTTTCTTGACAATAACGTTTTTCCTCCTCATGGTTTGAGTGAAGAATGTTCATCAACATCAAAAAGTTGCGAAAGGGAAGTAATGAGCAATACAATTTTAGAAATAATAAGCAAAAAATTGCAGGTCGCAGCCATGAGCAATGGGTCAGCATCATATTTAAAAAAAAAAAAAAAAGATATCAGATGCCAGGATAAAGTAAATGCAATCCAAGAAAAGTGTTTTATCATCAAAAAGAGGCAGTCAATATGGTTGTAAAAGGAAACATTCAAAGGTAGAGCTGCATAAGCATCAAGATGGTGACATCACTCGAGCAAATCAGAAGCAACCATGTGCAATAACAGTAATCACAAAAATTCCAAAAGGGGAATGGTCCCATAGCTGAAGAGCAGTCAAGTCGTGCCATTAAGAATGTTATGTACAAAAATATTTCAAAGACAATTTAATACAGAGAAGAAGCAAACTTTTTACCAATATACAATAGCCTCAACGCATGACATAAATTATTCATGAATTCTAAAACAATAATGTTGTTGTAAGAATTCATTCATAGCAAACGGTGCTATGTATCTAAAATTAATTTTTTTTGAAAAAAGCCGTATGGATTACCCACAAAGGGGAAGCAGAGCATTCGAGATTAAAGGCTATTAGTAGTGAAACATATGCACAGTTTTCAAAGAGGTTAATTTTGCAAAGAAACCTCGGTGGTACTCATGGTGGTGTTCAGGAAAATCAGCATACCCAGATGGATAAAGGTGTAGCCTTGTTTTTTTGTAAGTATGTGATCATTGAAATAAATGAATAAAGTTTTTTATGTTGATGCTATACGAAAATGAAAAGAAAAAACCAGAACAGTGCAAACCCAGAAGCGCAAATGAAGGGAGATATAGGAACATGACATGTGCAACCTAAATTTCTTGTGACAACAAATGAAGAGCCATGGATAGAGTTCCAAAGTGTACAAGGAACAAACAAGTTTTCATTCGATGGTAAGGGCCTCTATTACTGAAGCTTCGGGGTTAATTTTGCATGAGTTATAGTCCATTGTCATTTAATCACAGAAGATCAACCTGTGGGTTACTGACCATCATAAAAATATAACATTGGATCATACACCCATAGTGGAGCAGTAGAATAGTGAAAACCCAAAAGTAGATGCATGGCGTGCCACCTTTAACCAGAAACAATTTAGAATATACAGAAGCAATGAAAAGAAGCCAGTGAAATTGCACCATATAGAGGGGAATATCATGAAGTATGCATCCTGTGTTTTCTTTTTAGAGAATGGAAAAAATCACATTTCATGATTGAGAGGAGAAAAGCACTGGAAATGCAAGAGGCGCAACCTTCAAAATCAAGAATTTTTTTCAAAAAACACATAAAGAAGCCATGAAATACTTTGATAATAACTTACCAGGCTTGTTCAAAGAAGTGTCGACCTACAAAAGAAGCCCCAAAACAACCTTGATGGCATGAAAATCATTTGCAATCACTCCATGAGGTTTTCCAGTGCCGGCGCGATAGAGTTTCTCTTTGAGTTTGCAAGAAGAAATGATAGTATCATTTAGGGTTCGATGGTTTTACCGAATCCCTAACTCCAATTAAGATATGGTCATTTGGAGTTTTTAGACAAAGATGGAGTTTCATTTTTGCATGGGTGGATTGATACAAATGAGGCGATTTTTTGCATGCTTTGGCCCACATTTTAGGGATTTGCAATTCAGTTGGAATAATGCATGTATCAGTTATGACTTGGTAGTGAGTTTGGACCATCATGGGCTTGTTTTTGCATTGATTTGAGCCTCTTTTTCAGAGATATTTTCTTCTGCTTGGAATTGGCCTTGGAGTTATCACCCTCTCTTCGAGTTGGACTTTGAGTTCTTTTTCCATGCCTTTTGGAAAGGATTTTTGTATATATTGAAAAAAACTATTTTTCAGTAGTTCTTATTTTTCTCCTTTGCACTCTACAAAGTGAATGATTTGTAACTCAACATTTATTTTCAGGTTAATACATAGCAGGTTTATAGGTTACGTGGAGTTGTTCGTTTTTGCTTAAAGGATTCAAGTTTTACCTTCTCATTACTGGTTTTTGCATTGATGATTGATTTGATGAAATTTATTGTGTTTTGATAAATCAAAAACCTTTAAATTTTGTCTCTTTCACTGATATGATTTCTCACATACAATCAAGTTTTAGGTCTTAAGTTGTGCTTGTATTCATCTATTCAAAGTTGTGAAACATAGTTTCCTACCAGGAGAGATCAGTCAGCCTTCTTTAGAAACACTTTTGCAATAAGATTGTCATTAATGAGCTATGTGAAGTATTCCTTGAGAGTTAATTGTGAATCAGTCTTCCTTTTAGATCATCATTTTCTAGTGTGAGCATCACCGTATTTAAAGTTTCATAGTTCTTCATTCAGGTTAAATGTTTTTATCCTTTTTCCCAGCAATTTACCAAAATATTAATCAGAAAAATCCATAGGAACCAGCCTAGAATCTAGAGGTCTAACTCCTCATAGGATACCCACAGCTTGGAATTAGTTCCAGTGTGTCAACAGATTGCTGAAATTCAATATTTAAGCATACGGGTGTAATCTGTTTGACAACAGTTACCGGCCCCGTCACCTGACCTATTGGTCCTTTCTTTCCATTCGGGTGTTATTATTTTGCCTAAAACGGGTGGATTTTCCCTATGTTTAGACTTGGGCCTAAAAATTTGTGCCTCTGAGGGTTTTCTTTTTTCCCATTCTCCTAGTCAACCCCACTGTCTTAAATAACTTTTCCATATGCAGTTTGGTGGGCCATCGGATCATGGGGTTCAGATCTGGACCATTCCTCGCAGACCTCGCTAGGTTTCTTAGTGATGTCACTAAAGTGGTGTGAGGTATGCAATATTCCACCATCTATCGAGTATGGTGAGGTGGGGCCTGTCCTGATGTGCCAGCAGTGACAAGTGGATGTCATTTCAATGATAGATGTTTAATGACGAGGATTAATGATGACCATCCCTTGTAGGCCTCGCACGATCGGATTAATGTTCTCAAAAATGTTGCGAGGTGTGTGAGCTGGTGACACATTGCTTGGCTCTGTGATACAAGGTAGCTAGATGGGGCCCACTACTCGGTCATAGGTTTCAAACTTCAAGGGGTGTGATTGGCTGTTGGGTTTCCCAAGTGGTGATGTGGATTCTTCAACAATCTTTGACTCGATCTGAGTCGTCTGACATACCAGGTTTTTTCACAATGACGGTATAATTTCAAAAATTACAATTCACCCATGTGAGGACTATTTGTGCTTTGCAAGTTATTTTCATTAATGGCGTAGGTCTTTTAGTGGATCTCATCCTGATTTCCTTGTGTGTGAGCGGTATCCACTTGATAATGCAATGATGGTTTGTACGTCATTTTCCATGAGCTCATAATTATTCTATGGTGGCAACATCAGCCACTAATCGCTTGCTTGCTGGTACTATAATTTGAGCAATTAATGTTCCCCGCATTGGCTTGCTCGATAAATGCTCGTTAATTTTCTCATTAGTATCATTGAATTTTGAGTTTGTTTGTTTGTAGGTGATTGATTTTCTTGTTGAGTTTGAGCTCGTGAATTGAATGGATAAGTCAGTAGTTCCTATTTCCCTAGTACGACAAAGCGCTAGGATGGGTGCAAATAATTTGCGATGGAAGGAGAAATAAACTATTCTTGGTACTTTTGGGACAGTTGTTGAAAGGGTGGACAAGAGGTCTGAACGTTGCAAGTCACTTGTTGAGCTCTCTTTGGGCTCTAGTGGTGAAAGGTCCAAAACCGATTCAGACTATTGTAGTTACCTTGTGGCCCTGACTGAGCTCATGGGATTTGATGAGGAGGTCCTCACAGTTTCTCCAATTGTTGTGATGGCACCGTGTGATGTTGTTGGGTCTGGTATTGGTGCAAGAAAGGGTAAGGTAATGGTCTTGCTTCATGCTAAAGCGAGAACCAGGAGCGGTCACTTGTATCGGGGCTGCGGGGTTACCCATGGTGCAGGGAAATGATTGAGTTGTTGGGGTGGTTCTTTTTTCCTTTTGATGTTGTTTCTGTGGTTCAGATCTGATGTGGACGTGTGCTTAGGTGGTGCGGTATTTTTTGTTCTATTCGGCTGGTTACAGGGGTGTAACCGTTTTGATTCCTCTATTTGTATTATAGTTATTTCTGATGATGAGGATTTTTTGAAATGAATCTGAATTTCATTTGGTTAGTATGAAATTCATTTTGAAATGAACAATGGAGCCCGATGCTTGTTGCTCTCTTGTTCTATAAAGGATATTTCATGACTCATTGTTGTGGTCGGATTTTTGTGTCCTGAGCCTTAGGCTATGTATAGTTAAAATTATATTGTGGTATCTAGAAGGTTCTAACTAGGAAATCATTCTAGGTCGGGTATTGTATAATATAAGAATTTTATGCTTTTGTAATGACTGATATGAAAATAAATTTAAAAAACAATTAAGACAATTGCTCTCTTGTGTACATATCATGGATTTTGAATGGATTTATCAATGGTTTCTTCATTCAGCTTCAATGGTATATTTGGATGTGTAATTCGTTTTCCTGCTTTAACTTAATGAGTTAATCAAATTCTTTAAAAGGAGTTACATGTCTATGATAATGTGCTTAGGATTGACTAAGGAGTACTATTTTAAATACTAGAAAATCTCATAATGTAAAGCATTATAATGATAAGTTCAATAATATCAGGGTTATGTTTTATGTGACTCCCGCCTGGTCGGATGAGGCACTGGGTAGTTCGTTCAAGATCCTTTTTAGAAGTACAAGACGGTAGCTCTAAGTGCAAAGGTTCAAGATCTGAACATTTAAAAAATTAAATTCTATCTCTCTTGAGATACAAATCTTATACTAAATCTGCTTTCCTAGCTTTAGATAGTTGTTCTTATTCTTTGGTTTGCCAAAACCCGGATAGATGATGTCTAGTTGCATTGATAGGAATATATCTATGTATATAAGCGTTCTTGAGGCATAAAGTATGATTATGAACACATATAGGAACACCCTCCTTGGTCTCATAGAGCCGAAAGTGTAGGAGATCTCAGTCTTTGACTGAATCTCATCTGTTGGCCACTAACTTTGTGAATTCTTGAATATAGGTTGGCAACCACTTAGAGAATTACAAAGCCTTAGCGGGAAAATTAAAACACCAACATAACTCACTTAGGATCCTAAC
The DNA here is from genome assembly GCA_007115665.2 of Sequoiadendron giganteum. Lineage (NCBI taxonomy): Eukaryota > Viridiplantae > Streptophyta > Pinopsida > Cupressales > Cupressaceae > Sequoiadendron > Sequoiadendron giganteum. The sequence goes on along the minus strand of CM021109.1, from coordinate 372,477,155 downwards.
CCATTTAGCTATATGGTTAGTAAGGGTTGATTTTGATAATAGGTACTTTAGTGGATTGAATTTTGAGATAAGCTTAACGTATTGATTAAGCATGTAATTTCATAGTTTTTGGGAAGAAAATATTACTGATAGAAAATATCTTTCAATAGGAGTATTGTTAATCTCATATACAACTAGCATTATACTGGTGTAGTTCATCATGTTGTGCTAGAAGAGCTCATAGTGTTACTGCTATTGTTGAGAGATATAAAATCAAATGTTTGTCTAAAATTGGTGGCGATGTAAGATAGTCTTTTAAATATTGGAAGGCATATTGGCATTTATCATACCATTCAAATGTTATATCTTTATGAAGAAGATGTGTGAATGGGTGTAACTTATTCACTAGTTGTACAATAAACCTTCAGATAGACTATAGATTTCCTTGTAGACTACCGAGTTGCTTGAGAATTTTAGGTGAAGGAATCTCGATGATTGCTTTGAATTTGGAGGGGTCCACTTCAATTCCTCTTAGAGATACTATGTATCCCAATAGTTTTCTCGTAGTGACTCCAAAGATACATTTCTTTGAGTTAAGCCTTCACACTTTTCCAGTCTATCAAAAATTCAAGCTAACACATCAAGATGACTTTTTCTTGCTATAGATTTTGCTAAGATTCCCTCTATGTAATGTTCCATGATTGTGTGAAACATGTCATAGAAAATTAGTGTCATTGTTCTTTAGTATGTTGCTCTTGCATTTTTTAGACCAAAGGGCATGACATTCCATAAGTATGTAGCCCGTGGGCATGTAAATGTTGTATTGTGTTGATCCTCTTATCTATCCTTATTTGATTATATTCAAAAAATCCATCCATAGGAGACAAAATATGATGTATAGCTATGAGATCCACTATAATGTCAATGTTAGGTAATGGAAAGTCATCCTTGGGACATGCCATGTTGAGGTCTCTAAAGTCTATACATATCCTGATGCCCCCAATGGGTTTTGACATTGGTGAAAGGTTTGAAACCCACTTAGGATAGTCAATAGGTCTAATGAATCCAACATCCAACAACTTTTATAATTCCACTTTGACAAGTAGTGCTATTTGAGGATGCATTTTTCTTAGCTTCTATTTGATTGGTTTAGCATTAGGATACACCGTTAGATGATGGAATACTAGTGATGTATCAAACCCTAGCATATCTAAATAATACCAAAAAAATCCAACCTTCCTTTCCCCTAAGAAGGTTGTAAAATTGCATTGTTCTTCAATATCTAGAGATGCAACATAGCATGTGATGTGACGGTGGTCAATTGTCCCTAAATTGACAAGTTGTGTTTCTTAAATAAGTATTGCTAACTTTTATTGGTCTTTAAAAGTACCAAGGAGGTTGAATCCTTCATCCTTAGGTGCCTCAGAGAGGTTTTAACCTTTGAACACTCTCTTTATTTTTACTTTTTCTCTATCTGAAAGTGCCACATATGGTTTTCTCTAGGGGATCTTTTATTGATTTTCAATTTTTTCATTTTTTCACTAAAGGATCCAAGACTCTCACCATAGTATTCCTTGGTATCAATTTCTATGTAAAATCCTACATTGTGATCACCTAGAGGTATGCCTTCTCGTAGTCCAATAAATTCATCATTTTTGAACAAATCAAGAATGAACACTTGTTGTTGGTCCCAATCAATCAAATCAGGATAAATGAGTGGGAGGCTATTATTTTTAGTGGGGGAAGTGAATGATAGGGTTGTCATAGTGTGTATGGATGCATTTTAAAATAAGTCAATTATACACATAGGAGAGTCCTTGATGTCATCATTATTAAGTGGATTATCCAAGGGAGAAGTTACAACTTCCTCAATAGAGATACCCTCAACGAGAGGGGTCACATTTTTGTGTTAGCCATACCCAAGGCCTTTATATTTTTATCGATTTTCTAAGAGGATAAGTTCTTAGATGCCTTACTGATTTAGACCAATTCTACAATTACCTGTTTATCCCATGTTCTTGGTCATTTGGAACCCTTTGTTGCTTTGATCAATAGGAAGAGGAGCTTCTTCGTTTTCTTCTTGGTATACCCATTTACATAAATCTTCTTTTTCTATAACCTTTGTGTTAAGTTCAACCCATTGTGAAAAGACTGTCAGTTCAAACTTGATTATCTTGGAAACTCTATCAATATGGCAAGGTTACCCATATGTCTTTGGAGAAAGTGGTAATTGTCCTACACAGAAGGAATATTTGAGGCTGCAATCACTAGAACAATTATCTCGTATTTGGACCTTGATTTCAAAGGGTTTTTGATGGGATGTCGATGAGGATGTAAGCATTGATGGATCAAAATAGGAAGATGAATGTAGATTCACATTGTTATTAGGAACTTGGAGTAGCCTATGATACATTTATTCCATGTTTTTGTAGTAATGGAAGGGTTTTGGGTCACCATTAATGGTAATATTTATATTGTTATAGGGAAACTTGATACACTGATGATAGGTGGATGGGATGCCATGTATGGAATATATCCATGGGCAACCTAGAAGGATATTATAGGGAAAATCAAGGTCTAATTCTTGATATGTTGTTTTACCTATTACAGGACCAACTTGTATAGGAAACCTTATAGTTCCTTTTGAATCCATTTCATTTTCATCATATGCTCTGATAGTGATTCCATTTTTTCTCTTGATTACTTATTTAGAGTATCCTAAATTTCTAGCCAATCAAAGACTACAAATGATCAAGTCTACACTGCCATCTATCAAGAATCTCTTTATCTTGTGTTTAAGGATGTAGAACTTGAGATTTAAAGCATGATTATGATATGTTTGAGTGGGGAGGTCCTTTTCTATGAATATGAGTTGATGAGTGGATGTGATATGCCTAACCATGGCCTAGAGTTATTTTGTATCTATATTGATAGGTATAGACGATTGTAGGAGAGCCTTGTCTAAGACTTGCTTATGTGCAGGGGAGATTATTAAGAGTTATAATATGGATATTTGTGTTGGTGTTATCTTGAGATGTTCAATTAAGTTTTAATTTGTTGTATTTTATTTGGTTGGACCTTTTTATTGTGAAGGAGCTCCTTGTATAGTGACTCTCCATCTATAGTAATGACATAGATGTGGTTGTTTTCATATAATGTATTTACTACTATATTTTCATAGGAATGGTTGAGTTGGTTATAGAATTTTTACTTTCCAACATCATTTCCCTTACCATGGTCAAGTATTGAATTCTTGTGTAATATACCTAGACCATTATTTCCAGATGTCACGAGGTGTTGGCCAATTCTCACCTCTCCTTGATCGATGAGGTCTTGGATGAGATTATTAAGCCTCATACAATTGGATGTTTTATGTCCTTTAGTTTTATGGTATTCACAATAGTTTTTGTCATTATACCATGCAACTTTAAAATATGGTTCTTTGTATTTTCTGAACTCTAGAAGTTTGATTAGGTTTGATTGGACTGGTTTATTTAAGATTGTTTCAATGGGTTCCAATAAGGGAGTGTACTTTCATCTAGTTGTGTTGTTGGATCTTTGTGGTTGTCCTCATGGAGGATTAGTGTTTTGGACATTTTTTTGTTTTCTCGGTTGGGGTTGTGTGTTTTATACAAACTTCATGTCCACAACACCATAATTGGTAACATTTTTATTCTTGGACCACAAGCATGGTTTATAATTAGAGCTCGATGGTTGGTCTTTATTGTCCTTGTATATTTTCACTAATAATTTAACTATAAGAGCCCTTTCAATTGTGAGACCTTTTTCTATTAGTTCTTCAAATGTAATGGCACATTATATGCATAAGTGAAAACCAATTTCTATGTTTAGATAGTGAACGAAAAATGTCCACTGTTTGTTTCTTAGGAATATTCCATTTACATTTTCTTGCTTTGTGTCTCCATATTTGTATAAAAGAAGCGAGTGTTTCTCATTGATTCTTTTTAACAAGGTGTAATTCATCTAGAGTGATTTCATGTTCGATGCTATAAGAGAAGTGAGCTACAATTTTTTCACAAGTTCTTGGAATGTTTTAATGCCTGGGGGAAAGTGTGAGAACCATTTAATTTCTTATCCACCTAAACTTCATGGAAAGAGGCGCATGAGATAGGTATCGATATAGGACACCTCTAGAAAATTTACATAAAATTCACGTATGTGTTCTTAATGATCACCATGTCCCTTGTATTTGTCAAATTTTGGTATTTCAAAATTTTGAGGGAATGGAGTCATTGTTATGTTCCTATTAAATTGGTAGGGACATAAATATTGAAGAGTATATGATTTATTTGTGGTTCCCATTTGTATATCATTTGTTTTCTATGATAAGGTATGGATTTGTGATGTTAGATCATGAGTGGGATTTTTTGGTGTTGGGTTGTATGTGTTGTATTAGGGTATGGTAGAGTAATTGTATGTTATATTTTGATTTGGAGGGACATTAGATGTCATAGCATATGTTTTATATGTGATATGTTGGGGTTGTAGGTTTGTTTGATATTGAGGACCATTTTATTGTGGTAGAGCTATGTTATATGGGCCGTATTAGTGTTGTGGTATGTTGTGTTGTTGGGGATCTTGTGGTTCATAATGGATTTATTGTTGATGTTGGGGATTTTATTGTGATGTTTGAGGTTTTTTTTGTTGTGTAATTAGTTGTTGTTGTTGTTGTGATGTTTGAATTATATATTTTGTTGTTGGGAGATGTATTGATGGTGTTGATGATGTTGTGGTGTTTGAGGTCTTTGTTGTTGTTGATGTGTGGGTTGTTGTTGGGGGTGTTTATTGATATTATTTAGGTGTTGGTTGATGTTGTTGAGGTGTTGGTTGATGTTGTTGAGGTGTTCATTGTTGTGGATTTTGCGAGTGTTGTGGAATGTTAGTGATAGTTGGGTGTATGTTATGTGAATGTGTAGGTGTTGTGAATGGATTATTTCCATAATTAATTATGTTAGGATTTTGAGGATTTGGAATGATTGGATTGGGTTGATTTGATGTGTATGTTGTGGATGATGGGATGTTTGGGTTTTGAAGACCTGAGTTTGTTTGATTTCCTACACCTTGGTTATAGAACAATGAATTTATGTATTGCCTTGAAAAGGGTAATGAGTCTGTATTGAATGGAGGTAAAGTAAGTGTACTTGACACATTTTATATAGGATATGGTGGTATTAATTGTATTAAATGATGCACCAAAGTCTTATTTTCATATACAAGATTAGTAGATTTCATAACATGTGTAAGGGCTTGTTCCCTAAGTGTGTTAATGACAAAATCGGTGGGTAGTTTTGGAACCTCTTTTGTAAGTTTGAGTAAGTATTTATTAGGTTTAACATGTAACATAGCATCAAGTTATCTAAAAATATATGGGTCTTGTGTCATTTCTAAGATTTGTTCAAGAGTGTACTCTATAAACTCTTCATATTTATTAGTGATGCTTCTATGATGATTCTTTGTTCTTGTTGTTGATTTTTTAGGGAGTACTATACTCTCTAGGATTGAAATCCATACCATGCATTCCCATTATTATTTAAATAGAACTTGTGGGAGTTGGTCCACTAGAAATACTAGGATTGTGTTGGGTGAAAATTATGCAGTCCTCTTTTCAATAGATTACACAACCTTGATTTCAACCACAGTTGTGTGAGATGTAATCTCTCCTCTTAGAAAGGGGAGGCACCCTTCTTATTGCTTATAGAAGATAAGTAAAACTTAATTAAATTTCACAAACATGTACACTGGAATTAAGATATGGGAGTGTGTCACATTTATACTTATCTCTTTTTTTTAGAGAATATGTTTTACAATGATTCACAGTTGATAGTTCTGATTCGATACAACTTTAAACTAAAAATAAAGCAGTAATTCCAATATCTCTATCTTATCAAAGAAAAGTTTAGAGACACCAACATGATAATAATGAACAATAAAATAAGAAATAAAATCTCACGAAGGCGCAAATTCGTTCCGTAGATTTTCACCAATGGATTCTTGAGAGATGTAACGATTGTCATATTAGAAGCACAAAGTCTTCTTAGATACAAAAATTACATGAACAACATGAAAAATTACAAGCACAAAGAAGTCTTGTAGATAATCCACCAATAGTTATCCAAATATAAACACAAATCCAAATAAAGAGTACAACAAAAAGTTTACACAAATTTATTCAAAGCCCTTAGATCTCACACACTAATCACTGCCAATATTAATCAAATCCAAAAGATGATGATCCAACACAAAGTCTGGAATGCAACTTTCTTCTTTATTTGTTTAAAATAGATACACAAAGATGAACACAAAGTTTCAAGTATTTTCTTTTCCAAATAGGTAGCACTTCATTGCGAAAGATAAAAGATCCAAGATTATAATAAGATCCTCTCATATTTATAGACGAGAGAGGAGAGAAAAATTAGGAAAATCAGAAGAGTAAATCTAGCAGCATATCTAGGAAAATCTGATCTAATTAACTAGTTGGCTTTTCCAGAAAATGTCATCCATATTTTTGGGAAAACATCTCATTTTATCATGTAATTACATTTCTCAAAAATAAATCTAATATGTCGAGAACTATTTATAAAATGAGTAAATGAAAGAAAAAACTATCTAAAAATGGAGAAGAAAATAAGTCTTTATGATTCCTTGCATTGAGCACAGAAGTCTTCGTATTTCTTCTTTATCTCCAAGACAAATGCCTCATCTAGACCAACAGTGTTATCCACAAAGGTTTGAACCCTGGTGATTGATTTTCTGGTAGATGAGTGAAGATTTTTGCATCTATCAAGATGCATTTTGAGATTATCAAGAGAAATTCGTAAGTCATAAATTGCATGCATTGATTCCTTTGAAAATTTGGCATCCTCTACTTGCTTCATGATGGCTTCCTTGTAGATCTTGGAAATTTCACTGGCTGGGAGGAAAATATGATCTTTATCAAGGAGATTACCCAACAACTCCTTAATTTATTCTTGTAGGATAACCTGATGTCCTTCAACATATTCTTGTACTTGGTGGATGTCTTCAATAAGAGATTTGATCACTTGAATGCAGTGTTTGAACACCTCTTTTACCTCCACATATTTATCTTTTTCGGGAGTTACCACAACTTCCACCAACTTACTTAGCTTTGCCTCTTTCATTTGTGACCAAAATAAGAGGTGTTTGTCCATTTCTTTTTTCTCTTGAGAAAGTATGATTTCTTCCTTATCAAGCTCTGATTTTAACTTAGCTATATGAGTAGCCTTTTCATCTGTAGCAGTGATAACCTGTGAACTATGTTCTATCATTTCATCAATAAAATCATACAACGCCTTACCCTTGGAGGAAAACTTCTCTGCCTTCAATACTGTTGCTTCCTTGATGCTTATCATAGCCATAGATTGTGTATTTCCTAAAGAGCCTACTAATTTTCTCAAAATAGTTGCATAATGCTCGGTCTTCTCTCTGTACACATCTTGGGTCCACTCCATCTTGTCAAGCCTACCTTCCAATACATCTAGGATCACCTGAGCATCTGCCTTGGCACTTTCGTTTGTTACTTTGTCGAGCTGGATTCTTGTTACGGTGTAGTCCTCCATAGAAACATCACCTTCTTCCCACAAGGGTAGACCAATCTCCATGAACTTTTGACCATATTTTTCAACATAGCCTTGAATTTACTTTGGCCTTTTTCTTCCCCTTGGCTTTTGGAGGAACTATCTCTTCAAGATCAAGCTCTTTTGGAGAAATAATTTGTTTCTTTTGCTTCAATACTCGAGATACTAACCAAGGGGGAAGAGAGGAAGTATATGCTTCTTGACTAGACATCAACTCTTGTGTCATAGTCACTTCTATAGAAATTACTGGTATGGTGAAAATTGGGGTAGTGTTTGTCTTGACTGCTCTAGTAGATTGTACACCAAATTGACCTTGCAAAGATTCATTTATAAACCTGTTGAATTTAGATTTGGAAGTGATGTCATAAGATGGAGATGAAAAATTGGGAATGGATGATGGAGAGCTTGACAAAATATCAATAGCTTGAATATTTAAAACTACAGGGGAGTGGCAAGAACTATTGATGTTGCAGGGGGATGAGAAACATCTGCTGCGTGCATGGTAGATGTGGGGGGAGGTGATGTAGGAAGAGGAGGTGGAGGAGTGTTAGGATTGGGAGGTGTGTAATGAACATTTGAAGTAATGGGCGATGACATTTGGGGAAGGTATTCAACAAAATTCTCATTTGGAGATAGAGTTTGTTCTACGTCATGCCTGAGTTCCTCTTTATCACCTTCTTGTTCAGCTTCTTGTTCACCCTCATCTTCTTCAGAATCTTGCTTTTCTAGAGAATCCTCTTCTTCAATAGACTCTTCTTCCTTAGAATCTTCTTCAGAAACTAATTCCTCGGTTTCATTTCCTTCACCTTCAGACTCTTGTTCTTCATAAATCGGTCCTTTCCCTTTTGAGTGAGTTGATTTAGATTTCGTGGCCTCTTCTTCTTAAACTGCCCATGTATCCCTTTTTCCAACAGTAAACTTGATTTTAGGACCTTTACGAGAAGAAGAGGGAGTAGCCGCATGCTTGTATTTTGTGTGGAGTTCCTGTTGTTGGCTAGCTTCTACTCTAGGTACCTCTCCTTCTAAGTTCGTCCTAAAATATTTCATCTAGAAACCATGTTTGTGCAACCATTATGTTGTATTAGACAATATGGGGGCAAGCCTTTCCTTGATGGATATACTTTCCTTTTTAGACCATTGAATCAAAGGAAAAGGTCTCTTGGAAATTTGATTTTCATCATAGGTAGTGTTCATGATGTCGCCAGGATCTTTGAAACCCTCTAGTAGGTCAGCAACACCAAGATCCCTGATCAACTCTATGGTTAACTAACAATAATCCATTTTGTGGATGTCCTCTTCATCTCCTCATTCAACCCATATGTCTTCAAAGTAGTACTTGTGGCTGTGATCCTTCTTTGATTTCCTATTCACATTCTGATAATCAAATTCAAATCTGTGTTTGTATGTTCTTATTGTCATGACTTGCATTTCTACATAGACTAATTTTTCCTTTTGTACACTTTGAATGGTATATCTGCCAATCGTTAGTGAAAACTTGAAACTTGGTTTGTGAATTCTCATTCGTTCTTTTTGAACTAAGATAATTTGTCTACATAGCTCCATGAGTATCCACTTATCTGAGGGATACCTGGGCAACATGTAAGGACACCTAGTGTAGCAACCTACCCTCATGTAAGTGAAAGTTGGAAATTGAAAGAATATACACCTGACCTTACTCACCACTTTGTAGGCCTTGTTAGATACTCTCTTCTTTTCGAGAGTTGGGTCAAAACTGAAAAGGAGAGGTGAAAATAAGGCATCAATAACCCTCCTAAAATGATGAATACTTTCCCTCAGCTCCAACTAATAGAAATACTTGTACACAGGCATCGAGTGTCGGTTTCCCTTTGTAGATAACCTTGGGAATTGCCTCATCACGGATGCAACATACACCAAATAAGAAGTCATATAGAACTTCAAAGTGGTTGCCACATTTATCAGATGTTCATGAATTTTGTCACTGATTTGTGTTCCCCGATCAATATGAGCTTTTTGTCTTCTTATGATCTTAATATATTCATACATCCACTCCTAAAAATGAGATGATTGAAGAAATATTTTAATCCTGATCAGGAGATTAATCATGTCCCTGACATATTCTTTGAAGTTGCTCCTAGGAATCCCCTTTGGCCACCTTGAGATAATAGGCCTAGGTTTCTTCAAACATTAGCTATTAATCAAATTTTTAGCCTTGGTGGGATCTACATCATAAACCTCTTGCGCTTGTTGCATTTAAATCTCGGTGTATTTTTCCATGTGTGAAACTCTAAAAACAATCTCAAAGAATTCAGGGTCTAGCCTCATCATCACTTGTCTAGAGGAATCTATTACACTTCTACTCTCTCGGATGTAGTGGAATGCAACATGTAGAATGAACTCTATGTGATGAGTAGATGTCGAGAATGTGGACACTAGATGAAAATTGCTATGGGAAATGGCTCTCAAACTGTCTTTCTAGGGTTTTTATTCAATTCTTTTAACAAAGTCTACAAGGTCCTAATGACCAACCTTGGTGGTCTTTATTTTGTCCACCTTTGAGATCACCACTATAGGCAGAAAGACACCTTGGTATTTATATTTCATCTTTCCCTCTTTCTTAGAAGATGATGGAGACTTGTTTGCTGTCATCTAGAAGAACTAGGATCAAAGGATATCACCTTTGGGATCACTTGACGAGATCTGGAGAGAAACTGCAAGGATGGTGAATCAATAGATGTTAGGAAAAACTGTAGCGTTGGGAAGCATAAGGCAAGCAAGCAGTGCAAAGCAAGCATGAAATAAGAAAATTGGCATCGAAAACAAAGTGAGAGAAAAGAAACGGTGCTTGGAATGAAAATGAAGTGATTTTGAAGTGTTAGAAGGAAAAACTGCCAAATGTGTAGGAACGTTGAAAATCAGCACTCCTACACTTGGAGATGCTGATTTACATATAGGGGTGCTAGAAATCAATGCTCCTACATATTTTTTCATTTGGAATGTTAAAGTGTCAAGGTGCCGAAAATCAATGCCTTGACATGTTAACTTGGGAATATGGAAATGCATGGTGAGCTTTTTTAGCGCTCTTGCATCTTGCAAGAAGGTGTAACCCATGTAGGAGCAGTGATTTTCACCACTCCTACATGTGTAGTTGATGAAAATCCTGTGTAAAGACAAGCAAAAGTACTATTTGACATATTGGAGTTTAGTGAAAAACTTTGGTGTAATGGCAACAAATTTCACCGCTTTAGCATTTGAACAGCTTGGTAGATTTGGTGCTCAATTAGTGAAAATCACCGCTTGAACACCTGGAGTGATGATTTGTTCACATGTTAAAAAATGATGAAGCTTGAAAAATCACCGCTTGGTCATTGAAAATCTGAAGAAAGTTTGAAGGTGACAAAGAAACATAAGATAAGGCGAAAAAAGAAAGTGGGGAAAAATGCCCAAATGAAAAAGGAGAATGTATACAAACCTAGGGCACAAAATAAAATGCAAAAAACAAAAATAGATGGCAAGGCATGATTTAAGAAAAGAAAAAATAAATTCGAAAGTGGTGTGAAATCCTCAAAACCCTAGCAGGGAAAAATGTTTTTTTTGACTAGATGGAATCAAAACTTATAGATATTCCTAAAATTAATGGAAGAAAGAAACTTAGTGAAGAGAAAAAATGACATACCTGGCAAAAGATGAAAAAACCCTAGCTTGAAAGTTGGAAGAAATCTTCATATGCAAGTTTGTAGGAGGTTTGAAGAGTGTCTAGCACATAGAGAAGGAAGGAATGGCAAAATGAAATGAAGTTGATTAGCTAAAAAATTACTTAAAAGTCACTAAAAAGAGTAATTAATGCAACTAAGAGTTCACATTAATGAAGGCGGATATAATGGAGGAAAACATGCACGAGCACTGAAAATCAACGCTTGTGCATATATGAAAGAGTTGACAAAATTTAAAGTGCACAAGCGCTAAAAAAAGTGTAGGAGCACTGAAAATCAATGCTCCAACACTTTAGGTTGAAAACAACTAATTCAATATGCAGGAGCGTTGGTTTTCAACGCTTCGACATATTTCACAGTTTTGACTAACTCTCAACTTTGAGAGTTCACGAAGATATTCATTTCAAAGGTCTTCGAGAGATGGACAAGGGAAAACACTCAAATGGACAGTTTGAGATTTTGGACCATGCATCAAGGTGAATTAAAATTCACCTCATTTTGTGTGCTTGAACATCATGAAACTACGAAATAAACAAGTTTTGTAGGGGGGTTATCTGTGAATCGAGCATTGCTAGATTCTATGAAAACATATTGGATTCCATGTTTTTCTTATGTTGGGACCTCATTATAGGCATGAAACTTGTAATGATCCTATGAGATATGGGGTGCGAAATTGGATGAGGATTATTTGAGTGGATGTTTTCTTTGTTTCAAGTTGAACTTGTGAAAGGACACCTAGGTATACATGGACCAATGTTTTGATCATGATTGGATGAGTGGAAGATATGAAACCTCCAATAAATAAAGTTTTGACTAGATCTTGATTTTGATAGGTGTTTGATGATAATCCTTACTTGTCCTAGACGGATGAGTCTAATAAAAGGAAAAGGATAATGAGGTTACAAACTTAGAAGTAGGCAATGACTACTAAACAAGCTATCTCAAAAATATTTGATGCTAATTTAATTAGGTGCTTGAAAAGGAAAAAAAATAAAGAAAGAAGCTAAACTAGAGGATAATATATGAGATCTAAATCAACAACTTATGTCAAATTTTTGGTTGTTGCTCAATGCGTTGTTTATTGTTTTGTCTAAAGATATACTAAGATGTTTCTAAAGAGGTCCAATGTGAATGAATGAGATGGGATGAAGATAAAATGTTTGTAATGTTGTTTTGGGATGTTGGATATGACTAAAAGTTTGTTTGATATAGGTCTCTAGTCCTATAGTGAGTGATGGTCAAATTTTTGAATCTAAATTTTTGGGAATTCTAGAAAATTTTGACTAAAAGTCAAACGCCTTTCTTGTAAAAGCATCAATTTAACCTATCAAAAGGATGACACTTCCCCTAACAAAATTGACTAAATTTCACAAAAGTATTGGGATTTTTCAAAAGCGTGACTGTATGACGGTAAAAAATGAGGCAATAGCTTGTAGTTATTGTGTAGGTAAGGGTGTAATATTTCCATGTTTTTGACACTTCAAGAATTTATGCACAAACTGGTAGACATCTTATTCCATCATAGGAAAATAATATCCATCTCTTATTAGTTTCTTGGCTATATTTGGACTACTAGAATATTCCCCACAAATACTATCATGTACCTATTATAGGGTGGTTTGTACTTATTGTGTGTTAAGACACCTAAGGAGTGTACCATGAAAAACTCTTTGATAGAGTGTATCACCTAAAATAAGGAAATATGATGATCGTCTAATGAAATTATTTTTCTAATTGGTGGATAAGTTTGGGGGAAAGATTTGGTGATGAAGATAATTATAAATGTCATGGTACCAAGGAGAATTGGGACCAATTATTTCACACACTAGTTTGGACTCCAGGACATTGAAAGCAGGATCAAAAGTTTCTCCTAGGGGTGATGAATATAATGCCTAATCTTGATCCATGGTGAGTAAATGATCCATCAAACTATAGTTTCCATTTTTGAGTGGAGACCAAAATGAATATGCCTTCATTCAAGAATTTAGATACTAAAGGGTGGTTAGAAACCATAGGCGCATCTCCTAATTAGTATGCTATTATTTATCCTTTGATATATTTTATGTCTATGTACTCAATGTCCAATCAATGAGGATCATGACCCACTTGGATAATCTCCCAGCTAGCATATCTTTTTTCAATAGGTATTTGAGTGGGTCAATTTTTACAATGAGTTTTATTTGGTGATTTAACATGTAATACCTCAACTATTGTGATGTGAAGATAACTGCTAGATAGGAATGTTCAATAGGTTGCAATTTATTTCATATCCCACCAATGTATGATTTACGTACTAGACAACTTGTTTTTTACCATAATTATCATGTTGTGCTAGGAGAGAACCTAGTGATACTGACGTAGTCGATATATATAGTAACAAAGGTTTTATTAACTATTAAAAAGAATGAGAGGTGATGCCAAGTAATATTTTAACTATTAAAAAGAATGTTGACAATTTTCATCTCACTTGAATGTAAAATTTTTATGCAAGATACGTGTGAAGGGATTCCATTTAACTACCAATTATGAGATGAATCTGTAGATGGATTACAATTTTCTCTGTAGACTATGAAGTTTTTCAAGATTTGAGGGAGGTGGCATGTCCAGTATGACTTTAACTTTCAATGAACCAGCTTTAATCCCTATTTGTGATAAAATATCCTAGTAGTTTGTTAGATGTAACCCTGAAGACACACTTCTTAGGGTTCAATCTAACCTTGTATTCGTCAAGTCTATCAAAAATCTTGTCAAGTATCTCCAAATGACCTTCTCTTGTTAATGATTTTTCTAATAGCTCATCAATATAGTCCTCCATAAGTGTGTGCATCATATCATGAAATATAGTTGTCATGGAACTTTAGTATGTTTCTATAGCATTCTTTAAGCTGAAGGGAATAACGTTCCAACAAAAATTTCCCCATGGATAGGTGAAGGCGGTCTTGTGCTGACCTCCAAGTTCTCTTTGAATCTAATTATATCCAAAAAATCCATCCATTAGTGATAGCATTAAATGTACAGATGTTAAGTCAACAATTATGTCTATATTGGGTAGAGGGAAATCATCATTTGGACATGCCTTGTTGAGATGTCAAAAGTCTATATAGATTTGAATGCCTCCAACTAGCTTTGTAATAGGTACCAAATTAGATATCCATTCTAGGTAGTCAATAGGTCTAATAAAGCCAACATCTAGTAACTATTATAATTATGTCTTAACTAGTAATGCTATCTAAGGATGCAACTTTTGAAGCTTATATTTCATTGTTTTTTCTCTGGGGGTTAGTGGAAAATGATGTAACAAAAGTTTTTTACTTTTTCATGGTTTGAAAGTATCGCATTGTAGTTTTCACTAGCAGACCTTTTTGTAATTTTTATGCTTTTTCAGTTGGAAGGTTTGGAATCCTCCCTGAAGTATTCCATTGTGACTAGTTATATGGCAAAGCTGGATCTATGATCTCCCAAGGGTACCCCCTCTCAAAGTCCCATGAACTCAATGATTGCTTCATCATTTTGGAACATGTCTAGACTAGGTGGTCCTCACTAACCCCAATCGATGAGTTGGGGATAAATGAGTGAAAGGTTACTATTGGATGGAATGGTATCAAAGGAAATGTATGATATGGTAGAAATTTCATGGTCTTGAAATAAATTGGTGATAGAATCAAAAGAGTCCTTAATAGTATTCCTATTAGATGTATTAATAATGGAAGGAGTTTTATTTTATTCTTTAGGGGTAAATTTTTAACTTGAGGACCCAATCTTTAGCTTCCCAAACCCAAGCCCTTGAGATTGTGGTATTTTTGATATTGTAATAGGCTCTATGATTCCTTTACCCTATGAATCCATACCACCATAGCCATCATATCCCATCTTTTCCATAATGTGTAGACCCTTTGTGTACTCCTACGTAGGAAGTATGACTTGTTATTCTTCATCTTTATATATCCACTTAGATATTTCATCATCAATGGTTTCCTCTTGAAGATCTCCCCATTTGGTAAATGTGGTTGGGATATTCTTGATGACTTTGTAGATATATCTTACTTTGCCAATGGTTTTTCATATGAGAAAGGTGATGAGGGGAGTTGTCCTGTGCAAAAGGACTATATCATATTGTACTCTTTACATCCCATGTCATGAACTCGGGCCTTAACTTCAAAGGTTGTGGCAAAATTTTTTGATGATTTTTCAATTCATTTGGATCAATGTGTATTGAGGAAGATGAAGATACATTGTTGTTTGGAACTTGATTTTATATTTATTCTTTTAGGTTGCAATAATAATGAAAGGGGTTAGGATATTCAATAATAATAACTCCGGTTCCATTGTAAAGAAATTTCAAGCATTGATGGAAAGTGGAAGGAATGGCTCACATTCCATGTATCCATGGATGTCCATGAAGGATGTTGTATGTAAGTTCTAGGTCTAGGACTTGACACATTGTATCCTTTACTATTGGACCAACTTGTATGGGAAGAGTGATGGTACCTTCAAAAGAATGTTCTACCTCATCATATGCTTTAATGATTATCTTCTTATTTGGGTTTATGACCCCCTTAGACTATGTTAATGCTTTGACCAATTTTAAGGAAAAAATGTTTAAACCCGCACCACCATCTATTAGGATTCATTTTATTTTGTTTTTTATGAATGAATACTTCTAAGTGGAGGGCCTCGTTATGTATAGGAACATGTGATGAAATGTCTTTATTTATGAAAGTGAGGTGTTGCAAGGAAGTGAAACTTGTTACCATGGCCTAAAATTGGTCAACATTTAGGTCCATGGGTATTGCATATTCCTCAAGGGATTTGTCTAGGATACCCATATGGATAGGAGACATACATAAAAGTTCCAAGATAAATATTAGTGTAGGTTTTTTTCCCAAATGATCTAAGAGATTTAATTACTAATAATTTGGGGATGGGGTGTCGCTCCCTAAAGAGTGAATTTACTCCTATGAGTAGTAATGGCACATTCAATATTTTTATTTTTAATTGTGATGGTAGACACTTGTTGATTGGTTTATTGGACTAGGTTAATGGTGTAATCATAATGACCACCTTATAATTATAGGTACCTTCTTGATTGGAATCATTTCATTTTTCATATTTTTTTAGAGGATCTTTGAAGATTGTGTGATCACTATTACATGTACTGGATTGGTTTTCAACATTGATTTATCCTTTATTAATAAGATCTTGAATGAGGTTCTTTAGTTTAAATAACCCTTGAGTATTGTGTCCCTTTACCCTATGGTATTAAAAAAAAATTGTATCCTTCCACAATGTTGTTTTAACCTATGGTTCATATTGATGAATTTATGGAAGTGTTATCACATTGTCTTGAACCAATTTATTTAGTACCAATTTGATAGGCTATCCTAATGGAGTGTGCTTATGTTGAGGAGCATTGTTTTTTCATAGTGGTCCTCTTTGTTGATTTTCTTATGCATTTGAGAGGATGGGTGGTGCTTGGAAGTTCATGATAGGTTGAACATTTGAATCCATCTTAGCATCTACCATACCATCATTGACTACATTCTTATTCTTTGACCAAAATCAATATTTTTTATTAGAGGTCCCTTGGTTATCCTTATTGTCCTTAAATATATTTACGAATCCTTTTTTAAATTAGGGCCTTTTTGATGGTTAGTCATTTCTCTATAACTTCCTCAATTATGTTAGAGCATTATATTTTTAGATGAAACCCTATTTCAGGGTCCAAGTTTTCAATGAAGATTTCCACTAATTTCTTTTCAAGTATGTGAGAACATTTACTAGCAAGACTTTTCCATGTTTGTAAGAAGGATACAAAATTATCTCCATTTTTTTGTTTAGAAATACACAAGTCATTTGTGGATGTTTCTTGTTCCATATTATATGAGTAGTGTGCTATGAATTTCTTAGCTAATTCATTTAATTTTTTATGCCAATTGGTAATCGTGAGAACCACTCCATAGCTTGTTCCCTTAAGCTCCTAGGAAAGAGGTACATTAGATAACTACCATTATAGACCACCTTTAGAAAATCAATGTAAAACTATCTAATATGCTTGATGGGGTCTCCTTTTCCTTTGTATTTATCAAAACTGGGAATTTAGAAATTATTTGGAAAAGGAGGCATAGGTATCTTTCTATTAAATGGGTAGGGACATATATCTTGTAGCATATAGATTTCTTTGTTGACCCCATATTCATGTTTGAAATCTGTTGTTGCAAGTTTTGTATTTGGAGATCCAAGTCATTTATTTGTGTGGGGACTTGCATGTTATTAGGGTCATAGGCGGATGTAGGATGTGTAGATGAGTAACCTTGGGGAAAGTTTTTTGATAATGAATTTTGGTGAATGTATGAAGAATTTCGGGCAACGTAAGTTCGAATGGGGGGTTGGAGTTAGCCTAAGGGTTGGATACAATGAATTGTTTTTATGGATTTGAATAGGATGGGTACTAACCCATGTTGGGATTGTGATGGAGGTATTATTGTGAAGTCGTGGGTTTTTGATGGATGTTTTGGCAGAGGTGAGTTTGGATTAATGATATGAGAGTATGGGTGATATTATGTTGAGGTTGTGACGTGTAATTATAGGTGTTGGATGTAAGTGTTTGGGAAATGTGAGATGAATATGGATTCCCCACTTAAGTGGGAACATTAGAGTTATTATATGGAATGATGGGTTGGTTAACATATTTTATCTTTGCATAGTATTTATTTTGCAATATGGGATGGTTGAGATAAGTTAGGGATAATAGAGTTGTTAGGTGTTGTGTTATAAAGTGTGTTAGTTATTTGTAAGGTGTATGTTTGAGATTGGGTGTATTTGGGAGGCACTGTTACTGTGTTGAATTGGTTGATATGAATGTTTGTGGGATAGTGGATGTTATTTGTTGATGTGGGTTTGAATTTTTGGTAGGTAGGGTGGAAGAGTTTATTTGGGGTTGGATGCTTGGATTATTAGTAGGTGCTATGATAAAAAAAATTTATGATGTCATGGAAGGTGGTATGGTATTAGGGTTGATAGTGAGGGTATTTCATGTGTTTGTGGTATGAGATTGTTAGAACTTATTTCCACTAAGGTTTATGGTGGAGTGTTATTAGGGATATCTCTTATGAGTGTGGCATAAAATGTTGTTGGTAATTTAGCACTCTGTTGTGCAAGTAACATGAAATATCGATCTCAATCTACATCAAGTAGAGCATCTACTAATCTCATGGAATTGGCATCTTGTTGTGCCTTTGCCAACTCCTCGGGTTTTATTTATTTGACTCCACTAATTTTTGGACTATGGTTTGGACTCAATGGTGGTGGAGTTCCAAAGCCCCTTGAAACGAATGGGGGTACCTCTCCTTGTGCTCCTAGAAATAGTTCCCTATGTACGAGTGTTTGGTTGGGATCTTGATGCTTTATTTTATTCTTAGTCTATGACTTTGTTTCAATGGACATATAAGGAATATCTACAATTTGATTCATGTGGATGTTTGGTGATTTAAAATGATGATTGGGAAAAGACCAAAAATGTATCTAGATCTTATTTATGATCATGGATTTGATAATGATATTTGAATTGTGAAGTATACTTTTGAGTTTAAATTCAATGGATAAAAGGGGTGGAATAGTCTAAATTAGAAGCAACCAAATATTCTACGCTAATCTACCCACATATAGGCTAGTTTGATTCTTCAACTTGGAGAAGGAAACCTTTTAAGCTAAACACCAAACTAGGGATAATAGGGGATATTAAAGATCTAGATAAACTACAATGAGTCTGATCCTTATGTGTGGATGATTCTATGGATGATGGTAAACATGTTCTAATCCCAAGTATAGGTGTGATCATAGGATTATGAATGAATGTGTAATGGGATATGATTAAATCTTAGGTTCACCTCTAATCTATGTCTATAGGTCTATTTGGTAAGAGTAGAGGATTTGGCAGTAATAAAAACCCCAAGGACAAAGCAATTACACAACAGGAGGGAATAGTTGCATTAGTAATAGATTTAGTTATGGGATTTTGAGCTACAATTAATGCAAGTTCTAATTATAGGGCATAATTGATGATATGATAGTCAAGAGCAATTGTGCCACTTTGTCCAACATATACAACTATCTAAGCAGTAATTATGCAACTCTAGGGAATAATTGTAATACGTTGCAATACAAATATGTACTTCTATGCAATACTTGTGTTAAACTGTGTGATAAATATGCCAAACAAGGTGTTAATTACATCTCAAAGTAAGACAAATGTGACAATATGAAGTTCAAAAATAGTTGACATTTCAATTTTGGAATAGAATTGGATTTTTAGAGATTACAAGAAATTGCACCACTCTATGAACCAAATGTGCCTATGTAAGCCACAATTACACCTAAGTTTACAAAAGATGCACCACACTATGACATAATTTTTCCACGGGGAGGTACATATACACTAGGCTAGGACAATTGTGGCACAAAGTTGAACAAATAAAAAATTATGACCTGAGATTGAGTTTTATAACTTTTTATAGATAGTTGCATGGATCGAGAGTCAATTGTGTAATAGGATAGACATATCTATGATTATGAAGCTCAAATACATTATTCTAATTTATTTTAGTGTATTCTAAGTGTATTGAGAAATGATGACAAGGTAACACTTCAAATAGTAAACATGATAGTTGTTGACACTTTTTAAGGTGAGATGTAATTCCCCGCCAAGTAACCCTAAAGGAAGTTGTAATTAACGACTTAAGTGAACCAATTTTTTTTTATAAAGTGTAATAACATACACATTCACTTACTAATTAACAACAACCTCTAAGGCTACAAGGTTAGGATTACTTAAACCCACACATACATATTACATATAACCATAGCATTATAAACTTTATGAAATAAACATCATACATCATGAAAATACCACACAACATAATAAGATGAACATCCAAGATACAATCTCATAAACATTAACTTAATCCAATAGTTACATCCCTCATTCCCAAAATGAGACAATAGTACAAAAGTATAACAATTACATAATCTCACCTCATAAACATAAGAGGGATAAAATAACTTATACAAATAGAAATATTACAATGCAAGAAAAAACAATAGAACCACGAGCTGTCCATCTGGATGCCTCACCTCCATGAACTGAAGATCAAGGGACCCAATGGTTTTGGTGCATGTTCCACCCAACCATGTGGTACCCGAAGGCCCACCCCCCATGCTAGGAGATAGTAACCACATAACATGGACAAAGATCTACAATCACTAACCCAAGGCAGACTCATACTGACATAACCAAACAAATGAACCAAACGAGTACAACTCAGGTACAACACTAATATCACTGACATAGGTCACTTTGCTTCCAGACATAAAATCAACCAAGTATGTTCAGAGAACAATACATGTATACAAATACCAATCACCAAGGGAATCTCAAGAGCATACAACCTAAGAATCATAACCACTCCATCTCAAAGAGGAAACAAATATAAGAACTCATCCAAACATTTTGGAGGCAACAAAACACAAAGTCCACTCCTTTTCAAGAGGTACAAAACATCCCTGTTCATGAAAACCGGGTAATAACTGAAAGACACCATACACTACACAAGAGAAAACAACTGGATGGCATAAAGATTCAACAACCCTTATCTTCTAAGTTCTTTTGGAAGACTTATAATTTAGGACTAACACTAAATCCCAAAAACCCACAATGCAACTTGACGACATAGCAAAAAAAGCATTCAAGTCATTAATCAAATCTAATGTTTGGATTTCCTAAATCCATATTCATTCAATAGGTAACGTTAACAAGGTCAATGACACACTTACAAGGTTAACTCAAATAATCATATACCCATATTTCTATTTCCATTACCGGAAGTCTTAAACAGTTTAAACTTACATCCCTTTACGAAATACATAGAAACTAGAACATTTAAGGCAATCACGAGAAAATTACTATTTTTGGATATACTAAATCCATATCTCTTTCATATTCCATTCACAATAAATTAATTGCTTTAATTGAAATATAATAAATTAAAATAGCCATTTGCCTCATCAATATAAACAACTTCTTAATTTACCTTTAAATTGACACAAATCCATGCAAGTAAACTCTTTCCATTTCCTAACCAAATCTTACATCTCATTCAATTTTCTATTTAAAACATTCAATCCTTTTAATATCATAAAATATTGTTTCTCTATCCATTTTCCCATATACACTAATCAAACCATTTTTAAATCTCTATTCAATAATATATTGCATGCTTCTTATTAAAATAAAATACGATAATGAATTTACACTTAATATATGTATATTTATGTTTCATATTATGTATACACCAAATATATATTAATAACTTAATTATATATATTCTTTAATATTCCAATCACAACGATTAAAATTGCTCTATGGAAATAAATGAAACAAAACAAATATTTGCCTTTTCTAATATAATTAGTTCCTAAATTTATGTCTAATACAACATAAACTATTGCAAATACTATATTCAAATTTTCTATCCAAAATCTATACCACGCATTCTAATTTTATCCTTTAAAATCCCTATTTCCAATAATATAAAACTTTTGCTCTTTCAACTTAATTGAAATAATTAAACAAGTATCTTCAATCTACAAATACAAGAAATACCAATTTAAACAATTTAAATCAATTTCAATGTTTACTTCTAAAACTAACATCAGTTCTCTATTAATTGGATTCCTTTCGTTTTCCAACTAACTCAAATGATTTAATTATTTAATATAAAATACCTTTTTCCTATTAAACTGAATTATGCATACTAATCAGTTCCAATAAAAATATTTCTTTCAAATACACAACTAACTCTTCTAATTTCTACAATTCATTATATCGATAAAACTGAATTAAGAATTCATCTTTTCAGATAGGGGAGAAATTACACTAATATTTAATTCTCTAATTGCTCTTAACAAAATAAGTATTTTCAACTATAACTCAAAACATTTCGCTTTAAATTAAATAACCAATTGCCCTTGCAAATTAAATCATTATAAAATTAATCAAATTAACATTTGGTCTCTTCCATAACTTATTGTGTTAAAATAAGATCAATATTTGGACTATAACCCAATATCATATATATATTTTTCCAATTAAATCAAATTAATAATTGGATCTTTTACACATGAATTTAAATTTCACAATTAAATCTTAAATTATGCATTCTTTAAATCAGATATTTAACTCCTTCAATTAAAATTTAACATGCCATTTTAGAATAAACAATAATTTCTCCATACGTTTATAATTTTATTTCCACTAATCTAATATACAAATTTAATTTAAAATAATATAAATAAATATAATACTTTAATATTATAAATTATAATATAAAATATTATTAAATAATATTTTAATATTATAATAATAATACATAAAATATTAATATTTATAAATATCAATTTATTATTATTTTATTATCAGAGCAACCATGGGAAAATAACTTAACAGCAGTCTCGTGTTACAAGCATAACTCAAAAAATACGATCTCGATATTTGCAATTTTTTTACAGGGGTAAGAAAATTCCAAGGTGCGGAAACCCTTTAAATTTCCTGACAACTTAGTTTGTGTAAGTGGAGTTATACGCGACGCAACCAGACCATTTTACCATGAAAAATATAACTACCCTGTGGATTTTAAAATCCGATTTTTAATAATAAACAAAGGGTTTTATTTTCTAAAAACATTCTAAAAACATTGCTCAATCTCTATGTTTGAATCCAAAACAAAATAATCGATTTCCTCAAACAAATTAAATTCAACTGAGGTTTTCACAATTTTCACTCAAGAATTTTCACAAAACAAAAGCTGCAAATTTATTTGATTCTTTTCTTCTAACAACAAATTTATTTTCTAAAACATATTTAACAAACAAATCTTTAATCACTACTATTTTAAAAACAATCAAGAACAATAAAAACACAGAAGAAAACCTGGCTCAAGAAGCTATAGGAAGAGATGAATTTCTGCTACAAGCCTCCCCCAAAGATTTCCTGAATTTTCTTCAATCATCCAATGAATCCAATCCAAAACCTAACAAATGCAAACAATCTTTCCTCCAATCAAACTTTCTTCAAACCCTTCTTTTGTGCAAATTTTTCCAAAATTTCTTCTCTGCTGTAAAAATGAATTTTTCTAAAAACTTTTCTGCCCTAAAATTAAAACATGTATTCTTTATAAATCAAAAATACCTAATACAACCCTAATTCACATTACATGCAAATTAGATATTAATTTCAATTTCAATAATTTTAATTTTTACAACCCTAATTCACATTGCATGCAAATTAGATATTAATTTCAATTTCAATTTCAATTTTTGAAAACCCACTTTCAATTTAAAATGCAATTTCAAATAATAAATTAATTTCCAAAGTTGAAACTCATTTCCCAAATAAACATTTAATTACAATTTCTAATTTAATTCCCACACATTGAAATTAAATTCCAAAATTAATTTTAATTCTTTTATTTCCTTTCATTTTCTTGCATCACGTTTAATTAATTAATTTAATTATTTAATCACTAAATTCAACCCCCTTGGATTAAATTTAATTGATTAAATAAATTAAATATAATTAATTAATTTTAAATATAAACTTTTATCCACATTGCATTATTTAAATTAAATAACCATCAACGTGATTTAAATGCAATTATTCTAAATATCTATTTCCAAATCAAGAATCCTTCAGAATTAAATAAGATTAAAACAATGCAATGAACGACTCGACACACACAACTGACGACACACTATGGCTAGGGTGTAGACTTGAAACAAGTTACCTAGCTACTATCTCCCATTCAACTTAACCATTGGATCGACATGCTCAAACCTGTGAAACCAGGTGGAGTCGATGTCATGTACCTGCAATCCTGCAACCAAGTAAATATCATACAATATATCCAGCATATAATACACACCATGAAGGAGAAATCACGGATTCACAGGGCGCTTGCAAGTGAGTGATGCGAACCCATCTTCTTCATCAATACACTCATCGAAACTGACACTTCCATCATAATCCAATAATCTCTTAATAACATCTCCTGTTAACTTTACAACATCATTAATCCATTACAACATGAGAAACACTAATTAGGTCAACACATCACACAATAATAGTTGTCGCTCAATAGTAGCGATCAAAACATCATAACAAAATGTATCCAATATCAAAGTAACTGCAACCAAACATAACATAAAGCAAACCGAATAAGGAGCAAAACAGAGGGGTATTACATGAGAGGTTGAACGGTTTCACTAGTATTATCACATAGAAGACATGTTGTCACTTTAAAAACCTAGCTATTCAAGTAGGTGTGTTAAATTAATGTGGGTCCACTCATCAAATCATAATACCTTCAAATGAATGGGTGACTAATGTATGCTAAGGTAATATAACACCTTAACACCCCTTACCTTGGAAAGACAAGGCCTTACCAAGGAAACAGTGTTACCTCAATAAGAGAAGATTACATGGTGAGTAACTTTGAGCATGATATTGTACTCTACACCACACTAATATAATGATCAAAGGTCTTAAAGGTTTCTAAAAAGCAAGGTTCAAAGTAGAATCAGTGAGCTATGAGCTCGTACAAGGATGTCTAAGTCAAGGGGGTCTCCCCTCTCCTCCTCACCTATACACATCTAGGTGGATTGAGGGTCACAAGGCTCAGCTTAAATTATGCTAGCTACACTTTGGGGTACAAATTTTATTCTCCCCCCTTTATATACCCCACCTAAACATGTGGTTTTTTTAGTCCTTGGGGTCATGAAATCCCCAAGTAGGCCTTCTATTGTAAGAAAATGGAAAATATGTTGCTTATGATTCCAAAGATCATCCTTTGGAGTTGTGAGGGAATAACATATGTAAAAAATCTAATACTCAAGTGAACAAAAAAAAATCCAAGTCCTAAAGTGTTTTTTATCTCCAAGATCACACTAGTTGTGAGGAGAGAGCATGCATACCTAGGGACTTATTAGACATAACAAACAAAGTCCATTCACCTTATGAAATTGAAGTGTTCCTAATTTATGAAAAATCAAGCACAAAATCCTTGCAATAGATAATGACATATTTTAGGGTTTCAGTCTTTGTGCCAACAATGCCATAAGTTGCTTAACCAAGTGATCAGTAACCCTAAAATCTAACAAATTTTTTTGTGAATTTGACTGAAAATTGAAAAGCAGATTTATACCTTTTGTCAAATGTGAACTTTTGGATAACAGATGCACCCAATAGAGCCTCAGATGCACCTATCCTCTATATAGTTGCATCTAACAAAGCAATAATTGCGCCTAATAGGGCCTCAATTATGCCTAAAAGAAGTAAACACACAACTCAACATAGAGACCCAAAAATGTAGAAAACAAAGCCAAAAATGCAGTTTTGAGGGTCAAATTATTAGTTTTATCAGAAAATAGCACAAACAGGGTTATCAATCAAATATATTTAATACTAAAAATCAAGAAATTCCAATAAACATAGCAAAAATAATTATGCACAAACTAGCTTCAATTGTGTAACTTTGTACGATAAAAATATTGTTATATGCAACAAATGCACCTATCTAAGCAATAGTTGTACTCAAATCCTTGTCAATTGCACCATTATGCAATAAGTTGCATAATATGACCCTATAACTTCAAAAATAACTCAAAAATAAAAAAGAGAGAGGTTAAATTAGGGACAAAGGGCATCACACAGAGTGTGCCATAATGTATGATCTAAAAATCTAACTGTGAAACTAAAAAGTAAGCAATAATCATCAAGTATTCACAATCAAAAGATCATAAAATTTAGAGAAAATAAGGCAAAACTGATTCAAATAAAATACAAATTGCAAACATTGAAACACACAATTCACCTTAGCATAGCTCCATTGCTCTTCTCTATTCACCTTGGAGAATGGTGTTGAAATATTTTCTCTTAGATTTTAAATAAGAACAATAGAAATAAAGCATTGTCACAATTCGAGTATAGTTTCACCACCCAATCTAAGATGAAAAATGAGTGATATGATGGTTGTATTTATAAATTTTTAGTTACATTGATCAACAATCAAGATCAAAGGAAAGCCTAAAAAGGATCAACGGTGGAGGATTAATGAGAGGAATCTATGGATAGTTAAGTGGTTGCATGATTTAGTTAACAAAATTGAGTAGAACGATAACTTAGACTGACAAGTTGTTGACAAGATTGATTAATCAGTTAACTGTTTTGATAAATCAATGGACTCGAAGCGAGGAGTGAAACAAAATTGATGGATTATTAGATTGGTTTAATTACTTAGTGAGCATATCTAATTGATGAGTGGAGTGATTAGATTGATTAGTGGACCGAGCAAGTCTCGGTCAGGAGGTGAGGTGGAATTTGCATGATTATTTAATAATTAAATGAATTTAATTATTATTTACATGTGCAAGGTTGGGATCAATACATAAAATAAATGATTTTATTTATTTTTGGGAAAATGGATAATGTTGAGAATTTAATGGATACATTAGATAATTCAAATAATTATTTAATGAAAAATTAAATAATTAAAATAATTATTTAATGGATAAATTAAATAATTGAAATTATTATTTAATTTAAAAAATAGAAAAGGGATAATTAATTTTAAATAAAAATGATTTATTTAATCAATTTGAGAAGAATAAGGATAGTTAGTGATTTAATTAATTAAAAATATTATTTAATTAATCAAGGAAGAATGAATAATAATGTGAATTAACTTATAAATAATAAAAAATTATTTAATTAATAGTGGAGTGAAATTAGTAATAATTAAATAATTATTGGAGAAGATATAAGATTAATTAAATAATAAAATTGTTTAATCAATATCAAAAGAATAATTAGTGCAATGTGATGTTGAGAAATGTTAGTCAAATTTTAAGTGTCTACACATACTATTAATGAATTTTTCCATAATGGTTTATTTGACTAGGTAGAGTTGACTACCATCCATGCCACCAAGTGAAAATTTAAAACTGTTTTAGTTCCCTTCACAAAAATAGAGTGACCAATAACAATGCCAATATTGGACAATAATGCTATCTTTTTATACCATTTTACAAGAAGCCATGTCACGATTTTATTGGAAAAGGAATCATCAAATATGAAAACATTCAATTCAAATATCTAGATGGCATTGCTATTAAAAAATATAAGAATACTATAATATTCATAGACTACCAAATATTTGAAGTGATATTGATATCACCAACTTTAATTTTTTTTAATAAATCTTCCTCTATAACATAGACCTTTTCTAGAGGTTTTTCTATCTTCTTCAAGACTATTGGCTCATTAAAGGAAGAATTATAGCAAGAAGTCTCAAATACAAGGTCTATTAATATCACCTTAATGGTAAAAGTGTCAATATCACCCTCTTTCACTAAACATTCATTCTAGCAATATATTAGGAGATATTATGGCAAGGATAGCATGCTAGTTGGAAATATAAATATTTAACAAAAATAATATATAAAAATCCTTATTTAGGATAGAAATTTTATAGGCATTTGGAATTTTAATCCCCTTGAAACATAATTTTATCTCTTGAAGAGAAAAATAATCTTGATTACCTTGAATTTGACAAAAATACCTTGCAAAGAAATTGATTAAGACATCTATGTAGGGAATGTCTTCTAGTTCAATGAACCTTCAAATTTATCATTGTTATGAAGCATGGTCTTAGTGGGTTCCATTGCATGGACTCTATCAACATCTTCAAATTAGGATAGAAAAATATCTAAAAAATTATTACCAAGGTTCATGAAAATCATTGGAATATTCTCATTTCTAGAGAAAATGGTTTGTATGAATCTTAAGAAACTATTATATACCTTGAAGGTTCCAACTACTTTGAATTCCTTGATAATATTTTTATTAAATTAAAGAGGGGTTACATGGCTCCCCACCCAATATAAAATTTCACAAGGAAAAAAAAAATAGCATTCTATAAGATGTAGAACTTGCATCATCCCATAAATAGTAAACACAACAAATTCCAATGACACGCAACACAAAGAAAGGGGCCAATGATCTAATCTTCACCTATTTCAGCCACTCGGATGGTTTGTTCTTCACCTTTGTAAGGGTATAGGTTTGCAGCATTAAAGATAGGAGAAATTCCAATTCCTTTTGGAAGTTCTATCTCATGTACATTGCTTGGCACATTAGTATGCATTCAAATTGAAAAATAAATAAATTGAAAACATAATCCTAATCTAACAATCTCATTGCAAAGCTCAATTTTTTGTTGATTCGCCTATTCGAATGAGGGTGCAATTCAATAGCATAACATTGTATTTGGATGATAATTTATTTTAATAGAGTTGATTTGCATAAAGATTGATTGTATATGAAATTGATGAGGGCATGATCTTATTTACAAAATTTTCTAGGAAAAATCAAATGGAAGATGGGGATGAGATCAAAGACTTGAATTAATTGAACAAGTTGAGGAGTCAAATCATTTGACATTTTGAAGTGACAAGAGGATAAAAATAGATTATTTAGTTTTAATAATAGATAAAAGTGAGGAATAATTTTTTATTCAAAGACGAAGTTGAGTAATCGATGAAGAAGAAGTTTCTTAAATGAGATGGAGTAAACTAATAAGAGAAGGAGTTAACAAATTTGTAGATGAAATTAATTGATGTGACAAAATATAAATTTTATTTGAAAAATAGATAATTAGCTCTCATTTAATTATGTAATAAATATTATTTAATTAAATAGATAAATGGGAATAATTGTTAACTAATAAATTATTTGTGATGTGATAAATGGTAAATGGTAATAAATGATCATAAATGGTAAATTAATGTGATAAATGATATTTAATGATTAATTAATTAATGGATGGTAAATGTTTGTGATAAATGATAAATTAATATTGATGCTAAGAAGAATATTTTTAGTGTCTATATTTTCCCTCTTTGAA
Source organism: Sequoiadendron giganteum (assembly GCA_007115665.2). Classification (NCBI taxonomy): domain Eukaryota; kingdom Viridiplantae; phylum Streptophyta; class Pinopsida; order Cupressales; family Cupressaceae; genus Sequoiadendron; species Sequoiadendron giganteum. Next base: position 372,447,857 of record CM021109.1, on the reverse strand, counting down.
GCAATGTTCAAAGTGACATTGTTTCAAGGGAAATAAAAATAGATAAGAAGAAACATTAGAGAAAATGGATAAAATGATGATATACCCTAGCTGAGTAAAAAATGAAAAATTAGAAAAGTGAGATGATTGATGCCTTCAAGATATTATCCATGTGAAAAATGTATGGGTGATATTTCTAAGAAAAGATATGAAGAAAATTATAGATGAGCATTGAAAAATTAAAAAATGAAGAAAAATATATGCAAGAAACATATGATTATGGATGAAATGATCTAATGATGTGTTATGTTGACTTTGAGTTTAGCAACCTTTATTTAATATACAAATAGATGTTATGCACCAGATTATATATGACCAAGCTTCCAATGTATCCAATGCATGGATTGACTCTCCAAAAATATATACAATAGGATGCCCTAGCACTCACAAGGTATCTAACACTCATGGTGGATCCATGATGAGACAGCCAACACACATAAGGAGTTCCTTAGACATCATGAGGTACATGACCTTAGTAGGTTTGATGAGAGAACAACCATCAAACATGACACACATAAATAATATAACTTTTCCCAATGTATAACATTCAAAGCAATATTTTGGTAATGTTGAGTAGGCATAATATGGGTCAAACGATAAATAAAAAGAATTGTCAAAATAGCAAAACTATAAACCAAAGAAAAGACAAATAATTGTCAATTGACACACAATAATATGAAATCTTATTCCAAGTTGTGGAAAGGACTAAAATATGGACTTGGATCATGTCTAGTTTAGGGAAGGAAACATCCTATTTAAGACAAGTGATGGACGGTCTAGGGAAATGTTCACGATGGAAAAAAAATGTTTCAACTATATTTTATCGAGGTTGATGTATATTTCTAAGTTTTTACATTAAAAGTATATGTTTCAAGTGTGATTTTGTAGGTTTAAAAGGAAGTATCAATGTTTTATGTTTGTGTGTCCATTTATTGATGGATTTGTGTGAAATGCATGCAAATTGTCAAATTTGGAAGGTATATTTATCACTAAATAATTCAAAAGGCATAAACCAAGATTTATTCCAATGTAGAATATAGTCACCTACCCCCAATGATTAACATGATGTGAAATGGGATGGATGAAATAAATGAACTAATGACATTGAAATAGGTTGAGGAAAGTGGATGAGGATCTATAAAATGGTGAAGCCTATTTTATTACATAGGACACATGTGAGAAAATTTTCACCATGGTTCTTGTCCAAGATTCCACTAGAGGATGATATTCTATCTTTCACATTTTTTGGTATTTTTTCATTTTTTAGATTTCAAATATGATACTTGTTTGCTAGGTTTTCACCATGATGGTTGCCCCAAGGAATCATAGAAATGGTTTTTACTAGAGGGTTATTTTTATCTTTACTATTTTTTTTGTTTTTTCAATTGAGACATTCATTAGATAAAATATGGAAGTGTCAGAGGTACACATTATTGGTTACCAATCAAAACTATTGAGCTCTAATATTCTTATTGTAGCTATGATGGGGAAACTTCTAGTATGGGAATTGAGGAACTATTGATCTAGATATTTTGACTCATGCAAACATGTTTTGATATTTTGGTGGCTAAGATAATATTTCTAATGTTTTCACCATAGATACCATTGTACAATTATTTTATTATGATAAAATCCTCTTTCAAATTATGGTATCTGAGTAAGGTATATCAAAGCTCCTTCGATATAATGTTTCACCAAGGATGGTGAAAATGGATACATTTTTTCAATCATATGTGAGATAGGTTGGGTGGTAAGGTATAATTATAGAGGTATTTACATATGTCATGATACAATGAATAGTTGGGACCAACAAGTTCATGATTTTTTTTTAATTTTGGGACATCAAATGTGTGGACCTAAAGGTTATCGACTAAGAACTCACAATGATGATTATTTGTGGCATATCCAAAAGGGATTCGATTAAAACCATGGTATATTCTCCTTTATCATTGAATCAAGATACTTTTTATTTTATTAAAATACTTTTTTTGATTGTAATATAAATGATTTTGATATTAGTATCTATATTGGTGTGAATAAGGTGTTGTACCTAGCTAATTCCTAGTATGAGACTTATTCACATGTTAAGTTTACTTAGGTACTAGGTTTCTTTCTAAAAGTATTAGTTGTCTAGATAAGATCTTATCATATCTTATCTTTTTTAATTTTATTTATTTATGGTTACCTAGGTCATTTAATATTTTTGAGGTAGTTGTTTCATTATGGAGGATTAATTCACTTGTCACAATCTTGTCCAATCCTATCTCTCACCTTGCCTTTATAAGAAAGGCCTCTCATGTATAGATTCAATCAATCTTGCAGCCATAATCAAATAAGTTAAACTTACCATTTTCTCTCTCTTGGAAGATATCTTGGTCTTGCAGTTGTTCCTAAGGTTTTGGAGCTCACCATTAACCCCTACAATCTATACCTATATTGATATTCTACGATTCTTTTTCTTAAACTATTGTTTGATCTTTCCACTTTGAAAATTTCAAGGGAAGGGAAAGTTCCTTGTATATTGGCACCTCAAAGAGGTTTTCATTAGTAGACTCAATATATTTTTTTTCTTTTTCTTTTTCTTTTTAATCCAATAATTCCTCAAAGAGGTTTCCACTAGGGGATTTAAATTTTTCTTCTTTTTTTGTTCTTTTGAAATTTTTGTTTTTTTATAAATTTCAAGATTAAAGGACTTCACTTGTTCCCTGAAATAAGCTATTGGAACTAATTCTATGTCAAAATATTTGTTATTTTCATTGATTAGAAAATATTCATGAAATCCCATGAACTAAAATATATCTTCATATTTTTCAAATATGTACTAATACATAAGATCTTGTTGGTCCTAGGATATGGGTTCTAGATGGATAAATTCAAGATTGACGGAATGTGTAATGGTACATATATTTATCTCATTGAATAGGATGGAAAAATTAGAAAAGGATTCTTTGAATTCCTATACCTTAACATATTTAACAATGGGAAAGGATCCTACCACAATATCAAAGGTTTCATTAATATTGTATGATTCTTCCACTAAAGGAATATATCCTAAACCAAATATTTGATGGTTGACCTTGATAGTGATTGGCTCAAAATTAACTTGTTCATGTAATCTTAATCCTTATCCCTTTTAGCCCATATTCTTACATAATTTAAGTTCCTTGGGATAGCTCTCTTCGACAAAGCATGGTGTAAATGATTTATCTTTGTATAACCAAGCATTTATATCACTATCTATGATTTTGTCATAAAGGATGTCATTATAAATAAAGTTTTTTATACCACACTGGATGATATTTGGTTATATATTCTTATGTTGTCGAGGTTTTTTGTAGGAATTTGGAAATAAAGAGAGCTAACCAACATGGAAGGAATTGTCTATCTCAAATTCCCCATACCCTTTTTCTATGATCTTGACCTTGATTTTGGAATCGGGTTTGGTGGATGATGTTGATGCCAAAGAGGAAAGATCAACATAGGATGAAGATGGTAATGATGGTGGAGAAATGGTGACATCCACACTAGGACAATGATGTGATTTATTATAAGGACCCATCAATAATATACAATATTGAAAGGGATTAGGATTAGTGAGAACCATGAATTCTACATCATTATATGGAGATTTGATACGTTGATGATAAATGGATGGGACTACCTACATGGCATGGATCAATGGGTAATCAAGAAGGATTTTATATGGAATTTCAAGATCAATAATGTGCAACAAGGAATTTTGTAGGACCAGATCCACTTGTATTGGAATCCAAATAATGCCTTGGGATTCTCTATTGTCCTCATCATATGCTTTGATAATTGTTTTCTTATAGGGTTCCATATTATCATTATAATATCCCAATTATTTTATTAGCTTGTAGGTACAAAAATTTAAACCAAACCTGCCATCTATAATGACTCATTTTACTTTACCTTTGTTGATAATATACTTTATATTTTCTTTGGTATAGGATGGTTCAATAGAAGGAATATAATTTGGAGTGAATACAAGGTAATACAAATAAGACAAGTGATCTATGAGGGCTTGGAATTGATTAGGATTGATATCACTAGGGACTTGTGACTCTCTCAAATCATGGTCCAATATGTCCTTATAAAGAGGTGATTATATCAAAATCTCCAATATAGAAATCTATGTTGGAGTCTTCCTAAGATTCTCAAGGAAGTCATATTGGGTGGATTTTCAAGAGGGCAATGGTGTCTCTTAGATGGTAACCTGACCACACCTAATAGTCATGTCATAATTAGGACTTTTGATTGTGTCAATATTTACTTATGGATAGAATTCTTCACTATAACCAATTATTGAGTCATATGAGGTGGGTGTGGTATTGACATTATTTTATTGAGTATTTTGAGATGGACCTTAATTAGAAACTAAGGTTTGATTTTGGTCATACTTAAGAAATGGGTCCTAATAGATAGGAAAATAGGATGATGAAGCTCCTATTATAAGTTTTCCATGATCAATAAGATCTTGGATGTAGTTTTTGAGTAGCATGCACTTGGAAAGGGTATGATAGTTAACACAAGATATTTACAATATTTATTTTCTCTATACCATAGGGCTTTGGTTTACTTTTGTCAAATTATTGAGTATATGTATATATAATCATTTTTGGATTGATATTTTTTTGGAGAAAGGTTTCTATAGATTCCCCTAAATGAGTATATTTATGTCTTTGATTTGTAGGGGGTCTTGGTTGTCCTTGTGGTATAGAAATGAGATTTTTTTAGGACATTTTGAATATTTTGTTTTGTTTTATTTGATATTGTTGGTGCAATTTCAATAATTTAGTATCAGTGACCACATCACTTATGATATTTTTGTTTTCAGGAAAAAATATTAGTTTCTTATTAGTTTCATAAGAATTTCTTTACCCTCATTATATACTTTGACTAGTCCCTTAGCAAAAAGGGTTTTATGTATGATGACTCCTTTGTCAATAATTTTGTCAAGTGTTGTGACACAATGGACTTATAAATAAAGATGCATTTTGGGGATAAGATTTGTGGTGAAAATATTAATGATTTTTTTTTATATAGCCCATGGGAAGCAACTCACAAGACTTATTCATTGTTAGAGAAAAGAACAAAATCTCTCACCCATTTGTTTCTTGGCATTGCAAAGGTCAAGCATTGTAATTTCATGTTCTATATTATAAGAGACATGGTTTATGAAATTTTCAATTATTTATGGAAATTTAGTAATTGAACCATGAGGTAGGTGCAAAACCACTTGAGATCTTATCCTCCTAAGAATTTAGGAAAAAAAATCACGAGGTATGTGTCACTGTAAGTCACTTAATTAATTTTCATGTAAAAATATTTAACATGGTTGAATGTGGATCTTCTTTCCATTTATATTTGTCTAGTTTTAAAACTTCAAAATTCTAAGGGAAAGGGATTGATGTTATTGATTTTTCAAAGGGGTAGGGATGGTTATTGAAATTTATGTCTTCCAGTGTTGTAAGGACCCTATTTGCATCCCCTTGAGGTATCCATAATCTCTTCCCACTCTTGGTGAAGGGATTTCCAAGAGTTCTATTTGGAACATGTGGTTATAGTTATTGATAATATGGCAGTTGTTGGTATGTGAGTTGATATGTTTAGGGTTGTATATATTATTGCTGTTGAAGAGCTGGTTGTTGTAATGTAGGTGATATGTATTATGGTTTTTTTGTTGGTATATGGGTTGACATGCTAAGGGTTGCATATACTATTGTTTTTGTTGATAATTATGTTGAGGTGTAGGAGGTAGAATGTAAGATGTTATAGGTTACTGTGATGAAGTTAAAGATAAAATTATGGTTAGTTGAGAAACAAGTGGTTGAAGTAATGACAAGGGTGGTAATGATTGAATTAGTTGTTTCATGGATGAAAATGATGCTTGGGGTTGAGGAATGTTTTGATTAGTCAAGGTGGGTATGACTCTAAGGTGAGTGGGGTTAGATGATGTGTTTTTTTTAAGGTTGTTGGATTCATGCTCCTAATAGAACTAATAGGATTAGATGATGTTAAACTAGAAAAAGTGGAAAATACTTCTTCTAGTGGGGGATAATTGTTAAGAGGGTAGGTGACCATTTGTGCAAATTTTCATGTAATTGGTTTTGGATGGTTGATGTAACTATAAATATTGTGTGGTGAAGTTGCTAGGTTTAGGTTGGTTAATGTTAAAGGAAACTATGGCTATATGTTGAGAGATATCACACAAGGGTGGTAATGATTGGATTATTTGTGTCATGGATGGGAATGTTTTGATTAGTTAAGTTGGGTTGGACTCTAAGGTTAGTGGGGTTAGTGTTGTGCTTTTTTGTAAGGTTGGTGGATTAATGATCCTATTATAAGTAATAGGATTAGATGATTTTGAACTAGAAAAAGTGGAAAACACTTCTCTAGTTGGGGATAACTGCTAAGAGGGTAGATGGTCATTTGTTGCAAATTTTCATGTAGCTGGTTTTGGATGGTTGATATAACTATGGGTTCTTGTGTGGTGAAGTTGTTAGGTTTGGGTTGGTTGGTGTTAGAGAAAATTGTGGTTATATGTTGGGGTATGCCATACAAGGGGTTTTGAAAGGTGAATGAAACTATAGTTTCCTTCCTAAGGAGTTTACTTGGTTTAGATAGTCAAAGTTATGGGAGACTGTAACACCCTCCTCTATAAGCTATTCTAGGAAACATGTTCTATCCAAACCTATAAGGTGATTTAGATAGGTTTGAGTAAGGTCATTTTTTATAAACTCAATGAACCTAGGAAGTATTCAGGTTGATCCATCATGTCAAGTGTTCATCAACTCTAAGGTGGATTTTTAAATTCTCTCCTTGACTATATTGACTGATTACAAATAGATTTGAGCTATTTTGTTTAATGTTATTGTTACTAATTTTTTGCTTCAAGCATAAATTAGTGAAGTTTTAAGGGGGAATTATTTGCTGGGGTATACAAATTTTGATGTCAAGTTATCCAATGAACTTTTGTTTTTAGAATAAAAGAGTGTTTTAGGATTGACTTGTCAAAATCATTTAAATAGTTTAGATTAAACTGTTGAACAGTCCTAACAAAACAAAGGCTAAACAAGTTTCATTCGAAGAACAAACATTCAAGCTGAATTATTCATCTACAATAATTGTTACTGTTGATTATCATAAAGGAAATGCAGATATAAGAACAAGAATGCAAATAGTTATTCATTTTGATTACATAACATGTGTTCTAAACAATTGCAATTTCAATGTTTCAAGTTATGTAATTGGAATAAATTCATATTGAGACTCAATCCATTACATATCATGAACAATTGATTTATTAAGAGATATGTTTCTATAATCCCACACAAGCCATGGGTAGACTTAGTTGAATGGATTCAACAATATGAACAAATTATACAACTAGAGAATAATTAAAAGAAGTGAAACATGAAAAAGGAGGTCATGTCTATCATTGCCTTAAGGATTGGTTTAGGGTTGACTCTTTAGGTCCATCTCGATCTTTAGTGTCTTCAGTCTCTAGCTTCATTGCTCCTAAGTTCTAGAACCTATAGTTGATTGTAAATTTTGTTAGAGCTCAGGTCATGAGATCCAAAAACATGTTCAATTCAACAAAGATATAATTTTTACTCATTATCTAATCAAATCAACCTAGTCAAACATTTGAGAGATAAATGAAAGTTGTTGGGTCAAATCATCAAGAGGAATCATTGAATCCACTATTTTTTACTAACTGGTTTGTTTCATGTGCAGAAACAAGAAATGTAATGTTGCTGATTATTGAGTTTCAAAATGAGTGGTGGAAAATGTGGCTCCCACAAGGGTTGAGCCCAGCTCATTAAAAATTTTGTGCAGTGAATTCATCATGAGATCAATATAGTGTTTCACAAGGTTCCAGATGGCCGCCTCATATGAAAGAAATCATTGCATTGTTTTAATGTATGCAAACCTTTTATGTATTTTTAAATGCATAGTTTCTTTTATTACAGATTTCTTTATGCCAGGAAAGGAACAGATTATTGGTTCCCAAGAGTCAAGAATTTTACAGTGTTAAAAACATGTAGAGCAAGGATAAAATCTTTTCAGATTTCGAATAAGCAAAGATTTTAAAATCAGCCATGATAGATATACAATTTGGAGCCGCTGGTGTAATTGAAAAATAAAGGAAAATAGTTATTTAATGCTTTATTTTTCAACAAAGGAAACATTCTTCAGTTTTAGCATCAAATATTTTCAGAGACCTTGGCAAATATGCAAAGAATATAAAAGGCAACATCAAGAGTGGAGAACAAAAAAGGTCTATGGCTATGGTTAAGAAGTTTCGAGCTGAGGTTTTAAATGATTTATTCAACAAAGAATAGAGCTCAAAATGTATAAAGGGTTTCTCATAGCCGCCTTATGAAATTTTAAAGGAACTGGAGTTTTATGGACAAAACATATTCAAAAATCTCATGTGGCAATAGCCATTATTGATAGAGCACATAAATACCCACTTTCAATATAAAAACAACATAGAATCCGAGTTAAAATATTTTCATGGCAGTCAAAATCCACAAATCTTTGGGGTTTTCCATAAGGGTTTGACCCTTAACAAACAATACACATAATCACCAATGGCAGCTTTAGGGTTTGTTTTCTTTTCTGAAGATTATAGGTGTAAAATGAAAAGGAATTTGAGATTTTATGAACAAGAGCAGACTTAGAAAAGCTTGTATGGCCACGACCATTATGAAAAGAGTGCATCAAAACCCATTGAAATCAAGAGGTCGTGGCTTCTTTATTTCTTTATTAGGAAAATAAAAGATTACGCAGCTCAACCAAAGGGTCATCAATAGCGGCCTAGATGAAGCAAGAGACAAAAAGTTTTACAGAATGTAAAATCTCATTATTTTGTTTATAAAAGTTCGAATCAAGATCATTCCTGGTTTTATACAAATTCAAAGATAATAAACTTACCTAAGTTTCTATCTGAAGAATCTCATGAAAATCCAATGGGTTTCTTCCTAGTTTTTCTCACAAAAAAGCTTGAATTGGGGTTTATCCATGGCGGCCAGAAGGTTTAATTTTCCTTTTGAGAGAACATTTTAAATACAGAGGGAAAGGAAGATATCAAGCTCCAATGAAGAGAATCCATGACGGCATCTCAAAGATCACTTTAAAAGGTAGACAGAGAAAAGGATTGAGCTGAGAGAGGTGACTTTTTGACTTACCCAAATTTTTTGAGCTTAGAGAACAACTCAGTCAAAAGCCATGGGTTTCTTCTTCAAAAGCTTCAGAAAAAACTCAAACAATAATGTCCATGGTGACCATAGGAAAAACCCCAACAGAAAAGAAAAAGCTAGAGACAAATTTCATAGAGGAAAAAACCATTGGAAGTATACCACAGCTGTGGCCTGGGAGCTTTCAAGAGCTTCAAAATGAAAGTAAACTTCTAGATTCAAAACAAAAGTCAAACTTACCTTATGGTTTTTTCTTTAAATCTCCAATAATTTACAAACAATGGCATGGTAAGCAAAGATTCCCAATACAGAGGCTCAAACCAGGGTTGGTTGATGGCGACACTCTCTTAGAGCAGAAAGAATGAATGAAAATAATGAAATGAATATCTTTTATTCATTTTAGGGTTTTGAGAACCCTAAAAGGTTCGATGGAAGAGGCATTTTTTGCCTTAGCTTTTATTAAAAGCTTTATTCATGTTTGATGAGTTGTGGCATATTATGCCTTAGGGTTTTTAAGTCATTTAAATATCTTCTTAAGACTTAGTCACTAAGTCTTTATATTTGACTTAGTTTCTTTTCTACTTTTTGCATTTTAAATTAAAAATGTCAAAAAATTATTTTGAATGATTCATAAATCATTTCAAGAAAAAGTTATTTATAAAAATGTAAAAAGAAAGAAAGATGCCAAATACTTATTTGAAATAAGACCTTGAGTCTTTTTCATTTTTTGCATTGTAAATTCAAATGTAAATCTTTATTTTTAATGATGATTATAAATCATTTAAAATAAATGATATTGTGAATACAAAATATATGCCTTTGATGTATTTTTAAATGATGGTCAAAAGAAGTCAAATGGAGCATTAAAAGCTTTGCACAAATCTTGGAGATGATTGAGGAGTTCTTGCAAACACATGGAGTAAAATCAGGAATTTCAAGCCCTTAATGGAGAGTCCACCTTTAATTATGAGTTCTATTTGATTGAGTTTCAATCAAAGAGAAAAATTAGGCACAAAACACCTTGTTCCGTTCAGTTATGATCCTGATTTGAGGGGATTTTCATTTGCATATGACCCATGAGGTTGTTGAAACTTTCACAACTCTTGGTGGAGTTCTCCTATAGTTTTATGCCTTGTTTCGAGGAGAAGGAGGAAAACACATCTTTTCTTGGAGCCAAAATTTGATTTTGAATTTTTGGAGACTCTTCTATAAGTCCTCTTCTTTCATTATTTTGGCTAATTCTGAGTATTGTAACTGCTAAGGCAGATTATCCTTGCTTTGTAGCTCATTTTCTTGTGAGTTCTTGAGATTTTTAATGCAAATATCCCTTATTTCTCAATAAAGAAGCTTATTTCCTTCTTTATATTTCTTTGTACTTTGGTATTAGTTGTGAGTTACAAGATAGAATACTATATTTTTATTATTTTATCAAATTCCTCCAATGTTAAGTGCAGAAAATATCATGTCATAGTGCAGGCCTTAGTTTGTGCTTTCATCCTCATTCATAAGGATTTGTGAAAACATCATTTTTTTCCTTTTTTGAGCATAAGTCCAAGCCTTACATTAGAATTATTTTTGTAGGCATGTTTCTAAGTTGTGAGATTATTTAGCTTTGTTCATTGATTTTGTTGTGAGTTTCTTACTAGCATTCAAATCACTTTTCAATTGGTGAATCACCATGTTTTTCAACTTTTAGTTTATGCATTATCCTTCTTACCCTTTCCCTCTATTAAAAAGGTTCGGATTAAGGAATATCTAAAGGGAGCCAACCCATAACCTGGAGGTATATTCTCACTATAGGATATCCACAACCTGAGAATAGTCCTATGTTGCATAGGATTTGCTAGTTTCTAACTTAGCATTCGAGTGAAAATCCTTGTATCAACAATTTTGGGCTCGCCTGGTGGGACAAAGAACTATTTTTCAGTCCAATTCTATGAATATCACGTTGTTGTTTGGTGTGTGTAGCAAAAATTACAGTCTTTAAGAGATATTTTTTTTTAGCATACCCGGCAACTCGAAGCTCTGGTTCAATAAATTCAGTGCATTTCAGCCTATGAGAAGAGTACAGACTAGGAGTAGCTCATCTACATTTAAGTATTTATAGTTATCCCCACCTAGAAGAAAGGGGAGAGAAATCTAAGGGATTCAGAAAACTATTGTTTATTCAAGAAGAGCTAAGTCTAATCCTCCTCCTGAGAAAAGCCATACAACTGCCCCAGTTTTTACAACTGTAAGAATTCCAATGGCTCATCCACCACCACCCAGAAATCCATCCTTTGTCTCATTTGATCATGGAAGCCCCTTGAACCTAGTTCAACACAATGATATTCTAGCAGCAGCCCTACAGAGCTTTCCTTTTCACTGGAGAAGACTAGACAACCATAGAACATATTAGAGATGTGGCTTCGTTGTGTGGATTACATCATATAACTCAACAAGATGTTGCAGTAAGGCTCTTGGTAGCTTATTTCAAGGGTAAATCCCTCCAATGGTTCAGAGGCCTTGTTGTGAATTCAATTACTACATGGGATGAGCTAGGTGAGAGGCTCAATAAGTAGTTCAAGGACAAATTTTATCATCTCTCGTTAGTGGAGAAGTTGACTACTATTAAAAGAGCTTCACATGATCATTTGATGGACTTCAACTATCGCTTCAAAAAGACCTAGAATCGGATTACATCCATGGTAAATCCCTCTAATGACTATGCTTACCTGTATTATTTAAAGGCTTTAAATATTGATCTTTCACGCATGATTCAATATTTGGGAGATGATACATTACCAACAACATTTGATGTTATTGTTAGAGCTGAGAATAGTTTAATCCAGGTGGGTAAGATAGCCCCTAGACCTCCTATGCCTTATTTTTCTGACCTACAATTGAATACCTTTGTTTTACCACTTACTATAGTTGTTCTGCTTTTCCAATATTTAATACATAAGTAGCAACTCAAGAGCATGTTGTTCCTAGCTAGTTTTAGGAACTAGTTAGCATAAAAGAGTAGAGCGATAAAATTCAAAAGACCCTATGAACCTTTGGAAATGAGCTTGTTAACATCAAGAAGCAACAAAACCAACCACCTTACAAAGCTCCTTACAAAACCCCATTTCAGTCCAATACTCAGTTTTAGAGGAGGAACTTCAATCAAAGGCCTTTCCAGCCTTATAATCCCAATGTCCCTAGTACCTCCAAGGAATTGGTTCCAGTGCAAAATAACCTAGCAGCTGATTATGAATGGTTTTTTCCATGTAATCAGCCACACAATCAGTCCACCTGTTCCAATGGTATTCTGAATTAGGCATTGATGGTGCAAAGCAGTGTTGTTGTTCCATAAAATACATCTTAGGAGGCTTCAGAACAAGAGTCTACTTGTGCAGATCAAGGTAATCCTGATGTTTCATTTCTGAACTGGCAAGGTGAAGAATTTTTTGGGGTTAATAACCCACAAGATCAGTCAAGTGATCCAGTGTCGTCCAATACAATATCTAAGAAAAGGGTTGTTGACTTGGGGCAGCAGACTAATGGTGATAGAAATCAGCCATCCATGAGTTCACAAGGTCAAGTGAGGCCTTCTACTACACAAAATGTGCAAGTTCTACCAAGAGTACAACCTTTGGCTAGAAAAGATCGGCCTAGGCTACCAGTGCAACCATCACAAGTACAGAGAGATGTTGTTATTCCAAGGATAGCAAAAGGTTAGTACTGGTAATTTAAAAATTTTAGAGCATATGAAGAAGACTAATGTTAGTGTTTCAATGTGGGAATATTTGGATCTTCATGGGCAAAAAGATCTCTTACATGAGGCTATGTCAAAGTTTTCTTTATCTGATGAATTTTTAAATCAACAACCTACTAAGGTTGTTCTTGCAAATGACTCCCCTAAGAATAAAGAGCAGCCTACTAGGGTAGTTAAACCACCCCCTTTCTATGTATCTCTGATTGTTGGCCAACATTTAATTCATAACTGTATGATTGACTCTGGGGCTAGCAATTTTGTAATGCCCAAGCAAATTGTGGACAAGCTTGGAATAGAGTATGAACCATTAGAGAAAGGAGTAGTCCAGCTAGATGGTACTATTGTAATACTATTGGATTCATTAAGAACCTAAACCTTACATTGCATGCATACCCGAACTTCTCAATACCTCAAGACATTTACGTCAAAGAGTTGCCTCCATACTTTGCAATATGTCTATCTTATGATTTCATAGCCAAGATTGGAGGATACTTGTCCTCTGATTGGTCTCATATGTTATTTAGGACCAGGTATGGAACTAAAGTCACTATCAAGTTAGAGCCTATTGGTAAAAATCATATTGATCCCTATAACCCAAGTGTTGTTAATGCAATAGCTACTATAAATTGTGCCCTGTTTGATCAAGAAGATATTACTGCAGCCAATGAGACTACTACTCAGATAGAGGATATTCTAGATGTTTTGTTGGATGATTGGGCAATAGAGAATGCTCAAAGTATTGATGAACAACATGAGTAGGTAAATTTGGGGGTTTATTTCATGCATGAGTCTAATTCTGTTATACCTAATCTTGTGAAAAGTGATGAACAACAACCTGATCATCAATTGAATGAAGTATGGAAGTTATACTGACGGTTCAAGGACTATAAATGGTGTTGGAGGAGGTTGCATGCTTATTTCTCCTACTGGTGACAAATACTACTCTGCATTCAGGTTCACGTTCAACTGCACCAATAATGCAGTTGAGTATGAAGCTCTGATCCATGGAATCCAATGGGAAAAAAGGAGAGGTATTGACTGTTTACAAGTTTTTGGTGATTCAAAACTAGTTGTTAATCAGGTGAGAGGTATCCATGCTGCTAATAATGATCTTTTAAATTCTTATAAGCATAGAGTATGGGACCTTATTGAGTATTTTTAGGCTTTTAATGTGTTGTCTATACCTAGGAATTAGAATAAACATTTTGATAGACTAGCAACCATAGGTGCTCAGTATGATATCCCCAATGATATCAGAAAATTTAGGGAACAACAGTCTATTAAAGTAATTGTCAGATCTTATGTTCCTAACAATAATGAGCATTGGCAAGTTTTTGACAGTGACTAGCAGATTGTTAACTTCTTGAGAGAAGAAGTAGAGTTTTCTAATGATAACCAGGAGAAGCTTAGAAAACAGTATGATGATCAAATCATACAACTAAAAACCAACAAGTTTCCCAAAGGCTTGGTTACAGAGGAGTCTATTTTCAATGTTGATGATCAGGTCAAAAAAGAGAAGTCCAACATGCACATTAAAGAGGATCATTATCAAAACATATCTTTAAAGATAAAATTTTAAATCTTGGCAAGGTATGTACAGTGGATGAAAGACATTATTTTATTTTACTTTGTCAAGAATTTAGTGACATATTTGCATGGGAGTATTCAGACCTGAAGGGTTTTGACCCTTCAATTTCCCAGCATACCATTGAGCTTGAGCCTAATGCCAAACCTCTAGGACAAAAAAAAAGGCCACTTAACCTGAAGCTTGAGCCCCTCATGATTAATGAACAAAATAAAATCATTGAGAGTAATGTCATATTTCCAATCAAACATACCTCTTAGGTATCCAACCTTGTACCAGTGAGAAAGAAAAATGGTGGAATTAGACTCTGTGTTGATTTCAAAGATCTTAATAGAGCTTCACTAAAAGATTGTCACCCTTTACCTTCTATGGAACAAATCCTTCAAGTTGTTTCAAGTGCTGAAATATTTTCTTTGTTAGATGGCTTCTCATGATATAACCAGATCCTGGTTAAGGAAGAAGATCAGTTTAAAACAATGTTTACTACCAAATGGGGCACGATGGCTTACAAGAAGATGTCATTTGGTTTGTCAAATTTTGGAGCAACATTTCAAAAAAGTGATGGACATGGCTTCCAAAGGTCTAATGTATAAAACTATTTTGGTTTATTTGGATGACATAACTGTCTTTTCAAAAAAGTTAGATGAACACTTTGTTCACTTGAGAAAGATCTTTGAAAGGTGTAGAGAGTTTGGAATATCTCTCAATCCAAAGAAATATGTATTTGTTGTCCATGAAGGTAAATTTCTTGGGTATATTGTATCCAAAGACAAAATCACCATAGATTCAGAAAGAGTAAGTGTCATTCTTTCTCTTCCTTTACCAGTACACAAGAAAGGTCTGCAAATTTTTCTAGGTAAAATCAACTTTGTTAGAAGATTCGTGCTAGACATTGTTGAATTATTAGTGCCCCTGACTTCTATGCTTAAGAAGAATATTTCTTTTAGCTAGATTAAGGAAGGAAAAAGAATTTTTGAGCTTATTAAAGAAGGACTTGTAGTTGTTCCTACTTTGTTGTATCTATATTTTTCAAAAGACTTTATACTATATGCATATGGTAATATAGACAACATTTCAGTCATGTTGGTTTAGGAGAATGATCATGGTTTAGAGTAGCCTTTAGCCTTTTTCAATCAAGGCTTAAGGATTATGATCTTAATTATTCCTTTGTTGAAAAGCATGTCCTTGTTGTTATCAGGAGTTTGAAAAAAATTAGAGACATATTTTCTAACAACAGGATTAAATTGTTGGTTGCTCACCCTTTAGTCAAGGATTTTTTTTGAATAAAGATCTGAATAGTAAAAGAGCTGGTTGGGTGACTAAGGTGATGGATTATGACCTTGAGATAAAGGTTACCAAGCTGATAAGAGGAAAAGGTCATTGCGAATAACTTATGGAGAATAGTATCAACAATACAAAAGAGGAAAAGAGTGTTGTCTTAGCACTTCAAGATGGAGAAAAAGTTGTGTACCTGTTTCTTCTACAGTTTGGGTGAAAGAAATGAAACATTTACTACTGACTAGTGAGTTTCCTCTTGGTTTGACTAAATAAAAAAGAAGGTACTATAGGCTATAGTCCATACCTTATGTACTTTTGAATGGTTTACTCTTTAGAAAGGATTTCCATGGTCTTATTCTTAGATGTATTGAAGTTGATCCATTTGATAAGGTTTTGCATGAGTTTCATGAAGGATCAACTTGAGGACATTTCTCTCCAAGAGCTACAACTCTTAAAATAATGAAAGGAGGCTATTACTAGCCTACTTTATTCAAAGATTCCCATTCCTAGGTGAGAAAATGTAAGGAGAGTGCCATATTTGCAGGAAAAGAAAAGTTGGTAGCCCTTCCATTGCAACCAATTTAGGTTGAGCAGCCCTTCATGAAGTGGGGCTTAGATCTCATTAGAGTTATAAACCCACCATCAATTGCAAGCCATAAATGGGTGCTCACATCCACTGATTACTTCTCAAAGTGGATTGAAGTTGTGGCACTCAAAGAAGCTAATGAGATAGTTGTTCTGAACTTTTACAAAGAGCTGATAAGAAGGTTTGGAGTTCCTGAATCTATTGTTTCTGATAATGCACTTGCATTCATAATAACTAGAGTATCTGATTGGGCAGATAGAAATGGTGTTTACTTGAATACATCTTCTAACTACTATCCTCAAGGGAATGGACGGGCTGATTCCACTAATAATAACCTTCTCAGGATTATCAAACAAACTATGGAAGGAAATCAGAGAGCTTGGCATACCAAGCTGAAATCAGCCTTGTGGGCTGATAAGATTACATCAAAAAGGTCGACTAGACTTTCACCATACATGCTTGTGTATGGAAAAGAGGCTAGACTGTCCATATCACTTGAGCTCCCAACCCTTGATCTAATTAACCAACTTGACATGATTGAAGAAGAACCTATGACGATAGGATTCAGCTGATTGAACTTGAAGAGATTAGAGTTGAAGCAATGAAGAATATTGAGAAACATCAAGCTCAAATGAAAATATCATTTGATAAAAAGGCATCTCCAAGAGTATTCCAGGAAGGAGACAGAGTTCTAAAGTGGGATAAACTTAAAATTAGACCTAGAAAACACTCCAAATTTGATGCATTTTGGAGTGGGCCTTACATCATTACAGATAAGAAACAACATAATGCTTCCAATTATCTAAGTTGGATGGTGAATTGGAACCAATCCCAGTGAATGGGATTCACCTCAACCATTTCTTTTGAGGTATTATCTAAATCTGTAAATACTTGATTAAATTCTAGA
The DNA here is from genome assembly GCA_007115665.2 of Sequoiadendron giganteum. NCBI lineage: Eukaryota > Viridiplantae > Streptophyta > Pinopsida > Cupressales > Cupressaceae > Sequoiadendron > Sequoiadendron giganteum. Next base: position 372,430,496 of record CM021109.1, on the reverse strand, counting down.
TGACAATAAGTGCTTATGCACATAGTTTAGATGCATCCTTGTTTACCCTAAGTGTTGTTTTGCACAGTTAGTTGGTAGTTTTTGTTGAGTATTATTGGAGGGAAATAAGGAAAGGGCTTTGCTGCTACTAAGTTATAGTTTAATGAAATAGACACATTTTATTCATAACATGGAATGGAGCTTCAATGTCATGAACAAAAAATATATACTCCATGGAACTATAACTAGTAAAAGAAAAGTTACAAATAGTTCCAATAGTATGAGTAAACTTTGTATAAATTTTTTGAGTCTGAGAAGAGCTGAAATGCACTCCATGCCCAATGGATAAGCAAGGCAACTGGCCTAATTTTTTTAGCAGACAAACATCTCTAAGAGGTCGCCAAAAATGTTACTAATTTTTTGCTTCTCACATAAATTAGTGAAGTTTTAAGGGGGAATAATTTGGTGGGGTATAAAAAAATTGATGTCAAGTTATCCAATGAAATTTTGTTTTCAGAATAAAAGAGTGTTTTAGGATTGATTTGTCAAAAACATTCAAACAGTTTAGATTAAATTGTTGAATAGTACTAACAAAACAAAGGCTAAACAAGTTTCATTCAGAGAACAAACATTCAAGTTGAATTATTCATCTACAGTAATTGTTATTGTTGATTATCAGAAAATCAATGCAGATATAAGAACAGTAATGAAAATAATTATTCATTTTGATTACAGAACATGTGTTATAAACAATTGTAATTTCATTGTTTCAAATTATGTAATTGGAATAAATTCATATTGAGACTCAAGCCATTATATATCATGAAAAATTGATTTATTAAGAGATGTGTTTATGTAATCCCACACAAGCCATGGGTAGACTAAGTTGAATGGATTCAACAATAAGAACAAATTATACAACTGAAGAATAACTAAAAGAAGTGAAACATGAAAAAGGAGGTCATGTTCGTCATTGCCTTAAGGGCCGGTGTAGGGTTGACTCTTTAGGTCCATCTAGATCTTCAATGTCTTCAGTCTCTAGCTTCATTGCTCCCGAGTTCCATAACCTACATTTGATTATAAATTTTGTTAGAGCTCAGGTCATGAGATCCAAAAACATGTTCAATTCAATAGAGATATAATTTGTACTCCTTATCTAATCAAATCAACTTAGTCAAACATCTGAGAGATAAATGAAAGTTGTTGGGTCAAATCATCAAGAGGAATCATTGAATCCACTATTTTTTACTAACTAGTTTGTTTCATGTGCAGAAACAGGAAATGTAATGTTGTTGATTATTGAGTTTCAAAATGAGTGGTGGAAAATGTGGCTCCCACAAGGGTTGAGCCCAACTCATTAAAAATTTTATGCAGTGAATTCATCATGAGATCAATATAGTGTTTCACAAAGTTCCAAATGATTGCCTCATATGAAGAAAACATTGTATTGTTATAATGTATGCAAACCTTTTATGTATTTTAAATGCATAGTTTCTTTTATTGCAGATTTTTTATGCCAGGAAAGGAACAGATTATTGGTTCCCAAGAGTCAAGAATTTTACAATGTTCAAAACATGTAGAGCAAGGATAGAATCTTTTCATATTTTGAATGAGCAAGGATTTTAACATCAACCATGATAGATATACAATTTGGAGTAGCTGGTGTGATTGAAAAATAAAGTAAAACAGTTATTTAATGCTTTATTTTTCAACAAAGGAAACATTCTTCAGTTTTAGCATCAAATATTTTCAAATACCTTGGCAAATATGTAAAGAATATAAAAGGCAACATCAAGAGTGGAGAACAGAAAAGGTCTATGTCTATGGTTAAGAAGTTTTGAGCTGAGTTTTTATAATGATTTATTCAACAAAGCATAAAGCTCGAAATGTATAAAGGGTTTCTCATAGCTGCCTTCTGAAATTTTAAAGGAACTGGAGTTTTATGGTTAAAAAATATTGAAAAAATCTTATGTGGTAGTAGCCATTATTGTCAAAGCACATAAATACCCACTTTCAATATCAAAAGAAACATAGAGGCTGATTTAAAATATTTTCATGGCAGCCAAAATCCACAAGTCTTTGGGGTTTTCCATAAGGGTTCGACCCTTAACAAACATTACACATAATCACCAATGGCAGCTTTAGGGTTTCTTTTCTTTTCTAAAGATTATAGGTGTAAACTGAAAAGGAATTTGAGATTTTATGAACAAGAGAAAAATCATAAAATCTTGTATATTTGCGGCCATTATGAACAGAGTGCATCAAAACCCATTGAAATCAAGAGGTCGTGGCTTCTTTATTTCTTTATCAGGAAAAATAAAAGATTATGCAGCTCAGCTAGAGAGTTATCAATTGCGGCCTGGATGAAGCATGAGACAAAAGCTTTTACAAAATGTAAAATCTCATTATTATTTTTATAAAAGTTTGAAACAAGCTCATTCCAAGTTTTATATAGATTCAATGAAAAGAAACTTACCTAAGTTTCTATCTGAAGAGTCTCATGAAAATCCTGTGGGTTTCTTCTTGGTTTTCCTCATAGAAAAGCTCGAATTGGGGTTTATCCATGTTGGCCTGAAGGTTTGATTCTCCTTTTGAGAGAACATTTTAAATACAGAGAGAAAGGAATATATCAAACTCCAATGAAGAGAATCCATGGCAGCATCTCATAGATCACTTTAAAAGGAAGACAAAGAAAAGGATTGAGTTGAGAGAGGTGACTTTTTGACTTACCCAAATTTTTTGAGCTTGGACAACAACTCAGTCAGAAGCCGCGGGTTTCTTCTTCAAAAGCTTCAGAAAAAACTCAAACAATAATGTCCATGGCGGCCACAAGAAAAACCCCAACAGAAAAGAAAAAGATAGAGACAAATTTCACAGAGGAAAAAACCATTAGAAGTATACCATAGCCACAGCCTAGGAGCTTTCAAGAGCTTCAAAATGAAAGGAAACTTCCAGATTCAAAACAGAAGTCAAACTTACCTTATGGTTTTTTCTTTAAATCTCCAAGAATTTGCAAACAATGGTGTGGTAAGCAAGCACAAAGGCTCGAACTAGGGTTGGCTGATGGTGGCGCTCTCTCAGGGCAGAAAGAATGAATGAAAATAATGAAATGAATATCTTTTATTCATTTTAGGGTTTTGAGAACCCTAAAAGGTTCGATGGAAGAGGAATTTTTTTCCTTATCTTTTATTAAAAGCTTTATTCATGTTTGATGAGTCATGGCATATTATGCCTTAGGGTTTTTAAGTCATTTAAATATCTTCTTAAGACTTAGTCACTAAGTATTTATATTTAACTTAGTTTCTTTTCTACTTTTTGCATTTTCAATTAAAAATGTAAAAATTTTATTTTGAATGATTCATAAATCATTTCAAGAAAAAGTTATTTATAAAAATGTAAAAAAAAAGAAAGATGCCAAATACTTATTTGAAATAAGACCTTGAGTCTTTTTCATTTTTTGCATTGTAAATTCAAATGCAAATCTTTGTTTTAAATGTTGATTATAAATCATTTAAAATAAATGATATTGTGAATGCAAAATAAATGCCTTTGATGTATTTTTAAATGATGGTCAAAAGAAGTCAAATGGAGCATTAAAAGCCTTGTGCAAATCTTGGAGATGATTGAGGAGTTCTTCCAAACACATGGAGTAAAATCAAGAATTTGAAGCCCTTAATGGAGATTTCACCTTCAGTTATGAGTTCAATTTGATTGATTTTCAATCAAAGAGAAAAATTAGGCACAAAACACCTTGTTCCATTCAGTTATGATCCTGATTTGAGGGGATTTTCATTTGCATACGACCCATGAGGTTGTTGAAACTTTCACAACTCTTGGTGGAGTTCTCCTACAGTTCCATGCCTTGTTTGGAGGAGGAGGACAACACATCTTTTCTAGGAGTCACAATTTGAATTTGAATTTTTGGAGACTCTTCTATAAGTCCTCTTCTTTCTTTATTCTGGCTAGTTCTAGGTTTTGTAACTACTAAGGAAAATTATCCTTGCTTTGTAACTCATTTTCTTGTGAGCTCTTGAGATGTGTAATGCAAATATCCCTTATTTCTCAATAAAGAAGCTTATTTCCTTCTCTATATTTCTTTGTACTTTGGTATTAGTTGTGAGTTACAAGATAGAATACTCTATTTTCATTATTTTATCAAATTCCTCCAATGCTGAGTGCAGAAAATATCATGTCATAGTGCAAGTCTTAGTTTGTCCTTTCATCCTCATGCATAAGGATTTGCGAGAACATCATTGTTTTCCTTTTTTTGAGCATAAGTCCAAGCCTTACATTAGAATTATTTTTGTAGGAATGTTTCTGAGTTGTGATATTATTTAGCTTTGTTCATTGAGTCTGTTGTGAGTTTCTTACCAGCATTCAAATCACTTTTCAATTGGTGAATCACCCTATTTTTCAACATTTATTTTATGCATTATCCTTCTTACCCTTTCCCTCTATTAAAAGGTTAGTATTTTCATGGAATATCTAAAGGGATCCAGCCCATAACTTGGAGGTCTATTCTCACTATAGGATATCCACAGCCTGAGAATAGTCCCATGTTGCACAAGATTTCCTAGTTTCTAACTTAGTAGTCGGGTGCAAATCTATGTGTCAATAGTTCTTCTTTTCATATGACCTAGTAATAGATTGCATGAACCTATCGACTCTATTTTTTATTTTTTTTATATTTTATAGTTTTTGTTTGGTTTTTGGAAATCTTAAGCTAAGAAAATATAGAAATATTTAAAAACTAAGGCTCAAAGGATAAGATCCCATTTTGTCTTCAAGTGGGGTGGTTTTAACGTAATAATAAAAAACATATAATACACAAGAAAAATCATGAAAACAATCATGTAGGAGTGACTCTTAGTGTGGGTCCACAATAAAATTAACTACTAATACCATCTATCGATATGAGGGATAGCTAGGGAAATCCATATGGAGGTACACTATGAGAAACTTCAAGGGGAAATCCATTTCCTGTGCACCAAACTAAAATATGGTCAAAAGTTCTTGTCTAAGCTATATAGATGTTCTAGGTGAATCCTCAATATGCCACAAGGGCACGTGAGACCTAATTCATGAATTTGAAAGTAAAAAAATTTCAGGTAGCTACGAGAAAAGGGTAACCCTTCTCCTTCACATCCCCAAGGTATAAAGTTCTTGGGGGCTTAACCTAAATTATAAAGTCAAAACTTCCAAGAGGAATATATTTTGATTCACCCCTCCCTCTTTATAATTTTCCATCATATCAGAGTTGAGGTTGTTCCCTTGGTGATGAAATCCAAGGTAGGCTTCCTAAAAATAAATTTGGAAGAACTAATATTTTTTTATTCTCAAATTCATGCAAGCATGCAAGAGAACATAGACACACACTCCTTCGAGACTTAAAGGAGCTATGTATTTAATTAACCAGATTAAAATATTTAGATTTTATTTTATCCTTTAAATAAATGGTTTAAAAAAGATGCAAATAAATGAAGTAAACAAAAAAGGAAATCTTCACGAAATGGCGAAAAAGGGCAGAGCTGAGTTTGGCATTCCATAGCCCGAGGTGGAAATCTCAAGGGAAGCAGATAATGACATTGTTTTACTGGGAAAAATGGTTGTGATCGCTAGGGTTTTGGGTACATCTAGGCCAAGGGGTAGGATTATCACATGGATTGGCAAAAAATGGGGCAGGAATGTGAAGGTCTTCTTCCTCCCCAAACAGTTCTTTGTGTTGATCATGGGATCCGAGGAGGACAGAATCGTAGTTATAGACAAGTCACCTTGGAGAATGGGGGAAGATTTTGTGTACATGCAGAAATGGTGCCCTAGTTTTGATCCCAGAGGCTTCGAACCCTATGCTGGTCCAATCTAGATTCACCTCTATCATTTTCCCTTCGAGTTTTGGTCTGGCGAATGCCTCTATAAGATTGGTGATGGCTTAGGTCATGCAATCGACCTGGATATGGGGAATTGAAATACAACCCACTATGCTTGAATCAAGCTACTCACCATTAGAAAACTTCCCAAATCGATTAAGATCAAGTCATCGGCTGGTGTATGGGAGCAAGATATCGAACTGGAGGAAAAAAAATTCTTTTGCCTTCGTTGTCATAGTGGGAAGCACTCTGAATCCCAGTGTCGCTGCACCATTCCAAAGGTTTGGATGTGAAAAGAAAAGAAATTTGTTCCCCCTCTCAGCACGTTGAACAGTCGGTGCCCTCCAATTGCAGAAAATGAATCCAAGGTTACACCCTCTATGGCGAGGGATACCCTGTCGGATCTTCCTGAGTCAAAAAAAATGTTGTCTTGTCAAATCATCCCCTTCAGTGCTCTTGAGGTACCTGAATCACAAGCTTGTTGCAACATGAGTGATGAATGATTGGTTCCTATGACACTCCCACCGAAGGTGACAACCATTACGGTGGTTGTCTCAAGTGAGGACATCAAAATAAAGGAACAGTCAAAAGTAAATCACAATGTATCGGCCTCTAGGTAGATCATTCCTTACTTTGCCCCTATGGTTCCTAAATATTCTGAATTTGATCACACAACGGGTACCCAGCGGTCGAATCCCTTGGATGAAGCCTATTCCGAAGACGGGGGGGACAAAGAAGAGTTGGGGATTTTGGAACCCAATGTTAGTGTAATTAATATTTAATTACACTTGCATAAATTTACTTAGGTTTTTCTTAGGTAATAATTAGTTTACTTAATTAATAAGTAAGCTTTATTTAGTTGAGCTATTTTTAGGTCAACATTAGGGTTGCATACATTGCTTTTATAAAGCAATTCTCTTATTGTAATTTCTTAATTCTGAATAATATCAATTTGCACATTGACATGCAAAGCTCTGCTTTTTTGATGTTTTCTTTTTTGTGGAAGGTGTTTAGGTTTGCATGTCTGATCTAGGGTTTCTAACATGGTATCAAAGCCTTGACATGCAACCCCTTCTCAAATTCTGGAGAAATTCATTGCAGAGTTCGTTTGGAGTTCTTCGAGGGTATCATGCCTTGAGTTTATTTATGCAGCATCTTGGATCAGATTGGGCTTCACCAATGAATTTAGAGCACTGGAAAAAGTCAAGATTGACTTTTACTTTGCAGATTTTGGTCATTATTTGCCGGATCTATGAGGGTTTCATGTTTGATGATTTTTTGGAAGCTTTGGGGAAAGCCTATTTTTTTGGAGCATCTTGGAGTAAAACGGACATCGCCATCGCATTTGTAGCACCCCAAAAGCCTAAGATTGCCCTTCATTTTGTCGATTTTGGCGAAGTTGATCCGGAAGGCCAAAAAAAATTTGCTAGGGAAGTCGTATGGCCTCCCTAGCACGCTTCCTGATGCACGAAAATTGAAAAAAACAAAAAAAAAGCATTTTTGGGGATCTGTGCCACTGCCTGCAGTTCAAAAGGGGTTCACCGCCGAGTGGCCACTTGGTGGCCACCTAGCAGCCACCGCCACCGGTGGCTCCACCAATCTACCGTCAGTCCCAGCGCCAGCCCCCGTGGACAGTTTGCAGGCAACCGTCGGTCGTATGGGGGACCAAGCGCTATGCGCCCAGCCCCCGGCCGACTCAACACTAGCGCAAGTCACATGAGTGACCAAGGGCTCCACCCCAACCCCCTGCCCCCCAGCCCCTGGTCGCGCATAGGACCAGGGGCCAAATTTTTTTTAGCCCCTTGGGCTGCCTGTAGGCCTTATTGGCCAAATTGGAGCACTTTTACAAAATCGGGCGTAACTTTTGCGTACGGTGTCCTTTTTTTGCAAAAAAGATAGCGTTGGAAAGCCGATTTCGACGCCAATTTAGTGGTGTTGCTAGTTTTTTTTAATTTTTCTCCAGCTTTATGTTGTAGGTCCTTGAACTTTGAACTTGTGTTTTTCACTCCGGAGGGCATATCTTTTGAGTCGGTGATCCTTTTTTCGCCATTCTTACGGCGTTGTAAAGCTGGTTTAGTACTCTACACAGATATGAGGTCTATTTTTTATTTTCTATTTATGAATGTTTAGGAATTCTCTCCTTTTGCAGTCACTAGAGATTGTAATAAATGAACTGATATAAAGTTCCATCAGGGGGGTTTCTTGCATAATAATCTTCATTGTATTTTGATGGCAACTCACATGGGTTGTAATCTAGTTTCTTAGTTTCTTTTGGCCACATTTTTGTCTTAGCTTGACACATATCAGATTCATATCGGTTCACACTTTAGATTGAGAGCCTATGGTTAATGATCCGCATCAGATCCACCTCAGTTTGAGGGCCAGTACATTTGTGATTAATGTTCCAAAGTATTTATGTTAATTTTTCCCATGAAAGAGTTTCAGTCTTATTTTGACATCGGCATCGAGATACACGGCTTCCAGATTTTTTCATCTTTCATTTCATCTACTGTTGCTTTATGGATTCCAAGGTTTTTCCGATTGGAGTTTTCGAGTGTTCTGTGGCATTAGGTTGTTTCTTACTTGCTAGATTGTGGTTCCAATGTTACTCTACAATGTTCTTCCAGTGCTTCTTTGCAGTAGTTATCTCATTGTAGGGGGGTTGTCCCACTGGGTTTTCCTTCTCTACCTCATTATTGCATTTGTACATGGGTACCTGATCAGGCCTTGTTGCCGGGACCCATTCATGCTTTCTTTCATTCATCTTAGTTTTAGGTGCATGCCTTTTTTAGTCTCCATAAGTTTCTCTTATGGGGGGGTGTTAGTGTAATTAATATTTAATTACACTTGCATAACTTTACTTAGGTTTTGCTTAGGTAATAATTAGTTTACTTAATTAATAAGTAAGCTTTATTTAGTTGAGTTGTTTTTAGGTCAACATTAGGGTTGCATACATTGCTTTTATAAAGAAATTCTCTTATTGTAATTTCTTAATTTTGAATAATATCAATTTGCACATTGACATGCAAAGCTCTGCTTTTTTGATGTTTCCTCTTTTGTGGAAGGTGTTTAGGTTTGCAAGTCTGATCTAGGGTTTCTAACACCCAAGAACATTATCCAGATGGTTGTTGCTTTCACTAGGGGTCTAGCCAAAGCCAAAAAAAGAAAGGGTTGTAAAACTCTTCAACAAAAGAGGGAAGAGGTCGCAACAGAACAGGGGTTGCCAAAGATAAAAGAATACCTATTGAGATCCAAGGGAGGCACTTCCTCTCCTAGAAAACCATGAAGATAACCTCTTGGAATGTTAGGGGTTTAAACACCCCTAAAAAAGGTGCTTGATTAAGCACCAACTGGATATACTAGGTGTTGACATTGTGATCCTCCAGAAGACTAAGCTGAAAGTACACGATGTCAACCTCTTTGTTAAACATTGTCGGTCCTGGAATGGTTGGACTGTGGATGTTGTTGGTAGTGCGGGGGGGCTTGGCTTCTTATGGAAACCTAGCGTGGTGGCCATGGACGGTGGGTGCGACACTATTTCCTAGGCCCATTGCAAATTCAAATCTCTCAGTTCCAACATTTCGTTCCACGTTCTCAACATCTATGGGTCTATTAAGACTGAAGACAAACACCACACTTGGGACAACCTATTAGGTTTCATGAGAGACCTAAAATATGATCTCATTATTCTCGGTGGTGATTTCAATGCCATTTTGGCATTGGATGAAAAGAGTGGTGGCTTGTGAAGTGAGAATATGGTAATCAAGGACTTCAGGAAGTTTGTGGACAGAAACTCACTGTGGGATATCCCCCCAAAAGTCAAAAAGTTTACCTGGACAAACCAAAGACAAGGCTTTACCAACATTGTGGAACACCTGGATAGGATCCTATTATCGCCAAACTGGCCAGAGCTCCCATTGGGCATAGAATCCTCCATCCTCCCCATCTCAATATCTGACCACTTCCCTGTTTTGTTGGAAATCTCTACCTCAAGAAAGCCAAGGAACTCTTACTTTAAATTCAAACGAATTTGGTTCCGCCATCTGGATCTGATTGGTTTATTGTCTGCCTGGTGGGTAGAAATTCCTAAGATTGGTGGTACCAAAAGTTATATATTCTTCAAGAAACTTTCACATCTAAAAAGTAAACTTAAGGAGTGGAACAAGCTGAGTTTCAAGGACATCTTTTTGGAAGAAAAGGAAATTGAGGGTGAGCTTGCGTCCTTGAATGAGAAGATAATAGAGAATGGAATGAACAGTGAATATTTCTTGAAATAAAAAGAATTAAAGGACAGGTTGAGTGAGGTTTTTGCTAGAATCGAAGACTTCTTGAAAGCCAAAGCTAGAGAGTCTTGGTTGGAAGCTAGGGATGGAAACACAAAAAATATTCACAACTCCGTCAAAGCCAAAAGGGTCTTCAACAAAATCAAAAAAGTCAAAGGTCTCAATAGGTCGGTCCTTGATCATGTAGAAGACATTGAGCAGGAAGCAATTCATCACTTCTCTGAGCTCCTCGCTCCTGAGGGTAGAGCGGATGTGTTGCCATCTGAAATCATTAATCACATCAAGTAGGTGGTTCCAAGTGAGGAAAATGATAGACTATTGGACCCCTTCACAACGGATGAGGTCAAGAAGACGACATTCGATCTGCACCCCGATATGTCCCCTGACACTAATGGTTTTTCTACTCTTTTCTACTAGCAATGTTGGCACTTTCTGGGGCACAATGTTTGGGAGGTGGTCAATGAGTTTTGGCAAAAGAATAAATTTATTAAAGACATTAACAACACTACAATTGCTCTCATACTAAAGAAAGTTGAAATGCAATCCTATGTTGACTTTAGACCAATAGCCTTATGCATAACTATATACAAAATTATCACCAAATCAATGGCAAGCAGGTTAAAACCCATGCTAAATTCGATGATCTCTCCAAAACAAAACGAATTTATCCCAAGTAGAGAAATTGTGGACAAAATCATCTTGGCAAATGAAATTGTGCACTCAGTCAAATAGGAAAATCACAAAGGAATGATCATTAAGTTGGATATCTAAAAGGCGTATGAGAAGGTTAGCTAGAGATTCCTTTGCTTGGTATTGATCAAGTTGGGTTTCATAAGAGCCTAGGTGGAAAGAATTTACTATTGCATTTCTTTTGTTCGCTATTCCATCATTGTGAACGGTTCTCTTTGTGGTTTTTTTCAATCCTCCAGAGGTCTGCACAAGGGCGACCCACTTTTTGTCATGTCCCTCGAGATCGTAACATCCTAAAATACGAATAAATAGAAAAAATGACAAAATACATATTAACGACTTAATTATTATAATTTTCATGAGACAATATTATAATAATTATAAGATTGAAAATAGAAATATTATTATTATAATCAACGTAAGATAATATTATAATTATTATTATTATATATAATATTATAATATTAAAATATAAATATTGACAATTTAAATAATAAAATAAATTCAAAATATAAATAAGTAATTGCAATTTAAATATTATAATTGTCAAATATAAATATTAACAATATAATATCATAATAATGTAACACTATTAATATTAAATGTATATATAGAAATAAATACATAAATTAAGAATACATATAAAAATTAATATAAACTATATATCATAAAATAAAGGGAGTGATTTCATTTGGTAAAAGGAAGCACTTAAATAAAAGATTTTTTGTTAATAGGAAGTGATCAAGTTTGGAAAGTTAACTATTAATTAAAAAGAGCCATGACTTATTGAAAAGTCATTCAAAGTGGTGTATCACTTCATTGAAGGCATAAGATAAATAATGAATGTGGTGAAAGAGGTGAGGGGGATATGAAAGGCAGCAAATAGAATATAAGGGAGAGCAACAATCATTTGGTGTATGAAGAAATAACATAAAAAATATATGAATTAGTCTAAACAACAATCAATAAAAAGGATGTTTACTAAACAAATATTCATGACTCTATGAAAAGTTATGTCTATTAGGAGATGTATCATTTCAAGGTAGAAATAAAGATATAAGATCTATTAGGAGAATAGAGGGAATGGAGAAGAATATGGGGAAAACATTGAGGAATACGGTCTACATTCAGAATAGTAGCACAATGATATAATCTATGATTGATGTGCATTGGAATATAGAGCCATTTAATAGCAATTATTGAACCTTATAAGTAATTATGATCTTAATATAAAAATGAATAGATTAATACTTATTTATATGATCAATCAAATGTAAGATTGAAGGAAGGTGATTAAGGGATAAAGAGTCATGGGAAGACACAACCTATCATATTTCAATCCAAGATCATTTCATTAAAGATAACATTTATTTGAAAAGAAGAACCCCTAAACCTAATCTACAAGTGAATTATAGGGCAAACTAAGTAAGGGACATTACAGTGGTATCGAAGCATCTTTCTTGCCATCCTATGTGTGCTTGAGCTACCTACTTGTCTGCTTGAGCTATTTTCCTACTTACTTGAGCTAGTTGCCTACTTGCTTGAGCTAGTTTATTGCCTCTTTGAGCTAGTTTCCTACTTACTTAAGCTAGTTTCTTGTGTGCTTGAGCTAGTTGCCTACTTTCTTGAGATAGTTGCCTACTTTCTTGAGTTGGTTGTCTACCTGCTTGAGCTAGTTGTTTGCTTGCTTGAGCTAGTTGCTTACTTGCTTGAGCTAGTTTCCTACTTTCTTGAGATGGTTGCTTGTATGCTTGAACTACTTGCTTGTCTACTTAAGCTACTTTCCTACTTGGTTGAGCTTATTGCTTGTGTGCTTGAGCTAGTTGCTTGCATTCTTGAGATACCTACCTGTCTACTTGAGCTAGTTGCATACTTGTTGGAGATCCTTGCATGCATGCTTGAGCTACTTGCTTGCATGCTTGAGCTACTTTCTTGCATTCTTGAGCTACTTTCTTGTCTACTTAAGCTACTTGCCTACTTTCTTTAGCCGATTGCTTGCATGCTTTAGCTAGTTGCTTGCATTCTTGAGTTGCCTACTTGTCTACTTGAGCTAGTTGCATACTTGTTGGGCTCCTTGCTTGCATGCTTGAGCTACTTTCTTGTCTACTTGAGCTACTTGCCTATGTGCTTGAGTTTCTTGTTTTCCTGCTTGAGCTACTTGCTTGTGTGCTTGAGCTACTAGAGTTACCTCCTCTAGATGATGAAGGACAACTTATCTAAGAGCCATAATTTATCCTAGACACCAGAGAAAGGAAATTGAGGAACAAGATCATTATCGAATCTCTAATCAAGTGGAAGGGACTTCCTGAAGAAGATGCTACATGGGAAAGAGAAGAAACTATTAAGGCATTTAAAGATAAACAAATTTAGGAAGGGAAAAACATAATGACCCTTGACAAGAACAAGAAATGAACTTTGGATGTAAGATCTTAAGGATGGATACACCAAAATATAGGGTATCCATAAGGCCTGCAAAGTGAAAAGCTCGCTTCAAGGATTATAGGGCTAGATACACTTGATAATCAAGTATCTAGAAGGCCTGGAAAGGATATTACAATATTTTTTCAGGATTCTAAGGTTGGGTACACTTAAAGCAAGGTATCCAGAAGGCCTAGAAGAGGTGTCACAATATTTTCCAGGATTACAAGGCTGGATACACTTAGAAGTAAGGTATCCAGAAGGCCTAGGTAGAGGTTTTACAACCTTTCCCTAGGATTCTAAGGTTGGGTACCCTTAAACAAGGTATCCAGAAGGCCTAGGAAGAGGTGTCACAACCTTTTCTTAAGATTCTAAGGTTGGATATCCTTAAACAAGGTATCCAAAAGGCCTAGGAAGAGGTGTTACAACCCTTTCTTAGGATTATAAGGTTGGTTACCCTTAAACAAGGTATCCAGAAGGCCTAGGAAAAGGTGTTACAACTATCTCCTAGTATTCTAAGGTTGGACACCCTTAAACAAGGTATCCAGAAGGCCTAGGAAGAGGTGTTAAAACCTTTTCCTAGGATTCTAAGGTTGGACACCCTTAAACAAGGTATCCAAAAGGCCTAAAAAGAGGTGTTATGACCTTTCTTTAGGATTCTAAGGTTGAATTCCCTTAAATGAGGCATCCAGAAGGCCTAGGAGGAGATGATACAATATTTTCCCAGGATTTAAGGTTGGATACACTCCATAGGGAGGTATCTACAAGGCCTAGAAAGAGATTAGATGTAACAAGATGTTACAATCTTTTTCTAGGATGAAGACCACTATACCGACAAAGACTATCAAGAAAGTAAGGAAGGAAAGAGCTATAAGGATCGCTTGAGGACAAGAAAAATCAAGAGAGGGAGACTTGTGATGTCCCCATCACAAAATAAAATCTAAGATAAGTATACATTTAATATATTTGTATATTTGCATTCAAATAGCATAATCATTATAGAACATTAAATTATTTATATAAATGTGACTAACTTGGGTATCGTTGGTGACAGGATAGAAGAAGAGATCATAGAAGAAACTAAGATGTTTTTGCTTGAGAACAAGCAAAATTGGGAGGGGAGGACTGTCATGTCCCCTGAGATCGTAACATCCTAAAATACGAATAAATAGAAAAAATGACAAAATACGTATTAACAACTTAATTATTATAATTTTCATGAGACAATATTATAATAATTATAAGATTTACAATAAAAATGCTATTATTATAATCAACATAAGATAATATTATAATAATAATTATTATATATAATATTATAATATAAATATTGACAATTTAAATAATAAAATAAATATTGAAAATATAAATAATTAAGATAAACTGGTAAATTCAATCTATAATTATAATACAAATAACTAAATCAAATAAATGTCAAAATATAAATAAATGATTGTAATTTAAATATTATAATTGTCAAATATAAATATTAACAATATAATATCATAATAATGTAACACTATTAATATTGAATGTATATATAGAAATAAATACATAAATTAAGAATACATATAAAAATTAATATAAACTCTATATCATAAAATAAAGGGAGTGATTTCATTTAGTAAAAGGCAACACTTAAATAAAAGAATTTTTGTTAATAGGCAGCGATAAAGTTTGGAAAGTTAACTATTAATTAAAAAGAGCTATGACTTTTTGAAAAGTCATTCAAAGTGGTGTATCACTTCATTGAAGGCATAAGATATAAATAATGAATGTGGCAAAAGAGGTGAGGGGGATATGAAAGGAAGTAAATAGAATATAAGGGAGAGTAGCAATCATTTTGTGTATAAAGAAATAACATTAAAATATATGAATTAGTATAAACAACAATCAATAAAAAAGATGTTTACTAAACAAATAGTCATGACTCTATGAAAAGTTATGTCTATTAGGAGATGTATCATTTCAGGGTAGAAGTAAAGATATAAGATCTATTAGGAGAATAGAGGGAAATGGAGAAGAATATGGGGAAAAATTTGAGGAATACGTTTTTCTTTCAGAATAGTAGCACAGTGATATAATCTATGATTGATGTGCATTGAAATATAGAACCATTTAATAGAAATTATTGAACCTTATAAGTAATTATGATCTTAATATAAAAATTAATAGATTAATATTTATATGATCAATAAAATGTAAGATTTAAGGAAGGAGAATAAGGGATAAAGAGTCATGGGAAAAAACAACCTATCAAATTTCAATCCAAGATCATTTCATTAAAGAGAACATTTATTTGAAAAGAAGAACCCCTAAACCTAATCTACAAGTGAATTCTAGGGAAAATCGAATAAGGGACATTACACTTTCTCCCTTCCTATATATCCTAATGGTTGAAGCCCTTGGGCCTTGATAAACAATTGTGTCAGCAGGGGTATTTAGAAGGTAATCAAAGCCAACATACTTTTGGAGGTGTTCACCCACATACAATTCATTGATGATACTCACCTCTTGGGTGAGTCCACCGTTCATGAAGCCGAAACCATTAAGGAGTCCTTGGAACTATTTAGGAAATGCTCGGGGCAAACAATAAATAAGGATAAAACAAAAATCTACTTTTTCAACACCAAGAAATCCATTCAAAGAAGAATCGCCTCCATGCTCGACTTCCAAATCGACAACCTCCCCACTTGCTACCTTGGTGCTCCTTTCTTCCAAGGTGCCATCCACTCCTCCCTATGGTTCGATTGCATCAACAAGTGCAGGTCTAAGGCTACCTCTTAGAAAGAGAAGTGGCTCTCCCTCACTGGTAGAATTACAATGCTTAAGGTTGTCCTTAGTGCAATGTTGATATTTGGTATGACTTGCTTCAATCTCACAAGAAAAGATAGATCTTCATTGGAAAGTATATTTAAGAAGTTTATTTGGGAAGGTTCAAATGAGACTCATCACATTCCCCTTATTAAATGGGATTCAGTTTTCCAAGAAACACAGTCTGATGGGGTGGGGATCAGAGACATTCACCAACAAAACTTAGCTCTGGGAGCCAAACTTGGTTGGAAAATGGTTTGTTGCCCCTCTAGACCTTGGTGCAAGCTCATGCAACATAAATATCTTGACTCATTGGATCTTATTCAGATAGTAACCATTTCCAATCCTCCTAAAGGCTCGGTTGTCTGGAACTATTTATGTGAGAGTAGACATATCATCATAGATCATGTATCTTGGAGCATTAACAATGGCTCTTCTACTAAATTTTGGTTGGATTCATGGGAGGGTCAACCCCCTCTTGGAGATAACATGGATTTCAGTGAAATAAGAAGGCTCATGTCTGATCATATTGGCCCCAAAGTAAGAGACTATTTTACTCCTGACCCCATGACCTTGTATCCACGATGGAGATTTGTGGAGAACTTGGAGGTGGATGCCAGAATCAAGCAATCTTTTCTCAAAACCATCCAAGATCGTAGTATAAAACTAAACGCAAATGTTGATGTTATTGTCTGGTGTGGTTCCAAATTTGGTAACTATATGATGAAAATTGGATACCAAATCCAAAGTGTTTCCAGAGAGGTGATGAATTGGTGCAAGGATCTTTGTTGGGGTAAGCATGTCCTCCCTAAAGCTAGGGTGTTTCTTTGCACTGCCCTCCATCATAATATCGTTTCTAGAGAGAGACTATAGAAGGTTGGTGTGTTAGGTCCCTTTAGATGCCGTATGTGCAAAGATGCAGAGGAAATTTATGAGAACCTGTTGTATCAATGCCCCTATGCTAGCGATTGTTGGAGCTAGTTACAAGAGAAACTTAATTGGGTAGCAGCTAGAAATGACATCCTACCTAACTTTCTCCAAAGTTGGCCTAGACGGTCTTCTAATGGCCTATGGGGTGGTATCTGGGAATGTGCTCCATCCATCTTGATATGGAACCTTTGGAAAGAGTGTAACCGAAGGATCTTCAAAGACATTAAAACTTCTCTGGATGATTTAAAGCACAAAATTGAGAATGCCCTGGTGGAGGTAGTAAATAAAAAAGTTAAAGGTCGTCGATCCTCAGCATTCACTACCTGGGATGAGAGAATGTCTAGAAGTTGGTTGGGCCTTGTGACCCCCATTGACTTTGGTTTGGGAGCTGACACAAATGGGCAACACCCAAGGAATACTGCTAAGTGCATGGCTCCCCCCAACTATAGACTCAAACTAAAATTTGATGGTTGTGCCTGGGGAAATCCTGGAAAAGCAGGGATTGGTTACATTCTGAGAGATGAATCGGGCTTAGTGTTATGGGTGCTTGTTGAGCCATGTGGGGAGACTACCAAAAAAGTTGCAAAAATGTTTTCTCTCTCCAAAGGGCTGGAAGAATGTATAAAGAGGAACCAACATGACTTAGTTATTGAGGGCGACTCCATGTTTTGTATTAACAACATCAAGAAGAAATCTTGCAATAATTGGAAACTCAACAAACTCATCTCTTGTGCTTGGAAATGATTAGAGGCCTTAGATTTTTCAATCTCCCACATCTACAGAGAGGCCAATGGTGCAGCTGATTAGCTTGCAAACTATGTCATTGATCGGTTGGATGCTACCCTGGTCTTTCCCTTTGATCATTTGACCTTCAATGTAATCATTGTTTAAGAAAAAGGTCTTGTCTCTGGAGGCAATGTCTTGAGACAGCCACAAAAGCAATCCATGTAATTTTTTATTTTCCTTTGAGAAATAAAGGGAGACACCCCCTACAATGACACTTACCATAAAAAAAATTAAGTAAACAAAAAGGGAAAATAGTCTATAAAATTGAAGATTCTAAATAATTATCTTGTAAAACCAAAGCATTAGTCTTATATTTTTTGTGTCTTGTGAAATATGATCATTTTTGGAGTTTTATGCTTTGAAAAAAAGATGATGTTGCATTAAATGGTTAGATAGAAATATTAGAAAGACACCAAGCTTAAGAAAATACTGCACCATTAGATTCCTTGTAAAATTTTGATAAGTTAAGAAAACATCCAAAAAGGACTTTGTACATGAAAGTTATGCTCATTTGAAGATTAAAAATAAGATAGAGAGAGAGGGGGGGGGGAAAGGGGGGGCAGGGAGAGGGGAAGAAGGAGAGAGAGAGGGAGAGAGGGAGAGATAGATAGAGAGATAGAGAGAGGGAAAGAGAGAGGGAAAGGGAGAGGGAGACAAAGAGAATTATGAGGGGGAAGGGGAGAGAGGGAGAGAGAGAGAGAGAGAGAGAGAGAGAGAGAGAGAGAGTGGGAAATGAGGGAGGGGATGGGGAGAGGGGAAGAGGGGAAGAAGGGGAGAGAGAGGGAGAGAGGGAGAGATAGAGAGAGAGAGATAGAGAGAGGGGAAGAGAGGGAAAGGGAGAGGGAGATAGAGAGAATTATGAGGGGGAAGGGGAGAGAGAGAGAATTAGGAGGGGGGAGGAAGAGGGGAAGAAGGGGAGAGAGAGAGAATTAGGAGGGGGAAGGGAGAGGGGAAGAGGGGGAGAGAGAGAGAGGGGGGGGGAGGGGAAGAGGGGAAGAGGGAGAGGGAGAGGGAGAGGGAGGGGGAGAGGGAGGGAGGGAGAGAGAGAGGGAAAGAGATAATATTTAAATATTTAATATTTTAGTAATATTAATTAGTTATATAATATTTAAATATTATACATAATAATATAATATATTATATATTATACATAATTCCATAAGAGATTATCATAAATTATATATTATATATTAAATTATAACTTATATTTTACATTCTCAATTAGATACATTAAAATAAACTATAAACTATTTATTACATTTTTTAAATTATATATTAAAAACTATATTACATTTTTTATATAAAATAAAAATTATATAAAATCAAATCGGATATCTGATATCTCTAACATAAACCCTACTACCTAGGGATTAGCTTCGGGTTTGCTTCAAAATTTGGCTAGGACATGCCAATCCTAATAAGTCAACACAAAAAATATGTTTAACAACTTACCTTGCTTTTCTAGACTTTGCCCATGTGGCTGACGACTTTTTTTTTACCCTAAATTGATGAAACAAAAAGGGTTTTGAAAGGAGATTCTCAGCTTTCCACCAATATAAATTATGCTTTACTTTGAATTTAATAAATAATTATTCATTTTCTATTTGAATTCACGACTAAAGTCTTGATTGATAGGTTGATTGAAAAACATCTATATATTTCAAACGGTATCACATTTTTTGAATCTAAAACATGTGTCACATTCTATGCTTCACATACTATAGGATAAAAAAGAAAATTGAATTTCATGAAGTTTTGACCAAGTTAAGGTGGTCAGACATGCGAGTTTTTTTTTGTTTTCAAAGTTGTAATAAAAAATTCATAATTATTTATTTACTTGGAAAAAAATTGCAAAAAATTATGCATCACATCGGGACATGAGTCCTCTACATATATCTAAAATCTTATAAAAAAATATTATCATTTTATTGTGGTTAGGGTGGTTAGACATACACCTACTTCTTATTTTTCCCCTGAAATTTAAGTACTATTGCATTGAAATTTTAAATTTTCACCAAATAGATTTAAAAAATAAAAATAAACTTAGTAGTTTAGAAACTACATTCAATTTTCTATAGATTCTATTCTTACATATTTTTGAAATAATATAGATAACTTATTCATTTTTTTACGTCAAGTTGCCTAACTCTGATTTTTCTAAATTTTCATCGCCACTTAAGGGCCTGTTTTTTCCATGATGATCCTGCACATACCCACTCATTCTATTTTTAGAACGTGTACTCATTTAGAAATGAGATCTTGATCTAAGGATCAAGATTCTATTGCTAAACGGGTACCCATTCCTTTCAACATTTTTTGGCTGAAACTTCCCCTCTTCATGAACCCAACTTCTTGCACTTATCCATGGTCTAAAAATATGTGTATATTGCAATAGAAACTTGTGCATATAATTTGTGTTGTGGGTTTCATTGTAGGTTTAGAAGTAATGCATTGTAGTATATATGAGTATATTGTGTGTAAATAGTGTATATTGAGTGAAAGGGTGTATATATGGAGTGATGTGCATATATTGTAGGTCATTAGAGATACACAAAAGTATACTGTGTATATGATGTAAAAACATGTTTACTACACTAGGATTTATGTGTATATCACAATACAAAGATAACTATATATACAACAATTTAGTGTACATATATGCTAGGAAATCACTATTCCTAGGTATATATGATGCAAACATGTGTTTACTACACTAGGATGTATGTGCATATCACAATACAAAGACACAACTATATATACAAAAATTTAGTATATATATTATAGGAAATCACTATGCATACCATAAATCAAGGTTGTGGCTATGGGATTTATAGTGAGTATAATGTAGAGAAGAATTTTAATGTTTATATTCTTAAGATAAAAAGTTATTTATTATGTATATATTGTAAATAGAAAAATCTAAACAAATATACACTAAATACCTATTTTAGACATGCAACATAGACAATGTAGTGTAAAATTTAGTCTATACACTATGACCATGTACATATTCATATGATCATACAAAATTTCCTACAATATAAACCTTCAAGTTCATATGAAAAATCAAATATTCTCTTGCAACCAAAATAGTAAGTGTTTATATGCCAAATTTTGTTTCTTCGGTATTTTAGACCTAATCACAACACTCATTTTCCCTAGGAGAATCTTATAAGAAAATCATTTCTATAATATCTTAAAAACACTTGCAAGTTACAAGACACTAAACAAACAACACACTCATAGACAAAAAAAGGTTAAAGTTTAGCGTGTTCACATTGGGGTCACCAAAGTGTAAGCAACAAAACCAAAAAATAATAAATATAAAGGACTTGAAGGCATAAAATAGAAATTAAATCTTAGTCCTAATTTAACCATCTCATGACAAACCTCAAATGGATATTGATTTTCTTGTTGGAATGTAGATGTGACTCAACAACATAACATTGCGTTCGGATGATAATTGATTCAATAGAGTTGATTTGCATAAATATTGACTGTATATGAAATTGATAAAGGAATGATTCTATTTATATAATTTTTCATGGAAATAGTAAATGGAAGATGGGGATGAGATAAAAAACCTAAGTTAATTGAACAAGTTGAGGAGTCAACTAAACTGAAAAAATAAAAATTACCATTTCACTCTAATGAGAGGATAGTAATGAATTATTTACTTTTAATAATGGATAAATATTGTTGAGCTTCTCTTTTGCTATTTGTCCTTAATGACAATATTGTGTTTTAGATTGGCATCTTTGTGGTTGATTATTCAGTTGCACTATTTCTATTATGTTTTGGCACACTTACTTCGACATTATGATGTTGGTTTTGATGGCACTGATCTCTTAACTCCATGTGCAGATTACAAGGAATCTTGTTTACAACATAATGTCTCTATGTTCAAGTGGTATAATTTTGGTTTGACATTTTGTGCTACAGTGATCTACAGGTTTATATGTTATTGGTTTGTTCAGATTTCTAACATCATGGCATTGATAATGTTTTTTGAACAACATCAGAGTTGTGTTTCTCTATTCAGACTCTTTCAGGTAATGCTTTCTATTAACCTGGTTTTTAGATTCATAAAATGTAGTTGGTTTTTAGTTTTAAGAAAACCCTATCAGGTTTCCTTAAACATTTGATATTGGCATGGGCATATGGTACAATTGATATTTGCATGGGAAAATGACTTTAAAGGGAGTCACATGTTTACGGTTTTAATATGGTTATCATGGGTATTAGACTTTATTATATTTCTAAAGGCATTGGATATATCAGGCTTTATTTCATAGAAAATGGCTTTGTATAAAGGTCAATAAATTGAACCTTACTTTTGCATAGAATCGGGTCTTATGTTTGATAATTCACTAGGCCTTTAGGCCAACAACAGGTTTGTGAAATTTACTTGTCAAGTCACTTGGAAAGTGATTGACATTGACTCTTGCAATAATACCTAGATGTCTAATGTATTCGACATGTTGATAAGAAAAGGAAATCATGGTAATATCTTCAATTATGGTGTCATTTTATTGCATGGATGAAGTTGATTTAGTCAAATTATTTGATGCCGTGGACTTGAAATAATATCATGACTTGAAAATTCATCGGTTGCATTGCAAAGGAAATTTTAGGGAAATCATGTTATGTTTCACATGCTCGAGGGTTTGGAACCCTAACTTGGCTACCACCATAGAGATCTTCTCACAACCGTTACTCAGTTTTTATTGGCTTACTGCAACTCTTTGATAGTTAATGGGGGCATCTGTAAGATCCTTGCCTTGGTCAATGTTTGTGTCAGCCGCTTGTCTTAGAGTCGGGTTTGTAAACTTCTCCATGACAGTCTCTCTCACACTCCTTAGGTATTCACCTCATCATCTGATTTTTGATGAACCGTTACTTCTATTGGAACAAATTGAAGACAAGTGTTTGCTTCCTTTTGAAAAATGGTCAAATGGGTTTAATGTTTGTGGTCAGAAATGTTGCATTTTAGTTTTCTCATAATCTGATATTGATACTCCGATATTTTATATTATCATTTTTTTCTCCTGCATTAAGGGTTGTGTTTTTCTTTAGTGGGTAATCATGCTTTTTGCAAATCATTTTAGTGTTTCACTTGGATTCAGTGACAGTTTTTTTTGAGTGCACAAAAATGGGGTTTTGGTTACATTGTTGTTACACCAGTATTCGAGGGTATTGTGTACATGGAATTTTTTTTTTTAATATTGTTTCAGTTAGCATTTCCTCTGCAAGCTCTTTGTGTGGACAGGGTTCAATCTTCTTTCTAAACATGCACTTTCCTTGACCATTATGTCAGAAACAAACCTCCATGGTGAGCACTTCTCAGAATCATTGAAATTCCTGGCAACATGGTTCGACAGAAGTTGGGTACATAAAATTTACCTTTGTTGTTTTTGAAAAATGAGAAAGAAGTTATTGTCTTGTAATTTCTTGAGATGTAATGATGAAATACATGTAAGAAGAAAAATAGAGTGAGATTAGTTTTTGAGTTTCATGAAAAATAGAGAGAGAGTGTTAACTGTTTTTCAGAACTATGAGAAATGACTGTGAAATATAGTGAAAACTAGTGTGAGTACATCACAACCATTGTATTGAAGAAATGTTGAGTTTTGAGATTGAAAATCTGGAATATATGTTCAATATCAAGTTGTCTTAAGACTTGATAATGGCTGGAATTTTGAAGGTTCATTCTTGAACCTTGAGGATTTTAGGCATTGTCCATCAAAAGGCTCTTGAGAGAAAACAGAGAAACAAAGAGATCCTCTGTATCATTGTATGTCTTATTGAAAATAGAAAAGGGGTTGGTGCTCCTTGAGTTGGTGCTCAGAAATCAGCCTATAAGGCATTGTTAAAAGTGGTTATTAAAATAAAAGCCTAGAAAGGCAATAGTTTAGGAGTGGTTTTTCTATCCCAGGAGGGTTTTCCACTCGACATATCTTGTGTCATTTTTCTTATCTTTGGTTCATATGATTCATTGCATGAATTATTTAATATGCTATGTTTCACTATCATACTTCTCATTTTAGTTATATGTGATTGCATTCAATACATGAATGAGTTTATCATTGATAAATGAGAGCATAAATCTGTTTTATTTCAGTTTTAGTAAAATTTGTTAAAACAGTTGATGACACTGATTTACCCCCCCCCCCTCTCAGTGTCTTTTTCACTCCAACAATTGGTATCGGAGTGTAGTGACCTAGGATTGACTCTAGCCTTGGAGTCTATTCAAAATGTCTCAAGCTCATGAAGGCACATCCATGACTAGAGCTCCATTATTTGATGGAATTGATTATGTATTTTGGAAAATCAGAATGGAGACTTACTTAACTTCTATTGACATCGATGTGTGGAGCATACTGTTAACTGGGTACAATGTACCAACTACATTTCCCACAACTTCTGATGAAAAGAAAAGATGTGAAACTAATGCAAGAGAAAAACATGCTCTCATGTGTGCTTTGAATAAAGATGTCTTTATCAAAGTCATGCACTGCAACTTTGCTAGGAATATCTGGACTATACTTGAAACTATCTATCAAGGAAATGAAAAATTTAAATAGTCAAAATTCCTCTCTAAAACACCAGTTTGAAGAAATAAAAATGAGGGACAATGAAAAAGTAGCTGATTACTTCTTGAGAGTTGATGAAATTGTCAATGCTATGAAGGGTTTGGGAGAAGAAGTAAAATAATGTGATATTGTAACTAAGGTCATCAGAACCTTACCAACTAAATTTGAAGCTAAGGTCTCTACTCTAGAAGAGAAGAAACACTTTGACCAGCTTACTCTAGATAGCCTACAAGGCACTCTAACTGCCTATGAAATGAGAATCAGTAAAAATAATTCTTTTGCAAAAGAAACTGCATTTAATAGTGAAAGGAAAGAAAAAGATGAGGCTACTGAATCAGAATTTTCTAATTCCAAAGAATCCCACTTTGTTAGGAAGCTCAAAAAGGGGTCTAGAAAATATAAGGGAAAACTTCCCTCCAAATGTTTTAACTATGGAAAAATAGGCCACTTTGTTGCAAAGTGCCCCTATGGTGATCTGAATAGTGACAATGAGAAATCTAAAAAAACTGCCTAAGAAAAAGGCCTATAGACCTAAACAAAAATTCAACTTTAAAAAAAAGAAGAGTTTGTTCAGCAAAAATGAAACAGACACTGAATCTAAGAATTATTTAGATGAAGGAGATGAAAACCTATTCATCGCTGAAATCATTCAACATGAAGATACTAACAACAATGATGTTGAAGATGGTGAAGTGGATCTTGAAGGTGAACTAAAATGTGCATTAAAAGAGCTAAGAAAATTCCAAAAACAAATGCTTACTCAAGAACAAAACTCTACTCAAGCTCTTGCTCAAGAGCAACTCACAAATCTTGAAATTGTCTCATTGAAAACTCAACTTGAAGAAGCCAAGAGAGTTGAATATTGTCTTCGTATTGGCATAAATCATAAAGATCAAGAAATTCAAAAACTTGAACATGAAATTGTTGATCTTAGGAAAACCATTGAGAAGTATGAGAGTACTCTAAAAGTGAATGACATGCTTAGCAAGCAAAAATTGAACAAGGACAAAATAGGTATTGGATTCATGAAGGGTGAATGTTCAAATGATAGTACAAAGGATAATATTTTTGCTGGAAACAAATGTTTTGAATCTACTCATCTTGTTTCTGATAAGGATCATGTTCATCCTTTTAGGAAAAACATAATATCATATAATTTTCACCCTTTCTTTTATGGGTATTGTTATTTCTGCAACAGATTTGGCCACAAAGTGAGCTCTTGTAGGTTTATGAATCCTAGAACATCTAGATTTGGTCTTAGGAAAAATAGTGGCTTTGCTAGACAGGTTAGATGCTTCAAATCCAATTCCATGGGTCATTCTGCTAAGCAATGCAAAGTTGATCTGTAAAATAAACAACAGAAAACCAAAAAGGTTTGGAAACCTAAAACTGTCAACAACATAGAACAAACTATGTTAGTTCAAACAGCTTTCCATTCCAAGAAAAAAGACTTATGGGTCTTGGACAGAGGTTGTTCAAACCACATGACTGGTGACAAAGAAAAATTCACTAATCTTGAAGATTATGTAGGCAGATATGTGAATTTTGGAGATTATTCAGGTATACAAATCAAAGGTAGAGGTTCACTTCTTCTAAATGAGGACACTCCTATCTACAATGTGTATTACATAGAAGGTTTAAAGCACAATCTTCTAAGTGTCAGTCAAATCTGTGACAATGGCTATAATGTTTTGTTCACTTCACAGGGATGTGAGATTACAAATAAGCTTGGAAAAGCTATTGTTGCTGGATGAAGGACTAAGGGAAATGTCTACAATCTTCTTGACACATATAGAAATGAAAATAATCTAGTTATGTGCTTAATGAGTCAAGTTGAAGAAAGTTGGTTGTGGCACAAGAGACTAGGTCACATTAAATTTGACAATATGGTTAGGATCAACAAAAAATAGAATTTAAGAGGTCTTCCTATTTTAAGAAAACCTGAAAAAGCAATTTGTAAAGAATGTCTCAAAGGCAAGAAAACAAAAGTAAGCTTTAAATCTAAAGAACATTCTTCTACTAGGCCTCTGCAACTTGTTCATACAAACTTATGTGGTCCTACAAGGACTAGATCTATCAATGGTGACAAATATTCCATGCTATTTGTTGATGACTACTCTTGTATGGTATGGGTTACTTTTCTCAAGCATAAATTTGAAGCTTTTGAATGTTTTAAAGTCTTTAGAAAAATGGTTGAAATGGAGTCAGATTTAAAATTGAAATGTCTAAGATCTGAAAAAGGTGGTGAATTCGCCTCACAAGAATTCATTGACTACTATGAAATACATGGCTTAAAAAGACAATATGTTGTTGCCAGAACACCTCAACAGAATGGGGTTGTTGAGAGAAAAATAGAACTGTAAAAGAGATGGCAAGGACTATGATGGATGAAGCAAAACTGCCAAACATGTACTAGAAAGAAGTTGTTCATACAACTATCTATATCTTGAAAAGAGTACAAATGAGAGTGAAATCCAATTTCACTCCATATGAACTGTGATATGGTAAATCTGCCTCAATTAAATATTTCAGAATATTTGTTTGTAAATGTTTTATCAAGAGAGATGATGATAACTTAGGCAACTTTCAATCTAAGTCTGATGAAGGTATCTTTTTAGGATACTCTACTCATAGAAAAGCCTATAAATTCTTTAATAATAGGCTGAATAAGATTATTGAATCTGTCAATGTCAAATTTGATGAAAATATACTTTTGGATGTTGAACCTATGCAGGATGATGAGGAAGAAGAATTTGAACTTGAAATAAATTCAAAAGGCTTTGAAACAACAAAGCATGAAGTAGAATCAACAAGTCCTAAACTAGCTAAAGCAAATTCTAAAGATACTGAAACCAGTCCTGAAAAATGTGTAACAAAATCATCTTCAAAATCTCTCGCTAGAAACCATCCTAAAAATCTGATTATCGGAGATAAATCTGCAGAAGGTCAAACAAGGATAAGAACTGTTAACTTTGATGAAAAATCTCACATAGCTGAGCTTATTGCTTTATGTTTAATTACACATTTTGAGCCAAAAAAAATTGATGAAGCTCTAACTGATGAATGTTGGCTTAATGCAATGCAGGAAGAAATAGATCAAATTGAGAAAAATCATACATGGGAGTTAGTCCCTAGAGCAAATGATAAAAATGCCATAGGTGGAAAATGGATATTCAAAAATAAACATGATGAAAATGGCCATGTTGTTCACAACAAGGCTAGATATGTCTCCAAAGGATATGCTCAGCAAGAAGGTATTGACTTTGGTGAAACCTTTGCACCTGTAGCTAGACTTGAATCTATTAGAATATTCTTGGCTTATTCAGTTTTCAAGAACTTTACTGTATATCAAATGGATGTCAAAACTTCTTTTCTAAATGGTTATTTGGATCAAGAAGTTTATATTGAAGAACTTGAAGGGGTCATTTGCAAAAACAAGCCTAATCATGTTTACAAGCTGAAAAAGGCTTTATATGGCCTAAAACAAGCTCCTAGAGCTTGGTACTCCAGATTGGATAGTCATTTAATTTCAAAAGGTTTTATTAGAGGAGGTGTAGACAACAATCTTTATGCTAAGATTGAAGGATCTGATATTTTGGTTGTTGAAATCTATGTTGATGATACTATCTTTGGCTACAACAATACTGCTCTGAGTAAAAAATTCTCTCAGATTATGGAATCTGAGTTTGAAATGTCAATGTTGGGAGATTTAACCTCTTCTTAGGTCTTCAAATCTCTCAACTTGAAACTGGTATTTTTTTTCTCAAATAAAATATGCAAGAGAGATGCTAAAGAAATTTCAAATGGATGAATGTCATCTAGTTAGCACTCCAATGGTTACCGGCTACAAACTCAGCAAGGTTTATGATTCTCCTACTATAAATCCAACTGAGTATAGGTTAATGATAGGCAACTTGTTATATCTAACAGCCTCTAGACCTAACATAATGTAGGAAGTTTGCATGGTTGCAATATTTCAATCATCCCCTAAGGAATCTCATATTAATGTTGTTAGAAGGATTCTTAAATATGTTCAGGGCACTCTTGATTATGGACCTTGGTATCCCAGAAGCAATGATTTTTCATTAGTTGCATATACTGATGCTGACTGGGTTGGTTTTTTGGATGATAGGAAAAGAACCAGTGGTGTTGCTTTCTTTCTTAGTGATCGTTTAGTGGCATGGCATAGCAAAAAACAAGAATCTGTTTCACTCTCCACTGCTGAAGCAAAATATATAGTTGCCACCTCTTGTTGTACTCAAGCAATCTGGATGTCACAAAATCTATTTGACATGGGTATTTAAATTCCTAAACCTGTTTCTATTCTATGTGATAATAATAGTGTGATTAATATCTCCAAAAATCATGTTATGCACTCTCACACTATACACATTGCTATTAAATTTCACTTTCTTCATGAAAAGGTGCTGGCTAATGAGGTTTCTTTGCAATATTTTCCTACACAAGCACAGGTAGCTGACATCTTTACTAAGCCTTTGACTAAAGAGGTATTTGAAAGACTTTGATCTAGATTGGGAGTTGTCTCTCAATCCTTTCTATCTTAATACTCTATCTTGGTGATAGGGCGAGTTGGTCAGCTCTCTTTGCAGCTCATACTTTTCTGCTCCATTTCTATATCTGCGGCTTTTTGGAATTTCACTGTTGTCTTCCCTTTATCCTTGTGACAAAAAGGGGGAGAATTATGAGCTCTTGGTTCAAGTTTAGTATTTTAGTTTGGTGGCTCATTTTTTGCCATCAAGGACAAAGGGGGAGTTTGTTGAGCTTCTCTTTTGTTATTTGTCCTTGATGACAATATTGTGTTTCATATTGGCATCTTTGTGGTTGATTATTCAGTTGCACTATTTCTATTATGTCTTGGCACACTTACTTTGGCATTATGATGTTGGTTTTGATGGCACTGATCTCTTGACTCCATGTGCAGATTACAAGGAATCTTGTTTATAGCATAATGTCTCTATGTTCAGGTGGTATAATTCTGGTTTGACATTTTGTACTATGGTGATCTATAGGTTTATATGTTATTGTCTTGTTCATATTTCTAACATCATGGCATTGATAATGTTTTTTTAACAACATCGGAGTTGTGTTTCTCTATTCAGACTCTTTCAGGTAATTGTTTTTTGTTAACTTGGTTTTTGGATTCATCAAATGCAGTTGGTTTTTAGTTTTAAGATAACCCTATTAGGTTTCCTTAAACATTTGATATTGGCATGGGCATATGGTACAATTTATATTTGCATGGGCAAATGACTTTAAAGGGAGTCACATGTTTACGATTTTAATATGGTTATCATGGGTATTAGACTTTATTATATTTCTAAAGGCATTGGATATATCAGGCTTTATGTCATGGAAAATGGCTTTGTATAAAGGTCAATAAATTGAACCTTACTTTTGCATAGAATTGGGTCTTATGTTTGATAATTCACTAGGCCTTAAGGCTAACAACAGGTTTGTGAAATTTACTTGTCAAGTCACTTGGAAAGTGATTGACATTGACTCTTGCAATAATGCCTAGATGTCTAAGGTATTCGGCATGTTGATAAGACAAGGAAATCATGGTAATATTTTCAATTATGGTGTCGGTTTATTGCATGGATGAAGTTGATTTAGTCAAATTATTTGATGCCGCAGACTTGAAATAATATCATGACTTGAAAAGTCATCAGTTGCATTGCAAAGGAAATTTTATGGCAATCATGTTATGTTTCACATGCTTGAGGGTTTGGAACCCTAACTTCGCCGCCACCATAGAGATCTTCTCATAGCCGTTACTCATTTTTTGTTGGCTTACTACAACTCTTTGACAACAAATGGGGGCATCTGTAAGATCCTTGCCTTGGTCAATGTTTGTGTCAGCCACTTGTCTTTGGGTGAAGGCTCAAAATTGGAAGAAGCTTCATTGTTTTTGTCTTACAGCCAGGTTGGTAAACTCCTCCATGACAGTCTCTCTCACACTCTTGAGGTATTCACCTCATCATCTGATTTTTGATGAACCATTACTTCTATTGGAACAAATTGAAGACAAGTGTTTGCTTCCTTCTAAAAAATGGTCAAATGGGTTTAATGTTTGTGGTCAAAAATGTTGTATTTCAGTTTTCTCATAATTTGATATTGATACCCCGATATTTTATATTATCATTTTTTGCTCCTGCATTAAGGGTTGTGTTTTTATTTAGTGGGTAATCATGCTTTCTGCAAATCATTTCAGTGTTTCAATTGGATTCAGTGATAGTTGTTTTTGAGTGCACAAAAATGGGGTTTCGGTTACATTGTTGTTACAGCAGTATTCGAGGGTATTGTGTACATGGAATATTTTTGTTTTTAATGTTGTTTCAGTTAGCATTGCCTATGCAGGCTCCTTGTGTGGATAGGGTTCAGTCTTCTTTCTGAAAATGCACTTTCCTTGACCATTCTGTCAGAAACAAACCTCCATGCTGAGCACTTCTCAGAATCACTCAAATTCCTGGCAAAATGGTTCGATAGAAGTTGGGTACATAAAATTTACCTCTGTTGTTTTTGAAAAATGAGAAAGAAGTTACTGTGTTGTAATTTCTTGAGATGTAATGATGAAATATATGTAAGAAGAAAAATAGATTGATATTAGTTTTTGAGTTTCATGAAAAACAAAGAGAGAGTGTTAACTGTTTTTCAAAACTATGAGAAATGATTGTGAAATATAGTGAAAACCAATGTGAGTACATCACAACCATTGTATTGAAGAAATGTTGAGTTTTGAGATTGAAAATCTAGAATATATGTTAAACATCAAGTTGTCTTAAGACTTGATAATGGCTGGAATTCTGAAGGTTCATTCTTGAACCTTGAGGATTTTAGGCATTGTCCATCAAGAGGCTCTTCAGAGAAAAGAGAGAAATAGAGAGATCCTCTGTATCATTGTATGTCTTACTGAAAACATAAAAGGGGTTGGTGCTCCTTGAAATTGGTGTTTCAAATTGAGGGGTTGGTGCTCCTCGAGTTGGTGCTCAAAAATCAGCCTATAAGGCATTGTTAAAAGTGATTATTAAAATAAAAGCCTAGAAAGGCAGCAGTTTAGGAGTGGTTTTTCTACCCCATGAGGGTTTTCCACTCGGCATATCTTGTGTCATTTTTCTTATCTATGGTTCATCTGATTCATTGCATGAATGCTTTAATATGCTATGTTTCACTATCATACTTCTCATTTAAGTTATATGTGGTTGCATTCAATACATGAATGAGTTTATCATTGATAAATGAGAGCATAAATCTGTTTTATTTCAGTTTTAGTAAAATTTGTTAAAACAGTTAATGACACTGATTCACCCCTCCCCCCCCCCCCTCTCAGTGTATTTTTCACTCCAACAAAAATGTGGGATAAGTTTTCATTTGAAGACGAAGTTGTGTAAGATCTAGGAATTTCACTTACAGTTATAACCCTTAATTTCCAAATAATTTAATAGAATAAAATAATTATAAAATGATGTGGAAAAAGAGGACTAATTATATAAATTTCATCTCTATATTCAAATGGAATGACATACATCAATGAATCAAAGTATATCAAAACAAGGCCATGCCTTCACTAGATTTAGCCATGTAGGCTTACACAAGAATATCATATCAACAATACATGAAAATTCAAATATTGTAATGTAAATTAAGGAAACAACAAGATCATGAATGCATCCACAAAGAACCATAACACAAAGATTTTCATGAGTGGAAAACCCTCGTAGGGATGAAAAACCACTCGTAAAAATGCCCCACTAGCTTAATGAAATATCGCATTGGTTACAAGATGCCTCATTGGAAATGATCAAGTTGTCCCACTGATAGGACCATTGAATACATATTTCAGGATATCATGAATATCACACAGAACAAGGATCATAAGGAAGTTCTTTTATAGGTCACATAAGTCTACAAACAACATTTTCAAGTTTCACCAATGCATCATCCTTGAATATTAAATTACGGTAATGCCAACACTATCAAGAATCACTCCTAAGTATTTGCAAATAAGACCATTCTACCTCCAATGACCTCTCAAATATCACACAAGTACGCTGAAATTCATAATCCAAACACATAAAGCTTCATGAAAGTAATCCTAAGCCTACTAGAATGCACACATGCCTATGCAATTATAACAAGAATGCTTACTTTTAAACTTATTGATTCATAGAGGTTTTAACAATAGGAGAATAATACTATAAAAGAGTTAAGAAGGTATAGCCCATGTATGTATGAGAATACATATATAAGCTAATGAATACATATGAGTATAAATTCTTATGCAAATAAAACTCAATATCAATTAAATGAGGGAATTCCTATTTTCTCCGTACGTGCATGATAAACCATGATGCATGAGAGGAATTTCATCATTAAACTTTAACTTTAATAAGGTAATGTATGATTTAACATTTATTTATCTTTTAATAAAATCCCCAATTACATAATATGTGTAGATTAATTGCAATCTACATCTATATATATATATATATATATATATTGATCAAGTGTTATAAAATAACTCAAATTTCATATTCAAATCTTAAATTTTGTACTCGTTTATGAATCTCATACTTAGAATATTATTTTCAATGGAATATATTAAATATTATTTTTAAATTAAATATAATAATTGGATTTGATTTCTTTACTTTGTTAAATATTTATTCTTTCTAAAGTACTCATATAATTCTAAGGTTCGCTATTTTATTACATAAGAGATTAGTTCACATGAAATAAACTCTACATCTAGTTTTACATCTCACAATTGACTCGATTTGATCAATCTTCTAACACTCCAATGACTAGTAGCAATTAAATGCACATATGTACCTTTCTATTTGCACACAAAGAACCCAATAACTTATTTCTAATTTTAATGATTTGCTAAAAATTACAGATTTATACACAATTGAATGAAATACATTCAGATCCAAAATATATTTACATTTTAGAAAATAAAACTTGCCCATTCGCGAATACGCATATGAATATATTTAGTAATACATCAATTAAAAACATAAGTACATCACTCTGAGTCATATTTTTATAACTATTCTTTTCAAATTTAATTCAAGCTCTTACACAATGTATATATAAATATATATGTATAAACAAAAAATCGTATTTACAAATTGAAGTAATTTTATTTGTAATGACATGGTATATTTAATTAAATATGTATGTGAGGATTGATAAATATATACATTAAATTAAATATTTGCGTATATAAACATATATATATATATATATATATATATATATATATATATATATATATATATACACACACACACTTATTCATTTACATATATATATATACAAATATTCATAAATAAGTCTAACTAATACTGAAATATGTCAATTTAAAATAGAATATTAGTCATTTCAAAATGGATTTTGATATTTATTATTTTCGGAATTTAAACTAACTTCCATTCATAATGTAATTGAGTTCATTTCTATTTAAATATATATATATATATATATATATATATATATAAAATTTACGTACAATTGAAATAAGTTATTTTCAATCACAACTTCAGACATACAATTTGTTTCATCTATATGGAATGATATTTTTGTTTGGATATGTATATATGTATATATATTTCTACTTTCTAGAAATTATATTTTCAATGAAATAATATACAACTATAGCCATGCCATTACTTTATATTCCCAAAGAAATACATAATATACAATATATATATATATATATATATATTCATTTATAATTTCAAATGTTAATTAAAGTGTTCGACTTAAGGGAACACTAAGAGGGGGGGTGAATTAGTGTTCTGACAATCTGAACTTTATTAATCTGATAATTAAACCATTTCAACATTAAACCAAAGAAAGATGCAAACACACAAATTAATCATCCACAACACCATAACACAAGGATTTTTACGTGGAAACCCTGTTAGGGGAAAAACCACGATGGAGGTTAATCCACAGTTTGAGTACTCAAATATAAGTTTTTACAAAAGGGAATGCACTTGCATTTAGGCACACTGCCTAGGCTCACTGCTCAATATAAAGGCTCACTTCCTTACAAAAGTTTAGATTAAAACCATCTAAAGGGTTGAACTGAAGTAGTAGCATCTACTTATGCCAATTTACAGTTCTGGTTAGGCTCATGGATGAGATTCTGGATTCTCAATCTATTGTTTTTCTTCGCTCTACTCTTCTCTGCAATTCACAACACAAATTCATGCACAGATGAATTCACACCACTATCCTTTTGATTTTCACATCAAACACTCATATATTTCGCATACTACACATTCACTCTTTTAAAATGATACTATCAATCTCATATATATATATATATATATATATATATCCGCTATCAAGGATTTGATCATTCATATGTCGACTTACATAAAACATAAAATACTTTTCAACTATCAGCTAAATCCACCACTAATTATCTATGTGCACCACCCACAGTTGATTAAATCATAGTGAGTACCCAAATAAACAAGTTTGAACATGAAAAAATTTAATCAATTACTCCTTAAATATCCACAACTACTATATTCGACAAGTCGGCCTTCTAACACAAATAACCCAAAAGATCAATGCACCAGATCTCCTAGATCATACACCAGTGAATGCGCACCAATATACTTCTCGAATAAGGTAATAAAAACACCAACAAACCTTCCTCTGAGATCCACAACTCAAAATAATAGTCTGGTGAGGTATTTAGATCAACATGTTTTCCTTTAACCAGATGCCCTGTTCTTCATTCTATTATGTCGGTATGAGCCAATACTAGATGACTATAGACTTGATGAGTGACTTTAGGTTGCCATAAATGACAACACTAGAAGCCATATGCCAATAATCTCCCCCTTTGGCATTGATGGTAACACTTAGTGAAAAATGACTGTGTCAAAATCAATATGAGTACGTTGCCAAACTTCAAAATTCCAAAACATAGCTCCCCCTTAGATTGATGAGGCATTTTTCACTGCTCTCTCTCCCCCTTTGACATCAATGACAAAATATAGAAACCATATACCAAAACATGTGTGCAATCTCCCAAAAACTTCAAAACCGATTCAAAATTAAAAAATAACAACTGCTTCTTGAGTTAGAAAATTATCTTGTGATTTTCCTTCATCTCCAGAAGGAATTTCTTCCAAGCATCTATTGCAATCCCAATGATTATAATCATGTTTTTATTATTAGATGTCTTGTTGACAATCTCATTGAGGGATTCAAGAATTATAATTGCATCCTCTAATTTTTCAGCTTTCCTCAATATCTCAACCATCTGCTCCAATATGCATTCAGTTAGGTCCTTCAATTTCCAAAAAATGTTCACAAGTGTGTTTTTAGTGAACTGAATTTTTGTGAGCTTAGACTGCAGTTCTTGAATTCTTTTTTTTTATTGTACCATCCTGATCCTGAAACATATCAAAACTTTTTCCAATCCCATTCAATTTTGTTTCAATCTACTCCAATTTCTCTTTGTATTTCCCAACTACATGAGGCCAACAGATGCAATAGTTGTAGATGTTATTTGCTACATTTATGCATTGACTCAAATCATTCATTTTCTTTTTCAATTTGATAAGTGATAGCCTGAACTGCCCCTTCAAATGGGAGATTACTTCTCCTTCTTGAAATTCAGAGTCCAAAGATTCCTTAATGCATTCAATCATTTCTTCAAGTAAAATATTATGCAAATTCTCTAGTTTGATCTAGTTGTGTACAATATGAACACTTAGAACACTTAGAATCATATCCTGATCATATGATGGTTTGATGGACCATAATTTGGTAATTTTTTTGCATTCCACCTTCCTTGTGAATAAGTTGTTCTAGCTTCTTCTTTGTTAGGTCATATTCTTCTTCACTTGCTTCTGACATTTCCTTTTCTTGTTCTGATTCGGCTAATTCTGGTTCATTTCCCTGTATGTCCTCATATCCTTCATCAAATTCCTCATCTAGTATGTCCACAATTTCTTGTTCCTTTATTTTTCCTTCAATTTTTGGAATTTTGCATTCCAGAGGAGTACAAACATCAATTTATTTTTCTCTTTTCTTCTTTCTCTCCATCTGACCGGAAGAGGAACCAACTTCAAGTGCTCTTACCGAAAGAGAAATACCAACTGAGCCACACTTTCCAAGTAAACTCTTAAAGAAATTTTTGAATTCTTGATCCCAATTAGCCAAGCTTTTAGAGTGTGAGTAGATTTGTTTGCATACCGGTTCATTTAATTTCCACACCACATTGTTGATCATCGGAAAACAATTCAAAAAATACATTACCAGACATATGACCAAAGTACCAAACCTGAAAGGGTAACCTGTCTCTTTTGTTAATTGCACATTCTCCATCAATCGATCCTTTAACAGTCCACACAGGTCAAAGTCTTGACCTTCCATTATCATTTTGTGTGAGATGTAGATTGCACCAGCTGAAGTTGCTCCTTCTTTGTTTTTGAAAAATATTTTATATGATATGCCATGTGCAATGTACTTTGTCATAGAGTTTTTTATTGTCGAGATTATCAATTCCCTTTGATCTCCAATAACTCTAGTTAGGGTTTCAACTTCATTATTTCGGATTTCTTTCTTTCTTGATATATCCCCGACTTTACATAATCCAGTCAAATTTCCAATTACTTCCTTCTAAATGATGTAGGTTTTGTCCAGAATCAAGATGTCATCATTTAATCTACTCAAAATGAATTTTATGAGTTTTGTGTTCTCGAAGTACAAAAACTCATTCCAAATATCCAAATTCTTGTGTTTGGCTTCTCTTAACCACTTCAATTCATCGAGTGACAACAGATTTCACATGGCCCTAATCTTCTCATTGTTGTATTCATCCAAATTGATTTGTTCCATTCTTCCTTTCATTTTTTTTTGTTTATCAACCACACATCAAATTATATGCAAATTCTGAAAACAACTGAAATACTTGATGTGTTTCGAGATTCACTGCCAAATTAACTTCAAATCTTCAAAATTTTGCTACCGAATGTTCTCCTTCTTCTCTTCTTTGATGCAAAGTGAAAAATGATAGTTTCAACTTGTCTTTTATAGCTCGCACGCTTGTAATAAATGCTTTTTCCCTAGGTTTCCCAAATACTCTATTTTGTTAGACAGCCAGAGAAAAATTCTTTCGCGGACCTATGATTTATTGAATTTCTTGTGAGTGTTTTCCAAAGCATCTATAGATCATTGATACACCTTTTGAAAATATTCTCGCGATCCGGTACCATCTTACAAATAGGGGAAAATGATTTTCTTTGAAAAACTCCCTTGGGCCAATGGCTTGAGATCAATTTTCAGAGGAATTACCGAAAGCAGGTTCCGGTGCAAAGCCATTTCTAGCATCAAATTCATTCTTCCTTACCCATTTCTTCTTCATCTGATCTCTCATCCACAATAATTTTTCCTTTTTCTTTATCATTTTTCTATGTATTTCTGTCTTTGTATACCAGACCCCTTTTACCTATATTTATGTTTCTGCAAAATCTTGCAATATGACCGTATTTGTTGTAGTTTTAACACACAATAGTTCCTTGTATAGAAAAATAATTCCATTGATTTCTTCTTGATTTTCATTGGTTATAAATATGCCCTATTCTTCCACAGGTATAACATTCAACATTCCTTCTATTGACAGAGTAGTTTGACATAGTTCTACATTCAATTGATTTATGACCAAAATTTTTGCAATTGAAACACTGACCAGAGAATGATGGATTACTTGATTTCATTTTACTTCTACACTGAGAAACCATATGACCAAATTTATTGCAAGCATAACAATATCCATTAAAATTTTGAGCATTAGGTTGTCTTATCGGATACCTTCCACCTTTGTTCATCTGATTTCTTTGCCTGAAGTTCCTTTGTGCAGATCCAGAACTTTCTCCTTTCTCATATCCAAGATCTCGCTTGTCTTTAGCATTCTTCTGTCCTTGATTCAACTCATCAAGCTTAATATAACTAATCTTAAATTTCTCCTTGTATTAATTTGCGATAGCAAGTTCATTCCTGAGAATAATAAGCTATTTTTCAAGTTCTTCATTATTTATGGATTGTTGCAATTCACTTTCTAACTGAATGAATTCTCCATTTTTTCTTCTGCATTCATCAGATCTTTATTTTAAGGATTGGGCAAGACTCTCCTCATTCTTCTTCCTTTCTTCAATCTCCTTAGTTAGCTTCATCACCATAGATTCCATCTCATGCTTTAAGGTAGCATTGTTTCTGGCAAGCTTTTCACATTTTTCAATTTTTTCCTTCAAGGTTTGATTCAGGTGAGCATCATCCATGTTTTTGCTTTCTTGTTTCTTAATCTGGTCATAGAGATCTTTCCTCTTTTCCTTGGATTTAACAATCTAATATTTCAATGTCTGAATGAATTTCTCAGCATCCCTCAGATTTGCTTTCAATTCTCAAACTTCTGCTTTAGACTGGTCAAGGTCATCAAGTGCCACCAAAAGTTATTGTTGAAGACTACTAGAGTCCATCACATTCCAAGATCCACCTCAAGCTGCTAAACTTCTTCAAAGGAACCAGATGCTCTGATACCAATTGTTGGACTCAAGGGAACACTGAGAAGGGGGATGAATTAGTGTTTTGTAAATTTGAACTTTATTAATCTGATAATTAAACCATTTCAACATTAAACCAAAGAAAGATGCAAACACACAAAGTAATCATCCACAACACCATAACACAAGGATTTTTACATGAAAACCTTGTTAGGGGAAAAACCACAGTGGAGGTTAATCCACAATTTGAGTACTCAAATATAAGTTTTTACAAAAGGGAATGCACTTGCATTCAGGCACACTGTGTAGAGCTCACTACTCAATATAAAGGCTCACTACCTTACAAAAGTTCAGATTAAAACCATCTGAAGGGTTGAATTGAAGTAGTAGCATCTAATTATGCCAAGTTGCAGTTCCGGTTAGGCTCATGGATCAGATTATGGATCCTTGGTCTGATTATGTTCTTCACTCTGCTATGCTCTACTCTTCTCTGCAATTCACAACACAAATCCATGCACAGATGAATTCACACTACTATCCTTCTGATTTCGCATCACACACTCATATATTTCACATACTACACATTTTCTCTTCTAAAATGATACTACCGATCTCATATATATATCCGTTATCAAGGATTTGATCATTCATATGTCGGCTTACATAAAACATAAAATAATTTTCAACTGTTGGCTAAATCCACCACTAATTCTTTATTTGCACCACCCATAGCCGGTTAAAGTATAGTGACGACCCAAATAAACAAGTTCGAACATGAAAACATTTAATCAATTACTCTTTAGATATCTGCAACTACTATATTCGACAAGTCGGCCTTCTAACACAAATAACCCAAAAGATCAATGTACCGGATCTCCTAGATCATACACCAGTGAATGCGCATCAACATACTTCTTGAATAAGGTAATACAAACATCAACAAACCTTCCTCTGAGATCCACAAATCAAAATAATAGTCCGGTGAGGTATTCAGATCGACATATTTTCCTTTAATCGAATGTCTTGTTCTTCATTCTATTCTGCCGATATGAGCCAATACTAGACTGTAGACCGGATGAGTGACTTTAGGTTGCCATCAATGAGAACACTAGAAGCCATATGCCAACATAAAGCAACTTAATAAATAAAACAGACAATTTTCAATAGGG
This sequence comes from Sequoiadendron giganteum, assembly GCA_007115665.2. NCBI lineage: Eukaryota > Viridiplantae > Streptophyta > Pinopsida > Cupressales > Cupressaceae > Sequoiadendron > Sequoiadendron giganteum. The sequence continues at coordinate 372,390,415 of CM021109.1, read as the reverse complement.
AAAGATTCGAATGCACGATGCTTGGCTTAAGAGCCATCGGCCCTCCCCATGGGGGTGCACTGCCTATGGGGGAAGCACCCACTCCACAGACCACACCTGTGGAGGGGCGACTGCCTCCATAGGAAACCATTCCCCATGGGGAATGTGTGGTTGGGGTTTGCTTTAAAACCCTTCCCCACACCAAACAAAATATAAATTTCATTTGAAAAACTCGTCCAACATTATAGATGAAAGTTTATTCAATTCAATAGTTTGAATTCATTTATGATAATATAATTATATTATTATATATTTATATTTATATATATAACAACTTTGTATATATATATATATATGAAAATATTAGTATTGTATTCTAGAAAAAATATATGCTCTGATTAAAAGGGAAAATTGTAGGTTCCAGGCTAGTGTTTTAAGATTTAATTCTAAACTTGCAACAACAATGCACAATTTCATACAGAGTATTATATATATGTTTATATAAATGTATTTATATAAATATATAAATATATAAATATATATATATATATATATATATATATATATATATAGTTTTATAAATAGAACAAAATAATTACAAACTTGTACAACCAAAAGGTTGATTCACATACACTGAATAGAACACTTATATTTTTCATGAGGAATTTAATCTTTTCACAGTCAATTCATGAATTTTCACATTGAAAACTAAAATACATTGGAAAGAGAATTCAAAAACTTAGGAACGCTTTCCAACTGAATTTCCTCTTCTTGACCCTCTCTTTTTCGTTCTTGTATGCTAGAAATCTCCTGCTATAGACGTTTTCCTCTTTTCCCCTGTATTATTTCCTGCTCTTCATCCACCATTTTTAATTTATGTGCTTTAGAAAACCCTCTTTCAAGCAACCATTTTTCATTATTTTTCTTTGTAGAGCAATAAAGAAGATTTAGAAAAACTACTGTATGCTTTCGTTAATGATTTTCCTTCTTTTAAAGTTTTCTTTTAGTTTTTCCCCCAAAACCTAGTCTTGAAAAACAATAAATAAATAAATTTTATTTTATGCTCAATATTTATCCCAATAAATATTAATAAAGAATTCCTACTTTAATTACAAACAAAATATTTATCCTCAGAAATAATAAATAAGCCTTTTTAATTTGTAAATTAAATATTTATTCAAATAAATAATAATGAAATATCACTTACTTGCACATAAAATAATTTTCCTAAATAACAAGGTATTTTCATTTAATTACAATTAAATTAATTATTCTAAATAACAAGTATTATCATTTAATTGTAAAATGAATTCTCTAATTAAAATATAATTATTTCCTCTTTGTTTCATTATAAATTAATTTAATTAAATATTATAAAATTATGAACAATAAAAATAGGGGTTGTGACATCCTTCCCCCCTTAAATAATCATCGTCTCGATGATCAACTTAACGAAAGATAAAATATCACACCTCTTTAATTTTGTTTTACCTTATTGTCAAAATTAGTCCACCTGACAAAGATATCGTTTACTTCAAACACCTATCTATTTATAACAACAAAAATTCATGTGGCTAGCATCCATACACTTGCAAATCTCATTAGCACATCATGGCTTCATCAATGCACTCTATTTACCTTATCTAATAAAACCATGCAACTAATTCATTTCTTTCATACAATCTTCTATATCTTACTCAAATATTTTCCATATTCCAAGATATCTACCAATAGAAAGAAAACAATTATGTTCATTTTGTCAATATGCCTACTCGCATGAGACGTTAGCACAATTACCTTTATGATGAAAAAAAGCATCTCATACTACTTGTTATCATCATTAGCAAATTAAAATACTAAAAAAAAGAAAAATCTCAGCAAACAAAAAATGCAAACCAATTATAATAAGGTCTTCATTTGATCCACATCATAAAAGATAAAATATCGACAAGTTATCAACATACAAAAGATCATCAGTAGAGTAAGAACATCAAAGATAAGAAGATCATCAAAGATCGATTTTAAATATACCCATATGCATAAGGTTTCAACACTACTTTATTGAAGGTTATTCTCACAAAAAGGTCATCAATACTAAAATAAAAGGTTCAAGTTGATTACAATAGCAACCCAAATCTATATGTCAAGAAGATCATCATGTTCTCAATACTAATTCAACCATTTACTAACTTTCACAACAAAAAAAGTAAATCTCAATCTATAAGTGAAAAAAGTAACTTTCTATTAACAAAGATTTCCATAAAAGTATAATATGTATAATCCTTTATTGTTTTACAAATGCAAAAAGAGTGTGTCAAAGAGAAGTAAAATTACATCAATTAACTAAACAAGCCATACAATGACCAACACAATGATACATATCCATCTTTTGAATTACAAAAGGAAGATCAAATATTCAATCAATCTTCAGTTGTCATAACCCAGTGGTCTTCCGTAAGTTGAAGGTCTAGAGAATGGTTAAGGTGCTTTTTCCACCCAACCATGACGCACAACACTTCCTCGGGATTCTTTGTAACTCGAAGAACACCTAGTCCTACATGAGGCACCTAGAAACCTATAACAATTGGGTAGGAGGGAAACTCTCAATGCATTCATGATGCCTTATATGCACTTTATTCTAGAATGATCATATTTCTTGCATATAAGATGTGGAAGAGAAACATATATTATAAAAATTCTAGGCATTCATTATCCATCTATTTCAATGGTACAACTCACTTTGGCCAAAGCATAAATACAAAATTTGGTTGATCTTGAAAAAGAAGATCACCTTCTTTGTTAACCCACATTTGACATAATGTCCCGAAAGGTAGGCTTAAAGCTTATCATACACAACACATTCAACAAGAATAATCTATATCCAATTGCATAAGTTAAGGAACAAACATGATATGGTAGTGCATAACACGCACAAGTGCACATAGAATGAATAATTATCAATTAAGAATGCATTAACCCTTGGTGCATGAATAATTATCAATTAAGAATGCATTAACCCTTGGTGCATAACTCACACAAGGTATGATTACATAATTTACTTGTAGTGCCTCTCTCGCACAAATATGGAATATGCCTTGCATATAATGAGCATTACTCGTTCAAGTTTACATACAATAAATATGATAATTGCATCTCTCGCACAAGTGCATCAATAATATGAAATATGCATCACTCACATTAGTATAACTATAGTGAACATTTCTCATTCAAGTATAAGTATAATTAAGGCAACAATTTTTTCCTATAATGTGGATACAATCACCCATACAAATGTGTCATTACATAGATCATGAGAAGTATATTACTGCACAAGTATCATTCTCATATATTACATATGTATAAGTACTTTCACTGATAAAAATCAAGCACACATGATTCATCACACCATTCACTTTTACATTATCTATTAGATAGATAAAGATATTTATCTAATCAACTTCTATCATGAATCACCAATGAAGATTCTTAATACATTAGAAACTTGTGCTTTCAGAAGATCTCGTGGATTCTTCAAGATCCAAATCCTGTAAAAAAACAAAATGTTGCTCCATAATCAACTTACCCAAAACCTAGTTATGTTACAAACATTCTCGCCTTTAAAACATCCTTCTTAGGTTTCCTACCTTTGAGAAGGCTCAACCAATAATTATCCATTATTATCAACTTTATTTACTTCACAGGTGTTTTTCCTTCTCCCTCATATCAAAATCATCTTTTCTCCTTTCCTTGTATCTTTCGACTCATTCATCCTTTACGTCATCAGAGAGATCACTCTTCACATTATACTTCTTTTATTAATCCACATTTATTTCCACATCGTCATTCCTGGTTCTCACCATATTTTATCCTTTTTGGCTCACTTCAAATAGCACTATATATTAGCCATCTTGTCTTATTTCAAATAGTCACCAACACTCTTACTAGAAATTCATATGAAAATGCGACTAAGGCAAAGGGGACTCACACCTATAGAGTTCCTGAATGATCGAAATACGTTCTAAACTTCTAATCAGTTCCAACTAACCATCTAAGAATCACCAACTCATCAAAATAATCTTGACCCATAACTAGGGTTCTTTATCCAATACACCAAATTCACATACCATAACACCACCTAAGCATAGAAGACTCAAGGCCTGAGTGTTGAACCTGAGTTCTTTGATACCAAATGTAAGATCCGGGAATTTCACTTAATAGTTGTAACCCTTAATTTCCAAATAATTTAATAGAATATAACAATTATAAAATGGTGCGGAAAAAAAGGACTAATTATATAACTTTCATCACTATATTCAAATGGAATGACATACATCAATGAATCAAAGTATATCAAAACAAGGCCATGCCTTCAGTAGATTTAGCCATGTAGGCTTACACAAGAATATCATATCAACAATACATGAAAAATCAAATACTGCAATGTAAATTAAGGAAACAACAAGATCATAAATGCATCCACAAAGAACCATAACACAAATATTTTCATGAGTGGAAAACCCTCGTAGGGATGGAAAACCACTCGTAAAATGCCCCACTGGCTTAATGATATGTCTCACTAGAAATGATCAAGTTGTGCCGTTGACAAGACCATTCAATACATATTTCAGGATATCATGAATATCACACATAACAAGGAGCATAAGGAAGTTCTTTTACAAGTCACATAAGTCTACAAGCAACATTTTCAAGTTTCACCAATGCATCATTCTTGCATATGAAATTACGATAATGCCAACACTATCAAGAATTGCTCCCAAGTATTTGCAAATAAGACCATTCTACCTCCAATGACCTCTTAAATATCACACAAGTATGTTGAAAGCCACAAGCCAATCGCATAAAGCTTCATGAAAGTAATCTTAAGCCTACTAGAATGCACACATTCCTATGCAATTATAACAAAAATGCTTACTTTTAAACTCATTGATTCATAGAGGTTTCAACAATAGGAGAATAATACTACAAAAGATTTTTGAAGGTATAGCCCATGTATGTATGAGAATACATATATAAGCTAATGAATATATATGAGTATACATTCTTATGCAAATAAAACTCAAGATCAATTAAATGAGGGAATTCCTATTTTCTCTGTAGGTGCATGATAAACCATGATGCATGAGAAGAATGTCATAATTAAACTTAAAATTTAATAAGGCAAGGTATGATTTAACATTTATTTATCTTTTAATAAAATCCCCAATTACATAATATGCATAGATTAATTGCAATCTATATATATATATATATATATATATTGATCAAGTGTTATACAATAACTCAAATTTCATATTCAAATCTTAAATTTTGTCCTCTTATATGAATCTCATACTTAGAATATTTTTCTTCAATGGAATATATTAAATATTATTTTTAAATTAAATATAATAACTTAATTTGATTTCTTTACTTTGTTAAATATTTTTTTTTTTCTAAGTACTCATGTAATTACAGGGTTCGCTATTTGATTACATAGGAGATTAGTTCACAAAAAATGAACTCTACATCTAGTTTTACATCTCACAATTGACTCAATTTGATCAATCTTCTAACACTCCAATGACTAGTAGCAATTAAATGCACATATGTACCTTTCTATTTGCACACAAAGAACCCAATAACTTATTTCTAATTTTAATGATTTGCTAAAAATTACAGATTTATACACAATCGAATGAAATACTTTTAGATCCAAAATATATTTACATTTTAGAAAATAAAACTTGCCCATTCACGAATATGCATATGAATATATTCAGCAATACATCAATTAAAAACAGAAGTACATCACTCTGAGTCGATTTTTTATAACTATTCTTTTCAAATTTAATTCGAGCTCTTACACATAATGTATGTATATATATATAAATAGAAAATCATATTTATGAACTGAAGTAATTTCATTTGTAATGAAATGGTATATTTAATTAAATATGTATGTGTTGATTGATAAATATATACATTAAATTAAATATGTGTGTATGTAAACATATATATATAGATACACTTATTCATTTACATATATATACAAATATTCAAAAATAAGTCTAACTAATATTGAAATATGTCAATTTAAAACAGAATATTACTCATCCCAAAATGAATTTTGATATTTATTCTTTTTGGAATTTAAACTTACTTATAATGTAATTGAGTTCATTTCTATTTAAATATATATATATATATATATATATATATATCTACTTTCTAGAAATTATATTTTCAACGAAATAATATACAGCTACAACCATGCCATTACTTTATATTCACGAAGAAATACATAATATACACCAACATATATATATATACATATATATATGAACATACATATATATATATTCATTTATAATTTCAAATGTTAATTAAAGTAGCTCAATAAAAAAAAGACGATTTTAAACAGGGAAAGATTCGAATGCACAGTGCTTGGCTCAAGAGCCATCGACCCTCCCCATGGGGGTGCGTTGCCTGTGGGAGCAACGCCCACTCCACAGGTTGCGCTTGTGGAGAGGCAGTTGCCTCCACAGGCAACCATTCCCCATGGAGAATATGTGGCTTAGGGAGGGGGGTGAGGGGTCAGGGCTTTAAAAGCCTTTCCCACACCAAACAAAATATAAACTTCCATTTCAAAAACTCATCCAACATTACAGGCGAAAGTTGATTCGATCAACAGTTCGAATTCATTTATGATAATATTATGATATATATATATATATATATATATATGAATATATAATAGTATTGTATTTTGTAAAAAAATATATGCTTTGATTAAAAGGGAAAATTGTAGGTTTCAGGCCAGTGTTTTAAAATTTAATTCCAAACTTGCAACAACAATGCACAATTTCACAGTCAATTCATCAATTTTCACATTAGAAACTAAATTACATTGGAAAGAGAATTCAAAAATCGGGAATGCTTTTTGACTAAATTTCCTCTTCTATTATTTCCTCCTCTTCATCCATCATTTTTAGTTTGTGCTTCAGAAAACCCTCTTTTGAGTAGCCATTTTCCGTTATTTTTCTTTCCAGAGCAATAAAGAAGATTAAGAAAAACTATTGTATGCTTCTATTAATGATTTTCCTCCTTTTAAAGTTTTCTTTTAGTTTTTCCCCCAAACCTAATCTTGAAAAACAATAAATAAATAAAGTTTTATTTCATGCACAATATTTATCCCAATAAATATTAATAAATAATTCCTATTTTAATTACAAACGAAATATTTATCCTCAGAAATAACAAATAAGCCTTTTTAATTTGCAAATTAAATATTTATTCAAATAAATAATAACGAAATATAACTTACTTGCACATAAAATAATTTTCCTAAATAACAAGGTATTTTCATTTAATTGTAATTAAATTGATTATTCTAAATAACAAGCAATATCATTTAATTGTTAAATGGATTCTCTAATTAAAATATAATTATTTCCTTTTTGTTTCATTATAAACTAATTTAATTAAACATTATAAAATTATGAACAATAAAAATAGGGGTTGTTAGGGGTCGTGACGAGTTGATTGGTGGATAAAGAAGTTTCTTAAATGAGATGGAGTTAACTAATGAGAGTGGTTAACTAATTTGTAGACAAAGTTGACTAACACAACAAAAATAGATAATCAGATCTTATTTAATTAAATAATAAAATATTATTTAAGTTGATCAATGGATAAATGGGAATAATTTTTAATTAATAAATAATGTGTGATGTGTTAAATGATAAATGATAATAAATGGTAAATTAATGTGATAATATCATTTAATGATTAATTAATTAATGATAAATGATGATTATAAACAACAAATTAATATTTATGCTAAGAAGAATATTTTTAGTGTCTACAATTAATTTCCTCCCTATATAGTATTGAGATCCCTTAGACTAATGATCAAAACCAATTCATTCGTCATAAACTTCATCTTCACTAATAGAGGAGTCGTATTTACCTTTTCCACGGCCTTCATAAAAAATGATAGGCACCAAAATATTCCCTCTATTGATGGAATATTTTACTAATGACTAACAACTAGGAAACATGACCGGCGATTAGAATATTCCTTCCAACGAACAAAATATTCCTCCATCAATCAAAACATTCTACATAGGAAACTTCTCTTTCAAGATGGAATATTTCATCATCATTGGTGGCGACTTGCATAGTCTGATGTCAACACTATACAAGCGACACCTACATGGAGACCTACAAAAATAATTAAAATTATGAACGTATGGATGATGAAGATCTAAGAATTACACACAAATCAAGATAAATTGACACAAATAGGACAATATGATAATGCATATACAGTACAATGACTTTATGACTGTACAGATTCATTCAGATCCTCATAGATGGCCCCTCAAAAACCCAATTATTTTGTCTCATTAAAAATATAAGTGTTACATATGAATCTTCATTTTTTGACCCCTCAGAGTGCAATGGTGGTGTTTCTTTTTCTCTAGGAGCACCATTGTAAAGCCAACACTCACGACTTTACAAACTTCAAGTCAATTTGGGAAAAAAATTGCAAGGAGGCTCTAATACCATGTTGGAGCATCTAAGATCACTTGTAGGATCCAAAATGCTTTCACAAATGAGCAATATCCCAAATGAAAATGAATATCATAAGTAATATACAACTTTATGTAAAATGCATAAAAGAGTCTTGTATATAAAGGGAAGGATGAGGAGGTGAAAAGGTAGGAGTGAAACTCTAACTACCCCTCCAAGAATGAAACAAATGTAATATTCTATAGACAAGTGTTGGGACACTTGGTGAGTCCACATGAGGTGGGACAAAAAGCGAGATGTCTCCCAAGTGAGCTTAAGAGTAATGTGAATAGGACCCTCTTTGATAGGATATAATCTAATTAGTTTGGTAATAACTCTTTTCACACTAACAAATCAATTTCATGAAAATAAGTTGCTAATTTTACATAACCTAAAAATCCTTCGATGATTCAATTGTAATTCCCTTCAAAATTTTAGCAAGAGCACTACTAGCTAGCATGCTAGAGGTTATAATTAGACCATTGAACTTTGCCATCCACATTAGTTCATTTGGCTTAGAGATGAGATGATTGCCACAAGAATAGGGGAGCCACTTCACCAACCACATGCAAGGTTAAACAAGTGATGCAAAAACTTTTACTAAGAAAGTTGGATTTCTGATCTTTGATTGATCCTTTAAGCAACAAACTTCTATGATTTTCATAAAAAATAAAATCGATATAAAGCAAAACCCTTGAATTGAAATCTAGAGCTAAAAGACACAATTGCAATTTAATCAAGAGGAAATACAATAGAAGTCTCATAAGCTAGGGTTTTAAAAACATTATATCTTGAAGGAAAAAAAATCCTACATAAAGTTCACATGCTTGATGTACATTGAAACAAACATAATCTTTTGTCACCATTATTAATATTTTGTACAAACAAAACAAAAGAGTGCCAAAACAATGAATATTATTTTTTTCAAAAATCAAATTAAAAATTACATACAAAATAAAATAGTTTTTCAATTTTTAAATAAGCAATTTAAATAAAATAAAATGATTATTAACTAAAAAATTAAAATTTATATATCTGCTTAATAAATAAGATAATTTTAAAATAAAATAAATAAATAGATAAATAGAATAACTTAAAACTAATGTTTCTAAATATATTTAAAATCTATATTAATTTAAATTTTAAATTGTTAAAATTTAAAACTTATATTCCCACTAATTCAATTTAAAAAGTATTTAAATTCAAAACTTATATGATTTTTTTCAAATTTAGTAATGTCTATTTAGCAAATTCATTCACTAAAGCTTGCATGGTCCCGTGCAATATTATTGAGTGAAAATTTGAATTGTTTTTGGCAATCCTTTTAGAGTCGTGCATGATATGAAAGATTTTAATAATGTCTACAAGGCCACAACAGCCTATGGGACCCAGGAATAGCACAAGACCGCCACCAAAAAGGGGAGACCTTAAACAATTTGAGTTCTTCGCTCGAGGTCAACCCTACGATGGTGAATTTTGATGATGTAGTTTGTTGATTTGACCAACCTTTCCTCCTCAAACACGGTATTTAAATTATCAACTTGTAAGGTGTCTGCTTAGCTGGTCCGAATATCTTTATACGCTGAGCACTTCATAACAAAGTGTCATTCTGTCTCCACCAATCATATGAAACAATCTGAATCATAATATGGTTTGGATAAACAAATTATGCGAGGAGTTGAAACAATAATTTTGTATGCTGCTTCTTGTTAGTGTGATTGGGGGACTGTGAGAGCACATAGAAGGGTTTTCTGGTGCTATTATTAGGGAGGAATATCAAGGCCCTTGGGATTTGAATGGACAAATGCGTGCCTTGTTTTAACTCAAATTTGAGTTTTTTTCTGCCCGCTGGTACTGTGACAACAAACAAATGTAACTAATTTTTTTGTTTTTTGTTTTTTTTGGTAAACTTTGTTTTGTGGGAAGAAATTAATGATGCCTTCCCTCTATGGGAACGCCACCTCACCTCCATGCAAAACAAAGATGCCCTAAGAAAATGAAAAAGAACCTAGCTGCGCCTGCGATACTACTCCAACTCCGACTTCACAATGTGCACACTCATTTCAGCTCGTCTGGTGAGAAAGCAAAGGAGTGGTCGTTTGGAATTAGCAATAGCAATAACAACAAGGGTGTTGTGCTAAGACTCTGCAAACAAGGGCAACTGAAGGAAGCGATCAAATTAGTGCATGCGATGAGGAAGCAAGAGAGTGGTGTGGATTGCGATATATTTTCTTGCCTTTTGACAGCGTGTAGGAATAAGAACGCCCTGGAACTAGGCAAGTTAGTTCATGCCATGATCAGAGAGGCGGGCATGGAAATAGAAACAAAGGGTTATGTTGGAAACAAGCTGCTCAGCTTCTATGCCAAGTGCGGGAGTGTTGCAGACGCGCGAACACTTTTCGACAAAATGTCTCAAACAAGTTCTGTTTCGTGGACTATAATCATCTCTGCATATGCCAAGCGCGGGCTTTGTGAACAGGCATTGCAATTGTATGATGAAATGCGGAGGAGAGGTATTCAGGCCGACGAGTACACGTTTGCTAGCGTTGTTCCTGCATCTAACTCCTACCGCGTTCTCCAAATGCTTCATCAACACATAATTGAGGCTAAGGTGGAATCCAATGTCTTTGTGGCTAGTTCCCTAGTGGACATGTACTCCAAATGTGGCAGAATTGAGGATGCGCGCCAAGTATTTGACAGAATTCCTCAACGGAATGTTGTCTCCTGGACTGCTATGGTTGCAGGATATGCACAGAATGGCAATGTTAATGAGGGTATGGAGCTCTTTGAAAAAATGCCATATAGAGATTCGGTTTCTTGGAATATGATGATTGGGGTTTTTGGACAAAATGGTTGCGTCAAGGAGGCTCTCAAGCTATTCGAAGAAATGCCAGAACAAAATGTGATATCATGGACTACAATGATTGCAGTAAATGCCCAGAATGGGTTTATTGATGAGGCCCTTAAGCTGTTCGAAAAAATGCCAGCAAGTGGAAGAGATGTCGTGGCGTGGAGTGCTATGATAGCAGGATGTGTGCAGAATGGATGTTTTGATGAGGCTTTGAAGCTTTTTGGGGAAATGAAGCGGACGGGCATTACTCCTAATGTGATCACCTTTGCTGGTGTTCTCCCAGCATATGCCAACTTGGCAACGCTGCAAAATGGGAAGAAGCTCCACGCAGACATCATTAGAAAGGGATGGCACTCTGATGTTTTTGTGGGGAGTGGCCTTGTCGATATGTATGCCAAATGTGGGAGCATAACTGATGCACGCGAAGTGTTTGACACGATTCAAGAACCAAATGTGGTTGTTTGGAATGCAATGATTCTAGGTTACGCCATGCACGGATGTGGCAAGGAGGCCGTTCATCTCTTTGAACAAATGCAATCGTCAGGCACAAAGCCGGACCATGTAAGTTTTGTGGCTATTCTCTCTGCATGCTGCCATGCAGGCCTGGTTGATTATGGTTGGCAATACTTTGCTGACATGGATCAACATTATGGCATCATGCCACACGCACAACACTACTGCTGTATGGTTGATCTTCTTGGTCGTTCGGGACGCCTGGATGATGTACTAGTCTTTATTGGCAAAATGCCAATAAAACCTGATGCTGCTGTATGGGGATCTTTACTTGGTAGCTCTACAATGCATAAGAATATAAAGCTTGGGCAATATGCAGCCGAACATCTGTTTGAGTTGGACTCTAACAACTCTACAAATTATGTGCTGCTGTCAAATATGTATGCAGCAACTGGCAGGTGGGATGACAAGGAAAAGGTAAGGGAAAAAATGAAAGATAGAAATTTAAAGAAGACACCAGGACGTAGTTGGATTGTGGTCAAGGACAAAGTTCATTATTTCCTAGTAGGAGACAGGTCACATCCACAGACACAGGATATTTATGCCAAGTTGGAGAATTTGGCTGGGCAACTGAATGAAGCAGGGTTTGTGCCTGACACAAACTTTGTTCTGCATGATGTGGAGGAGGAACAGAAACCACACGCTCTCCGTTACCATAGTGAGAAATTGGCAATTGCATTTGGGCTTATCAACACATCTCCTTGTACAACTATCCGGATTGTGAAGAACATCCGTATCTGTGGTGATTGCCATATGGTTGTTAAGTTTATTTCCAAGATGGAGAAACGCGAGATCATTCTTAGAGATGCCAATCGGTTCCATCATTTCAAGGACGGAGATTGTTCGTGTGGTAATTATTGGTGATACTAAGTGAAATAAGCAACAAACGTGTATAATATTGGCCTTGCATGGATAGCCAGGGAATATTTGCAATTATTTTTTCTTGGAAGCTGTAAATTTCACTAATTTAGTTTATTTTTGAGGCCCTAGGATAGGCCAATCTTTGCACAGACCTCATCTGAACAATAGGTAAATGGAAAAATAACTGCCTTGTGGAATCTGTGTAAGGGTCTCCTACACCAAATTGGTGTTTTGATTGGCAGTGACAAAAAGATTACCTTTACCTTTATACCCTTTAACTGTTCTCTAAAATCAAGTTTTAAAGCATGAAGATATTGGAAAGGTGTATGTAACAACATGATAGGGCATTCAGTGTAACTTTAGATATAGCATATGCAAAATCAAAGTAATTTAAAGCAAGAGCTCACTTGCAGATAATACTACCATATGTATCAAAAGTAACTTACCACCACTTGAATCCCATATTATCATACTACCATATGTATCAAAATTGAGGTGATAGATGAACCTCAAAGATCTATCAACAACCACCAACTCTCCCACTTCGAAGGTTTCCACGTAAATGTGCAAGATGCCCCTTATAGGTGACTGGAAGAACATATCGACTCCTCTTATGTTGTTATAAATTAGAACAACAAACTCCCAACTGAAAATCGAACTCAAGTGAATACAAGTACCATCGACAATGTCTTATGATAATAGAGTATCATCCATACACCATTCCCCAATGGTGAAGCAATGATCCCAACCTCTCGAAAACATCCAAACAACTGTTGTCCCCCAAGTAGCCTGTAGGGTATCCATGTGCAATGAGGTAGAGTAGCCATCCCCTAACAAAGTATGGAGTGGGTCCTCATAAACTAAGGCAAGAAGGCCAAAATCCCCCATGCTTCCTTTCAACACCTATGACATAATTCAACTAGAACACAAGCATTAGTAACTCAAAACCAAACATTATGTCAATACCTCCATACCTTGTATCAAGATTCAACTTCATCTCCCACGTGTGCCCAACAAAGGTAAGTGCTTCTATAGCATGCATCACAAATCTCTGAAATAGGGCAACCTCCAATGCAACCAAAGAGTCAATATGACGGTAGGATTGCACTCTGTTATTGACCAATTCTAGATTTTCAAGGAGGACCAATGAATCACCACAAATTGAACCACTTATGACTCCCTCTTCATGTGAACATTTGACACTAGTGGTTGATCCACTAAGTGTATGCTCAACTACTCCAACCACCTCTAGGGTTTGGGCCTTCAAGGGGACCTTAAACAAAGACAACTCATGATGCAAATCAGGTACAAAAATAAAAAAATTCCGACTTATACCTTTTTGCTTGTCCACCCAAATCTGCATACTCTTCTTGCTTGCTTTCTTCACAAGACCTTTATTTTGCTTGCACCATCGCTATGCATCCTTCCCTTGGAACAAATAGAGATCTAGTGTGTGACTCCCTTTTCCTTTTGGCTTGATCTAGTTGATTACATCGTTCCTTGAGCTCTTGCAACTATTGTTTTGTTTGGACAGCCCATAACTTTGCCCTTCTAGCTCTTTGCAACCACCCATTACACATATCTTGTGTCTTTTCCACATCTCTCATAGTATGATATGCAAAATCAAAACCTTTGTGGCTTAAATCCACAATATATTCCTCATATTTAACATTCATATCTGAGTGCCAACATTGGGGAATCCCTCAACATATGTAATACCCCTTCGTTTTGCTCTGTTGTGCGAACGATGTTGTTTCCCCTTTTATGCTTTAGTTTCTGTTTGTACTTTGTTTATGTTGATTACAGTTGATCACTATTTTATCGTGATGTATCTTGATGTGATAATACTATACTTTGATGTTACTATTATGACATGTTCTGAATTAGTATAAGTGGATATTTAATTTATGATGTTTTATGCTTTTGATTATGGTGCTATGTGTTGGGTGAAAATAGAATAATCAACTTTTCAATAGATTACGCTATCTAGACTTCAACCACAGCTATGCGAGATATAATCTCTCCTCTCAGAAAGAGGAGGCACCCTTCTTACTGCTAATTAGAAGCTATAGTAAACTTAAAGGAATACTTACAAAATGTAAACTGTACTCATGAAATGTGGGGGTGTATTACATTCATACTTCTCTCTTTTTTCAGAGAAGATGTTTACATTGCTTCACGATGAAAAGCTTTAGATCTGATAACTTAAACTTAAACAATAGCAATAATGCCGATATTTTTATCTTGTCAAAGCACAACGTAGAAATACTAGGTATGATCTATAATAACAAAAAGAAAAAGGAAAAGGGAAGGCCCACGAAGGCACAAAGTCGTTCCGTAGCCTTTTCAATGTTGAATCCTGTAGAAGTATCGTTCGTTGTATTAGAAGCACAAAGTCTTCTTAGATACAACAATTCCTCGAACCGCATGAATGATTACAAGCACAAAATCTTGAAGATTTTTCAACCAAAATATCCACACATAAAAGTAAATCCAAATAATAGATGCAACACAAATTTTACATAAATTACTTGAAGACCTCCAAATACCATTCACTAATCACCACCAATCTTATTCAAATACAAAGAGAATCGATTCCAACACAAAGTCTGGCATGCAACTTCCTTCTTTATTGATTAAATTCAGTTTCACAAAATTGAACACAAAGTTTTAATGTTTGTTTCAAAAGGGCAGCACTTTGTTGCAAAATATCAAAAGGTAACTATTACAAAAGAAATCCCTCTTATTTATAGAAAAGAGGGAAGAGCAAAATTAGGGAATCAGATGAGTAAAAATAGGAAACCCTAATCTAACTGAGTGTAATTTATTTCAACGTAATCGCACCTCATATTTTCAGTGCAATTACATTTTACAAAAAGACATTTAAGATGTCAAAAACTATTTACAATATGCAAAGTAGGGGACACCAAAATTGATGAACACTGGAGACAAAAAGAAGACTATTGTTCTTTGCACTGGGCGCGAAAGTCTTCATATTTCTTTGCAGTATCCTATAGGAAAGTTTCGTCTGGCCCAACTGTATAATCCACCAGCATGTGTATTTTGGTAATCATCTTCTTAGCAGATGAGGAAACCTTTTTACACCTTTGAAGATGAGCCTTGAAACAATCATGTGAAAGCCGCAGATCACACACAATGTGCATAGTGTTTTTGGAAAAACCTTTATCATCGACCAACTTCATGAAGGCCTCTTTATACACTTGAATTATTTCGCTGAGAGGAAGAAAGGTGTACTCATCATCTAGGAGATCACTCGGTAACTCTTCCATTCCATTTATCACAAGAACCTAATAACCTTCTACATCCTCCTGTACCTGGTGAATGTCATCAACCAAAGACTTTAATACCTAGATTTTATGTTTGAGCGATTCTTTCACTTCCACATATTTATCCTTGTCAGGTATAACTCCATTCTTCACCAGTTTGCTAATCTTGGATTCTTTCATTTTTAGCCATGATGATAAGACCCTTTCCATTTCATGTAGTTCTTTCACAAGTGATTCTTCTTCTTTATTAAGCTCAATTTGTAGTTGGGCTATTTGCATTTTCTTTTCACTTGCGGTGGTGATGAATTGTGTCCCATGATCTATGATCTCTTCAATGAACTCATTCAAGACTTTACCCTTGGCTGCAAGTTTCTCTGCCTTTGGTACAGCTGATTCTTCAACATTCACCAAGGTCATAGATTGGGTATCACCCATTGAAGATCCCGCTATGTTTCTCAAGATGTTCACATAGCGTTTGGCCTTCTCCTTGTATAGGTTCTTAGCTTGCTCCATCTTGTCAAGCCTTCTTGCAAGGGCATCTAATACTACTTGGGCGTCGACTTTAGCACTTTCATTGGTTACCTTCCCAAGTTGTATCCTTTGTACAACATAATCTTCCATACTTACATCACCCTCTGGTTGTGAAGGAAAACCTACCTCAACAAACTTTTGGCTAGGTTTATCAACATGGAGTCTTGATAGCACCTTAGCCTTTTTCTTTTCCTTGATCTTGGGAGGAGGTATTTCTTCCAGGTCTAACTCATCGGGGGAGATCATCTGCTTCTTTCGCTTAGGAACCTGCGACACCAACCAAGGAGGGAGGGAAGAAGTATATACATCTCTTATTACCGCTAATTCTTGAGTTGCAGGGGCTCCTTGAGGAATAGCTGAGATAGTAACTATGGGTGTCATTGTAGTCATTATGGGCCCAGTTGTCTGCATGCCAAGCTGACTCTGTGTTAAGTTCAGCCTCCGAAGAAATGTCAAAAGATGGAGATGACAAACTGGGGATAGAAACTAGCGAACTGGATAGATCATTGATATTTTGTGTTCGGTCAACTGCAGAAGAAACCGACACAATTGATACTACTGGTAGGGAAGAAACATCTTCTATGCCTATAACTATGGTAGGAAGAGGAGAAGAAGGAATCGGAGGAACAGGAGATTTAGGAATTGAAGGAGTGTGAGGAAGGAAAACAGGATGCGGTGAAGATACTTGGGTCTCTTCGGTTTCATTCTGAAGAGGGGACAAAATCTGCTCATCCTCTTGGTATTCCTCAACCTCTTCATGAGATTGCTCTTCTTCTTTGTTTGATTCGGTTTCTCCAGAGTCTTCATCATCTGATTCTTCGGATTCAAACTATGTATCTCCTCCTTCCTCATCTGAAGATAATTCCTCGGAAACAAGCTCCTTCTCTTCTACACGAGATGTGGTAGCCCTTGTTTCTCGTATTTCGGTGGTCTATGGAGTATTCTTCCCCACAGTGAACTTGATCCTTGGCTCTTTTCGGGATGAAGAGGGAATCGTGGCCTATTTGTCTTTGGCGCGGGATTCTGGCCGTGGACTGGGTTTTTCTTTGGGAAGCTCACCTTCAGAATCTGTCTTGAAGGCTTTCATCTGATGGCCATGCTTGTGAAGCTATTTTGCTGTGTTGTGTAGGATAGGGGCTAGCCTTTCCCTCATGTAAGTACATTATTTTTTGGACCATTGTACTGGAGGCAAAGGCTTCCCGACAATATTATCCTCATCATAGGCAGAATTGAGGATGTCTCCTGGATCTGTGAAATCATCAGGCAAATTAGCTATATGGATGGCCCTAATTTGTTCAACTATTAACCTGCAGAAATCCATTTTACGTACATCCTCATCTCTACATTCTGCCCATACGTCTTCAAAATGATAAACATGGCTGTGACCTTTCTTGAGTTTCTTCTTTACATCTCTGAAGTCAAAGTCACGCCTGTACCTGTAGGTCTTGATAGTCATTATGTGCATCTCTGTTGAAACATTCTTGGCCTTCTGCACACTTTTGATTATGTATCTGCCAATGGTTAATGGGAACTTAAAACCTGGCTTATGATTCCTTTGTCTTTCTTTGTGCACTGAAATTGATTGCCTGCACAACTCCATAAGGATCCATTTGTCTGATGGGTACCTGGGAAGCATATAAGGACATCTCATGAAACAACCCACCCTTATGTAAGTAAAGATTGGGAATTGTAGAAAAACACATCCAACCTTGCTAACCGCCTTGTAAGCTTCATCTGATATTCTCTTCTTCTCTAGAGTTGGGTCAAAAGTGAACAACAAAGGAGCGAAGAAAGCATCTGTGACTCTCCTGAAGTGGTGGAAGCTTTCCCTCAGGTTCAATTGGTAATAGTAATCATAGATAGGGGTAGAATGTCTATTACCTTTGGTAGATAAACCTGGAAACTGCCTCATTATTGCTGCTGCGTACACCAAGAAATAAGTCATATAAAATTTCAAGGTGGTGGGTACCTTGATCAGCTGCTCATGGATTTCGTCACTGATCTGTGTTCCCCAATCAATGTGTACTTTCCTCCTTCTGATGATCCGAATGTATTCATACATCTAATCTCTAAAATGAGAGGATTCAGGAAAGCCCTTAACTCTGCTTAAGAAGGTAATCATGTCTATCACATCTTCTTTGAAGTCACTCCTGGGGAGTCCCTTAGGCCACCTAGAAACAACATGTCGGGGAGTCTTCAACCATTGTGAGTTGATCAATGTCTTAGCCTTGACTGAATCATTGTCAAATATCTCTTGAGCCTTCTGGATCGTGATGGGAGTGTACTGTTCCATTTGTGGAACTTTGAAGACTATATCAAAGAATTCACCGTCAAGCCTCATTACAACCTAACCTGCAGAATCTCTCACAGTTTTGTCTTCTTGGATATAGTGAGCAACAACCTGAAGTACGAACTCCGTGTGATGAGCTGAAGTTGGGAAAGTAGATACCATATGAAGATTGCTATGTACAATGGCCTTCAGATTCTCATCCCATGGCTTCTATTGGATCCTCTTCATGAAATCTGCCAGATCTTGATGACCGATCTCAGTGTCTTTGATCTCATCCACCTTGGACAACACCACGACAGGAGGGAAAACACCCTGGTACTTATACTTCATCTTACCCTTTGCTTTAGGAGATGGTGGTGGCGTTTCAGCTGACATTTAGGGGAGCAGAGACTGATGTATTTCTTATCTCTGAGGATCTTTTTATGGAACTTTGGAAATTAGCTGCAAGAATGGTGGATTCAATGTTCGTCAGGAAATACATGTCATACGGGGAAACATGAAATGAACAGGCGATATGGAATCACTGTGTTTTGTTTGTATGGTGCAGAAAATGAGGTGTGAAAATGTGCGTGGAAGCAAAAATGAAGAAAAAACACGTTTTAGGGTGTTAGAGAAAGAATGCAGATTTTGGTGCTCGGGCGGTGAAAATCACCGCTTGAGCACCAATGTGATATTTTGGTTTGGTGTCAAGGCGGTGAAAATCACCGCTCGAGCACTGACATGTCAAGTTTGTTGGGTGTCATGGTGGTGATTTTCACCGCCCAGCCACTTGGGTATTTCTGTGAGTGGGTGTCATGGCGGTGATAATCATCGCCAAGACACCAGTCAAGACTTGGCACTTTGGTGTGACGGCGGTAAAAATCCTCCCCTGAACACCAAAGGTTAAACAAAATGGCGACGTGCGTGAGGGTAGAAAAAACCTTTGCCACGACATTTGCTAGGGTTGCGAGGTAAAAATGACGGGATGGAGCTAAGGAGAAACGAAACATCATGATGGTATAAGCAAAAAAGAAAGAAAAAATTAATCAACAAAAAACGGTGAAAGAATAACACCAAAAACCAATGAGAAATGGAAAGCACGACAAATTTAAATAAAGAAAACTATCAAACAGAAAGGAAAACAAAACATGAAGAACATAACTCGATAGTGCGATAACCAGGAAAAGATTATAGCAAAAACTGTGTGCTGGAGGTTGAAAACAAGATTCGAGCTCAAGGGAAGTGACTTGTGATAACACGGGAGCGAAGTGTGGAGAGGAGTCTAAAAGCAAACATGTGAAAATAACTCATGTTTGAGTTAATAACCTAGAAAATAACTTAAATCGTGCGCATTGAATGCGGCAGGCGAACTCGACTTAACTAACAAATAGGTGCTCGGACGGTGAAAATCATCGCTCTAGCACCAACATGTCAATAAAAGTTTAGGTGCTTGGGCGGTGATTTTCACCGCCCGAGCACCAAGAGTTAAAACTTAGACTAGGTGCAACGGCGGTGAAAATCACCGCCCGAGCACCAAACTCTAGAAAAAATGACTTAACTCCTAGGTTTGAAAGGAGTCAAACTTTAAACTCAAAACTTGAGCCTATCGTCACCTACCCGGACTAGGTAAGATTAGAGACCTCATAAAACAAGTTTGTCTTGTTTTACGTGCTTGAAACACACGGTCCTACGAAACAGACTAGTTTCGTAGGGGGGTTATCCATGAATCGAGCGCTGCTAGATTCTGTGATAACACTATGTTAGATGCATTAGTTAGTACTATTGTATTAGTGAAGAGGACAGTATCGTATCACTCGCTCGCAAGTGCCCTGCAATTCTGTGATTGCCTCTTCATGGTGTGCCTTATTTATGACATATTATTGCATGTGGATATACTCTTTGTTCGTAAGTTGACAGGTATAGGACATCGAATCCACTTGGTTTCACAAGTTTGAGCATGTCCATTGCCCAACGACATTCGATTGGGAGATAGTAGCTAGCTTCTCTGTGCTAAGTCATCACCTTAGTCATAGTGTGTCGTTAGGCATTAGTCGGGTTAAGTTGCCTTAATTTTGTCATCTAGCTTTGATTTCAGTTTAAGTTTCAAGTTAGAAAAATGTTAAAATATACGCTTTTATAGTTAAATTGTCGATTACCTTATTTGGTTTATGTTGAAATGTAATTTATTTTATTATTAATTTAATTTGATTAATAAATAATTTAATCGTTGATTAAATCTATTTTATTAATTAATTAAATTTATGTTGTTGAAATAAGTTAAGTTGTTCATTTTGAAATTATTGTTATTTGGTTTGGAATTGAAAATAAATAAAAATGTTTAAAAAGTCAATTTAGAAAATTTGAATTCAAAAATTGGAAAAATGAGATATTTGCTATTCTGTTTTCATAAATTGATGAGGGTGGTTGTAGGATTTTTGTTGGAGAATTTCTTTATTATTGAATTTTTCTTCACAATTTTGGATCATGGAGTTTGGAGAAAATTGAAAGAGAAAGAGGAGGAAATTGTTCAACTTTGTGGGTTTTTGGATTAAAGCTTAAAGAATATGTGGAGATGAAGAGGGAATCAAGGCACTATCAGGATCTTCTCTCAACTTAAAAAAAAAACAGGTTCTTATCTTTGTATATAGTTTCTTTTGAGATTCAATGGCATATGTGTTGATGGGAAAACATTTGAAATCTGTTGTTTGTGTGCAAAACAAAACCATTTGGAATCTTGTTTTCAAAATTTGGAGAACACCTCTCCTTGGAAAAGATTGTTTCAGAATTGAGATGAATTCTTGTTTATAAACTATGATTTCAGTTCTTTTTTCTTCAATTTGATTGAAATCTCATTTGGGTGAATGAAAAAATATGTATATATATATTCACACACACACACACACACATATATATACATATACCTGTGTATATATTTTATAAATTTTTCACTTGGTAGGGTTATGCTGACAAAAATTTTATAAAAAATTTTTTTGCCAGGTTTGAATTTTAATGGACTGGTTGTTTTTTGGGATTCTAGTTTTTTTCCATTCAAAAAAAAAAGCCCTTATAAAAACGAAAATAATAAAAATAAAATATTTTATTGGCGCTGGGGGCTCACCCCACAGCCGCCCCCATGGGAAGCGGCGTGGGGGAGCCACGCCCAACATCCCCTCTGCCCGCACAGACTGCGCAATGACCACCTCTAATGGTGGTCGGTTGTGCAATGCACAACTGTGCCACCATTAATGGTGGTCAGCAGTGCAGCACCCGCCACCTACCCTCCAACCTGCGGTCGCCGCCTGCGAAACCCGTCGCCATCGCCTATGTAAACAGCGACCGACGCCTTCCTCCTTCGCCAAACCTTATGCACGTGCCCCGAGGCCATGCGATTCAACCCTAACAGTTGGCGCGTGGACCAAGGCACATGCCTTGGGTTTTTAAAAAACAAAATAATAATATTATTTATATTTTAATATCATAATTTTATAATGTTAAAATATATTTAATAGTTTTTTAATATTATGATTTTATAATATTAAAAGATAATTAAATAATATTAATATTATAATGTTATAATATTAACTTATTAAAATGGGTTTTTTACCAATAGAAGAGTTAATATAATATTGGATATTATATTATATCGATTTAAATGGGGATGTGTAGATATTGTTTTTATAGGTATATGTTTTGGTTTTTATGGCTTTGTCGAGAGCACGAATTATATTTATTTGAGGAAATAAAAGCAGGCATGATGGTTTTAATTAAATCATTATTTTATTTAGAACATTATTTTAAATATTATGTTTTCTCAATCAAGGGAATTATCTTAAATTGGTTATATTGAGTAAGGAAACAATATTTTATTTAAATGATGAATTTTGATTTATTTGATAAACTGGTTAATTTATCATATATTTAAATGCTAATAGGGAAATAAAATGATTAGTATTAAATTCTCCCTTATTGAAATGTATTTAATTTAGTCTATCTAGTGCAATACTTTACTGAATGTTAATGAGGAAATGGATTTAGTGAATCCAAAGTAGATTCAATTCTTGTCTTGATTTTGATCTATTCGTGTTATCATTTGGGAAATGTGGGTCTTAGCATTTGACAAGTCTTCCAGTTGGGTTTACAAGGTTGTGGGTTGTCGTACTGTGTAGTCAACCTTTGGATTGCCTTGGATAGTGCATTTAACTAGTTTGTTCCCCGGTTATCACGAACAGGAATGTGTTGACTGTATGTCATGGTTAGGGATGTGATATCCTTATGTAGCACTTATGTTCCCTTGGGTTGTGGAGTTGTTCCACGTGTCGTCTTAGAGGAGTGGCTTGTAACAAGGGCCGACACACAAAGTGGTGCCAAGAGAACTCATTGCAAGTTAGTTAATCCAGTGATAACTTAATTAACTGATTAGAGTATCATGTAGTTTCAAACACTTAATAAGATAATTATGCCTCACTCATGAACGCAAGGGCTTGTAAAGACTTGGGTTGAGACGAGAAGACTTGGAATGGCAAGATCGTTATCTTGTCTCTATGAAAGATAACTGATTCCACATTGGATTACATGAGGGGCCGAAAGTCGTTAGAGGTTACCAGGATAACCCAAGTTGGGGGTCAGGGCCTAGGAAGACTCACCAAGATAACCTATGTAATAATGTGATGACACTTCTCCTAAGTCAACAGTATGTTTGCATTAGTGATGCGACTGATTAAGTAGTTCTAGAAGCATTGTGACCATTGTGTTAGTGATGTATTTGTATTTATTTCAGTCCAGTTTTGTGTTAGCCTATGTCTTGAGGTAGATGTTCTTGGCTATGAATCTTGGTTATTATCTCCTAGCACGGGGGGGTGGACCTTTGGGTTCCACTTGGTTGGGTGGAACGTGCAACTTACTTCGTTGGGTATCTTCTTCTTGATTGCGTGGATTAGACTTCCAGTTGGAGAGCTCGTATGATCCAGTTTCGTTTCATGCCTTGTTTATTTCAGTTTATCTTGTGTTATATTACCCCTCATTTGTTATCGAGGTGGAAGTTGTAATTGTAATCTTATTTTTTGGACTTGTCTCATTCGGGGAATCAGTGTTGTAATCATAGTGTTTAATTATGAATTACGACATTGAAAGTTATCTCTTATGCTTGATGTAAATTATCTTAATTGGAATGTATGTGTTATTCCTTTATTAAATAACTGGCATGGTTTAAATTCTTGTTTTTTGTTGAGGTTCTATATAACCTCTGTCTTGTAACCTTAGAGGTTGTTGGCATTAGTTAGTGAACTTGCTTATTAATTGTACTTAAACAAAAAAATAAAATTAGTCCGTTTAAGTAGTTAATCGCAACTTCCTCTAGGGTTGTGTGGCGGGGCGTTACAACATCATTCCCCTTATGTGACATAACTACTATCTCATGGTTATGCTAAAAAATATGCCTTCTCTCATAAAACAAAAAATCAGAATTTACATCATACCTCTTTGTAGTGCCTTTGATCACCTCAAACTTCTCCTTCCTCATTGTTGCATGTTCTCAACAAGTGTCGGTCCGACATTAGTTTCTCCATGAAAATCATAAGCCTTAAGGCTAACCCTCTTGGTTGTCATAACATGATAATTTGAATATAAGGGACTATTGTCATACATCAGAAAATTTGTCCTTACCTCATGCTTTAGTTTGATGTCTTCCTTAATCTCAATCATTTCTCCTTCCATGAATGGATGCTCATTCATTAGTGCAGGTCCAAGGGGTGTCTTCAATGGAAAAACAAGTGAGTAATATGCCATAATTTTTGTCCCATGGTTGCCAGTTAAATTTTCATGTGTATGGATTGTCTTTATCTTCATGACTTCATCATAGGACCCTTCAAATCCTTCCCCCATGTCTCTTCTTTTTACCATCTTCATGTTGCATTGCTTTTCATCAGATGTGGTTGGCATAGAAGTCTGAAATTCCATTGTGTAGGATGAAGAGCATGTCATGCTCAGCTCTTCACAAAGCTTCTCCACCTCATCTTCTTTCCTTCTCAAGGCATCAAAATATATCTCTCCAAGTGTGAGGAGATTATCTCTATCCACAAGTAAGTGTAGGTAATTTAACTTTACTACCACCAAAGCCTCCTTGAGATCATGCAAGACATCAAGAAATAGACCTCCTTCAACCCCTTCATGCTTCCCTAAGGCTTTCCAACACAAACCTACCACCATCTTATGAATATGATCAAAATGAGTTAGGGCTGTCATAATATTACCTTCGTTTACCTTCAATTGTCCTTCCAAGTGATGTGACTTATGAGACCCAACACCTCCATGCAAGATTTTTGATTGGTCCTCATGATCATGCTCCTTCAAATTGACTTCCTTCATGACCTCTTTTTCAATACATCCATGTGTAAAAACTAGGTTACCATCATGCTCAATCAAAGGGTCACCATCAAAGTAGTGAGTAGAATCTTCTACATCATGCTTTTCCTCAAGGGCTGATCTAGAAAGTGTTTGTACAACTATAACCTCCTTAACCTCTAAGTGGTTCTCCATATCTTGCAATGTTAAATCAATCTTATCCAATTCACTTTGTTCACTATATACTAAAATTTATGAATTGCCATCATATGTATGAACAACATACATCTCAACGATACCCAAGACACATTTCGATTCCTTGCCAAATGATGTAAAGGTGATAAAGCAAGGCTAGACTCAATTAATGAAACATCACAAGAACCCATACCTTCATGTAGTTGTTCTAGCATGGCTGGTTTGACAATCTTCATGGCAATATCTTCGTCAATCTCCATGTGATCTTCATTTGTAGCTTCAATAGGTGAATCTCCTTTGTCCTTGTCCTCATAGGGTTGAAATTAATCTTTAAACATATCTTCCTTCATCACTTAGACAATTTCAACATTTTCTTCTTCAATGGCTATTCTAGAATCTTGTTCACCTATAGGTTGATCAATGACTAGTGATCTAGAACCCTTGTTAAACTCCTCATAGATATTTCTGGATATTTCATCCCTACATTATCTTGATAGGGAGTCTTCATACTGCTACAAGATTCGAGCTAATCTTTGTTGTGACAACGCTAAGCTCTATTGTGACAACCTAAGTTCTTTCAAGGTGTCCTCAAAACTTGACTGCTCACAATTCTTTGATTTCCCTTTTTGCTTGCTATAGTCCACCCAACACTCTATATAGGAACCGAAGGAGAGATCATTTCTAATCTCATGTGTTGCCATTACTCCAAAATTTACATAACCAACAAGCCAGTAAGATCAAGGCTTTGATAACACTAAAATATCCCAACCAGTATTCGTGCAATTTTTTTATGATTTTTGTAACATAAAATGATGCCCTAATTTTCTATTGAAACCCTAGTTTGTTGATATAAAATTTTGAGTATATTCATGCATGAACAATAGTATTCATTCATTCAAATAATAACCAAACTCATAGCAGATTTTCTTGATCATAAACAAAATGAAACCAATATCATAGACCATCAAAACATTCACCAACATGTGCCAAAGTTATGATATTTAAACACCTAGTTTGCTACTACAACTCAGACTTATCTAATGATGCAAGTACACAATTAAATGGGTTTCAAACATTCCCATTAACATATAGAAGTTCGCTGATATGAAGAAACCTCAATCTCTGCAATGAAAATGACCTCCTACTCTAACCCTAGTTGGGTGAAATTGCCCCAGCTCACACCAATACAAAATGCAATGCAAATATATGATGAAATGACACCAAAAGCTTACCAAAGGGGTGTGTTGTCCTGCTGGTCTATTGATAGGGTTTGCAACCCTTGAAAATTTGAAGAATACCTTTAAACTTGCCCAATTCGCCCCTCCAAACTAGACGCCTATGCTGATATAAAAATCTGAGTGTGAATCTAACAAGAATCACCATTGAAGCCCATGTGAACCTCCATCATGAAGTCTTCCATTGAAGAAGCTAGGGTTTCGTCCAACTTCTTGTATGTTCATAAGGGTTTTCATCCTTAGAATATTCACCAAAGCACGAATGAGATAAATAGAGATAAATTTGTTGATGTTCAAAAGCCTCCAAATGATCTTGTATCTATATCAAACTTCCCATATTCCCTCCAATATGACTGACCTAATTTGGGCCTCAAAATTCAAATTTAATATATATATTTTTTGTAATTTTTTAATTTTTTTTAAATTTCTTTCTCCTTATTTCTCCAAAGGCCACCCCAGCCCCATTTAAATATGGAAAATATTTTTGACACAAAATATTTAAAATTTAAATATTATTTTGCCTCCTTTTAAATGCCAATACTCAAAAACAATAAAATATTATTTTTCCCTAATTTTTCCATTTTTCCATTTACAATATGCTTAATTGGTTGGCATTTAAGTCATTTTCATTCTAATCAACATTACAGTATTTGGGAAACACTATTCTTTTACCTTTTGATTTCAAGTTTTTTGCAGATAACTATCTTTTGCAATATTATATTGCATTCAGACCTCTTCTACGATAAATCAATTAGATTGGTTGGATAGCTTGTAAGAACTTGATGGATTATGCCAACATTTGTTTCTAACTATCCAAGTATGCTTCACGATCGGGATTCTAGTAAATCTGCATTTTCTAGTTGACATATATCTGCAGATATGAATAAGCAGGGGAGTTCGATGTTTTAGCTTGATAGTTTTGGGATAAAAATAAAGGGGAAATGGAGCTTTCGTTAAAAATGGGGCCGGCGAGCAAGCTTCCTTTTGTATTTCATGGTTGAGGGACCTTGTAATGTAATGTGCACTAAGCAACCTACCTTCTTCCCCAAAATGGGAAGACGATAAGTGTGCCATTCTTCATCTGCATTATTAGAACAAGGAGAACCACAGTTAGTGAATATGGCATATTAGTTTTCTTATTGTTAGGCGATACAAGTACATGATCTCTGTGTGACATTTTAAGTCGTCTCATCCAATGTAGGCTGACGTATATATTCTCCAAAATGAGAACTGTTGTACATGAATGTAATTGATATCATTTGACTTAATAAGAATTCGAATTGTGAAACTCTTTCGAGTTGTTTTATTTTCGATTTGAATTCTATGTTGTGTGAGCTTGACTTCCTTTTAGTGGGAACCTTGGTCATGGTTGCATCATTTGGCATCATTTGGTATTAGAGCCAAAGGTTCAATTTGCATAGTGGTGAAGAGTGCTTGTGGGTGTTGGATTGGAGCTGACAACCAAAGGAACTCTCTATCTTCCCTGGTGGTGTATGTGTATAGAAGACATGCATTAAGGGCTATTGGGTAGGAGATGCAGGGATAAGAAAGAGTAGTGTCATCGAGAGATATGAAAAGGTGAAATGGAAAATTGAGTCAAAGCGGTGGGATTAGAAAAGTTGGTTAGAGACCTCTAGGTGAGCATTGCAGAAATGTCTACATTCAACAAATGGCACTCAATGTAAGCTCTAGTAGAGAGTAGATTGCTAAGAGTTATCTACAAAGTGGGTGGTGGCTTAAACAAACAAATGTTCTAAACTATATAGGGAGCTTGCGTCCAAAGTAGTTGGTGGAATGGATTATAGGATTGGAGAAACAATTTAAATATGAGGTGGTCGAGAACTTGAAGAGGGTGAGATTTTCCTACACTAAGTTAAAAGGGACATGCCATTGTGGTGGGATCATGTCCAAAAAGATAGACAAAAAAAGGGAAATGAGAAGATTAATACACAGAGTAAAGTGGTCTCTATGTTGAGGAAATTCCCTACTAGTAGATTACAAGATGAGCCTATTAAGAAAACTACAAAACTTGAGGCAAAATGGCATAAGCATCAAGGACTACACAAATGAATTATATTGGTTGATGATTAAGACAAGACCTATGGAAGAAGGGGTGGACAAGGTTAGAAGATATGTGAGTAGATCAAAGCTTAGCATTTTGGAATTATGACAGAAGTTAGTGGAGGAGGCTTACCAATTTGAGTTGAAAGTAGAAGATATATTGTCCAAAAGATAGGTAAGTGGCGTTCACTTGAGATGCCAATAGAAGATGGTGACAAGGATCTAGTAGACAGTAGATTGCTAAGAGTTCTCTCTAGAGTGGGTGGCGACTCACAAACAAATGTTCCAAACCTATATAGGGAGCTTGTGTCCTAAGGAGTTGGTGTAATGGATTGTAGAATTGGAAAAATATTTTAAAAATGAGGTGGTTGAGGACTTGAAGAGGCTGAGTTTTTCTTGCACTAAGTTAAAGGGATGTGTGTCATTGTGGTGGGATCATGTTTAAAAAGATAGACAACGAAGCGGAAAGGAGAAGATTCATACACAAAGGAAAATGGTCTCTATGATAAGGGGGGAATACCTACTAGTATATTACAAGATGATCTTGTTCAGAAAGCTACAAAACTTGAGGCAAAAGGAGATGAGCATCAAGGACTACAAAAAGGAATTTTATCGCTTGATGATTAGGAAAACACATATAGAAGAAGGGGTCAACGAGGTCAAAATATATGTGAACAAATCAAAGCTCAACATTTAGGACAAGCTTGGGATTATGGCACCCAAGTTAGTGGAAGAGGCTTACTAATGTATGCTAAATGTAGAAGAGAAGTCCAAAAGACAACTAAGTGGTGTCTGGAGTAGAGAAAAGTTTACACACATGGAAAGAAGCATGGTGTGAAGTGATAGGGAAGAGTCATCATGAGTGTGTGTGATTCAAGTGGGTATGTCACAAAGAAATGAGAATGTGTTATCTAAAAGAGAGCCTTTCTAAGGAAGAAGACTTGGATGAGGAAGAGGCTTCTTTGAAAAATTAATTATATTGTGAAATAGGACATTAAGCATTCAAATATGTACAAGCACAATAGAGTAGTGCAATATGAAAAATAGAGGCAAGTAACCATGTCATAGAAGGAGTTTGAAAGAGAGCACATCAATTGATTATGCTAAATAACTAGAGGAGACAAAACACTTATTATGTGATGAGTTTTTTTAATTCATCCAAGGAGACGAAAAGAAAGAATCTCTTCAAGACCATTTTAAGTCATTGGTCGAGTGTTGCTATCACATCCCCATATATGACCCTCTCGTAGGCATCATATGGCTAGATAAATCAATAAATTGAGAGGACATTTCAATCTAATGTAACATGAGGGGGACTTGTTACCAATTTTCATTACAAGTCAATTGACAGAGCCGATTAGTTTATTTCATTTTAAAGTGGAAGTTCAGTTAATTTCTACATGTGCTTAAATTGTTGTTTGCACTAGATTTATCAAGTTCCAGTTATGCATTTGTTTTAGTGAGTAGAGTTTCAGAGTTATTACTCAATGCTTTGCAGCATAAATGAAGTATAAAACAAAATACATAAATTATTAAGCATATTCATTGCTTTCATTTATTTTACAATGTTTATTCACATTACAATATTTCATTTATTTAGAAATGAATTGTACAAGTTTGCATTGTGATACATTTCTTTTCAGAATGGAAATAAGAAAAGAAATTAAAATGCCCCACACAAGCCATGGGAGTAGCCGAACAATGGATCATGAGGAACATTCTACACTATTGAAGATTTAAGAAATAAAGACACATAAGAAGGAACATAATCATCATTGTCTGTTGCCTTTGGTTAATTCTAGAATGGTGCACCATCCTTCATCCTCGAGTTCCTGATTGACCTGTAAGAGAAGTAAAAGGCTGTTAGAGCTCCGATTATGAACATTCCTATATGAATCACAAACAATAATGTAGAATGTTGTTGATAATACATTGAAACAACTGAAGTTGCGAGAACAAGAGTTGGATAGAAGTCAAGAAGGAAACATCATAATAGCATATTGTTTTATCTAACATTGTTTGTTTCTTGTGCAGGTATAGGAAAAGCTATGTAGCTTTTCACTTCATGAAGACATAACAACATGTGGAGTAAAATAGGCTCCCACAAGAGTAGAGATCGACATGCTGCCCCTCAACATACAAATGAGGGTTGAGTATAGAGATACAATCATCACATTCATATGAGCTAGTCAAGAAGGAGTGAAACACATTTCAACTATCAAAACAATGAAGACCATTGTTCACTCATAACAGTCAAATTTGAGAACAATGAAATGATAAAATTATGAGTGAACAAGGAGCTCAATTTCGATACCAATGAATTCATCAATTTACATATAGAAGAACATAAAATACTGTCAAATGGAGTGCATTTTTTGCTGCCATATGATGTTTTGTTCATATTTATTCATGTTGTTTCAAGATGTTCTTTTCTGGTGCAGCAAGTGTTTCATGTCCACAAATGAGTGATAGTGAATAGGCATACATATTTCACTATCAAAATTCTAAGTACCTAAAACATTAGGGTAAAGGTTCACATCTTCTCATAATTTTCTTTTCCTTTCGAATCAACATTCATGATTCACTATTGTTGTTTTTTTAATGGGACTTAAAAATTCATGAAGAGTGCCAAAAGATTCAAAACAGTTGTTATCATCAAGTCATAAAAGGAGATAGTACTGAAGAAGTGACATACAACACAACCAAACCAGTATATGGCCTTTTATGCTTTTTCCATGTTTCAGTAAAATGCATGAAGAGTACAATAAGTTGTAGTTTCTATGAAACATTGACTACAAATGGAGTGCAACAAAAAACACATTGCTACAGGAACATCAATGTTGCTACAGGAGGTGCAAATTAAAAGAAGTGGTGTTGTTTTGGCTTTACCTCAGTGGAGGAGCAATGAAAGGTAAATACATAATCAAAATCAAGCTACATATTTGATGCAAATTGGTATTTGCATTGCATTTGCATTTTCAGAAAAATAATGCATGGACTGCATAAATGGAAAACAATTAACTATGCTAAACAGTGGGAAATTATAATATACAGTAGAAGTGAATGTTCTTCCATGTAATGTGTTTCAGAAAATGTAAATTTGCATATAGAGGAATGTGCAACTTTTTGAGATCATGTACAACAAGTAAGTGAAGCTACGAAAGTAATGTGAAATAAAGTCTTCTTGTTCTTTCGAAGCAATGCACTTATGCCATGATAATTCAATGTCAAACAAGTTGAAGTCTCAAGGTGAAATAAATGTGATAGAGCCCATTTTGAAATAGAGAGAAGAAACACACATAATTCTATGTGATAGAGTTTTGAATGGCAGAGAGAGAAAATTTCTTCATAAAGGAAAACAAAGAATTGCATATATGGTCACAACTTGAAGAGAAAATTTCCTTCAAAATACAGAATACCCATTTTGGGGTTTCAACTCAAAATACAAAATACCATCAAGATATAGAATTTTGAGCTTTTAAGCTCTTCAAAATGGTGAATATAATGAGTATTGGCCATGGCCATGAAGCTCTAGAAGCCTCGTTCTATTTAATTAGCAATACCCACTTTGGGGGTTTTGTCAAGGATACAAGTGCACAAGATTTCTTCATGAGGTTCAAAACCCTTTTGGGTTTTGAATACAAATAGGTATAAAAACAAGGGGTCGAACCCTTGAGAATAGGAGAAGCTTTCAAAAAATGAAGAAAAGCAAGGAGGAACATAAGTAAGCTTGCGACTTGTACAATGGCCTGCAATTGTTTTAAATGATAATCATCTTTCTTGCAGAGGAAAGCTTTTATGAGCTTTATTTAAGTGAGATATACAAGGAAAATAGAAATAGAAATGGAGCTTACCATCGTACACCTATAGAAGAGCAAGCAAACCCACGGTTGAGCTCTAACAGAGCTTCCACAAATGCATAGGTTGAGCTCTTATGGTGACCGAAATGGAGGTATAGCAACAAGAAAAGACAGAGATTCAGAAAATGCATGAAAATGCATGGACATCCACGACCTTAAGGCCAAGTTTTTCCTTCAAAATGAAAGAAAGAAGCCACTAAATGGCTCGAAGATTAGCTTACCTTGCTTGTTGATGGAG
Source organism: Sequoiadendron giganteum (assembly GCA_007115665.2). Lineage (NCBI taxonomy): Eukaryota > Viridiplantae > Streptophyta > Pinopsida > Cupressales > Cupressaceae > Sequoiadendron > Sequoiadendron giganteum. Next base: position 372,357,622 of record CM021109.1, on the reverse strand, counting down.
ATTCAACCCACGGAGAGGTCAATGGCTAGAGACTCCATACTTTTCTTGCAAAACCCTAGCTCTATGGTGGCGACGCCATTTTCTCTTGCAAAGAATTTTTCTCAGAGCACAAAGTGAAGAATGCAAAAATTAGGGTGAAACTCATGTTTTGTCATTAGGGTTTTCCCTTAGCCCTAATTTGATTTTGAGTCTTTTTGCAACATTTTTTAAATATTAAGACTCCAAAAGTATTGCCATGATAGTAAGTCTTTCTAGGTTTGAGTCGACCCATTCAAAGATTCATTTGACATCATTCTCTAAGTCTTAGGGTAGGCTTTTGATATATTATTTCAAATTCAAAAATACCTTGTGGTATTTTATTTATTTTTCAATGCCTATGCCTTAGTGAAAATAAAAAATTCATATAATGCTTAGGTATTTGCTTGATTTTATAGAAAATCAATTGAGAGATCAATAGTAGATACCCATCCTTATATTTTTTATGATTTTTTAAAGAAAAATCAATTGTAATTGGAGTCTAACAATATTATACAAAATTAAAAGCATTATTTTAATTGCAAAATATTGAAATGATTAAATTCAATGATAAGATAGGTTTTTATTTAAAATTAAAACTGCAAATATTTTGTAAAGCAAATATTAAAACAATATTTTATAAATTATTTTTATCTTTTGCTATTTTTAGCAGTATTATGAAAGCTGAGTTGTTGACTTTTTCCTTGGGCGAATTTGAGAATTAGGGGATAAATATTAGGTGTTTTGTTTGCTTTTAAAGTAGATTGGACCTATTTTTAGAAGCCTTTTGGATGGACATGCATAAAGTGTGAGGTTTCCACTTTTATTACGCAGTATGATGCAGATTTGGATGCTTTTTTTTGGGCTTTTCTATTGAACTCGGATTAGGGTTTGGAGAGTTTTATTTAGGAGAAAAAGTTAGGGTTTTTCTCACTTCAGATCATTTTGCTTCTTCCTCTCTTGTTCATGCAGAGAGTCTTGTAAGCAGTTTTTGTACTCAGATTTTAGACAAAAATACTCCTTTAGTTTCGATAAAGCAGTAGAGTTCTTCTTCTCATATTCTTGTCTCATTTCATAATAGTAATTTGATGTCTTTGTGATTCAGCTTGAATACTTTTATGTCTTGTTTTAGTAAATTTGTGTTCATAATTGCATAGTTTCAGGTTGTGTGTTGTATTTAATTTATATATCTTCATACAAATTACTGATGAAAGTATGTGCCAAATGAGATTGTGAGAACTATTGTGACAAAGAGATTGTTGTGAGTGGTGTTGTTTGAATCTCATAAGTTTCTGGTTAATCATCCATCAGATTTAAGTTATCTTTTCAGTTATCTTTCTACCCCTTCCCCCAGAAAATCATTTAGAGTAGAAAATATCATTTGGAGAACCAAATCACTCTGGAGATTCCTTCTTCACACAGATCACCCAAATCTGAAGAAGGTTTCCATGTGTCAATAGATAGCTAAGTCTTCTGTAAGATTAGCATAGGGTTCATATCTAATTGATAACATGACCAACGTAGGTGGCAGAAAAGAAAGGAGAGAACAAAAACAAATTAATTATGAAGGTATGGGAGACTTAACATCACCTACAATGACATAGACCAAGGTATGGGAACTCATAAATGTTTGTAGAATAGTAGTTGGCAAGGTAAGTCATAGTCACAAGTATCCATTTCCATTAAATTAAGGACTAGCTATTGTAGGAGGATGGGAACATATAATCTATTATCAAAGCTTCAAAAACTTTCAAGTGAAGGAAATTTTGGTAAGCTTAAAGTCTAATTCCAAAACTATTGCTAGCATCCTCCCCACTTGTGAGAAAATGAGAGCCAACTCTGCATGAGCTCTTAAAAAGGATAAGGTTGGTGTTTTGTGAAGAAAAAGATATGGACATCTACCGAAGCATAAGGAAAAGGGAAATCGAGTAGAACAGGGAGAAAAGATAGAGCGTGAGAGAAGGAAGGCACACAATTTTGGATAAAAAATAGAGAGAGGAAGGGATGTTAAAAGAAGGAAAAAACTGCAAGGAAGAGTTAATGGAGAGGAATGATGAGTATGAAGAGAGGAGAGAATGGCGTAGGAGAAAGGTAGAGGGAAGGTGTGAACATGTTGAGATGACTTGTAGAGGTGTTTTGGAAGAGAAAGAGGATACATCGTATGTATAAAGCTAATGCATGACTCTTAGCCGAGGATATAAGTGGAATCGACTTGAATAACCAAGTATATGAAGTGCGGGGACAATAGAGATCGCAGGAAAAAGAGAAAATCACATAGAAATGGGAGAATATGTTGAATCATTCATTGACTAATTCAGAGTAAGGCATGGGAAGGGAAGGATATGGGTAGGAAGCCAGTGTGAGGAGGAGAAATAAGAGCTTTTGATTCACCAACATAGGGGTAGAGGCATGCATCAGTTATAGATGAGTTATTTCTTTCTTCCTATACTTAATATCCTCTCAACACTTTCCTTGTATTGTTTCTCACTAAAACATTATATGTTTGTTCTCCATCCCTATAGCTAAGTGATATGTCTAATAAACACAAGTTCAATTGTAAAATTTGGGTTGTAAAAAATTCAAAATGGTTTTGGTTGCTATCTTTATTGAGTAGTCATCAATTCAATTTATATCTCCTATGTTTTGTACTCATAAGCTAAATGCTATAGTGGGTATGGATGAATTTGAAGTTATTATCCTTTGGTATGCTTTGGGATGGTACCATTTAATTTAATTATTTTATCAAAATAGAAAAATGTTATCTTGAAGGTTGGCTTAAATTGCAACTTTGATCACATTAAATAAATATGAAAAGAGTGGGTGTAAATATGGGTAATTGCTTGTTAATAGATTATTAAAATATATATTCTAACATTTATTTGGGGTATGTTTGTTATTAATAATCAAGAATTTAAGTTGATATAGGATGAGTTGTCATTTCATTTTCAGGGCATGACTATGATTCGTTATTAGTGTTTGATCTTCAAATTAAATGGTATTCTTTGATGGTCCACTAAGTATGAGACATTGGGAATATGTATTGTAGTAGTTAATTTTTTTTAATTAAAGATGATTCATGCTTATGTGCAAATATTGAATAACTTATCTTACTATTCTTAATTAGGATGCAATTTTATTACCAAGTGCAAGAATGACACAAATTTTGGTAACATTGTTTGTATATATGCCACAATATAGAATGATATTAAATAAAATAAAAACCATTCCTTATAAGTATTTGGGGAACCAAGATCTAGAGGTAACTAATATCTTGTAGGATGCCCAAGATCTCAAGCACCCTTGATATGTGAAAGTTGGGATGATAAATTCATAAACAAGGAATTTTCTATAGCTAAGGGTTGATTATTTGAATGTCCAAGTGTGTGGAATTTCTAGTAGACAATGGTGGGAGACAAATAGGATCTTACCTTGAGTTCCAAATACCTCTATGATGAGACTCCTAGTGAAACAAGATGACAAGGAAGTCTAGGTTAAATCTCTAGCTATAAGAACACCTTACAATATGATCCAAGAATAAAATACACCTAATAATAGATTTGACATACAATCACTTAATAAAGTAGGTGATAAGGACTTCATTAACGAAACTAGAACCATACTTGTACTAGATTGTTGCATGATAAATAGAATGAAACTACCATTTATTTCAATGGTTTTGTAGAGATTAAGAGATAAATCCAATTTCAATCATATAGTATAACATAACCTGATATCTTATTGCTTACTAATAATTTCATAATAATTTCATAATTATTTATAAGTGGCCAAAGTGAACTTTTCATATTTCATGAATTAAGATTTTTAATACTAATGGATTTCAATAGATAATAAATGATATTAAGAGATTAATAAAATATTATTATTGGATGAATATTTTTGGATGTTTATCCAAGTGATATAGTTTTTCCAACCGTTTAGAGTCAAATTGCATATTATCTCTACTTAGAGAAAAATTATAACTATAGTTTTGTGCCTTTCAAAGTTTTAATAATGTGTGTATGGCCTTATAGAGACATGGTGTTCTAATTGAGATATCTATGTCATAAATTATTATGATCGTGATGATTGACCATATTAGCATAATATCATATTGTGAATAGATCATGAGTAATGCCCCCCTTATTAGTAGGAAGTTTATCCTAATGGTTATATTTATTATATTGGGATATTCTTATATGTGAATGTTTAAGGGGTTTCTTATTAGTAAAATATAGAGGTTCAAGATATCAAGAACCAATACTCTAATGATATCTAGGATTACCAAATCACATTGTAGGTTATCACATTCTAATCCTAAATAAAACTGTTACTAATTTTTTGCTTCCCGCATAAATTAGTGAAAATTTAAGGGGAAGTTATTTGCTAGGGTATAAAATTTTTGATGTCAAGTTATCCAATGAACTTTTATTTTCAGAATGAAGGAGTGTTTTAAGATTGATTTGTCAAAATCATTCAAACAATTCATATTGGACTGTTGAATGGTCTTAACAAAACAAAATCTAAACAAGTTTCATTCGAAGGACAAACATTCAAGCTGAATTATTCATCTACAGTGATTGCTACTATTATTATCAGAAAGACATTGCAGATATAAGAGAAAAAATGAAGAATTAGTCATTCATTTTGATTTCAGAACATGTGTTCTAAACAATTATAATTTCATTGTTTCAAATTATGTAATTGGAATAAATTCAGATTGATACTCAAGCCATTACATATCATGAACAATTGATTTATTAAGAGATATGTTTTTGTAATCCCACACAAGTCGTGGGTAGACTAAGTTGATTCAATTCAACAAGAAGTACAAATTATACAACTGAAGAACAAACAAAAAAGTGAAACATGAAAAAGGAGGTCATGTTTGTCATTGCCTTAAGGGTCGGTGTAGGGTTGACTCTTCAAGTTCATTTCAATCTTCAATATCTTCAGTCTCTAGCTCTTTGCTCCCGAGTTCTAGAACCTGCAAGTGATTGAATTTTTTTGTTAGAGCTCGGGTCATGAGATCCAAGAACATGTTCAATTCAATAGAAATATAATTTTCACTCATTATCAAATCAAATCAACTTAATCAAACATCTGAGATATAAATGAAAACTGCCAAGTCAAATCATCAAGAGAAATCATTCAATCCACTAATTTTTTTTCTAATTTGTTTGCTTCATGTGCAGATACAAGAAAGGTATTATTGTTGATTTAATTCATCAGATTTCAATTATGAGTGGGGTTAAATGTGGCTCCCACAAGGGTGGAGCTTAGCTCATGACAGTGGTACTAGTGGAGTAAATATCATAGGATCTATATTGTGTTTTGCAGAGGTTTCCAAGAAATGCAATGAGCATTGCTACAATAGAGAAAAAAAAAATCCAAAAAATGCAAGCTACAGAAAAAATGATTTCATCATTTGTTCAAAATATAGAGAGCTCTCATTTCAATAAGACCCAAAAGGCTCATTTTTATAGCTTGAAACAAGAGTAATAGAAGAAGCAATTTTTCAACATAAAACTACATAGAAGTTTTTTTGGAGCTAGAATTTAGATTATGGTGAGTCTGTGACTGTGGGTGAGAAGTTTTGAACTAGGGTTTTTAGCCCTCTTCTAAAAACTCTAATACCCATATTATGAAAGGAGCTTGACCTGCAAAAACCCACAGAGCCAAACACCTAGATGAAGGGAAAGAGGTCGCAACCTACCCCATAAAGGTCAATACACAAGAGTAAGGAATGTTCCCATTTTTGTTCATTGTGTGACTTAAATCCAACTATCATTTGCAAAAATCTTAAAGAAAGATGTATGGTCGCGGGCTTCCTTGTTGAAAAACATAGAAATATATACAAAAAATTCTAAGGTCGTGGATTTGTCTTTCATTCTCTCTAGACAACTTGAACCGAGGCAAGAAGAAATCAACAGAAGGAAAAAAATAGGAGATACATTAGAAATATAGTCATAGCCGCGGCCAAATAAGCTCTCAAAAAGCTTCAAACTGAAAGTAAAAGGAGAAATTAATGACAAAGAACCAAACTTACCACAAAAATTCTCCAGAAACCTTCAGAAATGGCGTCCAGTACAAAGATTTCCAGCTAGAAGGGCTCAACTAGGGTTTGCTAGTGGCCTCCTCCTCACAGCTTAAAGTTCCAAAAAGTGAATAGAATGACAAATGATTGTTTTCTTTTAGGTTTTGACAAACCCTAAAAGGCACGATGGGAGAGTAAAGGAATTTTTTCCTTAAGTTTTGATTAAAAACTTGATTCATTTTGCTAAACCGTGCATATCTTTTTCCTTAAGTTTATTTTTGAAAACTTTTTGAAAATTTCATGACTGAGTCCCTTTAAGTCTTATTAAATTTCTTTTAATTTTTTGCATTATTAACAAATTTTGTAAAATTGTATTAAATACATATTTGAGATAAGACTTTATTTATTTATTTTTGCATTTGATTTAAAAATGTAAATCTTTATTTAAGTGATGGAATATAAATCACTTCAATTAAACGATATTTGAAATGCAAAAGTAAAGGTGTCATTAAATGCTGATGGGAGATGGTCAAAAGGAGTCAAATGGAGCATTAAAAGTGTTTCCTTAAATCATGGAGGTGGTTGAGGAAAATTGTGCCAACACATGGAGTAAAATCAGGAGTTTGAAGCCCTTAATGGAGAGTTCACCTTCAATTATGAGTTCCATTTTATTGGACTTCAATCAAGGAGCGATTTGAGGCACATGCCACCTTGTTCCATGCAGTTACAACCCTATTTTGGAGGGATTTTTTGTTGCATACGACCCATGAGATTGTTTTGAGATTCACAACTCTTGAAGGAGTTTTCTTGCAGTTTCATGCCTTGTTTGGAGAAGAAGGAGGACAACACATCATTTTTTTGGAGCCAAGATTCAAATTCAAATTTTTGGAGGCTTTTCTATAAGTCTATCTTCTCTCTCATTTCTTGGGGCTAGTTCTAAGTTTTTGTAATTGCTAAGGCAGATTATTCTTGCTTTGTAACTCATTTTCTTGTGAGTTCTTGAGATTTGTAATGTAGATATCTCTTATTTCTCAATAAAGAAGCTTATTTCCTTCTCTATATTTCTTTGTTCTTTGGTATTAGTTGTGAGTTACAAGATAGAATACTGTATTTTCATTATTTTATCAAATTCCTCCAATGCTAAATACAAAAAAATATCATGTCATAGTGCAGGTCTATGTTAGTGCTTTCATCCTCTTGTATAAGGATTTGTGAAAACATCACTATTTTCCTTTTTCAGAGCATAAGTCCAAGCCTTTCATTAGAATTATTTTTGCAGGCTTGAATTTATGAGTTGTGAGATTATTTAGCTTTGTTCATTGAGTCTGTTGTGAGTTTTTACCAGCTTTCAAACCACTTTTCAATTGGTGAATCACCCTATTTTCAAGTTTTAGTTTATGCAATATCCTTCTTACCCTGTCCCTCTATTTTTTTTAAATAAGTATTTGCAAGAAAAATACAAAGGGAGCCAGTCCATAACCTGGAGGTCTATTCTCACCATAGGATACCCACAACCTAAGAATAGTCCCATATTGCATGGGATTTCCTAGTTTCTAACTTAGCACAGGGTGCAAATCCCTACGTCAATAGTTTTTGGCACGCTCGGTGGGACCTTGAACTAATTCATCAGTTCAAAAGGAGCTTCATTCTACTACTGTTATGGTGTGATCAACATTATTTCATAGCCTTTGGAGGTAGGATCTACACACACCTAGCGACTCTGAGCTCAAATCTATTGGTTTCAGTACTCTAAGTGCTAGTATGTTCTAAATAAATCTTTTAATTTTGACTTCCAGCAATTTGAATGAATATAAATGTTAAGCTTTCATGAAGATACATGCTTTCACCCTTCATATCATGAGAACGTCACTCCTGAACCTTATCAACCTTATTTAAGCTACCACGATGCTAGTTTTAATCCAAACCCTACTATAGCAAGTAACTAGCATGCACATCATGCTTACCACCTACCCACCCAGTCTCAAGAAGGTCATTTCACTCAAAATCAGCAGGCTTTACAACTTATTGAGACAAAAGGCCTATTTCAAGATTATACTGAGTGGATGGATCAGCAACAAGATGAGTGGGCTTATCAAGCCTATCTCCATGAGGAAAAATAGTTTGATCTTCAAGCCCAATTTCATAGGTAGGAATTGGAGACACAAGGAAGGCAGTTTGCAAGTCTTTTTGCAAAGGAGTTAATTGCACAAAAAGAAAGGTATGAGAAAAATCTTGTAAAGTTAGAAGCACAATCAATTTCTCCTCCTTCATTGGAAGAATTTGTTCTTCAGCAAGAATTTCATCCACATAGTACCTTTCCAAACCTATTCTATGGTAAAGATTTTCCTCTATTCAACACCATGTGCTTCATCCAAAATGAGCCCATTCATGAGCAGGTTTAGCTTGAAATCTCTAAGGAGAAACGTCTTGAAAAACCTATTTTCCTTCCAATAGCCTAAGAATTTCCATAAGCTGATATAGTGGGGTCTATTATATCTCAGGAGAGCTGTTATACTAAACATAAAAAGTTGGAGCAACAAGTTACAGAGCAAGAAATTAGTGATCAACATGAATTTTTGCCTGATTTGTTTGGTGAACTTCCTCTTTTCTTTGAAGAGGAGGAGGTTGTACAATGTTCGATGCCAAAAAATCAGTTGCAACAACAAAATGAAGATACTTAGGACATTCTTGAATTGGAATGTTTCTTTGAGGGATAATGAGGATTATGAGCAACTTCCTTTCTGGTGTATAAAAGAGCCTGAGGCTGATGTGTTGATTGAAAGTGTGTTGGAAGAATCCATCTTGTTGTTTGGAAATTTTCCTTCTTCCACTGAAGGAATGAGTGATCATTTGGAGCAGTAGTATGTAAAGCAAGTGGGTGACCAAGTGCCTTGTTGGATTGACAAGGAGGAGATCCATGAACATCAACCAAAAGATATAGCAGTTGTCCATGAGCACAGTAAGGGCAATCCAAGCTTTGTCTTTACAAGGGCTTGTCCTATTAGGTATTTAGCTTGTTTGGAGGCCACTGAAGAACCAAAGGTCATGCTTGCACCCAAGAATGAGGATGTAATCAAAGGAAAAGCTAATTTTGGAGATACAACTGAAAGTGATCAAATTCAACTCACTTGTCCAATTCGGGACAGCAATAGGCATGATCACAATCAAGTTGTAAGTAAGCTTATTTGCATCTTTCATGAAACACTCCAAAAATCTATTGAATATTTGCTTCTGTTTCATATCTTTTTCAGCAATACATAGTCATGTAATGCATCAATTGTTGATTAGAAAGGGGTGTTATTTTGTAAAGCCAGTCAGTGGTTTCGTTTGACCAGCTTCTTTGTTGGTTAAAGTAGGTTAGAATAAGTTTCTAGATGTCAAATAAGTGTTGTTGCACACAGATTAGTTGCATCCTAACTTTCCCTAAGTGTTGTTTGCACAATTTTATAGTTTTCTTTAAGTTTTATTGGGGGAGAAATAAGAAAAGTTACAAAAAGTTACAATAGTATGAATGAACTATGTACAAAGTTTTATTAGTCAAGGAGAAGAGCTCAAATGGAATCCATACCCAATGGATAAGCAAGGCAACTGGAATAATTTTTTTAGCAGGAAAACACCCCTGAGAGGTCACCAAAAATGTTACTATTTTTTTGGTTCCTACATAAATTAGTGAAGTTTTAAGGGGAAGTTATTTGCTCGGGTATAAAATTTTTGATGTCAAGTTATTCAATGAACTTTTGTTTTCAGAATGAAGGAGTGTTTTAAGATTGATTTGTCAAAATCATTCAAACAGTTCATATTGGACTGTTGAATGGCATTAACAAAACAAAGGCTAAACAAGTTTCATTCAGAGGATAAACATTCAAGTTGAATTATTCATCTACAGTGATTGTTACTATTATTATCAGAAAGACATTGTAGATATAAGAGAAAAAATGCAGAAATAGTCATTCATTTTGATTGCAGAACATGTGTTCTAAACAATTGCAATTTCATTGTTTCAAATTATGTAATTGGAATAAATTCAGATTGATACTCAAGCCATTACATATCATGAACAATTGATTTATTAAGAGATATGTTTCTGTAATCCCACACAAGCCGTGGGTAGACTAATTTGATTCAATTCAACAAGAAGTACAAATACAACTGAAGAAAAACTAAAAAAGTGAAACATGAAAAAGGAGGTTGTGTTTGTCATTGCCTTAAGGGCCAGTGTAGGGTTGACTCTTCTAGTTCATTTCGATCTTCAATATCTTCAGTCTCTAGCTCTTTGCTCCTGAGCTCCAGAACCTACAAGTGATTGTAATTTTTTGTTAGAGCTCAAGTAATGAGATCCAAGAACATGTTCAATTCAATAGAAATATAATTTTCACTCATTATCAAATCAAATCAACTTAGTCAAACATCTAAGATATAAATGAAAATTGCCAAGTCAAATCATCAAGAGAAATCATTCAATCCACTATTTTTTTTCTAATTTGTTTGCTTCATGTGAAAATATAGGAAAGGTATTATTGTTGTTTTAATTCATCAAATTTCAATATGAGTGGGGTTAAATGTGTCTCCCGCAAGGGTGGAGCTCAGCTCATGATAGTGGTATCAGTGGAGTAAATATCATAGGATCTATATTGTGTTTTGCAGAGGTTTCCAGGAAATGCAATGAACATTGCTACAATAGAGAACATAAAAAGAAATATCTAAAAAATGCAAGCTACAGAAAAGATGATTTCATCATTTTTTCAAAATACAGAGAGCTCTCATTTCGATAATACCCAAAGGCTCATTTTTACAGCTTGAAACAAGAGTAATAGAAGAAGCACTTTTTCAAAATAAAATTGCATAGAAGTTTTTATGGAGCTAGAATTTAAACTATGGTGAGTCTGTGACTGTGGGTGAGAAGTTTTGAGCTAGGGTTTTTAGCCCTCTTTTGAAAACTCTGATACCTAGATTATGAACAGACTTGACCTGCAAAAATCCACAAAGCCAAATACCCAGATGAAGGGAAAGAGGTCGCAGCCTACCCCATAAAGGTCAATACATAGGAGTAAGGAATGTTCCCATTTTTGTTCATTGTGTGACTTAAATCCAACTATGATTTAAAAAAATCTTAAAGAAAGATGTATGGTCACGGGCTTCCTTGTTGAAAAACATAGAAATATATACAAAAAATGCTAAGGTCGTGGATTTGTCTTTCATTCTCTCCAGAAAACTTGAACTGAGGCAAGGAGAAATCAACCGAAGGAAAAAAATAGGAGATGCATTAGATATACAATCATAGCCACGACCAAATAACCTCTCAGAAAGCTTCAAACTGAAAGTAAAAGGGAAAATTCATGATAAAGAACCAGACTTACCACAAAAAATCTCTAGAAACCTTCAAAAATGGTGTCTAGTACAATTATTTCTAGCTAGAAGGGCTCGACTAGGGTTTGTTGGTGGCGGGCCTCCTCACAGGTTAAAGTTCTAGAAAGTGAATAGAATGACAAATAACTTTTTTCTTTTAGGTTTTGATAAACCCTAAAAGGCACGATGGGTGAGTAAAGACATTTTTGCCTTAAGTTTTGATTAAAAACTTTATTCATTTTGCTAAACCATGGCATATCTTTTGCCTTAAGTTTATTTTTGAAAAAATTTTAAAATTTCATGACCGAGTCCCTTTAAGTTTTCTTAAATTTAATTTATAATTAAATTTCTTTTAATTTTTTCATTATTAACAAATTTTGTAAAACTGTATTAAAATGATAATATAAATCATTTTAATACAAGTTATTTATAAAAATACAAAATTGATGTCAAATACATATTTGAGATAAGACTTTATTTATTTATTTTTGCATTTGATTTAAAAATGTAAATCTTTATTTAAGTGATGGAATATAAATCACTTCAAATAAAAAATATTTGAAATGAAAAAGTAAAGGTGTCATTAAATGCTGATGGGAGATGGTCAAAAGGAGTCAAATGGAGCATTAAAAGCATTTGCTTAAATCATGGAGGTGGTTTAGGAAAATTGTGCCAACACATGGAGTAAAATCAAAAGTTTGAAGCCCTTAATGGAGAGTTCACCTTCAGTTATGATTTCCATTTGATTGGACTTCAATCAAGGATCAATTTGAGGCACATGACACCTTGTTCCATGCAGTTACAATGCTATTTTGGAGGGATTTTCTATTGCATACGACCCATGAGGTTGTTTTGAGATTCACAACTCTTGAAGGAGTTTTCTTGCAGTTTCATGCCATGTTTGGAGGAAAAGGAGGACAACACCTCATTTTTTGGAGCCAAGATTCAAATTCAAAATTTTGGAGGCTTTTCTATAGGTCTATCTTCTCTCTCATTTCTTGGGGTTAGTTCTAAGTTTTTGTAACTACTAAGGCAAATTATTCTTGCTTTGTAACTCATTTTCTTGTGAGTTCTTGAGATTTGTAATGCAGATATCTCCTATTTCTCAATAAAGAAGCTTATTTCCTTCTCTATATTTCTTTGTTCTTTGGTATTAGTTGTGAGTTACAAGATAGAATACTGTATTTTCACTATTTTATCAAATTCCTCCAATGCTAAATGCAAAAAAATATCATGTCATAGTGAAGGTCTATCTTAGTGCTTTCATCCTCTTGTATAAGGATTTGTGAAAACATCGCTGTTTTCCTTTTTCTGAGCATAAGTCGAAGCCTTTCATTAGAATTATTTTTGCAAGCATGAATTTATGAGTTGTGAGATTATTTAGCTTTGTTCATTGAGTCTGTTGTGAGTTTTTACCAGCTTTCAAATCACTTTTCAATTGGTGAATCGCCCTATTTTCAAGTTTTAGTTTATGCAATATCCTTCTTACCCTTTCCCTTTGTTTTAAAAAAAAAATCAATATTTGCAAGAAAAATCCAAAGGGAGCCAACCCATAACCTGGAGGTCTATTCTCACCAAAGGATACCCATAGCCTAAGAATAGTCCCATGTTGCACGAGATTTCCTAGTTTCTAACTTAGCATCAGGGGAAAATCCCTATGTCAACAAAAACCTTATATTATAAGTTATCATCAAAGTACCAAATGTTGGATGACATCCTTGATAGGAAATCGTAAGAGATTCTGGGATCTTTTGTCGAATCATGAAAAGTAAGGATGGCGAGGTCTAATTTGAGATCTTGATGTCCTTAGGTGGAAGTGTTATAGTTTAGGCTTGTTGAATTGGGAATGGTTTTGGAAATTCCCGATTTTTGTTAAGCACTTTTAATTCTTGGGAACCATTTAAAGGAAACTTATTGGAATAAGACATAGTAATTAATAAACCATTGGCTATGGGAACTTATGTGTAGGGATTCTTTAAGAGACCGTGTTGTTGGAAGAATAAGGAGTTTTTCATGGATGCATTTGTTGGCAACATGAGCATGTGGGATGAGCACAAGTTGTACAGTTATGCATTGCAATGTTGCCATTGATGTCAACATTGTATTTTGGTATAAAGAAAATTGTGCATATCAGTTTGGATGTCTTAAGCATGGTTGAGGATGATTATGAAAATAAATTTTGTTAGAAGGCTTGATCCGGTAAATGTGGTTGATATGAAAATTGTCTAAGTGTCAATACAAGTAACTCTATGTATAGAAATCCATTTTTTGGGTTTGCATTGGTCCACTATATAATATCTTGCTCTATGGTTTTGGGATAATTTTGATGGTTTTTAGAAGAGTCTAAATTTGGGTGTTGGCAAGAAGTTGAGTCCACTTTTTGGCCATTTAGTGGAAGTGTTTTTCCTAATTTTCAGACTTTGACACATTTGACCTTAAAATTTGAAGCACTTAGAGATGAAATTTTGAAAAATGTCACTAATCATAAAATGTAGTACTCAGAGTCTAGTTTCCAAATATGTAATTTATTTCAATACCCAGATGATACAAATTGACTTTCAATAGGCGTTTCTAAAAAACATTGTTTAAAAGTCATATTTTTACCATACCATGCATGTGTACGTCATCCATATTTTGACCTAAATAATCATTATTTTCTAAATAATTTTGGGAGAATATTTGTTACTCACTGAAGCACACTTCCAATATTTTTTTGTAATTTTTTATTGGCCATATTTGGTGTTTTAAAAAATCTTCGTGTACATCACGCATAAGATGACCTAAACTTAAATGGTTTTTTGATTTTTTTTTTTTTGAAATTGAAAATAATTGTCTGAAGTATGCTTCTGTGCAATCCATTCGTAAAAATGTTATGTTGATAAAAAGTTATTAAAATACTAAAAAACACTGATAATTCAAGTTTATGGACCTGTTTAATCAGAAATTAAATGAAAAATAAAAAATTAATCCAATTACAAAAAAATTACATATTTGGAATCTACACTGTCAAATCTATAATGGGTTTTAATTTCATCGAAAAAATCTGCAAAGAAAGTCTTCAGACGTATGCCCAGAGTCACTTATTTTTTGTGACATTGCTAGCACCTTCAACTTGTAGGTCAAACCAAGTCTAGGGCTTAGGTTCGGATCCCCAAACCATTTCCTGAACTTGTTAACAAAGAAAAAACCCGGCCTAAATTTGAAAATTTTAAAAATGAGATCTCGTTTATAATTCACCCGTTGAAAATTAAATGGCGGGGCCATTGGAAAATGAAACGGGATCCTATTTAATAAACAAGATCTCAATTTATTTAACTCGGGATCCCGTTTAATAAATGAGATCCCGATTTCTTTTTTATTGTTATTTTTAAATTTACTATCAAAAAGGGGTATGCCAAGTCTGAGAATCATTCTGTACGACCGACTGTGACATATTCCCTATTTTCTATCAACTTTTGTCTTGTTGAAGCTCTTCAAGTTAGGTTTTTTTTCAATTTTGAAAGGATGCGTCATTGGGATGCTGTGAGAAAATAATTTTGTTGAATTGCTATTTGTTTCAAGGAGGAAGAAATTTTTTATACTTCAAAAATTTTCAATCATGGGATCACAATGTCGGAATAAGAGGAAAGGTATTGACCGCTGAAGAAATTCAAGAAAAGAGAGAGAAGGAGAAACAAAGACAAAGAGAAAGAAGAATGATAATTCGATCAATGAATGATGGTGAAGCATCCAATTCCACAACTATTGAAGATAAAAACATTGAGGAGACCATGTATGTAGACGATGCAAACTTGCAAGAAGTGAATGTGGAAACTAATACGAATATACAAACTACTCCTGGTATGTCTTCAAATATCCCTTCCAATGCTATGGATAATGTTTCGATAGGCACAAGTCTAGGTACATCTTCAAATCCACCTTTTTGCCTCATGGAAATGGTGTTTATTAGAGATTTACAAGAGGTTGGATATTACAATGTTGATATTGAAATATTCATAGAGTTAAAGATTTGAGTCAAATTGTTGTTGAAAATGAAAATGAAAATACTTTTATTGAAAATGAAAACCATTTTGTTGTGGAAAATGAAAATGAAAATCCTCTTGATGAAAATGAAAATGATAATACTTTTATTAAAAATAAAAATGAAAACTGTTTTGTTGTTGAAAATGAAAATGAAAATCCTCTTTGATGAAAATGAAAATGAAAATGAAAATAGTTTTGAATATATATATTTTTAAATTGAAAGTGATGTTTTGGATAATCTTCCTAGTAAAATTTTTGAGAGACAAATAAGAAGACATGCTAATAGATTATAGAATCAATTTTTTTATCGTGAAAAACTTTGAGTTCAATGTCAACTAATGATGCAATTAATGCAAATGCGAAAATGAGAAAAATAATGAAAAACTTAGGCATTTTTGTTAAACAAAAAAGAAAGGATCAATCAGAAAAAAATACTATGTCTAGTATTGCTAGTGCCATTTAGTCTATTGGAAAAAATAGTAGGTCTAAAGATAAGAATGCAACAAGAAGAGCTATAACAATTGCTATAGTTAATAAATCAACTTTGAATTAAAGAATGGTAAGCAATATTAGTGAAGTTTTATAAATACATCCTAAAACATTGCTAAGAGCAGCAAAAAGAAGATAAAGTATAGAAAATGATCCTATCAACCAATGTTGGCGTTTCAGTAGTCGACTTTCGAGGTCTGATATGAAATTGAATGTTTAAATTAAATCTTTCATTGAAAAATATTGGCATGATAATACTAGGGTATCATCTAATGCTAGAGATGTTTTAAAATTAAGGGTGGGGTCCAAAGTTCACGATCCTCATCCAAAACACCTATTAGATACAACACAAACTGAATTTTATAAAAAAAATTGTGGTGATTTATTGTTACCTAGTAATACTAAAATAAGCCAAAGGTCTTTTGAAAAATGTAAACCATGGTATGTAAAAATTAATAAAGAACAAATATCTTGTTGTAAAACACATGTTCAATTTTGCTATTTTTATGATGTTTTTCGATATATACGTTGTACTTTGCATACTAACATGATTATGTAGGAATGTGGTATCAATATGCCACTTGAAACAATAAGGGAGTTTATATCAAGTTTATTTTGTGAAAGATCTAATTAAAAATTATTTTATTCAAGTTCTTGTATTTCTGGACAATGCAGTAGTTGTGGAAATATTTCATTCTTTAGAGTTTGTATGCATGAAAGTTTTGATAATGGTTTTGGAAAACAATTAGTTGATGTTAAAATATTTAAGAATGTTAATTATTCTCTAAAAGATGGAAAAATTGGAAAGCGTTGTGATTTAGTTATAAAAAAAGTGATTGCACATGCATTCATATTAGAATTTAAGAATAAGATTATACCAAAATATGCCATGCATTCTCAACATGCTCGTTGGCTTGATGGCCAATTTCACACATGTAGAAACACATTTCCAATTGGTAGTATACTTTCAGTGGTTGATTTTGTGGAAAATTATACTCTATCTCTACAAGAGGAAATTCAATCACAGTATTATAATTCAGTGCAAGTAGATATGTTTGTCCATATTATTTATAGACATGCAAATGATAGCACTGAGGATGATAGAAAAGTTTTGAGGGAGTATCATTTTTATTTGAGTGACAATAGGTTACACTCATTAGAGTTTGTTCAATAATGTTTCAGTATATTTTATAGAAATTTAAGAGAAAGAGGAATCCAGATGACATAACACCTCATATGGTCAGATAATTGTACAGGGTAGATCAAGAATGCTTGAATGTTCTATTGGTTAAGTAGGGTTCACAAGGAGCTTAATGTCCAACATATATGGAGTTTTTTTGAAGTTGGGCATGGTAAAGGAGAGCATGATGGAGTTGGTGCGTGTGTCAAAATAATTCTTGCTAGAGAACAATTAAAATTTGAGGATGTAGTAAAATTTAAAGATGCACGTGGTATTGTGGATTGGTGCAATACATAATTATTTGCACCTCGTTCGAGTGAGTACTCTACAGTTCATCGATTCTTTTGGTTGGTTGAAGAAGAGAACATTGTACCTAGAGTTGATTGTGAGACAATTGGTGGATCTACTAAATGACATTCATTTAGGAATTTGACAAGAAGCACATGGACTATCTGGACAAGGGAGCTTGCATGTTTTTGTCAGTTTTTTATCTCAAGAGATTGGGGAGCATGTGAAAATACACAATGGGTTGAATAGTGGGAGCAAAGATCGTTGACACCTACACAAGCACATGATCAATATGAAAGAATTATTGAAGAAAATGATCAAGTGTTTGTATCTAAAGACTATGATCGTGTTTCAGAACTTGTACAAGAAGGTAATTTAATTCAACTTATTTCACTTTGTTAAGTTATTTTGTAATACTAAATTATTTATGTGGATATGTGGAAGTTATTAAATCATTTTTTGTTTGCAGGACATGTGTATGTTGTTGTTGCACCTAAGGGGAATGAAGAGGAAACATAATATTGGTTGGATCAATGTGTGGAGACTAAACATAAGTTAATAACACCTCGAGAAGATGATGATGGCTATAATTATCCAACAGGTATAGTGATCCCCTTAAGATATCCCCTTAAGCAAATTTTGATAACAAGTTTTTGATCCCCTTAAGAAATTTTTTAGAACAAGCCTTTGATCCCCTTAAGAAATTTTTGAGAACTTATTTGATGATGGTTTTCATGTTTTCCAACAAGATTGGTGGTGGTTGTTGGAACTTGGCTACGAAAAATACCTAACAAGGAAGAATGGTCTACCTGCATTCGAAGATTATGAAACATATAAAAATATTATACACTATTCACATTTGGTGGTGGCAAAAAATATAAAACTAGATCGGTATCGTGGAAGACCTACAAATAAAGTTCTATGGACAATTTCTATAGCATGAAACAATCATAGATGAATTGCAAAAAAGAGATGATGCAGATGGTACAATGGAATAAGTAAATATAGGTAAACATAGTTTTAGTTTTAAATTATCCTTTTAAATAGATTAAATACATGTTTCAATATTGGTCAAGTGTGTTATTAGTTGAAATTGATTTAAATTGTCCTTTTATATATCCTTAAGCCATAATCACAAAAAGGATCTAGTCCATGTAGATTCAACCTAGACAACATGGAATACTTGGTAAAAATAGGTAATTATTAGTTAAATTATATTTAAATACATGTTTTGATTATATATTGATATTGCTTGTACATTAATAGTTAAAATTGATTTATTATCCTTTTTTGTATCCTTAAGCCATCATTGCATTGATAGATCATACTTTGAAAGAAAAAGGAGAGGATGCCTGGATTCAACCTACACACATGTGTGGAATACTTTTAAATGTAGGTGCTTGAGTTGTGTACATATAGATAGTTTCATATAAATTAAAATATGTATGTTTTGATGATTTCATTGATATTGCTTGTACCTTTTTATATCAAGTGGTGTGAAGACCTACTACATTCCAGGCACGAGTTTGAGATGTTCTTGAGATGGCATATCCAAATTTTGTAATAATTGTTTTGAGATGACATATATGTACATACATACTTACACAATTAAACATTTTGTATAAATTACAAATACATGTACATACCCCTTAAGACAACCTATAAATTAGTGTTGGATTCTATTATTTATTTTGACAGCTTATAAATTAGTATTGGATGCTACTATGTGTTTTGACAGCTTATAAATTAGTGTTGGATGCTATTGTTTATAGAATTTATTAATGGTTTTGTTCTATAATCTTGTATGGCATTGTTTATTTCTTAAAATTTTATCCTTTGTGGTATATAAACGGATTGCTTTTGTTTGTACATATCCCTTAAGACATCCCCTTAAGACAACCTATAAATTAGTGTTGGATACTATTATTTGTTTTGACAACTTATAAATTAGTGTTGGATGCTATTATTTATTTTGATAGCTTATAAATTAGTGTTGGATGTTATTATTTGTTTTGAAAGCTTATAAATTAGTGTGTGATGAGCTATTATTTGTTTTGACAACTTATAAATTAGTGTTTTTGTGGAACATGAGGTCAAGAGGACTTTTATGTTCTTAAGTTTTCTCTAACACTTTGCATGATTTATAAATATGGGACTACATGATTTAATTTCAAAAATTCAGCCTATTTTTGGATAATTAAGTTCTTTAATTTAATGTTGTAAAAGAACTGGGAAATATGGTGTATACATATAGAACAACTTTTTTGGAAAAACTCGTTATATTTTCATTGGTATTTGTGTTCAGTTTATAGAAACCATAAACCATAAACCATAGGGCCTAAAGCCTACGAGATGAGCTTTAAACCATAAGACCTAAAGCCTAGGAGATGAACCCTAAAAAACCCTAGAAACCCTAAACCATAAACCATAGGACCTAAAGCCTAGGAGATGAGCCCTAAACCATTAACCCATATAGATTTGTTATTCTAAGCATCTCATGAACCCTACAAACAATAAAACATAAACCATAGGACCTAAAGCATAGGATATGAGTTCCCTAAACCATTAACCCATATAGATTTATTTTGGAATATTCTTTCAATAATTTATCTAAATTGATCTATTTCGGGAGGTTGTTAATACAAATGCATTGAACTTATGAATTGTCAGAACAAATGTTCACTTAGATCAAGTTCTATTATGAAATATTTTTAAACATATTTTTAGGTGTTTCATTTCATCATTTAATTGTTAGGATAAATCTAGAGCACTATTCATCATAGAAAAAAGGGTTAAACAATTAGTACCAAATGAGAAATATCTACTACCCTATCACTATGGACTTATTCTTGAACTAGATGTCCATGAACATAAACATGCTTGATTAAAATCCAACAAAATGGTTGATGGAATAATATATCTTTTAGATTTTAAGGAAATTCTACATCATGTAGACCACATTGATTGTCCTATATTATACTCTTCTTTGATCCCCTTAAGACGTCGTATTAGGACCCCTTAAGACAACCTATAAATTATGTTTAGTTTATAGAATTTATTAATGCTTTTGTTCTCTAATCTTGTATGTTATTATTTATTTATTAAAATTTCATCCTTTGTGGCATATAAACAAATTGTTGTTGTTTGTATATTATGATTTTTTTCTTATTTTATTAGATGCAACCTGTGTATTATGACCCCTTAAGGAATCCTATTAGGACCCCTTAAGACATCCTATCAGAACCCCTTAAGACATCCTGGTGCAGGAGCACTTAGGAAACACCTAGGAAGCACTAAGCAATAGGAAGAAGTCTAGGATGCATTTTGTTTTATTGTATTTCCATAAAGGTCATGTTGACCATTGAGTTTGAGTTAGAGGTTGAATAACATGTCTTGATTAGGAGTGATTAGGAGTGATCAGGAGTGATCAGGAGAGGTCAGTATTTTAAGGGAAACTTACTTTTCCTTGTTCTCTAGAAATTGGCAAAAGTGGCAAAATGGGACATTTTGCACCTTTGCCACAAGACAAATGTAATGTCCGACCAAGGGGAGGCATAAATACCTTCATTAACCTATATAAGGTGTGCCTCGACCTGTAGATTGGTTGGAAGGAATTGGAAGTTTTTGCACTAATTCAATTTGATGAATGTAAGTGAGGACAGTGAGAAGATTACGTAATTTTCTGTGTTTTGTTTTGAACTTGTGTGTTGCAGGAGTAATCATGGCATTGTGAATACTATAGAACGTAGTGCATTTGTCTTACAAGCTTTATGTGGAATAGGAGGTAGCTAGTGTGTGTGTTTCAAACTTTCTTTGTAGCTAGTTTGGTTCTTTAAAGTTATTGTTCTGACTGTCAAACCGTGGAAGAATGGAGATTTAGTCCTCTTTCCCACTATACCTAGTGTACGGGCTTTTAGGGATTGAGGCTAGACTCCATGGTTGTAAATAGGTTAGGAGTAGGAGAGGTTAGGAGTCAGGAAAGCACTGTGGAAGACTTCTCCTAGGCGAGCTTGACAGTGCCCGGCTAGGAAAGTCAAGAAGTGCAAAGCACTTGGCTTGTAGGGGTGACCTTTCCCTGATAAACCAAGTGGTAGGAAGGTAGATGGAAGCCTTGCAGAGGCTTGGTAACAAAGAGGAGGCTTCACTAGTCCGTTTGAGTGGAGAACTAATTAACAGTTTGTTGTGTGGTCTGGAAAACTTAAAGAAGAGGCCTATTTTGCAAAATTGAAGGTCTGACCTGTGTACGGATAGTTAAGGGTTAAGACCTTTGAAATCTTGAAGTGGTAGGCATCAGGAATAAGAATCCATAGAAAAGATTTGGGGTTCTTTGGAGAATTTATTAGGGTTACCTCTTTTCCTCGGAGTAAAAGACCTATTTGGGAAGCCTGGAACTAGGGAACCAAAACCCTAGATGAGGGTTTGGTGAAAGCGATGGAAGAATGGAGTTTGGTGAACTTAAAAGAACCCTAGGAGGATGGTGTGAAGCTAGTAGAAACATCTCTACACCCCTACAAAGAATAAATTGGGAGTTAGGAGCAATTAGCCTTTAGGGAAGATTAAGGGCTAAGGAAGAGTTAGTGGCATTGCACCAAGATTGTCTTGGTTGATTGAGAGTGAGATGATAGTTGGGTTGGCCAGTAGAACCAGGGGTACCTATACATGAGGTAGAGCCTAAAGGTTTAGGTGGTGAAGACACCTAGGAGATCTTGAAGACAAGGATCCAGAGCATGGAACAATGATTGTTCCATCCAACCCTTCCCTATCGGATTGGTATCAGAGCAAGTTAAAGATTTGGGTTAGAACTTGTATGTCAGACCTTGAATCTAGTGGTTCCACAACCATGGTGACAAACATTGAGTTGGAAAAGAAGGTTGAAGATCAGGAGGAAGATAATAGGAGGTTGAGAGAAAGACTAGCTCAACTTGAGGAAGCATTGAACAATGTGCAAATCAAGGCCGATGAGGTCAGTGATAGATTGGAGGGCAGGGAACCAAAGAGTGAAGAGGTTGCAGAGGAAGACAAGACCCCTGAACCTGACCCTGTTCTGCAAGAGGAGCCTTTCTTGAAGGCATTGAAAGCTTTGAGTGGGAAAGCACTTGAAGTTATACCACTGTTTAGTGGAAAATTGGAAGCTGACCTAGTCCTGGATTGGATAGAAGGCATAGAGAACCATTTTGAATGTGATGGAGTCACTGAAGCATAGAAGGTGAAGGTGGCCAATTCTAGATTGAGAGGATCTTCCTTGACATGGTGGAAATTCATTCAGACAAAGAGGGAAAAGGAAGGCAAGAAGCCTATTTCAACTTGGAAAGGTATGGTGGCAAAAGTGAGAGAAGCATACATACCAGATGATTATGAGATTCAGTTACACAAGAAGAGGCAAAGCTTGAGGCAAAGAGACCAAGATGTGAACACTTACACTAAGGAGTTTCAAAAAATTTGTATGAGGTCCAATGTCTCAGAAGATGAAAGTCTCAAGGTGGCTAGGTATCTAAACGACTTGAAGTGGAACATCCAAGAAGAGATGACTCTTCTAAGTCCTAAGACAATACATCAATGCTATCAATTAGCTATCAAGATTGAGGAAAGAAGCAAGAGGAAACATGATCAGGCTTCTAAGAGTAGAGGAAAAGGCAGAGATCAAAGGGATCAAAGAGGACATAGAGGTGGCTACCAAGGTAGAGGAAATGAACAAAGAAACCAAGGTGAATCTAAACTCACAGAGTATGGGGGTGAAATATCTTCTAGAGGAGGTTATGGAAGAGGTAGAGGTTCTCAAGGAGGATCAAATAGAGGAAGAGGAGCAGGCAAGAGAAATTCATACTTTGCTAATATGAAGTGTTACCATTATGGACAAGTAGGCCATCCAACTTATAGGTGCCCGGAGAAAGCATCTTCATAAAACACTGAGAAGAGGGTGGCATATGCACAAGAGGACACCATGAGAATCAAATCACCTGAGATCAGCATATTGAATCTGAAATGGGGGAGAATCTGATGTTTAGGAGAGTGTTGATCAGGCAACCGGTCAAGGAAGAACCAAAACAAAGAAGGGCTCTATTTAGAGTAAGATGCAAGATACTTGGAAAAGTGTGTAAGGTCATTGTAGATTCAGGTTCAATAGACAATATCATCTTAGAAGAGGTAGTAAAGAAGCTCAAATTGGAGAAGGTACCCCACACTAACCCCTACAAAGTGACATGGTTAAATAAAGGGCAGAGTGTTCTTGTCAATGAGCAAGTAACGGTGGAGTTTTTATTGGAGGGTACAAAGATAAGCTAATTTGTGATGTATTACCCATGGATGCATGCCATCTACTATTGGGCAGACCATGGCAATATGACAGAAGTGCCATGTATGATGGGAAGGAGAATACTATCTCTTTTAAAAAGGATGGGAAGACTTTTAAGTTGCAATCACTATCAGAGGAGGACGAAGGATAGTCAAAGACACCAGGTGTCTTGTTAAGTAGTGGCAAGGAGTTCCTTAACAACCTACATCAAGGGGGTGAAGGTTATGCAGTCTTGTTGTAGTCCAAAGAAGAAGATAAGACTGGAAAAACGGTCATACCCAGAGCAGTCTAGAATTTGCTTGAGAAGTATAAGGACATAGTAAGTGATGGTGCACCTGCAACTTTACCTCCTAAAAGGGCCATTAGTCATCAGATTGACTTCATACCTAGAGCATCATTGCCTAACAAAGTAGCTTATAAGCTTACACCGGATCAGAATCTAGAGGTATCTAGACAAGTGCAAGAGTTATTGGATCAAGGATTGATTAGGAAGAGCATCAGCCCATGTGCAGTACCAGTGGTCTTAGCAACCAAGAAAGGAGGCAAATGGAGATTATGCACTGATTCTAGAGCAATAAATAGAATCACAATCAGGTATAGGTTCCCTATTCCTAGAATTGAAGACTTGATGGATTGTCTTAGAGGAGCTCAGTACTTCACCAAGTTGGGTCTCAAGAGTGAATACCATCAGATCAGAATCAAGGATGGAGATGAGTGGAAGACAACATTTAAGACAACAGATGGGTTGTATGAGTGGAGAGTTATGCCATTTGGTCTCTCTAATGCCCCTAGCACATTCATGAGGCTCATGAATGAAGTACTCAAAGACTTTACAGGGATATTTGTGGTTGTATATCTTTATGATATACTCATCTTCAATAAGACAGCAGAAGAACATCTTAAACATGTGGAGATGGTTCTTAGAAGGTTGCAAGAGGAGAAGTTAGCCATTAACCTAGAGAAGTGTGATTTTTTCAAACAAGAACTTGTATATCTGGGTTTTGTAGTGTCTCCAGGATCATTGAAAATGGATCCAAGCAAGGTGGAAGCTATCCTAAACTATCCTACACTAACCACAGGGACAAAGGTAAGAAGTTTCCATGGATTGGCTCAATTTTATAGGAAATTCATAAGAAACTTTAGTGGCATATGTGCACCAGTATTAGAGACAATCAAGGGTGGTTTGAAAACTAAGTTTGTGTGGACTAAAGAAGCTGAGAAAGGTTTTGAGAAACTGAAACAAGAAGTGGCAACTCAACCTATTCTCTTATTACCAAGCTTTGACAAGTTGTTTACTGTGGAGTGTGATGCTAGTAGAGTTGCAGTAGGAGGAGTGCTTAGTCAAGAAGGCAGGCCCATAGCTTTCTTCAGCAAAAAGATTAATGAATCTAAGAAGAAGTACTCTACCTATGATCTATAACTTTATGCTTTGGTTCAGTCACTTAGGAAGTGGAGGCATTACCTTCTACCCAAGGATTTTGTGGTCTTTACAGACAATCAGACACTTAGTTATAGCAACACCCAAGAGAAGTTGAGCAATAGACACTTGAAGTGGATGGAGTACATCCAAGCTTTTACTTTCACCATCAAGCACAAGAAGGGACAAATGAACAAGGTGGCAGATGCATTGAGTAGAAGATTGCTGATAGTCCAAGAGATACATATCAAGAGCATTGGAATAGAGAGCTTCAAGGATCTCTATGGGGAGGATGAAGATTTCTCAGAGGCCTACAAGGTATGTTCTAACTTTGAGAATCATTTACATAGCCAATACTCAGAGTGTACTTTGCAAAGTGGATTATTGTTTAAAGGGAATCAATTATGTGTTCCAAGAGGGTCAATGAGAGAAAACCTCATTCAAGAAAAGCATAATGGTAGTCTTAGTGGACATTTTGGCATCAATAAGACATTAGAACTAGTGCAAAGGTTCTACTATTGGCCTAAGTTGTCAAGAGATGTCAAGAGGTATGTAGAGCAATGTTTTGTGTGTATGAAAGCTAAGGGAGGAGCTAGTAATGCTGGCCTATATCAACCCCTACCCATTCCTAATAGACCATGGGAGTGTGTGAGCATGGATTTTGTGGTAGGACTCCCTAAGACCAAGACTGGCTTTGATAGTGTGTATGTAGTGGTGGAAAAATTTAGAAAGATGAGCCACTTTATTCCTTGTAAAACCACTCATGATGATAGCTATATAGCTCACCTTTTCTTCAAGGAAATTGTAAGGATCCATGGATTGCCTTTAAGCATTGTTTCAGACAGGGATGTTAAATTCATGAGTCACTTTTGGAAGAATCTATGGAGCAGATTAGGTACCAACCTGTCTTTTGGATCAGCTTACCATCCTCAGACCGATGGTGAAATAGAGGTGGTTAACATGGTGCTAGGTAACCTTCTAAAGTTCCTAACTAAGGAATATGGACAGACTTGGGATATGGTAATCTCACAGGCTGAGTATGCCTATAATGATAGTGTAAACCGGACCACAAGGAAGAGTCCTTTTGAGATTGTGTATGGAATGCACCCAAGTGGTGTATGTGAGCTCAGGGATCTAGGAGCTATGGAACATAGGAGTGGACATGCAGAATACTTCACTCAAACCATGAAAGAGATTTAGGAGCAGGTAAAGAGGATAGTCACCGAGGCTACACAAAAACTAAAAGACAAGGTAGATATATCAAGAAAGGATTTGCAATTTGCAGTAGGAGATTATGTCATGGTTCACCTTAACGAATCAAGGATGCAGAAGGGAATTTCAACAAAGTTGAAAATGAAAAGAGTAGGACCATGCAAGATATTAGCCAAGTATGGGAAGAATACATACAAGGTGGAGTTACCTGCAGATTTGGGAATTTCACCAGTCTTCAATGTAGCATATTTGATCAAGTACAAGGGATCAGTCAATGATATAGCTCAGACCAGTAGGGAGGTCTTCAAGGAATTCAACAACATTTCCCTACCTACTAAAGACAAACTACAAGCAGAGAGCATCTTGGAGTCAAGAGTGCAGAAATCTACAAGGAAGAGAGTGTACATGGAGCACCTCATCAAGTGGAAGGACAAGCCAAAATCTGAGGCCACATGGGTGGATGAAGCTCAGGGAAAGAATTAGGGCATAGATGTCTCTCTACTCTCTCCTCAAATTCCTTAGCATTTTTGCAGAGGGGGAGAATGGTGCAAGAGCACCTAGGAAACACCTAGGAAGCGCTAGGCAATAGGAAGAAGTCTAGGATGCATTTTTTTTTTATTGTATTTCCATAAAGGTCATGTTGACCATTGAGTTTGAGTTAGAGGTTGAATAACATGTCTTGATCAGGAGTGATCAGGAGTGATCAAGAGAGGTCAATAGTTTAAGGGAAACTTACTTTTCCTTGTTCTCTAGAAATTAGCAAAAGTGGCAAAATGGGACATTTTGCACCTTTGCCACAAGAAAAATGTAATGTCCGACCAAGGGGAGGAATAACTACCTTCATTAACCTATATAAGGTGTGCCTCAACCTGTAGATTGGTTGGAAGGCATTGGAAGTTTTTGCACTAATTCAATTTGATGAATGTAAGTGAGGACAGTGAGAAGATTGCATAATTTTTTGTGTTTTGTTTTGAACTTGTGTGTTGCAGGAGTAATCATGGCATTGTGAATACTATAGAATGTAGTGAATTTGTCTTCCAAGCTTTGTGTGGAATAGTAGGTAGCTAGTGTGTGTGTTTCAAACTTTCTTTGTAGCTAGTTTGGTTCTTTAAAGTTACTGTTCTGACTGTCAGACCGTGGAAGAATGGAGATTTAGTTCTCTTTCCCATTGTACCTAGTGAATGGGATTTTGGGGATTGAGGCTAGACTCCATGGTTGTAAATAGGTTAGGAGTAGGAGAGGTTAGGAGTCAAGAAAGCACTGTGGAAGACTTCTCCTAGGTGAGCTTGACAGTGCCCGACTAGGAAAGTCAAGAAGTGCAAAGCACTTGGCTTGCAGGGGTGACCTTTCCTTGATAAACCAAGTGGTAGAAAGGTAGATGGAAGCCTTGCAGAGGCTTGGTAACAAAGAGGAGGTTTCACCAGTCCGTTTAAGTGGAGAACTAATTAACAGTTTGCTGTGTGGTCAGGAAAACTTAAAGAAGAGGCCTATTTTGCAAAATTGAAGGTCTGAATTGTGTACAGACAGTTAAGGGTTAAGACCTTTGAAATCTTGAAGTGGTAGCATAAGGAATAAGAATCCATAGAAAATATTTGGGGTTCTTTGGAGAATTTAGGAGGGTTACCTCATTTCCTTGGAGAAAAGACCTATTTGGGAAGCCTAGAACTAGGGAACCAAAACCCTAGATGAGGGTTTGGTGAAAGCGATGGAAGAATGGAGTTTGGTGAACTTAAAAGAACCCTAGGAGGATGGTGTGAAGCTAGTAGAAACATCTCTACACCCCTGCAAAGAATAAATTGGGAGTTAGGAGCAATTAGCCTTTAGGGAAGATTAAGGGCTAAGGAAGAGTTAGTGGCATTGCACCAAGATTGTCTTGGTTGATTGAGAGTGAGATGATAGTGGGGTTGGCCAGTAGAACCAGGGGTACCTATACATGAGGTAGGGCCTAAAGGTTTAGGTGGTGAAGACACCTAGGAGATCTTGAAGACAAGGATCTAGAGCATGGAATAGTGAATGTTCCATCCAACCCTTCCCTATCACATCCCATTAGGACATGAATTGAATAAGTTCATTGACTAATTATCGCTAATTATTGAATGTACATATCATGTATATCATGTACATGGATCACTAAATTTGTAAAGTACAAATATTAAAATGTCCTATTAATGTCAACTTTAATTTAATATTTATATTTAATTTTCACATTAATTTCCTATGTACTAATGTCTTGAATATGAACATAAATGCATAAATGGACATGTGTAAATTAAAATTGAACAATAATAAAGTCCATCATTTACAATATATTAAGTGCATGAAATAAAGTCCATCAAAGTACAACCCATGAAATAAATTCCAACAAAGTACTCAACCCATGAAATAAAGTCCAACATGGTACATGAGAAACCAAATATATAGTCCATGAAATAATTAAATATAACCCATAAAATCAAGCTTAGGTCATATTATCGTCTCTATAATCAAGAGACCTCTTCATACCGCGAGGACTACGTGGATGACCTAAAACACTCTATATAAGAGAAAGATGAAATCAAATGTAAGACGATGAAAATTATTTAATGACAATTTAATTTATAATTCATCATAAAATTAAATTACCATCATATCTGGGTCTTGATGCTCTGGTGCACCTGAACCAACCTCTAAATTATGTGAATCAATCTACATAAACAAGACAAAGAAAGTTGACATTAGATGTAAGTCTACAATTAAAAATGATTTAATTCAATTTAATTTATAATTTATCATATTTTAATTGTATTGTATTCTGAGTTTGTGCACCCTCTTCTCTAGGACCTATTTGTACATGCTCAAATACAAGATGTGTCTCCTACTAGATAAAAAATAAATAATTTAAAACATGTATTAGCTCATATTATATATATATATATGTTCAATTTTAAATTTTAAATTAAAGTCATTCAAAATACATAATGTGTAATTGACTTTAAATATGTACTAAAAATTTAAACTACCATGATATTTGGAGCCTACTCAGCATGTCCTCCTAGAGGTGTAATCATAACTGGGTCATGGAATAAAGTCGCACTAACAAAGTCCTACAAGATCAAATTTAAAGCATTTGTATACTTGAATTAGGTTAAAATATATATATTCAAGTAAATGCACATGTTGTGTAGAATTTTTTTTAAACAACCTAAAAATCAGAGGCCTCACGAGTGTCGCAACATCTAATGTTTGTCTGATTCCCATTCTCATTGTTGTATCAACCTAGACATACATGTAGACATTTTTAACGCTTATAATATTTACAAGTGTACATGCACATTTGATATATATAGTGAATTCAAAATTCATAATTTTAAGTATACTAATGTAAGTTCAACAATTTACAATATAAATGTACCTTCCCTTGATCTATGACGCTCGATAGTGGAGGAGTGCTCGACAACCCGTTGGGTGGAATTGACGTGGAAGTCGATTGACTCCCCTAAACCAGCATAAATATTTTAAACATATGTTCATGATTCAATTATAAATTTAAAACTCAAGTTAAAAATTATTTCATATATAATTGAGAAAATTAAAATCAAAATACCCCAAAAGGGTTGCCGACTAGGACTAGTCTCGATGTATGTACTTGCAGAGCGGATGATTGCCCCATCGTTAGTGTCATTTGTACACCAAATAGTTTAATTGTTAAAATGTATTGCAAACTTTATTTGATATGTATTCATTAAAATTCTTATAAAATCAACATGTAGATGCATATTTATACCTATGTCGTAGTGTCCTCAGGGTGATGGTCTGCTGTAAGAAATTCTACAAATGAACTAAGGTGACCAGATGAACCACCAGAATCTCCACGTCTACCTGAACTAGGTGTGGCCTGATTGGGTCCATAGCATAATTGATGACAACTAGTATATACATGTGGGACCCTTGACACTCCTGGAGTGGTACTCGGACCAACTCCATAAAAAAATCCTCCATCATCATCGTCCCTATGCTCCCTACGCACTATCACATAAGCATGTTGATCAAGGTCTCCTACGAGCGTATTAAGAGATCCTAACGTCGAGACCACCGCACGTTGATGCACATGTGCAGGAATGGGAGGACTAGGAGCAACAACAAGGGGTTGTGCATGCACCGGGTGTTGGGGATCAACCCTTGCCCCTAACCTCTGTTGTGGCATGCCACCACCAACACCTTGAAATGATTTAAAATCAAAATAATTGGGCTTTTGCCTCATAAAAAACTCTACATATAATTTTCTCAAAAAATACAATGGGACCTCCCAATTAGCGTGTGGTGGACTGTCAAAAACCATATACCATTGATCCCAAAAATGTGCACTCATCTATGGATGTATACACCACCTCATGGATATTCTAGATTTATTGGGAGGAATGGGATGTCAAGTAATAGGGTCGAGAAAGTAAGGGGCTAGGTGGGCTTTTGTTATTTTAAGGTCTAAAATTTGTTTATAGGAGAGACCGTTTGCATAAAATTGTCTCATTTTCTCTCTCTCTCTCTCTCTCTCTCTCTCTCTCTCTCTCTCTCTCTCTCTCTCTCTCTCTCTCTCTCTCTCTCTCTCTCGTCGATGCCTATCTAGATCAGAATCAATCATCCTAATGGAATCCACAGCGTTTTGCATCACAGATGCAAAATGTCTAACGTGTGGAGGAATCAATGCGTGATTCTGCATAGCATTGATTTTATTCTAAATGGATGCAACTTGATCATTTATGCGTTCTCTCAAGCGAGCCTCATCAGATGCAATAGGTGTTGGAGGTGGGATATTAGGTTGAGGGGGTGGAGGGGGAGGTCGAGGTGGAGGTCGAGGTGGAGGTGGCTGAGGTGGTGGATTGAGGATATCATCAATGTTAAATTGATCCATGATATCAGATATAAGTGCACCTGCATTAAATTATACAAAATTAACATACAAAATTACAAGTACATATACATTGATTGAACTTGAGCATGTGCATACAAAATTCAAAATTTAACATGTACATATAGTTAAAATAAAAAATATGATGCATAATTTGCATGCATACATCAAACTTACAAACTTACAAGTACATATACATTGATTGAACTTGAGCATGTGCATACAAAATTCAAAATTTAACATGTACATACATTCAAAATAAAAAATACGATGCATAATTTGCATGCACACATCATTCAAATAAACTATGTACATACATACAAATTTCAAAATTTAAGATCTAGAACTATGCAATTTTAATACATGTACATACTAAAAAATAAACTTGAAACATTCACAAAAATCTCATTTTATGTCTAACGCATATATATATATATAATTTTTCCAATAGGAGAAATCATGATCTAGTAGATAGTCATATTTAATATATACTGTTATAAATTCATCATTATAAGTTCATAAATTCCACCAAATTCATTAATTCATGTCACTAAAAATATCCATCTAGAACCAAAATCATAAATTCACATCACTAAAAATATCCATTGAACCAAAATAATAAATTCATCGGCCAAAATATCCATCGAACCAAATTCATAAATTCATAACTATAAGATCATTGTCTTAATTTAGAAATTGTTGTGGCTCTCAATTACATCTCTTCATTTCTTTGTGTTTTCCTTTTCAGAATTGAAAGTTCTCCTCTCCTCTAGCCATTGTCGATGCTCATCTAAGATCCCATCCATAACCCTAACAACATCAACAACGGTTTGCATCCTAGATGCAAACATCCTCAAAGGTGGTGCAATATATTCTTCATTTTGAATAATGTTGATTTGATCTTGGATGGTTCTAACATTGGCATTGATTGGTTCTTTCAAGAGAGCACCATAGATTTCAGGTGGTGGAGGTGGGGGTTTATGAGGTGGAGTGGGTGGAGGTGGAGGTGAAGGTGGTGGAGATGGATGGCGTGGCGGTGGATTATGAATATTAGTGAATCGATCCATGTGATCTCTAAGTTATAAGTGAACCTGCATTAGATTTATAATTTAAAAATATAAGATACATGTTTAGGAAATACCCTTAAACCATTCAATATAAATGGACTAATTGAAAACAAATGATAAAATGTGTAAGCCTCATTTATGTCTAAGGAATGTTACTTGAATGAAAAAACAATTAACTAAATTAATATAGAACAATTTATGAATGCTTTAGGGTTTACGGTTTAGAGTTTAGGATTTAGGTTTTAGGGTAATAGGATGGCTTAAGGGGATCTATGTAGTAAGGTCCTAGTACAAAATGACATGGCTTAAGTGAATAAAATTTGGTGAAGATTCCCAAGGCAACCAAATTTCATTAAGGTCCTAGGAAACTTCACCAAATACTATTCACTTGAGCCATGTCATTTTATTCTAGGACCTTACTAGAGATAGATCCCCTTAAGCCATCCTATCACCCTAAACCATAAATAGATCAACCTAGATCATGAAATCTCATTCATATTATAGTCTTGCATGATCTTAAATATTATTGTTAAATCTGGTTGCCTTGGGAAACTTCACCAAATTTTGAAAACTTATTTGATTCCCCTTAAGACATCCTGGAGTATGGCTTAAGGGGGTCTATGTAGTAAGGTCCTAGTACAAAATGACATGGCTTAAGTGAATAAAATTTGGTGAAGATTCCAAAGGCAACCAAATTTCATTAAGGTCCTGTTACCAATTTTCAGCACCTAACTTAAAATTAGTAATCATGAGGGGAATTACTTGCTAGGTGCAAAAAATCTTATTACAAGTTATTCAACCAGTTTTCTGTTCTCAAAATGAAATTATGCTGAGGAATGATTTGCAAAATCATTCAATAGTTTAGACCAAACTAGTTGAACAATTCAGCAAAGCACAAATCAAACAGAGTTTCATTGGGGAAAACAATGTTCAGGCCGAATTTCAGTTGCAGCAATTATTGTTATGTAAAGAATTGCAGTTTTAAGGAACCAAAATACAAGAAAAATAATCATCTGTTTACATATTATGTTCCAAAAATTTGCAATTACATTGTTTCATTTAGTAAACAAAATGAATTCATCAGATAATGGAAATCCATTGCATATCAAAAAAAAAAAAAATCATTTTATTGAGAGAATGTTCTGTAATCCCACACATGCCGTGGGAGTAGCCTGTTTGGTTTCTTTTCAAATGTTGAATGAAAGAAGGAAATGCATTTCATAACTGAAAGTAACATAAGAAAAGGGAGAGAAGGTGATTCGTCATTGCCTGGAATGACGAATCATTGTTGCAGTTAGCCATGCTGACCATCGTGTCCATCTCTAGAATCAGTCTCGACTCCAGCTTTAAGATTTACCTGCAGTTGACTGGTGTTAGAGCAATGAAGGATCACATTCTACCCTATTCCTATGTTACCAATAGTAATGAAATGAACACTCTATCAATCGTTCACCAGATAAAGAAAAAGCAGAGCATAAAAAGGAAAAGAGGAACGATTGAGTATGTTGTTTTCACTAATTTGTTTGTGTTATGTGCAGGTACAGGAAACAAATCGAAGAAATCATTAAACTCGCTATTTTTACTGACTTTTTGTTTCATGTGTAGAAATAGGAAAAGTATTTGTTGCTGTTTATTCATTAGTTTTAAAATGAGTGGAGTAAAATGCGGCTCCCACAAGGGTAGAGCCCAACTCATAAGTATTTTGTGCAATCTGAACATCTTGAAAATTTATTATGTGTTATGCAGTTTTTTGTACAAATTTCATTCTCTCACTTTGCATGAAAGTTTACAATATCATGAAAATCAGTGAGCACCATGGAGATTTGAAATCAGATTAAATAAGGGAGAAATGAAGCATCTAACTTCAGTTTTTCACATATTCAGTCATATTACCCATTTGAAGTTTTATCAGAGCTAATAAAAGAGAGACCATAATATTTCTGCACAATCACAAAATGGAACTCATTATTGTGAGATAACACAGTAAATGTCAAAAGGCAGCAAAATTTTCAAGCCATGCCCAGAATGAGGGGTTTTTCAAAGTGATTCTTCATTTTGCTACTCATTTTCGGTCAAAATGTCTTCTATTTTCAGAAAGATGGAGTATAGACCAGCCGTGGCCTTGATTCAAGGAGGTTTATTTTATTTTATTTGCAGAGTTTTACATATATCCATGGTGCCCAGGATAAAGGCATCAGAGGTTCAAATACAAACAAAAACAAAGTTCCATGGAGCATGAATATCAGAACATGTAACGGTGCGGCCCAGCTCTTTAAAGTTCACAAAATGCAGAGGGTGAACTCAACAATGGCGGCTAGTCTATGCAGGGAAACCAAACAATGAAAGAGGCTTACCCTTTCCTGGCTAAACAAACACACGAAGGCTACGCCCAACTCTAATGGAGAGCTCCAAATGCAATGCTCGAGTTTCTCACATGGCGACTAGACAAAGACACAACAGAAACACAATGCAAAGAGATGAAAGACATCAGAAAACGCATAATCCAACCATGGCGTGGCTTGTAAAAGCTTTGACAATATAAAAACGTTTCAGTTTTGAGGAAAAGCTAGACTTACCTCTTCTCAAAAGCTCTAAAAAACCTTGGGGCAAAGAATTTATTATGGCGCCAAGATATAGAGAGTTTTTTGTGGCCCAGATTTGCAGCCCAAGAATCTCGAACTAGCATGTATCCATGGCGGCCAAACAGAAGATAACACAGAGAAAAAATAAAAATGAAAGAACATCAGAAATATGCCAGTTCGTGGCTTATAGAGGTTTCAAGAGTTTTTTAAAAATGCAAGAGAAGTCTCTAGATTAGTGAAGATCAAACTTACCATGCTCTAATCGTTCATACTCTGCAAGCTATGGCGTCACAAAGGCACGAGTTTCATCTTTAGCTGGGCGCAACTTAGGGTTAACTCCATAGTGGTGGTGCTCTCTCAACAGTAGGAGAAAAAAATGAAAATGAATATCTTTCATTTGAGGCTAGGGTTAATACCCTAAAAAGTTTGATGGAGGAAGGCTATCCATTGCCTTAAAGTTTTTCTTTATAACTTTATTCTTTTTCCCCTAGTAAAGTGTGTGGGTTTGAAAGGCATCTTTGCCTTGATTAATCTTCTTCCTCTTTTATGTGTGGCATTTCAATGCCTTGAGATATTTAGAGGTCTTTTTTTTTTTTTTGCATATTGAATCATATTGTAAAATATTTATTTTAAGTGATATTACCAATCACTTTTTAATAAATGTTATTATAAAATGCAAAAAATAGAATTTCATAGATTGTTTGATTATTTGCATTTGTTTCAAAATGTAAATCTTTATTTGGAATGATGTTTTATAAATCATTTCAAATTAAAGATATTTTAAAATGCAAAAGTGAATGGTCTTGTTGACTTTCTAGAATCATGGAGATAAATTAGGAGTTTGGAGCACAAAATCAGGGTTTTCCTTCAGTTATGAAATCCTTTTGACTTGACTTAAGTCAAGGAGTGATTTGAGGCACAATTATGGGGTTAACATTCAGTTTTGAAACTATTTTGGAGGGCTTACTTTTTGCATACGGATCACCAAGTTGGTGAAACTTGGACAACTCTTCTAGAGTTGGTTGGCATTGCATGCCTGATTAGGAGGAGAATTTTGACAACTCATAGGATTTTGGAGCCAAAATTCAATTCCGAATTTGGAGACATTTTCTATAAGTCCTTCTTCTTTCTCTTTTGTCAGGGTTAGTTCTTGATTTGGGGATTGTTGTGAGAGCATTCACTCAGATTTTTGTAACTCATGATTTCTTGAGATTTGTAATACAAATATCCCAGATTTTTCAAAAAGAAGCTTGTCTTTCCTTCTCCAATCGGTCTTGTGAAAGTATTATGTGTAAGCTTTTAGGATAAATTTTTGTGATTTCCATGAAATCCTTCTTTTCAACCTTATTGCCTCAATATCTTGTTTAGATTCAGTATGTTATAGTGCAGGTCATTGACTGTGTTTCCTACATTTGTTGAATGTTTGTTATGAAAACATTATTGTTTTCTTTCAAGCTAACTTCAATCATAGGAGCCTTTCAAATGAAATATTTATGCAAAATATACTTGATTGAGCTGTGAATCCTGTAGTTTCAATTTGACTTATCTTGTGATATTTTAAAAATAGATTCAGGTTATCTATCACATATTGGTGAATCGCCTTCTTTAGTTATATTTCTTTTAAAAGATCCTTCTATCTCTTTCCCTTCTCAATTTTTTAGTTTTACCAGAAAATCCAAAGGGAACCAACCCATAATATGGAGGTTCACTTCTTTCCCTGGTCACCCACAACCTTGAAGTGTTCCAATATGTCAGTAGGTTGCTTAAGTTTGTACCTTTAGCAAGGGTGCAAACTTTAGCTGACAACAGTTTTTGGCTATGCTCAGTGGGACTTGAGAACTGATTCTTAGTCCTAAGTTAGAAGTTATATACTATTGTTTTGTATGTGCAGCAAAAATTGCAGTCTTTAAGAGACAATTTTTAGCATACTTGGTGACTCCAAGCTCAAGTTTAGCAAGATCAGTGCATATCAGCTTATGAGAAGAATTCAGACCAGGAGTAGCTCATTTTCGTTCGAATATTTGTAGTTATCTCCACCCAAGAGAAAAGGGAGAGACGTTAAAAAGCCAAAGGAGACTATTGTTTACTCAAGAGGAGTTAAGTCTACTCCTCCTTCTGTAAGCAGTAGAACTGTTGTTCCTATTTTTATTGTTTATAACACCCTTGTTACAATGATTCCTGTGAGAAATCAGCCATTTGTTGCATTCAACCAAGGCAGTCCACTGAATCTGGCTTAGCATGATGAGATTCATGTTGCTGCCTTAAAAAGTTTACCATTTTTTCATGGTGAGGATCATACCACTCCAACAGAGCATATTAAAGATATTGCCAACCTGTGTGTTGTTCATCATGTGACAGAAGAAAATGTTGCCCTCAGATTGCTAGCAGCATCGTTTAAAGGGAGAGCCTTACAATGGTTCAGGGGTCTGCTTGTTAATTCCATAGCAACATGGGATGAGTTAGGCACCCAGTTATGCAGATTTTTTGTGGACAGATCAGATCATTTGTCCTTGATGGAGCAGCTATCTACAATCAAAAGGGCTCCTCATGAAGTTATGTCAGACTTCAATTACCATTTCCAAAGGACGTGGGATAGAATTCCACAAACGGCAAGACATACTGCTGATCATGCATTTCTTTACTATTTAAGAGCTTTAAATAGTGATATTTCAGTAATGATTTAGTCAATGGGAGGGGATACATTACCAGCAACATATGCTGTAGCTGTTAGAGTAAAAACAGCCTCATACAGGCTGGCAAAATTGCCCCAAGGCCACCTATGCCAATATTTCCAGCCATTTAGCCTCCAATTCCTATGCAGTTACCACCTTTGGTCATTATACCAAGTTCACCAGCGTTACCAACACCTGAAACTCAGCCTAACAACCAAGTAAATTCATTTTCAGCTCAGCCTAATGAGCTGCAAGAGATAAAAGGTCTTCTTAAAAACTTTGGCAATGAGATGGTCAATCTTAAAAAACAACAAAACCAAAGTTTCAGGCCTTATCAGCCTTCATTTCAGTCTAATTACCAGCAAAATCAGACCAATAGGCCATCTTATCAGTCTTATAATCAAGGCCAAAGATCTGCTCCTAACCCAAGGCCATATCAAGCTTATGACCCCAATATTGCAAGCACTTCCAAAGAGCTTGCACCTGTCCAAAACAATTTGGTTCAGGATTATGAGTGGTGATTTCCATGTGGTTAGCCACATAATAAAAGTACCTACGTAAACGAGCTACTTAATCAAGCCTTGATGGTCCAAAACAGTCCAACAATGCAGTCTAATGTGCCTGAAGTAACTGAAGTACAATAGCAAGAGCAATAGACACATGAGTCTACACTCCTAAACTGGCAAGGGGAGGAATTTTGTGGAGTGAACCAACCTGGTTCATCAATTGCAGACAACACACACAGTAAAAAGAGGGCAATAGATGAAGGGCAACAACCTGATAAAGTGCAAACACAACCAAAGCAAGGGCCAAACTAGAACCAAAATGCTCCCGGCTCATCAAAAGCCGGCCAAGTTCGAGTATTGCCAAAAGGACAACTGTTGATAGGCAAACAATATCCTGATTCATCAGTCCAGGAAGCTTCAGTTAAAGGTGATGCTCCTTCTAGAAGTCAAGTTAAGCCTGTTACATCTTTTAATGTTCTTGAACATATGAAGAAAATCAATGTACCCATGTCAATATGGGATTCTTTAAGTATTCTTGGTCAAAAAGACCTACTTCAGTCTGCTTTATCAGGTTTAAGTGTCTCAGATGAACCTAG
This sequence comes from Sequoiadendron giganteum, assembly GCA_007115665.2. NCBI lineage: Eukaryota > Viridiplantae > Streptophyta > Pinopsida > Cupressales > Cupressaceae > Sequoiadendron > Sequoiadendron giganteum. The sequence goes on along the minus strand of CM021109.1, from coordinate 372,319,018 downwards.
TGTAGAAAAGGATAAAGTTGTAATGACTAGTACTATTTTTAATGATAAAGAACATCAAGCTATTAAGGCCAAACCTCCTTTTTATGTTTCTCTGATTATAGGGGATCATCTTGTTCATAATTGTATGATTGACTCAAGGGCTAGTAGTTAAGTTATGCCCAAACAAATTGTAGATAAGTTGGGAATTAACTATGAGCCACTAGAAAAGGGGTTAGTGCAGTTAGATGGTATTGTTGTTAACACAGTAGGAGTCACTAAGGGCCTGAATTTAACTCTACATGCCTACCCAAACTTCTCTATACCACAGGATATTTATGTCATTGAGCTGCCTCCTTTCTTTGCCATCTGTTTATCCATAGATTTCACAGCCAAGATAGGTGGTTACCTATGCTCTGACTGGTCTCATATGCTTTTCAGAACCAAATATGGCACAAGAGTTACTGTAAGATCAGAGCCCATAGCTAAAGATCATATTGAGCCTTACAATCCACCTCCTATTAATGCCAATTTGTTTACAAGTGCACAAGAGGAGCAACCTGCTGTGCAGGAAGGTGAAGTTCAAGCAGAGGGAGTCCCAGATATTCTTCCAAAAGAGTGGGCATCTCAAAAAGGGGAAGTTGGTACAGCTAAGCAGCTGGAAGAGGTCGACATTGGCGTTTATATGATGCATGAGACTGATTCTTTTATCCCTAACATTGAAAAGAGCAAGGAACAACAAAGTGAACAACATGAAAATGATGTGTGGGAGTTGTTTTTTGATGGCTCAAGAAGCAAAGTTGGTGTTGATGGAGGTTGTATGCTGGTATCCCCAGAGGGTGAGAAGTATTATTTAGCTTTCAAATTTTGTTTCAGCTATACTAATAATTCTACTGAATATGAAGCTTTAATCCAAGGCTTGGAGTGGGAAAGACAATGAGGTATCAGTTGCCTAAAGGTTTATGGGGACAGTGAATTGGTTGTTAATCAGGTAAGGAAGATAAATGTTGTAAAAAATGATACACTCAGGTCTTATCGGAATAGAGTATGGGATCTCTTAGAGGTATTTGATGCTTTTAATATGATTTCCATACCTAGAACTCAGAATAAACATGCTGATAGACTAGCTACTGTAGGAGCTGAATTTGATATTCCGAAAGAAATTTGCAATGATAAAGTTAATCAACATATTAAGATTGTTGTTAGACTTGTTGTGCCTGATAATAGCATGCATTGGTAAGTTTTTGAAAGTGACTAGCAGATTGTAAGCTTCTTGAGAGAGGAAGCTGAGTTCTCACATGCCAATCAGGAAATGCTCCAGCACCAATACAGTGACCAGATTATTCAGCTTATAAATAACAAGTTACCAAAAGGCTTGGTCACTTTAGAATCTGTTTTCAATACAGATGATGAATCTAGAAAGCCCAAGGGCAGCATACAAGTTCAACAAGATCATTATGAATAGGTCGAAGTCTTCAAAGGAAAGTTGCTTAAACTAGGCAAGGTATGTACAGCTGAAGAGAAGCATGTTTTTATTCAACTTTGTCAAGAGTTTAATGATATATTTGCCTGGCAGTATACTGATTTGAAGGGATTCAATCCCCATCTTTCCCAACATACTATAGAACTAGAGCCCAATGTCAAACCTGTTAGGCAGAAGCAGAGGCCCTTGAATCCCAAATTAGAGCCTCTTATGAAAAAAGAATTGGATAAGCTGATTGAGAGTAGTATTATCTTTCCCATTAAGCATACCTACTGGGTTTCAAATTTAGTACCAGTAAGGAAGAAAAATGGGGAGATAAGATTCTGTGTAGATTTTCGTGACTTGAATAGAGCCTCTTTAAAAGACCGTCATCCTCTACCTTCTATGGAATAGATACTTGAGGTAGTTTCAGGGTCGGAAAGGTTTTCCTTGTTAGATGGCTATTCTGGTTACAATTAGATTTTAGTAAAAGAGGAAGACTAGTTCAAGACGACCTTCACCACAAAATGGGGGACTATGGCCTATAAGAAGATGCCCTCCAGTCTGTCCAATGCTGGGGCAACATTTCAGAAAGCCATGGATATGGCTTTTCAGAGTTTAATGTACAAAATTGTTTTAGTGTATCTTGATGATATCATTGTTTTCTCTAAAGAAGCTAAAGATCATCTAAAACATATGAGACAAATTTTTGAGAAATACAAGGAGTTTGGCATATCACTGAACCCCAAAAAATGTGTTTTTGCTATTCATGAGGGCAGATTGCTCGGTTATGTGGTGTCAAAACAAGGTATTACAATTGATCCTGAAAGGGTGAGTGCTATTTTAGCTCTTCCTTTACCAGCACATAAGAAAGGATTGCAGAGTTTTATTGGTAGGATTAACTTTGTTAGGCGATTTATCCCTGACATTGCTGATTTGTTAAGTCCATTAACTCATATGCTGAGAAAGAATGTACCTTTCAGCTAGATCAAAGATGGAAAAAGAAGTTTTGAGCTGATAAAGGAAGCATTAGCAGCTGCACCTACACTCCTGAATCTTTATTTTTCAAAAGATTTCATTTTGTATGCTTATGGAAATATTGATTCACTTTCAGCTATGCTTGTACAACGAAATGATGAAGGATCTGAACAACCTGTGGCATTTTTCAGTCAAGGACTTAAAGACTATGAGATGAGGTATACATTTGTAGAAAATAATGTTCTTGCTGTCATAAGAAGTTTGAAAAAATTCAGACACATGCTTTCGAATAACAAGGTGATTTTGATGGTGGCCCATCCAAGCATAAAATAATATTTGCTCAATAAAGATCTGAGTGATAGAAGAGCTGGTTGGGTAACTAAAGTAATGGAGTATGACCTTGAGATTAAGGTTACTAAGTTGATAAGAGGGAGAGGCCTCTATGAACAACTCACATAGGACAACAACAACAACAAAGCAATAGAGGAAGAGACTGTTGTTTTAGCACTACAAGATGGAGAACAAGCTATTGTACCTACTCCTATAGGTTGGATTGCAGAAATGACTCATTTTTTATTGACTGGTGAGTGCCCTCCTAATCTAAGGCCAGAAGAATGTATTATCATCTACAGTCCATAACTTATGTTCTTTTAAATGGTTTACTGTTTAGAAGAGATTTTCATGGTGTCCTTTTGAGGTGTATTGAGGTTGATTAGGTTGATAAGGTATTGCATGAATTTCATCAAGGGTCAGCTGGTGGACACTTTTCTCCAAGAGCTACAACTCTTAAAATCATGAAAGGAGGCTATTACTAGCCCACTTTATTTAAGGATGCCCATGCATGGGTAAGGAAGTGCAAGGAATGTGCAGTCTTTGCAGGAAAAGAGAAGCTGGCCGCTCTTCCATTGCAACCTATTCAAGTTGAACAACCCTTTATGAAATGGGGCTTAGATTTTATTGGGGTTATAAACCCACCATCAAGTGCAGGCCATAAGTGGGTGCTTACAGCCACTGATTATTTTTCAAAATGGACTGAAGTTGTGGCACTCAAGGAGGTTAATGAAAACGCTGTTATGAATTTCTATGAAGAGTTAGTTTCCAGATTTGATGTCCCAGATTCTATTGTTTCAAACAATGCCGTTGCTTTTGTGAGCGTTAAAATTTTAGATTGGGCTGTCAAGAATGGTATATATCTGAATACATCCTCTAATTACTATCCCCAGGGCAATGGACAAGCAGAGTCCACTAACAAGAACCTCTTGAGGATTATTAAGAAGATTATGGAGGGAAATCAAAGAGCTTGGCACACCAAGCTGAAATCAGCCTTATGGGCTGATATAATTACTTCTAAAAGATCAACAAGACATTCTCCATACATGCTTGTTTATGGAAAAGAGGCAAGACTACCCATTTCACTTGAGCTTCCAGCTCTGGACTTGGTAAGCCAACTAGACATGCTTGAAGAGGAACCAATGACAACAAGGTTAGCTCAACTGGTTGAACTTGAAGAGGTCAGAGCCGAAGAAATGAAAAAGATTGAGCAACATCAGGCTCAAATGAAAAGGACGTTTGATAAAAGGGCATCTCCAAGAGTTTTTTAAGAAGGAGACATTATGCTGAAGTGGGATGAATTAAAAAGTAGGCTTGGAAAGCACTCCAAATTCGATTCATTATGGAGTGGGCCTTTCATTATTGCTGAGAAGAAACAACACAATGCCTTCCAACTGTCAAAATTGGATGGTGAAGTTGAACCAATCCCAGTGGATGGGATTCACCTCAAGCATTGCTTTTGAGGTAGGATCTAATCTGTACATATTTCAGTAGATTCCAAGTGGTTTATAAGTGCTTCTGCACATAAGATAGATGCATCTATGTTTTCTCTAAGTGCTATTAAGCACAGTAGTTAGTTTGCTTTAAGTATTTTTGGGGGTAAAGGAGAAGCTCAAGGTTGTTGTTATTAGCTATAGTTATATGGAATATATTCTTCTTATTCATAAGGTTGAATAAAGCTTCAATATCATCAACAACAAACAAATATTCCATGCGATTGTAGATAGTGACAACAAATTGCAATCATTTAAAATAGAAAGATGAGGTCTGTGCAAGGTTTTCTGAGAAAAGTAAGGTATTAATGGACTCCATGCCCAATGGATAAGCTAGGCACTGGTCATTTTATTGTTTAGCAAGAAAACACCCCTGGGAGGTCGCCAGAAATGTTACCAATTTTCAGCACCTGGCTTAAAATTAGTAATCATGAGGGGAATTACTTGCTGGGTGCAAAAAATCTTATTACAACTTATTCAACTAGTTTTTTGTTCTCAAAATGAAATTATGTTGAGGAATGATTTGCAAAATCATTCAACAGTTTAGACCAAACTAGTTGAACAATTCAACAAAGCACAGATCAAACAGAGTTTCATTGGGGAAAACAATGTTCAGGCTGAATTTCAGTTGCAACAATTATTGTTATGTAAAGAATTGCAATTTTAAGGAACCAAAATACAAGAAAAAAAATCATCTGTTTACATATTATGTTCCAAACATTTGAAATTACATTGTTTCATTGAGTAAACATAACGAATTCATCAAATAATGGAAAGCCATTGCATATCAAAAAAAAAAAATCATTTTATTGAGAGAATGTTCTGTAATCCCACACATGCCGTGGGAGTAGCCTGTTTGATTTCTTTTCAAATGTTGAATGAAAGAAGGAAATGCATTTCATAATTGAAAGTATTATAAGAAAAGGGAGAGAAGGTGATTCGTCATTGCCTGGAATGACAAATCATTATTGCAATTAGCCGTGTTGACTGTCGTGTCCATCTCTAGAATCAGTCTCAACTCCAGCTTTAAGATTTACCTGCAGTTGACTGGTGTTAGAGCAATGAAGGATCACATTCTACCCTATTCCTATGTTACCAATAGTAATGAAATGAACACTCTATCAATCGTTCACCAGATAAAGAAAAATCCGAGCATAAAAAGGAAAAGAGGAACGATTGAGTCTATTGTTTTCACTAATTTGTTTGTGTTATGTGCAAGTACAGGAAACAAATCGAAGAAATCATTAAACTCGTTGTTTTTACTGACTTTTTGTTTCATGTGCAGAAACAGGAAAAGTATTTGTTGCTGTTTATTCATCAGTTTTAAAATGAGTGGAGTAAAATGCAGCTCCCACAAGGGTAGAGCCCAGCTCATAAGTATTTTGTGCAATCTGAACATCTTGAAAATTTATTATGTGTTATGCAGATTTTTGTGCAAATTTCATTCAGTCACTTTGCATGAAAGTTTACAATATCATGAAAATTAGTGAGCGGCATGGAGATATGAAATTAGATTAAATAAGGGAGAAATGAAGCATCTAACTTCAGTTTTTCACATATTCAGTCATATTACCCATTTGAAGTTTTATCAAAGCTAATAAAAGAGAGACCATAATATTTCTACACAATCACAAAATGGAACTCATTATTGTGAGATAACACAAGAAATGTCAAAAGGCAACATAATTTTCAAGCCATGCCCAGAATGAGGGGTTTTTCAGAGTAATTCTTCGTTTTGCTACTCATTTTCGGTCAAAATGTCTTCTATTTTCAGAAAGATGGAGTACAGACCAGCCGCGGCCTTGATTCAAGGAGGTTTATTTTATTTTATTTGCAGAGTTTTACATATATCCATGGCGCCCAAGATAAGGGCATCAAAGGTTCAAATACAAACAAAAAAAAAGTTCCATGGAGCAAGAATATCAGAACATGTAATGGTGCAGCCCAACTCTTTAAAGTTCACAAAATGCAGAGGGTGAAATCAACAATGGCGGCCAGTCTATGCAAGGAAACCAAACAATGAAAGAGGCTTACCCTTTCCTGGCTAAAGAAACACACGAAGGCCGCGCCCAGCTCTAATGGAGAGCTCCAAATGCAACGCTTGAGTTTCTCACATGGCGGCCAGATAAAGACACAACAAAAACACAATGCAGAGAGATGAAAGACATTAGAAAATGCATAATCCATCCATGGCGCGGCTTGTAAAAGCTTTGACAATGTAAAAACGTTTCAGTTTTGAGGAAAAGCCAGACTTACCTCTTCTCAAAAGCTCTAAAAAACCTTGGAGCAAAGAATTTATTATGTCACCAAGATATAGAGAGTTTTTTGTGGCCCAGATTTGCATCCCAAGAATCTTGAACCAGCATGTATCCATAGCGGCCAGACCGAAGATAACACAGAGAAAAAATAAAAATGAAAGAACATCAGAAATATGCCAATTCGTGGCTTATAGAGGCTTCAAGATTTTTTTAAAAATGCAAGAGAAGTCTCTAGATTAGTGAAGATCAAACTTACCATGCTCCAATCATTCATATTCTGCAAGCTATGGCATCACAAAGGCACGAGTTTCATCTTCAGCTGGGTGCAACTTAGGGTTAACTCCATAGTGGCGGCGCTCTCTCAACAGCAGAAGAATAAAATACAAATGAATATATTTTATTTGAGGCTAGGGTTAATACCCTAAAAAGTTCAATGGGGGAAGGCTATCCATTGCCTTAAAGTTTTTCTTTATAACTTTATTCTTTTTCCCCTAGTAAAGTGCGTGGGTTTGAAAGGAATTTTTGCCTTGATTAATCTTCTTCCTCTTTTATGCGAGGAATTTCAATGCCTTGAGATATTTAGAGGTCTTTTTTTTTTTTGCATTTTGAATCATATTGTAAAATATTTATTTTAAGTGATATTACAACACTTTTTAATAAATGTTATTATAAAATGCAAAAAATAGAATTTCATAGATTGTTTGATTATTTGCATTTGTTTCAAAATGTAAATCTTTATTTGGAATGATGTTTTATAAATCATTTCAAATTAAAGATATTTTAAAATGCAAAAGTGAATGGTCTTGTTGACTTTCTAGAATCATGGAGATAAATCAGGAGTTTGGAGCACAAAATCAGGGTTTTCCTTTAGTTATGAACTCCTTTTGACTTGACTGAAGTCAAGGAGTGATTTGAGGCACAATTATGGGGTTAACATTCAGTTTTGAAACTATTTTGGAGGGCTTTCTTTCTGCATACGGGTCACCAAGTTGGTGAAACTTGGACAACTCTTCTAGAGTTGGTTGGCATTGCATGCCTGATTAGGAGGAGAATTTTGACAACTCATAGGATTTTGGAGCCAAAATTCAATTCCAAATTTGGAGACATTTTCTATAAGTCCTTCTTCTTTCTCTTTTGTCAGGGTTAGTTCTTGATTTGGGGATTGCTGTGAGAGCATTCACTCAGATTTTTGTAACTCATGATTTCTTGAGATTTGTAATACAGATATCCCAAATTTTTCAACAAGAAGCTTGTCTTTCCTTCTCCAATCGGTCTTGTGCAAGTATTGTGTGTAAGCTTTTAGGATAAATTTTTGTGATTTCCATGAAATCCTTCTTTTCAACCTTATTGCCTCAATATCTTGTTTAGATTCCATATGTTATAGTGCAGGTCATTGACTGTGTTTCCTACATTTGTTGAATGTTTGTTATGAAAATATTATTGTTTTCTTTCAAGCTAACTTCAATCATAGGAGCCTTTCAAATGAAATATTTATGCAAAATATACTTGATTGAGCTGTGAATCCTGTAGTTTCAATTTGACTTATCTTGTGATATTTTAAAAACAGATTCAGGTTATCTGTCACATATTGGTGAATCACCTTCTTTAGTTATATTTCTTTTAAAAGATCCTTCTATCTCTTTCCCTTCTCAATTTTTCAATTTTACCAGAAAATCCAAAGGGAACCAACCCATAATCTGGAGGTTCACTTCTTTCCCTGGTCACCCACAACCTTGAAGTGTTCCAATATGTCAGTAGGTTTCTTAAGTTCATAGCTTTAGCAAGGGTGCAAACTTTAGCTGACAATAGGTCCTAGGCAACTTCACCAAATTTTATTCACTTGATCCATGTCATTTTGTCTTAGGACCTTACTAGAGATAGATCCCCTTTAGCCATCCTATCACCCTAAATCATAAATTGATCAACCTAGATCATGAAATCTAATTCATATTATAATCTTGCACGATCTTATATTATTGTTAAATTTGGTTGCCTTGGGAAACTTCACCAAATTTTCAAAACTTATTTGATCCCCCTTAAGAAATGTCATATTAGGACCCCTTAAGACATCGGTTTACGGTTTAGGGTGATAGGATGGCTTAAGGGGATCTATGTCTAGTGAGGCCCTAGGAAAAAATGACATGGATCAAGTGAATAAAATTTGGTGAAGTTTCCCAAGACAATCAAATTTCATTAAGGGCCTAGGATAAAATGATGGCTTTAGGGTTTAGGTTTAGAGTTTAGGGTTTATGGTAATAGGATGACTTAAGGGGATCTATGTAGTAAGGTCCTAGGACAAAAGGACCTAGCTTAAGGGAATGAAATTTGGTGGATTTTCCTAAGGCAACCAAATTTTATTTTAAGGTCCTAGGATAAAATGAATGCTTTAGTGTTTAGGGTTTAGATTTTAGAGCTCAGGGTGAGGTTTGGACCTGGCCCTTAGAATAATGGACTTTCAAGTTAGTGAACAACATTTATTTGTGGAAAAATTGATTGAGATAGCTCTTGTTTCGACTGACCAATCTAGATCATGAAATCTCATTCGTATTATAATTGTGCATGTAATCTTATTAAATTGTTAAATTTGGTTGCCTTGGGCAACTTCACCAAATTTTCAAAACTTATTTGATCCCCTTAAGAAATGTCATATTAGGAACCCTTAAGAAATTGTTTTACGGTTTAGGGTGATAGGATGACTTAAGGAGATCTATGTCTGCTAAGATCCTAGGATAAAATGACATGGCTTAAGTGAATATTTGGTGAAGTTTCCCAAGGCAACCAAATTTAATTAAGGGCCTATGAAAAAATGATGGATTTAGGGTTTAGAGTTTAGAGTTTAGGGTAATAGGATGGATTTTAAGGGGATCTATGTAGTAAGGTCCTAGGAAAAAATGACATGGCTTAAGGGAATCAAATTTGGTGGAGTTTCCTAAGGCAACCAAATTTCATTTTAAGGTCTTAGGGTAAAAATGAATGCTTTAGGGTTTAGGGTTTAGAGTTTAAAATTAAGGGTTTAAAGGGTTTAGGGAACTTAGGGTGAAGTTTGGGTGGCCCTTCAAATAATGGACTTGCAAGTTAGTGAACAACATTTTCTTATGGAACAGTTGATTGAGATAACTCTTGTTTCGACTGACCAACCTAGATCATAGAATCTCATTCATATTATAATCTTGCATGTAATCTTATTAAATTGTTAGATTTGGTTGCCTTCGACAACTTCACCAAATTTTCAGAACTTATTTGATCCCCTTAAGAAATGTCATATTACCTGACCCCTTAAGACATCGGTTTACTGTTTACGGTAATAGACTAACTAGTTTATGAATATTTTTGATTTTATGAATAGATTGACTATTTCCGTAATAGAAACACATAACTATGTATTATTAAGATTGAGTTTGATGTTTATTTTAACTTGATATTATATAAATTTTGAATATAAGATTAGTTTATTTAACATTTTTCTCATTAATATTTCACACTTAAATGAATTTTATGATATAAAATGTATAATAATTTTTTTTTTAATGTTGAATTATCTTATTTTATTTTCGATTGTTTGGAATTGAAAGAACCTAGAAAATAATTTAGAAAAGAAAAATATTTAGATTCTTTGTGTCTAGGTGACTAGTGCAAATTGATATTTTAGACTAGAAACTAGAAGCCTAATTAACAATTAATTGACTAGAATGAGAGTTAAGATTGTCGAAAGACAAAAGACAACACATGCAAACAAGAAATGGAAACAAGGCATGACTAAGATAGATCATAACATAAAATATAAATGAATGCAAATATTATCTATTAAGTGACAATTGAAAATGGATTGTACACTTGGATTTACGAATTTGCTAACTAAAGTTTCAAACAAACATTGATAATTTATGAATTGTAGCTATTCTTTAACATATTGTTTTCTAATCTAATTATAATTTAACATTGAAAGTAAAGTTTAACAAATTGTAAATTCTCCATACAATGCAAATAAAATTTAAAACATTTAAGCAATGTAAATATATTTTTTCCATTATCAAATATTCTTCAGCTCGATATTAGGGTTTTCAAATGCAAAATGATTTCTTTGATTCCAATTTAGGGTTTTAGCAATTTTTTTTTATTGAATTCAATGTAGAGTTTTTAATGCAATTTTTTTGTTTGATTTGAAACTAGGGTTTTCAAATCTTTTTTTTTGTTTGATTTGAACTTAGGGTTTCAAAAAACAATTCAAATTAGATTCAAATGCAATTTTTTTATTTCATTTCAATTTAGGGTTTCGTCAATGCATTTTTTTTTGTTTCCAAGTTCAATTAGGGTTTTCAACAACAATTTTTTTTGGTTTGATTCAACAATTTAGGTTTCAAATATAATTTTTTGTTTCCAAGTTCAATTTAGGTTGATTTTTTTCTTTAAAAGTTACATTTTGAATATTACATCTAATTAGGCCGACCTAATTGGTGTTGTAGGCAAATAAAATACATATGAAGGATATTTTTTGATATTTTGTGTGGTACGATGTGATAAGAATGTGTGGATGTGAATTGTGTGAAAGTAAAGTGAATGCAAAGTAGAGTAGAGTATTAATTCAAATTAGTATGAAGTGTGTAAAGTCTATATTCTAAGCTTCAATGAAATTGCAATTCATGCATATGTTAGATGCAATTGTAACAGTTCAAAACTTGGTTGTGTGTCACAATCTCTTCTATCTATCTCTTCTTTCAGTGGATGAGTCCACTTGGATAGTGAGTCCACCTGGAATGAGCACTTTTGTAATATACTATAACTAGTTATAATATATTGTGAGCTAATCCTCACCATGGTTTTTCCCATTTTGAGTTTTCTATGTAAAAATCTGGTGTTCATGTGTTATGTGATGTTGTTGGTTGAATATACTATGCTCAAATTGAATGCTTAAGTGTTTAAGTGGTTTAAAATAATATTGGTTCACCGCCCCCCCCTCTCCCCCTCAGTATTTTGGGTGTTCAACAATTGGTATCAGAGCCTGGTTCCTTGGAAGGAGCTTAATTGCTTGGGGAAGATCTTGGGGGTTGAACACATGACTGTTAGAAGACTACCTATTCCTTCCGAAGAAATTCTTATTGTTGGATCTATAGAAGAAGATTGCATATTTGATATGAATGGAGAACTCAAAGTTTCTCTTGAAAATCTAAAAAGAACTAACGGTGAAAACAAAGATATGAAAGAGAGAATGTCAAAGAAGTAGATGAATGCATCAAAAAATTGAGAGAGAAAATCAAGAAATTTAGAGAAAGGCATAAGGAGGCTAGTGAGAAATTGAAGCAAGAAAATGAAACAATTAACAATCTGAAAGTGAAAGTTGAAGAAAGGAAAAGAGTTGAAGAATGTTTGAATGTAATGGTGAAAATAAAATCTAAAGAATGTACAAAGCTTGAACAAGAAGTGGTGAATCTGAGATCAGATCTTGAAAAAGAAAGGAGTCGTGAAGATAAATTCAAGATGAGTTCTACAATCTTGATGAGATGATTGCAAATAAGAAAGGATCTAAAGACAAAGTTGGATTCGGGTTTGACATAGGAGAAAGCTCAAAGACAGATCAAACTATAGACTAGCCTGAAAAGAAGAATGAAGACAAGAAGAACAATGGCAAGCAGATTCATAATCAAAGGAATGAAGCTAGAAGACCACTAGTCAGAAAACTAAATGCACAAAGGTACCCATATTTTAATGGTTTTTGTTATTCTTGGAATAAATTTAGACATAGGGCTATGGAATGTAGAAGAAAAATGAATTAGAATGTTCAATATTTTCTTGGTTAGTGTTTTACATGCAAAAGATTTGGTCATAGAGCTAATGAATGTAGAATTCAAATGATGAATGGCTATAACAATGGTAGAATGACTCGATCTTTCAATGGCTATTGTTATACATGCAATGGATCTGGTCATAAAGCTAATCAATGCAGATCTAGAATGAATGGAGGGAAGCTTGGTCAAAATAATGTCATATGTTACAATTGCAATAGACCTATACACATTTCTAAGTTTTGAAAAAGCAAAAATATGAAGAAGGATAATCTGGTAAAGAAGAATGTCTCAGTGAAAAAAGTTGATTCAATAGAGATGAAAAAAGAGATGGACAAGATTTGGAAAAAGAAGTAAAAGACAAAGGTTAAGGATGAGTTTGTATCAGTATCCAGTGCAAATGTTTCCTTTGAAAACTAAGAAGAAAGCTTTGGCTCAGGGGGAGCTTTAATGGAAATATTTCTTCCCCTGCCAAAGAAATGGTGTTGATACTTTAGCATGTGGATATGAGATGTAGATCAATGCATTTGATCTATTGGAGAAGATCTCGATAGAAAATATTGAGTCATGGAAACTTGTAGAGCATTTGAAGTTAACTGTGCAGATAGTTAGGGTTTTTACTAGCTTTTCAATTTGAGTATTCAATGTGAAATTAGGTTAAGTGGAAAAGGTTTATAAGTGACCACTTAATCAAAATTCATTTGCAATCAATTTTTCAAGAGGAACAGAGCAATGAAGAAGCAAAGTGAAGTGATAGAGATCTGGTGCAAGTAGAAACCCTAACCAAAAAGTGAATCAAAGGTATTTTTTTAGTTTCTATCTACCCTAATTTCAAAAATCTCTTTCAAATTGTTGCAAAGATGTATACACCGCAAGTTGTGGAAGTTTCAGAACATTGTCAACCCAAATTCAAAAGGCATCCCGACAAATCTTTGTTGGATGACCCAGATGGTGTGTTTTCACACATCTCATATGGTGTTTTTCACATTGAAGGTGTTAGGGCATACATCCATGTTAAAATGGAAGAGTATAATCACACGAATTTGAATGATGTATGGTATAAGGATCTCATTAGAGATGATTTCGTAGTGAAATTAGAGTTTGGGGCTTTGGTGGAGAAGAATCTTGATGTTTAGAGCAAGTTCCTTACGTTTTTTTATGTAGATGAATGGGTGAGATACACCCTAAGAAGAATTCATGACAAGTTCCGTTGGCTAGAAATCCCTCACTTGATCAATAAAGAAGCTATTAGGGTTGTAACTGATTTGTGTTCTACACCTCTTCTTCACTGAATTGTGCATCAATGAATTGAAAATGTTAGGTTTCTAAATGCCTATTCAACACAAACCTATAGACTATTCACTATGACACTAGATCATTGCTTTTTGATGTCTAGACCATTCTCACTACCCACTAAGGCTCTTACACTATTCATCAATGATAATAGAACAGTGTCACTATGATGACTATCATTCTAATTTTCCTTGCACGCTATCATTAACTTGTCTATACATAAGATAGTATCATTCATTACCTTAATTCATTGGACAATACATTGCTATTGTGCCTCTATTATTTATCACTTGACTTTCGCTATTCTGTTATTGTCATTTCAAATTTATTTGATGACTTAACTTTCCCAACGTTATTTCAACTTGGCAAATTTTTTGGGTGAATTTCTATGGCTTGAGATTGCAACTTACAAGTATGCAAGATTCTAGACATTTTCTTCTAGTAATACAGACCTATAAACTATTCATTATTCCTTGAAGTACAACCATCCAATAAAACACTCCCAAAAATATTGTTGTGTAATCTTGATATCATAAAGGGTACCATTTGAGCTCTCTCACATTTTCAATTTACCCACTCAAATTTAAATTTACCATGTTTCGTAGCCCCCCAAAAGTGAAAAAGGCTATCATCAAAGATTTCAACAAGACCACTGAGATCAATAGATTTCTCCAAGTGCATCCAATTCTCAATAATTCCAGACATCCATCTCTAAAATTTGGGCATATAGTTTTTCCATTCGGTGTAAAATCACCAAAAAATATAGATTTATTGTGCTCAATAAATATAGAGAAGCACATTCCAAGGTCAGCATTCCACATCCATGTTGTGTAATCTTCTTAACCCAGGAAGAACAAATGCCCCTTTGGGTGCCATCTATTCGAGGAATTTAGTATAGTTAAATTTCTTTGAATGTTTCTTGAAAAACTTGAGGAAAACTCTCTTTGTTTGTTTGTTCATGGCACCAATGCCTTCTCTTTGTTGAAAAATGACAATCAATCTCCTCTAGACTTTTTCCCTTTGTCTCAATTATGTGGATATATAAAAACCCTTCCATAAAATATCACTTGTGAGAATAAAAAACTTTGTTTTTGAATTAATGTCCCAATATCTCACCTCACGGTGAGATATAACTGTATATGCAACTTGAGACTCTTATATTCAAACTACAAGTTGACCATTCAATTTCAGAACCTTCCTTAGAATATTTGAGATGAAACCGCCACTGTCTTCGATACTTACACATTCGGTGTTAGGCTGAAGAATTGAATAGTTGTTCCCAACAACTGTTTTGGCATTGCAATCAACTATGGCCCTATGTCCCCATAACCAGTTCATACCTAGGATAACATCATATGATCCTAGCAGAGTGACATATAGGTTGACTTCAGTAAAAAAATTGGGAAACTCTATCCTAGCCTCAAATAGACATTTATCCACCTTTTCTCTTGTGTTATTTGCATATTCAACATTCCATGTCTTTGCCATACCCTGCCTTCCTAGTTAATTTATTTGCTATTCTGGGTGAAATATTTTTTTTAGTAGCACCTGTATGAATTAGAATAGAAATAGGAAAACCAAATAGAGTACCTGGTGTTTCAATTGGCGTCACCTAGTAGTCAGCTTGATGATCATCAGCTGCAACATGAATCCTTTGTTGAAACATAGCCTGATGGCTAGGTAATGAATTCCCGAATGATTGGGATTAGAGGTCTTTTTGGGACACTCTCTTGCATAGTGATCCCCTTTACAGATAAAGCACCCTGTTGGTGGTCCTCTTTTCCCCATAACTTCTCTAGATTTACTAGTGCTTTCACTAGTCTTTCCTGCATTACCAGAACCTGAGTTGTTTCTTTTACGATCTCTTTTGAAATCCTTTCTGTTATAATAGGTTCTCTTTCCCTTGGACTTGGTAGTATTCTGCACAGGTTCTTCTTTCTTAGGATTTTCCTTAGCGAAAACTTCAGTCTCCTTCTGCTCCTTCTTTTCCTGACGGTTAGAGTCTACACTTATCTTCTGTTCTTGCTTAATGGATTTATCATATACATGGTCCATGGTAGTTGGACCGTGCATGTCTACCTCACCGCCAGTTTTTCTATTAAGTCCTAAGATGAATTTCCTGATACGGAAATGTTCATCCTTATGATAAATAGGAACATAACAAAAAATTCGAGTAAACTTCTCCCAGTACTCATGCACTATCATGGTTCCTTGCTTTAGCTCCTAGAAATATGTCAGTTTTTGGTCATAGCAGAGTTGGGGCAACCATCTTTTGCGGAAAACTTCCACAAATTCATCCCAAGTCAACTTCCATGAACTGATGTTGAGTTCCATATTTTTATTCATCCACCAGTTAGAGGCTTCTCTTGCTAACTAGTACGCTCCCCATGCTGCCTTGGTTACTTCGTCATAATTTCTTATTTCAAAGTACTTTTCCATTTGTACCAACCAAACATCAGCTTCATCCCCTCTAGTGCTTCCATCGAACTTAGGTAGGTATATTTTCTTCATATCCTGAGATAGTTCAGTGGTTACCAACTTATTTCTTCTTTCGAAGGATGGTGTGGGGGATTTCTCATTATCTTGATTCCGGTTTATTTCTTGTTCATGGGAATAAAAATCTTCTTCCAAGTTAATGTCCGGTATAACCTTTTCCTTATCCTTTGCTTGCTCTAGGTTGGTTGACCTAGCGAGGATTTGGTCTAATCGAGCTTCCATTCCTATAGCTCCTTGTCCTCCTTCTTGGCTGGTTCCAGGATTGCTTCTTTCTCTCTCATATGTTTTAACCATGGTTATATTTTCAATTAACCTAGATATTTTATTCATGTTAGTCTTAATTATTTAATCAAGTACTTTTATGAAGCAACATACTTTCACATGAACATAAAAGACAAGTATTTTTCTTTGCAACACATAGTTTTATTCATAAGAGAGGATTCAAAATCCTCGGTTACATTGATCGATTGTTCAAATGGTCGAGGGGAGAGTATCCATTGGATTCAATCTCAGACACATGACTTAAAGGGGTGTATCCTACAAATCGAGAAAGTTGTTGTTCCCAATCTTTCTATTTGTCTCTCAGTTGTTCATGTCTATCCCAAAATGGATAGTAACCCTCAAATTATGGTCGGATACATAATTGTGGGGAGTATTATCAATATGGTGTTTATCAACAAATTGGTCTACAACTTTCGCAAACATTTGTATGAGACCATTTCTCATCCGATGGTGTCCTTGGTGTATAACCTTTAGATTCTTTACTTGATGAGATTGATATTACTTCGGCCAATGGTTGAACTCTAGGATCCCTAATGATAAATGAAGGACTTGTGCTTTATTCAGATGGCATGTCCCTCGACAATGGTAAGGATTCAAACTTTTCCAGTGAGATGGCGGGTAAGTAGTTGTACATAGCATCCATTCTCATCTTTCTCTTCAGATCGCTGATCTGAGATAGTGCATGGCTAAAAGTTTCAGTATCACTCAACCAGATTGCATTATTGTAGTTGGTTCCCTCGATAGTTCTAACGATGGCCTCTTTTTCCTTCTTGGCCCTGAGGTAATATTCGTTTCCGATTATGGACTTGCGAGCCGTCAATCTGATACGTACCATCTTGGCACAAGAATTTTTCACAACATTAGATAATTTTGGAAAAGGAAAGTTGATGAGCTCATAGGTTTCAATGTTAAACCTGGTAGTTTTGATACCACATGTAACGACCTGACCCTTACGCAATTTTTTTTCTTAATCTACAACATTTAATCAAAGATAACATGCATCAAAGAAAATACTATAAAACATTTATTTTCTTTTCATTGAAAATTAGATAAGATACATTCTAACTATCAACTTGAAATATTTTTCTTTTCAAATGAATAAGACAATATATTTCAACAATGAAACTTCTTTTCAAATGAACATCAGAGTAGACATACATACATGTACATACATAGCTCATTGAGCTTTTGAACTAATAGTGGTAAGAAGGTCCAGGAATCCGCCTTTCAAATATTGGTGCTTCAGTAGCCTGGTAAGGAGGAGAAACATCACTCGGGCACTTTTCCGCCAACCACAGACTTATAATGCGATCCCCCGCACATCTACCATTCAGTAGATGGTCCTCCTTTCAACGAAGAGATTGGTAGGGTAACCGATACTGTAAACCGACTGAGCATAGTGGTGTGTCCTACATAGCTAGAACCTGTACATCCGGTAATCTCTCGATCTAGTATGCAATACGGGATTGCGGTTATCTTGACAGTGTAATCATCGCCCAATCTAAGAGGATGTTTTTTTCATTGCACTACTTTGGCCAAAGTGTTCATATAGTATCTCTACTGAGGGTCAACTGTCACATACACTATTCAGGGTTGATTTGACTTAGGGCTATCTTACACTACCATTTCATTACCCATGGTGGGGGCAACATTCTTATTCGCTAATTTCATCTTTAAGCCATGTGCTTAGATGCTACATTCTATACACATTTATTTTTATGTGCTATACTATATGATTTGATGGTTACATCCTTACAAGATTATTTGATTACATGCTTAGATTATATTTAATTTTCATGTATTTTCTTCTCTCTTCTAATAATCCCTATGATCTTGTAGATACACCTAATTGTTGAGAGGGTAGGGGGAAGGGGATAAATGATCACAATTAGGGGATGACATATCTTGTCATTAATGTTCTTGTGTTTACATATGTAGATAGACATATATGCTCATAAGAGATTCATCATATAGAAAAATACATACACAAAAGTTGAACACATGCGATTATATCCTTTTATGGTTCATTACTTTATATAGAAACCATGTTGACATCCTTTGAGTGTCTAACTATTTACTTTGCATACATATTTGTAAATGTTAAATATTTTGAGATGTATGATCATTTTAGGATTCACATGCACCTCAAAGTGGGGATGAAATGTAATATGTTGAAATTAATATATCTATTCCATTTCCCATTGGGTTTAATATACCTATGCCATTTCCCATTTAGTATTATACTTATTTTGAGGTAGAATCTCAATACATGTACATAAAAACAAATGACATAGTATTGTGCAAAGTTAGGCTTTTTCCCCTAGCCTCTTTATCCATTTACATAATACACATATCCATATCCTATCCATTTACACACACTTCTATGCAAGCATTGTATATGCTTGATTATCACCCTTCTCTATGCAACTACCTCCATTTAGTCGTTGTCCACATGGATTTAACTATTATCCATTTTAGGAAAAATTCATGGTTGCAAATCCATCCATATCCAATTTACGATTTAAAATTCAAAATTTTAAATTAGCTTATTGGTCCCCTTCACCCTTCCACCTTGAGTTGACTAAATACACTCGAGGAACAATTTGGTGCTACACGATAGTATTTAAAGAAATTCAATGAATTTATTCTAATTATTGAAGAATCCTTAAACATTACAAGATTATTTATTATAGAGAAATAAATAATGACACATTACAATTTCATGTAGTTAAGAGAGTAAAGAATTTGCATATGTAATGTCCCCACTCTAGTCTGTTTCAGGAGCAGTTGAGTTAGCCTATTTCT
The DNA here is from genome assembly GCA_007115665.2 of Sequoiadendron giganteum. Classification (NCBI taxonomy): domain Eukaryota; kingdom Viridiplantae; phylum Streptophyta; class Pinopsida; order Cupressales; family Cupressaceae; genus Sequoiadendron; species Sequoiadendron giganteum. The sequence continues at coordinate 372,299,865 of CM021109.1, read as the reverse complement.
TGGACCCTTGTAGGCTGATAGGATCTGGTTAGAGGGTCAGTGGCCATTTTTGGTGGGTATTGTCATTCCCACTCCTTCATTCCAGTTGTGGTTTCAGTGCAGGCATTTGTAGCACAGTGTTCGTTAGCTTCTGATGATATAAAAAATACTGAGTTTAGAGGGAGTTATGAATATTTTGGTGGTTAAGTTAATTATTTAACTTAATGGAAAATTATAAAGTCAAATTGACTTTATAAAGTTAAAAGCCACTTAAATATATTAAAATAATGACTTAAGTATTATAAAGTGAAAATCAAAATCATTTAAGTCATTTATTTGGGCACCCAACTATGGAAAGTATATAAAATACATTTTAAATGTATTTTAAATCAAAAGTGGCGGCATTTCTTGGAAAGCCATGCTTTTTGGGCAATATAAGCAAAACGAGGGAAATTAAAACTCATTCATATAATTATTTGACATTTTGCTTCTTTTTGGCTTTCTTTGTGATTTTGTCTGAGACAAGTTTACCAGAGAGTTTCACCATTGGAGAAACGACATATCTTCAATGTTTTGCTACTTTGAGGCTATGAGATACTAGCTAAATCGTTGCATTTTGGGAGGGCTTCATTCTAGATTCTTAAGTGATCTTCCTCAGAGTTTATTTGAGCAGTATTTACAGTTTGTAGTATGGAAGAGGGGTTCTTCATCGGGGACACCATTTTTCTTCAAATTTCTAGCATTTAATAGAGTTAGCATTTTCTTTTGAGGCCGTACTTTCTTCTTGAAAGGCGTGTTCCAGAGGAAGGGCGTGTGAATGCTTAAGGCAAAAACACCTCCTTTTTGGTCTGTTTCTCAGCTCTACCATTGGCGTCCCACCTTCTTAGCTTCATTCCTTTAGCTACCGGGAGGGAGAAAGAAAATCTGAGGCTTTGGCGTGTTATTTGGTCATTTTCAACAATTCTTGCCTGCTAAGCTCTGTAATTTCTTATTTAATTATTCTGGAGGTCTTCAGGTATGTTTCTTGTTTGTAATTTCATTATATGTACTACCATATCTTATTTATAGTACCAGTTGCTCAAGAAATTCACACATTTCAATTTTATTTGCAAATTTATGCTTGTACGCCCCTTCTACTTTTGTCTAGAAATTCTTCTTAAAATCAATAAAAAACACAAAAAAATAAGAAAAACTACAAGATTCGAGTTGGAGACAGTTGGGATCTTCACAACATCTTAGATACTTGCCTATTGTTTTCGATATTGTTCAATTTTAAGGGGTTGAGATCAAGGTGTAATACCCTCACAACTTGGTCATACAACAACCTAACAAGGTATTTATCAATATCCTTACTCCCCAAATTCTCACAAAAGGAAAAATAAAAGATAGTGTATTAGGTGTTGCAAGATAAAACCCTATAGATTGCTAGGATGCGTTATCATGTAATCTAGCAGTGCTCGATCCACGGATAACCCCCTACGAAACTTGTCCGTTTCATAGGTTCGTGATGTTCAAGCACACAAAATGAGGCGATTTTGAATCCACCTCGAAGTGCGTCCCAAAGCTTCAAACTATTCGTATGAACGTTAATCTGCATCCGTCTATCAAAGACCTTCGAAACGAGTACCTTCGCGAGGTCTAGATGTTAGTACTTAGTGAAAATTGTGAAAAGTGTAGGAGTGCCAAAAAACAATGCTCCTACACTTTGATGCAAAATTTACTGTGTCAAGTGCAAAAGCGCTTGTGCACTTTTTCTTCAGAGTTAGTTTTTAAAGTGCTTGAGTGGTGATTTTGAACTTCAGTGCACTTTTCCCAGTTTCACCACTTAAGGAACCTTAATTGATGCACAACTTGAGTTCATTAAATAGCGTTTTAAAGGAGACTTTTTTAATTGATCTACCTTCATTTTATTTTGTCATTCCTCTTTCCTAACCGTTCTGAGCCATTTCCAACCTCTTCCAAGACGCGTTTTGAAGATTTCTTCAAGCAAATCGAGCTAGGGTTTTCGCTTTTCCTCCAGGTATGTATTTTTTTGTTTCACCACGTTTTTCTTCTTTCCATTCGATTTGCAGTGATGAAGACACTTTGCGACTTTCATTTTGATCTATCTAAACGTTCATGTTTAAATATAGACTCCCTTGTGCGTCATTTTCACTCAGCTAAGTCTCTTGTCACACCTTTGAGTCTTCATTTTTTTCCTACGCATTTCCCTTTTATTAACACCCTAGGTTTTTAAATGAAATGTTTCTTTGATCATTCCCTTCGCCCTTTGTGCGTGTACTTTGTTTGGTAAACATAGTCTTCACAAGGTCGTGGATTTTACAAATCCATGCATTTGCTTTGTAAAAGTTTTCATCATTTGGAGATCTACTTGAAATGTCCAAGCGGTGAAATTCATCGACTTCGCACCAAGTTTAGGACCTCTAAATGCTGAAGCGTTGATTTTTAATGCTATTTCAACTGACGTTTTTCAAACCCCAAGTCAAGTCATGAAGTCCATTTTCTATCAAATGACAAGGCACTGAAAAAGCCTGCCATCGCACTCCACAAAGTTTTCTAAGTGAGGTCAAATGTCAAGGCGTTGATTTTCAACGCCCTGACACATTTGACAATTTTACATGTTAGACATGTAAGGGCGTTGATTTTCAGCACCCTTACACCTGAAATCAACTCTCCAAGTGTAGGAGCGTTGTTTTCATTGCTCCTACACTTTTGGCAGTTTTTGCCTTAGACCATTTGAAACTACTTGATTTTCAATGCCTTGACACATTTGACAATTTTACATGCTAGACATGTAAGGGCGTTGATTTTCAGCACCCTTACACCTGAAATCAACTCTCCAAGTGTAGGAGCGTTCTTTTCAACACTCCTACACTCTTGGCAGTTTTTGCCTTAGACCATTTGAAACTACTTCGTTTTCACTCCAGACCCCGTTTCTCCACTCTCGCATCGTTTTCCATGCCTGGTTGCTCTGTTCACACTTACTCCACATCGTTTGCTTGCTTTGCGCTTCCCATTGCTACTTTTTTCTCCTAACGTCTGTTGATTCATCATCTTTGCATTTTCTGTCTAGATATCGTCAAGTGATCTTCAAGGTGACATCTTTGATTCAGTGCTTCTAGGTGACATCAATGAATCCTCCTTCATCTTCTAAAAAAGAGCGCAAGATGAAATATAAGTATCAAGGTGTTTTCCCACCTATAGTGGTGCTCTCCAAAGTAGATGAAATAAAAGAGACTGAGGTCAGTCATCAGGACCTTGAAGACTTTGTGAAGAGGACTAAACAAAAGCCTCTTGAAGACTCCTCGAGAGCCATCATACACAACAATATACACCTAGTGTCTACGTTCTTGAATTCTGCACACAATACAAATTTCGTCCTCCAAGTTGCATCCCATTACATCAGGGAAAGAAGAAGTATGATAGAATCCTTTGGACAAGTGATTATGAGACTTGACCTCGAGTTCTTTGATATTGTTTTCAAAGTTCCACACATGGAACAATACATAGAGATGTCTATTCAGCAGGCACAGGAAGTCTATGACTCATATCACAATAAGGCTAAAAACTTGATAAATAGTCAGTGGTTGAAAGAACCTTGGAATTCTATCTCAAGATGGCCGAAAGGGCTTCCATGAAGTGACTTCAAAGAAAATGTCAGGGAAATGATCACTCTCTTGAGTAGGGTCAAAGGCTTACCAAAATCATCTCATTTTCATGAATGGATGTATGAATACATTCAGATCGTATAGAGAAATAAGGCTCACATTGACTAGGGAAATCAAATCAGTGATGAGATCCATGAGCAACTGATCAATGTACCAACCACTTTGAAGTTCTATATGACTTCTTATTTGGTTTATGCACCAACCGTGATGAGACAATTCCCAAGACTTTCTACAAAAGGAAATTGACACTTTGTACCAGTATACACATACTTCTATCAATTGGAGTTGAAGGAGAGTCTTCACCATTTCAGAAGGGTCACAGATGCCTTCTTCGCACCTCTACTATACAACTTTGATCCAGCTCTAAAAAAGAAGAGTGTTAGATGAGGCCTATAAAGTGGTAAGCAAGGTTGAGTGCGTATTCTTACAATTCCCAACTTTAACTTACATAAGGGTAGGATGCTACACTAGGTGCCCCTACATGTTGCCCAGATATCCCTCAGACAAGTGGGTACTCAGGGAGTTATGCAGACAACTAATTTCAGTTCACAAAGAACAGATGAGGATCCAAAAATCGAGATTCAAGTTTCCACTAACGATTGGTAGGTATACCATCAATAGTGTGCAAAAAGCCAAATTAGTATACATAGAAATGCAGGTCATGACAATAAGGACCTATAAATCCATATTTGACTTTGATTTCCAGAATGTAAAAAAGAAGTTGAAAAAGGATCACAGGCACAAATACCACTTTGAAGACATTTGGGCTGATTGTAGAGATGAAGAGGATATCCACAAAATGGATTATTGCAGGCTGACCGTGCAACAGATAAAGGATCTTGGAGTTGCTGATCTACCTGAGGATTTCACAGATCCTAGTGACATTATGAATGCTTCCTACAATGAAGACGAGATTTCTAGGAAGCCCTTGCCTGCAGTACAGTGGTCGAAGAAGGAATGTGTCTCTATCAGGGAGAGACTTGCTCCCATATTGGCTAACACTGCAGAGTGGTTACACAAACATGGGATCTAGATGAAATCCTTCAAGATAGAGTCAGAAGGAGAAATATCTAGAACAAAAATCAACCCACAACTAGAACTTCACATGAAAGATAATCAGGTGGCTATTCCCTCTTCTTCCCGAAGAGGCCCTAGAATAAAGTTCATTGTTGGCAAGAAAGATACGTGGATAGTTCAAGAAGAAGTAGCCATGGAATCTAAAACATCACCCAACAGGAAAAGGGCTTGTTTCTGAAGAGATTGATTTCGAAGAAGAAGAAAATTCAAGCAAAGAATCTTTCGAAGAAGAAGATTCTCAAGAAGAAGACTCTAATGAGGAAGAAGATTCCCCTGGTGAACTAGAGTTTGAAGAACAAGAAGGTGATAAACAGGAACGCGGGCATGACAAAGAACAAACACTATCTCCACATGAGAATGTTGTTGAAGACTTACCTCACATCATCACCCATAACTTCAAATATTCCTCCCACACCTCCTAATCCAAACACTCCACCACCTTTTCCTACTTCACCTCTTCCTATATCAACCATACATGCGATGAACATCCCCACTCCTCCTGCAACATCAACCATACTTGATACTCCTCCATCAGTCTTAGATACACAAACAATTGATATTTTGACAAGTCCTCCATCATCCATACCCAGCTTGTCATCTCCCTCCTATGACATCACTTCTGAGGTTGAATTCAACAGGTTCATGCATGAATCTTTGCATGGTCAACTTGGTGTGCAATCTACTAGTGCAGTTATGACGAACACTACTCCAATTGTCACCATACCAATTGTTCCTACAAAAGCAACCATGACAAAAGAGTTGATAGTCATCCAAGAAGCTTATACTTCTTCTCTTCCCCCTTGGTTGTCATCTCAAGTATCAAAGAGGAAAAAGCAAATGATCTCTCCAGAAGAACTCGATCTTGAAGAGATAGCCCCTCCAAAAGCCAAGGGGAAGAAAAAGGCAAAGGTACATTCTAGGCTCCATGTTGACAAATCTGGTCAAAAGTTTGTAGAGATTGGTATACCACCTCAAGAGGAAGGAGATGTAAACATGGAGGATTACATTGTAACAAGAGTTCAAATTGGCAAGGTTACGAATGAAAGTGCAAAGGCAGATGCACAAGTAGTCTTGGATGCGTTGGCAAGAAGGCTTGACAAAATGGAGCAAGCTCGAGACATGTACAAGCAAAAGGCCGAACGATATGCAACTGTTTTGAGGAGACTTGCAAACTCTTCAGGAAATATCCAACCCATGGCTATTGAAAACCTGGAAGAACCAACAGTACAAAAGGCTGAAAAAATTGCCTCCAAAGGTAAAGCATTGTATGATTTCATTGATGAATTAATACAAGATGGTTCACAAGTAATAGTTGCTACTGATGAGAAGGCCACACAAATAGCTCAACTCAAATTAGAGCTTGGTAAGCAGGAAAGTGTTCTTAGTCAAGATGAAAAAGAAATGGAAAAATGCCTGTCATTTTGGTCACAAACGAAATAGGCAAAGCTCAATAAATTGGTGCAAGCTGGGGTAATTCCCGACAAGGAAAAATATGTCGAGGTAAGAGAATCACTCAAGCACCGTATTCATGTTATAAAATCTCTTATCAAAGATCTTCACCATGTAAAAGAAGATGTCGAAGGACATCGTGCTATCCTGGAGAAGGGACTCAAGGAGTTGCCAGGCAACCTTCTTGAAGAAAACCAAATTTTCCTTCCATCTAGTGGACTTTCTAGGATCTATAAAGAAGTCGTTATGCAACCAGTGGAGGATGCCAGTTTTTCCAAAGCCTCCATACATGTCATTTGTGATATACGACTGACCATTGATAATATTAACATGCATCTTCACAGGTGCAAGAAATTCTATTCATTTGCCAAAAGGTCAATCAAAAGAATTCACACCCTTGTGGATTACACAACCGACCTAGATGATGCGTTCATACAGGAGACCAAGAAGAAGTATGAAGACTTCTGCGCCCAAAGCAAGGAACCATGAAGACTCTGGATCTCTAGTGTTGAACTTTTTGATGCTTCCCCTTATGCATCTTGTAAATAGTTTTTAACATTTTAAATGTCTTTTTGGCAAATGTAGTTACATTGAAAATATGAGAGGTAATTTCACAGAGATCGATTACATTTTGACTAAGTCAAAGTTAGGTTTTCCTATTTTTATTCACCTAACTTTCCTAATTTTTCTCAACAAATTTCCTAGATTAGCTCTTCCCTCTCTTCTATAAATAAGAGGGATTTCTATTATAGTCTTTACCTTTAGTATTTTGCAACGAAGCGCTGCCCTTTTTGAAGTAGATTTGTGAAACTTTGTGTTCATGTTTGCGAATGAAAATTTGATCAATAAAGAAGAGAATTGCATACCAAACTTTGTGTTGGAATCAATAATCTTGTGAATTGATTATGTTGGTGTTGATTAGTAGATGAGATCTGAAGGGCTTTGAATAAATTTATGTAAACTTTGTGGTACATTCTTTATTTGAATTTACATTTATGTTTGGTTAATTATTGTTGGATGATCTACAAGACTTTGTGCTTGTAATTATTCATGTTGTTTGTGGAATTGTTGTATCTAGAAGACTTTGTGCTTATAATACGAAAAAACAATACGTCTCTCACAGATCCATCGATGAAAAAATTACAAAACGACTTTGTGACTTCATGAGCTTTCCTTTCCCATTTTATTGTTATTTTTATCATATTTGGTATCTCTATGTTTTGCTTTGACAAGATAGAGGTATTGGCATTACTACTTGTTTTTAGTTTAAAGTAATTTTGAATAAGAGCTATCAACCGTGAAGCATTGTAAAATATCTTCTCTAAAAAAAGAGAGAAGCATGAATGTAACACACACCCCCATCTCGTAGTTGTAGTGTACATTTTGTGAATATTTAGTTAGTTTTATTTAGCTTCTATAAGCAATAAGAAGGGCACCTCCCCTTTCTGAGAAGAGAGATTATATCTCACACAACTGTGGTTGAAATCTATGTTGTGTAATCTATTGAAAAGACGATTACATAATTTTCACCCAACAAGATGAATTTGGCACATGAGTACAAATCTATGACATTATCCTAGGTCTATGGAATTGTTTGGGAGGACAAAGATCCAAAACACAATTCTAGGTAGTTTTACTAACAAAAAAACACTACTCCCAAATCTAATAATAGACAAATTTCTAAAATCTTATCCTTTAGGCATCAATCTTTGATCGTTGAGCTAAATATCCCTTTCCATCTTATTCAACTTTCAAAAAACATTGTCTAGGTTACTTGTTTGCTTGCAACATTTATTTAATTAGCCTAAGTTAACTTATAACAAAAATTGAGGGCCAAGACCTCCTTGATTGTGACCTTCCTCTTACTTAAATTACTTTAAGAGTATTACAATGTGAAATTTTTTCTTTGCTTGTAGATTTTTCCATTGCATTTTGAGGCGTGCTTCCTTTCCACCTATCTTTTACATAAACTAGTTATGTTGAGAAACATTCTAGACAATGACATCAAGAAGTCTTCTCATTAAATAAAAAAATAAAACTAAAACTATAAAATTATTCTTATATAAAAAAAACTAACTGTTAAAAAAATTCTTAATTAATTTGAAAATAAAATAAAAATAGCTTAAATAATATTTTTTTCAAATAAATATATTTAAAATATTTATACTAATATATCATATTTTTATATTTTAATATTATCAGTACAATTGATACATTATGTTGCTTATTCAGATTCCCCTGACAATAATTATATGCATTTTATGCTATGCATCACAAAAGCTTCGAATGCCAATGAACAAATGCAATTGATACAGTGCCAATTCTGCTGATAGGTAATTAGATTCATTTTATGCTCACCTTGCGAATGTCTCCCAACCTCAATTAGGAGTTCACAACAATTTTATCTTTTATGAGATTTTTAACTCACTTTCAAGATCTTTTTCATGGCTTTGAACTGTCCTCTCTTTTGTTTTGTATTGGTTGAAGTAACAAAGAATATTAGAAACAGCAGCTCTTATCAGCATACTGAATGAACCCATATATTCTTTTGCAATTGCGACTTCATATTTGTATTTAAAATAATTTCTACAATATACCTTATGTTTAGGGGAGAGGACCCAATAGTTGTGCACCCTAACTTCACGCTTCTAATTATCCTACATGGAAATTTCAAATCACTCCCAATTTTTTATAGCAACTTACTTGGCAAGTCCCCTTCTTATACCTTTTGTTTCAGGGCCACATCATCAAATATGATGCCACATCAACATGTTTTTTGTCAAGATGTCCAAAAAGGCCCAAAAAAAAGTGCTACCAATACTTGTGCATTCACATCATGGGTAGTTGAGTGCTAATGTGGCATCACATGATTGGTTGCTTTTTAGATCAAAGGAATACATTTTGTTTGAGATAGGGTAGTCATGTCACAACTATTGGGCATTATATAAACAACTACTATCACAACTACTAGACATTATATAAACAACTACTATCACAACTATTGAAACATGCTCAACTACTAGATCCTCTCTCTTAATAAAGAAAGTCCAACATCCATAGAAGCTGTAGTACAATGAACCACGCTTTTTATGACTGAAATCCTACATCGCAATATAATTTTAGCATTGGGATTCCATAGACTATTTTTGTCTAGTGAGCATTACAAAAATCATTTGAAAATGTATAGCTTCCCAAACTCAAACAGGGTTATCCCTTGTCTCCCACTTTGTTTGGGTTGTATATTGATAAGCTTGAAGATTGGTTAAACAAGATTGCTAGGGAGGGTATTCAATTTGTTGGCTATGTGGTGAAGTTACTTTTATATGCGGATGACCTTATTCTTATTGCTAAAACTGCCCTTGGTTTAAGAGAGCATTTAAAAGATCTTGAGTTCTTTTGTCATGAGGTTGGGATGCAAGTGAACACTGGTAAAACCAAAGTTATGGTTTCCTCTCTTAAAAGGAAGAAAAAACAAGATAATTTTATTTTTGAAGGGAGCCTTTTAGAGGTAGTGGAAGAATACAAGTACTTGAGTATTGATTTTCACAATAGGCTCAGTTGGGAGACATGTAGAATGAAAAGGATTCAAGGTGGTTAGAGAGCTTCTTATTTGATGCAGAACAGGTGTAGGATGGCAGAGTTATGTGACTAGAAGACCAAGAAAACCCTTTTTGGTTTGTTGGTCACACCAGTTGTCCTTTATGGCTATGAAGTTTGGGGAAGTAGCATATCAAGCCACAGGTGGAGGCAAGTTGGAAGAATTCAAAAGCACTTAATCACTACAAGTATCAAAGTCAAGTCTTCGATTCCCTACAAGATTCTTTTGGTTGAAGCTGGGATGTTTCCGATGGAGGCATCAGTGATGATCCGCTTAATAAGTTATTTAATTTTTTTTGAAAACATGGATGTGCCAACACTGACTAAAAATGGTTGTTGAAGAGGAGCTAAACCGTAGGAAGAAGATTTGGATAAAACAAAATATCAATTGGTTGAAAAAGTGGGACATTAAGTTACAAGATTGTCTTAATACTAATGGGGACATAAAAAAGTTTGTGTTCGAGAAGTTTAGAGCTGCTATGTGGGCTAAGCAGCTTGGTCGCAAAAAGGCACATTATATCAAAGAGTTTAACCCCATGTGGGGGCATGATGAAAAGGACTACTTAAGGGTTCCAATTAAAAGTAAGGCAAGGCTTCTCGTTGCACAACTAAGGACTGGGTCTCATCATCTTAGATGTGAGACAAGTAGGTGGACTGTCCCCAAGGAAGAGTGGGAACAAAGAATTTGTATTTTCTGCAACAAAGGTGTGGTTGAGACAAAGTGTCACTTTATCTTCGAGTGTGTAGCTTATGAAGACATTCGTATCTAGTATGAGAGCAATTTGAAGGTGGATAATCTAAATGAGCTTTTTAAAGAGGCAAGGCTCCTCAAGACGGCAAGCTTCCTAATCAAGATTCATAATAGGAGAGCGGACATTGAAAGGAACCTAAAAATGGTTAAAAATCAAACTCTGGGTCCCATAAACTGATGGTCTCGTGAACATTATTAAAATCATTCATTCATTCATTCAAACATCCACCGAATGCTAAATTTCTAATTATGTTTCTATAACTCTTATTTAAAAATGCCTTACGTTTCTTTTCTTGTCTTGCTACGCGACTATTAATGCTAACAGTAAACACAAAGACTGACGTCACTCCATTAGGCTAACCAATTAAAGTATTTAAAATCAATTTTTTTTGGGTAACTTGACATGCTGAATAATCACCAGTTCGTAATTGCCTCAAAAGAAGTAAAAATGCTTGTTCTAAAGAATAAACAATTTCCATTTTTTCAGGTCAGTCTTCATGTAACATGCTCAGTAGATGAGTAAGGGAAAGCGATTAGCGAGTAGATGAATTGGAACAATATTTCATTTCATCCGACTATTTTACATTCTGAACTTCTGACATGTTATTTTCCCACAAATTAAACACTTGTAAAGAAAAAATATAAAGAATCCGTTTCATAACTCATTTCTTGACATCGCTGCATGCAATATGCCAACAAGAAGGTACACTGGATTCATAAATTCTTTTCAAGCATAAAAGAGCATTAGCTAAATTGTTGGTGGATGTGTTAGGAATCGGATGAATCATGACTTATCAAGTTGATATCAGATGAGAAAACAGAGTTGAAGAAATCCTTGATATCCCCTGTAATGAAATCAAACGCTAAAAGTCTCTCCGCTATTTCCTGCACATCACCATTTTGTTTTCTATAAAATTTTCTTTCAATTTTTTTTAAAAAAAATTCTATTGTATTGACGCTCATCAAATTGGATACCTTATATTTCTCGTCTTTAACAGAAATCCTTTTGTTGCTGAAGCGATCAATATGCTTTTTACCTTTTGTCAAATTCAAAATAAATGTTGCTCGTTCAAGAATCTCGCAAGGGATACCTGCATTTTGTAAATGCTGACGCTATGTTACACCTGTAATTCACTCTATAAAGCATGAAGCTAAGTAAATTCACATCTATAAATATAAGCAGCTGAGTTGTTCTCAATAAGACTTAACAAATAGAATTTAACCCTGATAAAAACAACAAAGAAAAGAGAGCTTGCCCCTAAAGTATAGTAACTAATGGAAAATTATATTCAATCTCTGCCAAGATATTCTAAAAGATAAAACTTTGATTTATTAATCGTGGACAGCTTTTGCAATGACAATAGAGCAAATGATGTGCTCGATTGCCTAAGTGGTCCTTCCTATACTTCAATTCAAACGTTTTAGGGTTGGAGTCATACCAGCCAGTTCTGCACAATGCAATCCTGCAAAGAAAATGGAATAGATCAATAGTGACTAATCGGAAATATTTTGAAAATTTTACTTAGAATGTTAGACGACTTTTGGCAATCCATACTAACTAGTTAGGGCACACCACAAGATATATACAAACACATTGCGACTATATTATACCGGTGCCCATGATCAAATAAATCCGAAGGACGTTAGAAGTAGTCACCATCAAAAAGCAATATTGTGTTGTGGCTATATTTTGACGGGTGGTATATTCTATCTTGTGTAATCAAAATATCAATTGAAAAAAAAGGCTAGTTCTAAGTTCAGTTTGTTGCATTGTTATCATTGTTTGAATACTAATTTCTTTTATAAAATTGAAATTATATTCCGTTTAGTAACATTTAATAGTGCAAAACCCTTGTCTAGAAATGCTTACTACCCTTAACCAGGAGAAATACATAGCGGAGCACAAGAGTTTACTACAAAAAGGTTATTACAGTAGAAATCGTTAGGAGCTAACCTAACCATTCATCAGGGCCTAGGTCCTTGGGGAATAAAATATAAGATGGGTTCAGTATTTATTCACATATTTTTAAAAATTATTTTAAAGATACGTAGAGAGGCACAGTTTTAGAGATTTCCTCCTTTGGTTTTATGAAACCCAGGCACTGTGAGATCGGTTGAAATATGAAGTCCAACGGTCTTGGCCTTTTCCGTCCACCATGTCTCTTCGTCTCCTTACATGTGGAGACTTTAAATATACCTTTTTGGATATGTATTAAAGCATCTTATGTATGCTGCTGTAACAGATATAATAAAACAGAGATTGCCCTTTTTCCCATTGATTGGCGGACCACGTAATTCTTATTGTCACTGTATGATTGTTTAGCTATGCTCCATGGATTTTTGGGGACGGGGATGACAGGGATGGCGGGACGTGTTTCTGGTCTGGGCCATTTTTAGGGGACGGCAGGGGTCGGCTGTTTAAAAAATAGGGAGATTTTTAAAAATATAGAGAAATTTCAAATGTTCATAGCATAACATTGATAAAACATTCATCATAGACATTGTAGAAGCTTACAAAATAGCATTAGACTTGAATTGAGATTTCATATGAGAATTGACAAACAAATTAACAAAATTCAAATGCTTTCATTATCAATGTGCATACATATTATATAAGAATCTTAGAATTATAACAAAAATGCCCAAAGGCTCCAAGTTTCAACTTTGAAATGACATAAATATAGAACTAAGAAAATATATGGCTGTCCGTAATCAGCAGATGGTAGGTCTAAACCAAAATCGGAGCTTAATTCTAAGTCATTGCTAGTAGAAGGGGCTGCCTCAGCCAATGGAACCCCAACCAATCCCTCTTGTGCATCCTCCTCATCAGTCTACATAACATCTTCAGGATTAACATCCCAATGTAAGGCTGGAGTCTGATGATACTTAGTAGTCTGGCGATCCTATAGCTGCAAAGCATTGTGTACAACCACCAACTTCCCTGATTGTTTAGAGGTAAGGTTGTTCCTCTTGACTGATTGAATGAAGTATATGTAGACCAATTCCTCTTTGCAGCAGAGGAATTGGCAACCTGTGAAAGAAGACGAATGGCAAGTACCCTCAACTCTTTTGCATCCTTGCCATGCTATGTCCACCATCCAACAAGGTCGACTAGAGCTAATGTAGCTCTATTCGACCTCGCCTCTACTCTGTTGAAGGTTGGACCACAAAGATTGGCAAATGCAAGCCATTGTGTGCGAAGTAGAGTAGATTCCTCTGGAGAATACATCTTTGTAAGGGCCCTCATGAAGCCTTCTTTCACCTCTTCATCGTGAGATGGACACACTCTCCTAAGTCTCGGTGCATAACATTTGGGATTGAGAGCATAGGCTGCCATATGAAGCGGGGTGTTCATAATGTCCCATTGTTGTACACAATGGGCCTAAGGGTCACTGCTATGAATTGCTTGCTTGATCTGTCCAAGCATGCTATCAAAGGTCTCATAAATCTCTCCAAGGTTAGGAGAGTTAGTATCAACATATCTAATCACTCGCACAATAGGCTCGATGAAGGAGCAAACATATCTGCAAGTGCAAACAAGTTACAAAAATTAAAATCATCAAAAAGAATGGACATGTTTCGCAAGTTAGAAACTTAGAAACATATATTAAATTATTAAATTAACATTTTAAAAATTAAATAATAAAATCAGCAATGCCAATTTTCTTACCTCATTGTGGACCACCAGTCATCATCAATGCTTTTTTGTTTCATACTTCTTCCCTCTGGTGTGCTTGCCTCATGCCATCTACCCCGCTTTGCATTGACCATCATTAATTATAGAGCCTCTTGGACCTCGAGCATCCTCTCTAATAAAATGAAGTAGCTGGCATATCTAGTCTCCACGAGCTTGAGGAATTCCTTCCTCGAAAATGTCCTAAATAAAGCAAGTGAAGTGTGATGGTTGCAAATGAACATTTGCACATCTCTAGCCTCTGACACCACTACCTTCATCCAATCTATCTTTCCAATGTCCTTCAAGGTATTGTTCAATGCATGCACATAACATGGGGTCCAAAAAATGTGCTTATAAGCACCCTCCACCATCAATCTAGCTAATTTACACACACGGGCTGAATCGGTCACTACTTGCAAAACATTAGAGGCTCCAACCTTAGCATTTCTCAAAATCTGAAATTGGAAGGATGCATCCTTCCTTTTCCTCAAACAATCTATAGCTTAAGAAAATAAGAGCCTGTTGAACTAGTGACAATAATATTGATGAGTGGCCGATGTTTGACATCGGTCCACCCATCCATGATTATGGAGCATCCATCCCTTATCCATGTTAGTCTCATATCTTCCATCAAAACACTCACCTTGGAGTCTCATATTTGCAACTTAAATATTTCCCCTATAAAGTTGTCCATATTAGCATAGGAAATATTTTCTACTGAAACATTATCTCCTCAAATATTTAACTTGCCAAATTAAATACCTCAAAAGCTGGAGACCAAACATAATATACTGCCCTGCCAGATATAGTCATAGTATCAAACTGCTGAACACCTACCAAAAATAGCCTCTGCACTGAACTATTGAACTGCTGCTAAAAATAAAACTGCCAAAAATAGCACCAAGGATGTTGGAGACCAAACTGCTCAAACCGACTTGCTAGATATAGCCACAAAACTGAACTACAGAAACCTTGCTAAAAATAGCACTGCTAAAAATAGAACTTACTAAAAATAGTAAGTTGTTCCAAACTCATTTTAACCACAATCCGAGCAGCCGTCGTATTTACTAAAAATAGTAAGTCCGGAAAAGTCCTCTGTTGCAGTTGCATGTCACACCACGACAAAGCTTTCTAACAACCCAGAAGGAATCCATAATCCAAACTGCAAAACGCCAACATGCAACCGTTGTAACTTACTAAAACTAGTAAGTCTGAAAAAGTTGCCTGATGCAATTGCATGTCATACCACTGCGAAGCTTTTTGAAAACCCAGAAGGAATCTAGAATCCAAACTACCAAACTTCAACATGCAAACCCTTGAATCCTCAAAAGAAACCACCAAGCAGCCGAAAACCCTAATTTTGCCTCTGACTAGTCTATGGGCATTTGGGGATAGGCTATCAATCACTGGAGAGTGCAGTGCTAAAAATGGGGACATTACAAATCAACCCAACAAAAAGAGTTTGCAATAAAATAATGACTTGAAATTTGTATGGCCAGACTGAAGATGTTCAACCAACAACTACAAGAAACTTAATAACAATATCAATGTGATGTTTGCATTCTATTCATCTCAAATAAATAATCCATAAGTAACATCTAATATTTTGGATATAATCTCACATATTGGAATTAATCCTTTCCAAATGAAGCATGCTGTCAATCCTTGTACGAAACCCACTAAAAACTAGGAGGGTTTTTGTCTTCAAAGCTTGACAAATCCAAAGGGTTTTCGTCCTCAAGAAGAGAAGAAGATTTCATGTTCATTCTTGGAAAATGAAATTGTTTCAAAAAAATATGAACTCTTTTCGAAAACAATCCTCCTATTTATCTTTTTTTGAGAAAATAAAATATTAATTATTTTATTTTTGATAATTATCTCCTCAAAATCATAAAATATAATTAAGCATCCCTTTTAATCACCTTTTTGCACCATGGGTCTAGTGACAGTTATTTTAATTACTTGAAACATTTTTTTAAATAATTAATACAAGTTGCCTTTTAATATAAAATTACTTTTTCGACAACTTAAGTTAATTATTTAATTAATTCCATAATTTTGAAAAAGGGACATTACATTTTAATTCATGTCAACTAGCTACCAACACTTAAATGAAAAAAATAAATACAATTTATATGATATATCTCAACAAAATGCTTCCAATATACATTTTTAGGTCACTTGAAGTTTTGAAACATCCCTTGTATCTTTGAGGCAATAATGTATTTCCAATATAGGAAACAAATAAAAGGGGGTTACATGTCTCTAAGCAACAATGATAGTGAATTATTAATCATTTTCACATTTTATACGCAAACAAACAAGTTGAAGAATAATTCTTATCTATAGTGTATATGGACGTATAGTGATGCCAGTTCCTAAGCCTAATCAAAATCACACATTCAATAAATGTCTAACATAACCAACCTATGTCATTACTAGATACAAATTAATCAGCATGCACTTTTTTTAGCTCTAATATAAATATGAGTTCTTTATTGACCAAAATAACATGATCACATTGGAAATGTAAATGAGCATCCATCCAAAAAGGATCATAATTATTCAATGTATTTGAGAAATGTAAAAATGATATTGTAGATAATTGTAAAGCATGAGGATGTAGTAGTCATGTATTTTAGTTTTCCAACTCTCAAGTTCTTAAATAGTAAGTCAATTTTTCAAAAAAAACATGAGTGCACCTTAATAAATGAATTAAGTGCTTAAAACAATTGTTTAGGGTTTTGGGCATCAATGATGTAGCCACATCAGCTACGAATTTTCTTAGTTGCCCAAATACATCTTAAAAAAAAAAACACCAAAACATGTGCATGAAGACATTTATTATTGCATTCCTTGTATGTTACCATATAATTGGTTCTCTTTGATGTGACTTGTGAGAATGGATACATCTCATTCATTTTTTTGGTATAAACATACGACTACTAATCATTAATTTACAAATAAGGAGTAGAAAATAAAAACAAAGGCCCCTTGCTACACAACACCATAACAACTAGTTTGCGAGTGGCTATTAAGTCCTCTCTACTATTATGTCATGAAAACGGATAGCATGCAACTCAATAAATGCTTGTCCTTTACTTATGCCATAGACAAGTGAGAAACTACATTTCAAATATAAGAGTGTAGACTAGTTTATTCTGAAGTGGTAATGTTCTATTGCATTCAAATTGCTAGATATTATAACCATAGATTTTGACATTTCAACACTCCAAGTGGTTCAAAACCAAAACACAGAATTTCCCTTAGCTACCATTTCTGTGCAACTAAATTTATCTAACAAATATATAAACATTTGATATACATCTAATTTCACAAGCATAGGGAATAGCTAGTTGCAAATAAGTATTGGTGTGGGTGCCAAAAAATATGAATCAAATTTGTTCCACTGAAAACAGTAAAAAACATATCTATATAGTGGGATGTGCTACAAACCATAGCTTGAAAATGCAACGCCACGGACAAGCCTGCTCAACATAACATTCAAGATTCAAGCTAATGAATGAAAAAACACATGACTAAAAAATTACATTATAGTGTCAAATTCGAGCAAGTAGTCATTTTTTAATTTTCTCTTGTGAAATTAATATGCCATTTCTTTTCTTTCCAAAATTTCAGAATTAACTTATCGACTTATCTTTGGAGTTAAGGATTTTAATCTTAAGATGGGTCTAGTTTTGTGTCCTCTAACACAAACTATTTTGTTAACATATCTATGCTGTAAACGAGGTATTTTGCTATTCAGGTCGTTTTCTATGTAATGTTAGGTTTGAGTAAGTAGCTTGCTTCACAAACTATGGTAGCTCAATTTGCCAAGTTATTAGGTTCTAGAAATTAGCTTGCTTCAAAAACTACGGTACTTCACTTTGCTAGAATTTATTAGGTTCTAGCAATTAGCTTGCTTCACAAGCCAAATAAGTTCAATGTATCTAGATCTATTAGGTTATTGCTAGTAGTTTCCTGCAAAAGGATCATTATTTGCAACTACTGTGGATGAAAGATGAGCAGAGGCATCAATTACTTCACATACCACCTCACACATATTACTTTAATGGATTGACATGAATTTAGTGACATCTTATGACTGTTGTACTTGTTTAAACGACAAACAAAGAGCTGTTTCAGACCTGGAGATGACTGTAATTTCCATATCAGACTGATATACTTCCTATGGCAGTGTTTTGGGTGTGAGATAACATGTTACTTTTGAAGTGCTTTCAGTGGTATGCAGCTTGGATGTATTGATTTATTACATTTTAGTGATTTCTGGGCACTATCAGCAGTGGTTCAGTTCTACAATAACATCTTATCTGTAATGACTAATGACCCAAGCTCCAGATCAATAGATTTTCGATTCAACTGTCAAGGGTTGACAATGTAAACATGTTGTCAACAATAACAAATCACAGAATTGTATACCTTCAATCTTAAGATATCCAAGAATTGATGTTTTAAGATAAGATGAACATGATGCACTTCGTTCTATTTAACGGGGCAATTGATTAACACTAATATATTGATATGTTTATGAATTAAGAAACCTGATACAAATATATTATTTCAATAATGGCAATATGCCACATAATTAAAGCGTTGTCTCTGGTATGTTAATTTAGACCAATTTGATGCGTATGCAAGATGTTAGACCTCTTTAGATTGCTGTTTCTGAAGTTATCTTTATACTCATGCAATTTACAATGGATGCTATATCTGAATTTGCTGATTAATCATGCATCTTTGATTGGATGGAAATGGGCTCCTTAGGAGCACTCAATCCTGAGTATTATTATATATATCTGCACAACTATATTCCATGATGATATGCTTGAAAATATCTCTGCTTTATATATCCCTGATTTGACAAAAAGACAGCCTTTTATTGCATTGTTTTGACAAGGGATGTGTCTTTATTTTATGTCAATTGCCATTAATCATAATTAATGGATGCTCTTCCAATATATGGGTGAAACGCTGCTTTAGGAATTTAAATTTATTTAGAAATAGTTAACATGATTGCCGACCATCCTCTTGAAGTAGTGATCATGTCATCCATGCAAACTGTATGATTTACCTCTAATAAATGTATCGCTACCTGTAGGATCGATCACTACCAATAATTACTATTTACCATTACTACATAGGGTAAATCTGAATGTAATGTGAAATCTGGAGATGAATTAATAATGCTTGTACCTTGTTATCAATAAGAATGTTATCTCATTTAATGTTGCTTCAATTGATGTTATCCATGGCGAAATATTGCATTATAAGGTTATTAAATTATGAATATTCTAACTTATGAGATGTTTATGTATACTGCTTATGTTATGAACATTTGATTGCCGAGAGCATGTGTCAGTGGATGCAAGTATATGTACCATTCCTCCAAGCGGAGGGGAAGTATCACTCGAGAGAGGAGCTTGGTTGGGTAACCGGTAAAGTAAAATATCTGAGCATACACACACATCACCTTAGGTTGAGTGAACTAAGTCAGTTTGTGTGGGTTATAGGTAAGTCATTTGTAGCTTGTTTGTTTGCATTAGGAGTCTTGTTTACTTTTGTATCCATTTATGAGTGATGTTTATCTATGTGTCTGTCTTGTGATATTACGATCATATGGATAGAAGGGATGTAGGTGAAAATATGTTTATATGTATGCACATACATGTCAAGAGAATCTATCGACATGAATATGCATACGTATAGAGATACCAAACTTACACACCTATCTATATGATGGTAACGTAAATGGATGTAAGTGAATCGGAAGTGGACATATATACATATATATAGTATATACACGTATCCATATGTATATACATATCGATACAAACGTACGTTGGAAAATGGATATGCTCATATGGATGCATCGATATGGTATACCTACACATACGTGTACATAGAGGTATATACAGTAATATATATGTATATATATGCACACATCCTGTTTTATGTGGATATTAATAATATCTAAGTAGCCGGTTCGGGTTCAGGTTCGGGGGTTCGGTTCGCTGGTTTGGCTAAATTTTTTGGGGGGTGGGTTCGGTTCGTTTTGGGTTCGTTAGTACAAAAACTGAAAAACATATATATATATATATATATATGCAGCCTAGAAGCATGAATTAGGATTAGAACATCACATAACATCATATAAACAACAAAACCACCATAAACTTGAATATCATTTAAAAGTTAAAACATTTAATTTTTTAAACATGCATGATAAATATAAATATTCATCATTCAAACTTCAAACTTCAAGTTCAATATTACAACACTATTAAAGTTTTAATCATCAAATGGATCCTCTGAATCATCTATATCAAAGTCATTGTCAACATTGACATTAGATGAAGTAGGAAGACTAGATGAATCACAAGTAGTGCCAATGGCACTGTCACTAGCACTAGTATTGTGCCCATGCTCCTGTTGGATATCAGACTCCTCATATGCAACATGGTGGGAAGTGGAAGCATCCAAGTCAGTATCCTCTGGCCCTATATCCCACAATGTGGTGTTCCAACACTCTGCTGATCTGTTTCTCACTGAGTTTATAGGTCTGATTTCTGTTTTGGTTTAATTCTCTTTTTGTGCTTTGATTTGTTTGCCAATAATGCTAGAAAGGGGACTAAAAAACATATACATAAAGGAAACTCAAATAAACTAAGCTACTGAAAATAACTCAAGCAATTACTCAATTTAAGAGCCAAAGATGCTTTCTTCATTACATAATAGATCACATAAGATAGATGGCTTACATCAGATTTTTAAAGATACATTTTATGCCTTAACTTTTACTTACAGCCACACAAGCACTGTGAATAGTGACTTGCTATAGTACACGCCCCTAAAGAAATGCACACAACTCGTGAATAACGAAATTCTCCCACCAAAAACCGGCATGGGAGGTCTTTTAGGACAAGGGCGCCCCTTTTAGGAAAGATAGCAGCCACCAAGGAGAGGCGTCTTTTTCTCTTTTGTTGGTTGAAACCCTCAAATAAAGGCGGCTGGCTGTAGCTTACAAAAAGCAGCTCTAATACTCCTCAAAAGCGAACAGCTCTTGCGTAAATGCCAATGGAGTCTATGGCTGTCAAGAACACTAAAAAACTAGCTCCAAATAACCTGCAAACAGCAACACAGGTCTCCAATTGAAGCAACAAAATCTGACCAGCACTTTAAGGTGGTGTTTCACACCATCAAGCAGCTCAAGAACGAAGAACAGAGTCCCACCAGGCTCACCCATTGCAAGAAATCAGGAAACCCTAGCTTCCTTCCTCCTCCAAGCTTCACTCCCAAGTTTTCAACAAGCTAAATTATTCATCCATGAAGAAATTCGAATTTTCTCTCTTGCCTTTTATAAATTTACAAAAGAAACACTATTCATTAAAGTGAGCACTATTCACTTAAGTTATAACATTTTTCACTTTAGTAATGAATAGTAACTTTAAAATATAAAGTGACCCCTTTATTTTAAAGACACATGGTCCCTAGGCCAAGGATGGTGAAATAAAAGGTGAGTATCATTAATTTGAGCACCAGTATCATGCCAAACACCACAATTCACCCCGCCACCATACTCCGGAGATCCACACTGCAAATTGACAACCAAGTGCCTGTCTGAGAAATCCTCTATCCAGAACTATTAGCCTACGAGGGTCAGGAAAATAGGCTAATCCCTCAACTTTGATGCACATGAAAAAGGGGACATTACACACAACTTCGTCTCCCCTTCCTTGTAGTTACGTTGTTTGTGTGAAAGAAGATGCAAGTTGGAATGCACATATACTAAGTTCTCTGCTCTTTTTGAGAGCAATTTATTGCGCTTTACTGAGTGGATGAAAGAATATGTGCTCCAATTCCTCTCAGATGCGGATGAACTAGCAACCTATGAAGACAAAGTAAACAATTAAAAAATTTAAAATTATAAATGAAATTATGAAACTTTTAAATTTTAAAAGTAAAACTAAAATATGAAAATTTATTAAACTTACTTGTGATAAAACTTTGATTGCAAGGGGCTACAAATTTTGGAAGTATTGTCCATGGAAGTACCACCAACTATGAGCATCCTTTAAAAACCTGTCACAAGAAGCATCAACATCTAGATGATTTGAGTGCACAAAATCAGTGAACTCATTCGTGATTACAGATCTCAAATCTTAGTCAGGGAAGAGTCTCATAAATGCTGCCTTGTACCCTTTAGCCACTTCTAAATCTCTATATGGAGGAAGCCTTCCTGGCTGTGAAAGAAGCTGACTACTGTAGTATTTTGGAGTCAATGCAAAGGCAAGAAGGTGTAATGGAGTTGTCATTTTGTTCCATCTTTCTTCAACAATTGTTTGCACTTGTTTGAAGAAAGTCTCTTCAGGGTCTTGCTCTCTTGCATTTATGGTGCACTTGATCTTCTCAAGCATTGAGTCTATAACATCATATATTTCTCCAATGCATGGCTTGTCCATGTTAGTATAGCGAATCATACTCAAAGTGGGCTCGGTGAAGCTAAGGAGATACTCCGCACAATCCCACCACGAGTCATCTAATATCATGCTCTTAATTTTTGTTGCTCTTTCAGTGCCGCTTTGCCTCTATATAGACCAATTGTTGCTAATCACCATGCTAGCAAGTGCCTCTTTAACTTTCACAAGTCGTCTTAAGACGATTGTATTAGAGGCAAAGTGGGTCTCTGCAACCTATTGCAAATTAAAAAAAATAATTAGAATTTAAAAATAAACTTTAAAGAAGAATTTAAATTAGAATGCATAATCAAATTATGAAAATCAGAAAATGATACATGTAAATATTACTTCACTTACCTTCAATTGCTCCAATTTTGAAAATGATCTAAAGATGCTTTGAGACAAGTGGTGGTTGGTGACGAACATCTGAATGTCCTCAGCCTTAGCATACAATTCTTTGATCCATGCAATTTTATTCCCAATCTTTTGCATCATAAGATTGAGTGTGTTGTACCCAAACCGAAATTTTTGCTTCATTAAGGCATTTTGCTTAAAATGGTCTAAACCTTGTAAAAGTGGGGTCAAAACTCAGTTTTTGGGCAAATAAAGTATGGGCTTTTAGTCAGTGTGATGCCAGGAAGATACTGGCAAAATTTGAAAATTTTGAAAATTAGGGTTTCTGAAATCTATTTTTAGCCCGAAACCCTAAAAAATAGGAACTTGTCAGAATTGGCTGAAATTAATTTTGATTGGCTTATTTCACATCACAATCACAGTGGTGAAGTCAGTTTCAGTTAAAAGTCAGTTTAAGGCTGGTGGGTAGTTTTCACTTTTTCAGGAGAAAAGTTAGGATCTTCGGGGTCATCAATGGCAGTCGGCCAGTACCAGGTATCAATATCTAAGCCTGAAACTCAAAGAGGAACGCTCTACGATAAAAGATGTTGGAAATAATGCTTTTTGATGGAGGGGATTTTCAGATTGGCAAAAAGTGCTAAAATATTCTAAGTCTGGGAACTTTTCACTATGTAACGTAGTAGACACTTGCGCAATCAACGTGCAAATCAACTTTATAGTGTCCGTACATGTGAAAATGATGAAGTATAGTCATCCACACACCTCAGCAGTCACAACGCTTCGACATGGTCAACCGCAGGGATGGATACAGCGTTTGCAAAGCATAAAATGGTGAAAATCAATGAATTCAAAACAAATCCGCTCCCCTGTAGCCTAGGGGCGCCCTTCCATTTGAAGGTCAAGATTTGAGTGTTTTGGATAAAGGATACATTCATTATGTTCAGTTTTCAGTCAGCTTTCCGATTAGCCATGAAGCAAGATTATCCGAGTTACAGAACTCCGGCAAACGAAGACAGAAGCAGAGGTTGCGAAGAGTGTTTTCTCACAAGGAGGCAGTCTAGAAATGCAGATCCGCTCCCTTCTAGCCCAAGGGCGATTTTCTTTTTGAAGGCCCAGATCTAGATGCATGTGTGTTTTGATGGTTTCAGTCTTTGCAAAATTAGTTTAGCTTTTCAACGAGCTATCAAGCGAAAGCGTATCCAGTACAGAAATCCAGTTATCAGCGTTAGAAGTGGAAATTGCAAGCAAGATACATGTCAGAAGAAATGAATTCAAAGCAAATCCGCTCCCCTGTAGCCCAGGGGCGATCCTGAATAAGACCTGTTTGATGGATGAATTTGCAATTGAGGTCTTCTTGAGATCTCTTCCAGCTCAGTTCAGTTTTGCAGTGTATCCGTTCACAAGACGATCCGATGTTCTGAGTAACTGTGATAGAGGTCCTACCGAGCACGTAAAACAGAGGATGGTGAAGCGTAGCTACACAAAGCTGCACAGCTGTAGGCTAGGGGCGATTCTCCTTTAGGCCTGCCAGACGGGGTTATTTGCAATTACAGTCTTCACAAGACTTGTGTGCAATTACTCAAGCTATCCAACGAGTCTAGCCGACAGCCTCCGGGATTTGGCGAATGCTCGTACGTGCGAGGTCAAGATGATAATGCTGTAAAGAAGAGCTGATTGAAGGCAGTTCAAAAAATGACTAAGTGTAAGAATATTATTTTCTTTGAAAAAGGCGATTTTCTTTTAGAGGCCTTAAAAGCAATTTTCTGGCTTCGTCGTCTCCAAGAACATCTCTTGCAAGTTGACCAAACTGTACAGCAAGACAGACGGCACGCATATCGGAACATTCCAGTTCCCGGTATCAAGGGTCAAAGTATGGTGTTCAGATGAAAATCACACTTTTGTCAAAATGGTGTTTGAGCTATCACAGAATAGGGGCACTCATGCTTTTGGGGTTCTTAATACAATTTTTAAATCCCTCACATACAGTCATTGGATGCAGAATACTTCTAGTCATGCAATGAATTCATTATTCATCGTCAGCGGCAGTTTGAAGCATCAGAAGGCAATATGGAGAAATGGCCAAGTCTGGAGTCAAAACATCAATTTAATCAGAGGCGCCTAATTTTCTAAGGTATCAGATGATGATTTTAGCAGTTGTTGTTCCCAGCAGACATTTCATCCTTGTCATGCAGGCTTCGTAGTGGATATCTCAGCACAGTCGCAGGCTTAGTCAGTCAGCCAGAAATCAGAGCTAAACATGGTCGGTTGTAACTTTGCAGTCAGCTACAAAATAGGAGATTCTCAAAAATCTCATAACTCTTGCAAATGGAAGCCTAAAAGATCAAAATTTGACTTTTTAGAATCAGGGAAGTGTGTTGAGCACAACAAGATGCTATTTTTGGCAAAATGATAAAAAATAATATTTTTGCATGCAAGGCATTAAAAAGTGACGAATTTCTTCAAAGATAAATATTGGTGCCACTTTTAGTTCTTTGCATGTTTTGAAATTAAAATATTATTTTTAGCCTAAAGACTCAGAGACAGTAGCAGTTCAACTGGTAAAGGGCCAATCGGATTCCTTCTTCACAGTTAGGGTTTGAGCTTGCAGCCTTGCTTTTGTAGTACGATTTTGCTCTAGTTATGCAAGCATGGCATTCATCATTTCATTCATCCAGCTTGAGCAGAGGTGAATTCTTTCCAGAGTTGGGCGAATTTCTTCAGCGGTCAGTTGTGAAGGCATAAAAAATATTCTTTTGCAGGTACAAGTCAAGATTCATCAGCAGAATTCAAGGCAGAGTGGCGATTTTGACAGAAGAAGATAATAAATAAATAAAAATTAAAAAACATCTTTCTTCTTCTCTAGATTTCTTCCATCTTCTCGTCTTAAAATTTTCTCACATGTTTGAAGAATTGGCGTTTTTGGCAAAACAAATCATCTGGGTTGATTCAGAATTGCTTTCTCAGCAAAACCCATGTGCTAGAATTTTCAAGAAAAATTTGTTCCAGAGCATCAGTTCTTGAGGCTTTGATTTTCTGAAGTGAAATTCCTTTGCATGGTGGAGTAGAAGTCGATATTTTTCGAATCTAACGTTGTGGGTTGTCTTAGAAATATCTTCTGGACAAAACCCATATCTCAGATTTTCTCGGGAAAAAATGTCCTCACAGCCCCTCAGATCTCAACTGAAAACCTTTTGCATGCGGGCCTAAATCACATTTTTTCACAATTCTGACATTGTGGGTCATCTTAGAATTTGATTCTACATAAAACCCACGTCTCAGAATTTTCTGTGAAAATTGCCCTCCGACAAGCTATTTTTAGCCTCATTAGGAGAGATTTTTGGTTTTTTGGAGAAGTTGTCAGAATATAGCCATGTTCACAGTCAACAGGCGAGTTTTTCAGGATGTAGTTCACGCAGAACGAATTCAAGACCAAGTCAGTCTTAATTCATGATTTCATCAGAAAAGCTGACATTGATTTGTATCAAGCGCATCGGAAAGGTTGACAAGAGTAGTCACTCAAGTTCACATGGTTTCATGTCTCGTATAGCTGATTGTCTTCCAAGGCCAGTTTAGAGGGTTGATACCGTTGGGTTTATGTGTATGCAGCATGCTCATTTGTATTTCTCACAACCAAAGAGTTCGCAGTTTCATCATGCAACACTCTTCCAAAAAGAAAAGCATGAAAAACATGAGAAGCATCAAGCTGCAGAGGAAACAGTGGCCATCACTTCAGTTACAAAGCCGCCATAGTTAGCAGCCAGTGAAGGGCCAGTTTAAGTATACATAGATTTTCAGTTTTGTTTGAGTTGCTAAGAAGCAGTGAATTGACAGTTGAGACATGTGACGACCTCTAGATGGTGATGCAGTCACTAACCTTGTGGAGGGGTTACTTGCTCGAGATCAGGGTCAGTGAACTTCAGTTCAAGGCATCCCACCTTTTCCAAGATAGACATTAGACACAGGAGTTAAACTCGAGGCTTCTTTCCGAGTTAACTGGTTGTTACACATTGCATGTATGTCTTTCTTGGAAACATCTACGTACACTTGGAGCTTAGATTAGATCTTTCAGTTAATTGATGATAGCATTCCAGTTGACTTGCTTTCAATAAGGACGTGCATGTTGCACCTTGTCCATTTAGATTAGATGTTTCAGTTAACTGATGGTAGTTTCCCAGTTAACTGTATAGTTTCATTCAATTAGGGTTTAGGAATAAGATCTTGCATGTATTGCAAGACTTTAGTTGACTCAAGGTGATTTTAGGGTTGCCTACACCTTGATGTCTATAAATAAGAGCTTTCAACTCATTTGTAATTAGCTTTTCCTGGTGATAGAGAATTGCTGCGTTGTCGGCAACATGCCTATTCTCAAGATTGGTTCACCCTTGTAAATTAGAACTTTTGCTTGATAGCATACATGCTGCGCCTACCTTGCCTGTAGTATTGCTATTATTGTATCTGTTCAAAGAGTAATTGCTGTTATAATAAATTGCTGCGCCTACCTTGCCTTCATGTTATTGTCATGGTGTTTATTCGATCTTAGTTAAATGGGGTTGCTGGTTTGATCGTTATTGCATGCGTGTTGCGTCTATACAATCTACTGTCCCAGTTGCTTACCTTTTGTTTTGTTTATTATAAGCCTATTCAGAAGAGCAAATAGTTGCGCCTACCTTGCCTTCATGTTGCAAAACTGTACTTAAAGCTTATCGTTTGATGTGTGTTATAGTAGACTCATTCAGCCAAGCAAATAGTTGCGCTTACCTTGCCTTCATGTTGTGAAGCTGTACCAGGTTTACCGTCCATTTGTTTGTTTTAATAAACTTCTTCCCGGATTAGCAAATAGTTGCGCCTACCTTGCCTTCATGTTGTGAGCCCGCACCTGAAGTTTATCGTACAATACATTCCTGCTCCATTTCCTCATGCTCTGTTTCTTGAGGAAATTGGATAGATATTAAAGAAGTTAGCTTAGTTGTAGTTACATGATCTGCGAAACCAGAAAATACTTAGCTGCAACGTTCTAGGTTTTCTTAACCTTGTGCCTCTACCAGCTGAGAACAAAAAGATAGGACATTAGTTTAGTTTTCTATTTCATGCATTCCAGCACAACGAGGGAGCTTCCCCTCCTAATTTGAAGAGCACTCATTACGTAGTGTGCATAGCTGTCCGTACAAACTCACACTCCAGAGGTGTTAGTTCTTACGCCAACAGAGTGAATGGACCGCACAAGGTGTCCAAAAGATATGTGAATATCTTTCCTCAACCAACAACCCTGCTGCTCTACAATTCTTAGCGTTGTCCGTTACAACTTGAACAACATTGCGGGGTCCCACTTGCTCAATGGCTGCAATGAGAATCCTAGCAATAAATTCTCCATCTTTTACTTGGCCCTCACAATCCATGGCTTTCAAAACATTGCCCCTTTAGGGCACACCGCTATGACATTGATCAAAGGCCGATTTTTTGAGTCCTTCCAACCATCCGAAACAATGGACACACCTGTCTCAACCCATGAATCTCTTATCAATGCATCTTCAACCAACTCAACCTTCTTTTCCAATAAAGTGCTATGCACCTTCTCATAACCCGGGCCCTTGTACCCTTTTGGAGCTTCATTAACCGTTCTCAACATCTCTTTCCAATATGGAGAACAAACAACATTAAAAGCTAATCCATTGGCATATAGGCATCTTGCTACACATTGGTCGGCAAGGGCTCTACTCTCATTTTGAAATGCAAGTTCCAAAGGCTCCTTTGATCTCTTGTTTGCAATAGGTTGTGCACTTCGAGCTTGAAGATCCGGAATGGCAATAAATGGTGGTCTTCTACCACAATATTGGGATTAGATGGAGACTGCATTCCCTTTGATTTTTTTTAAACAAAGGGTGATTTCCTTTATGGGCTTCCCGTTGATCTGCTGCATCTTGCTCCATAATGTATTTTGCAACTGTCTCAGGTAGAATAGGTTGATCTTTTTTTCCAGGGCAAGACGTGATGCCTTTTCCAGTCATGCCACACAAATGTGCTTTCACCCTATGGTATGAACTAGTATATGTAACTTCACACCCATTGCATTTCCAAACATAACCGCCACCACCTGGAATCTGTTTTATCATCTCTACATACTTCCATAGAGAAGAATTAGGATTTGTTTTGAACTTTGAGTTTGGTTTAGCTACGGAGCCGGAGGTAGAACCCATTGACATTGTGATTCCTATGACAATTTGTTTTGCAAACAACACATTCAAAATTTGAATGAAAACAAAATATTGATTTATAAAACCTAGCTCTTTTGAATCTTGCATACATTCATAGAAGAATGGAAAGGAAAAACATATATAAATCATAAAATGAAACAAAACAAAGTTTATGGTTTGTAAAATGTAAAACAAAAAAATGGATGAAAAAACTCAAAAAAAAGTGAGAAAAACTTACCTCTTTGCAAAAAAATCCTTCAACAATCTTTGTGGCAGCCAATAAACACTTGCAAATCTGTAGGAATGGCAATGCAATCGTTTGTAGAAGCTTCAATGATCAATCTTCAACTCCTTTTATCAACCCAACAAGCAAAAATAAGAACTCGGCCTCTTGGAATGAAAATGCTTGTTTGCAAAACAAATGAATAAAAATGATGTAGTTTAGGTGTTTAAAGTGTTTTAGAGGTCACTTTTAGGGTTCCCTTGGGCGTGGGTCAAAGTCAAACTGCAGAAATAAATTAAAAAATGCAAAAAAACACGCTTTTAGGCATCCAAACGTGTGGGTTCTTCTCGGGTTCGCCCGAGTTCTTCCCCGGCGAACCAAGATTCCAAATACCGAACCATGGTCGAACCCACAAAGGGACCAGTACCCGGAGAGAACCCGGACCAGGACCCTGAGCCAGGGAGCCGAACTCGGTAACTTAGAATAATATTATAATTATTGCCTTCCGAATTAGCATATATCTATCTATCTATCTATTTATATATATATATATATATATATTGAATGTGTGCTAACTGGCTCACGATATATATTTATATTTGTTAAATATATATATATATATATATATGTAATTATATATTAAAGATTGTATATATATTATAGTTATACTAAAACATATATATATATATATTTATACTTGGGTATTTTTATATATATATATATATATGTTTAATATATTTAAAACTATAATGACATATATATAATAAAATATATAATTAACATCATTAAACTATGGAATCGAATTATTTATGAATCGATGTCATTCATCATTGGAAATCGAATATTTCTTAATCGATTAAATACTTATCACTCCAGCTTTGGAATCAAAATATTTCTGAATCATATCATTTGAACTTTGGAAAATCAAATTGGGA
Organism: Sequoiadendron giganteum; assembly: GCA_007115665.2. NCBI lineage: Eukaryota > Viridiplantae > Streptophyta > Pinopsida > Cupressales > Cupressaceae > Sequoiadendron > Sequoiadendron giganteum. The sequence goes on along the minus strand of CM021109.1, from coordinate 372,269,488 downwards.
AATAAATCGAATGACTTCATTTGCGTATTGAGCTTTGGTAATATATTTGAATTTGAATCACATATGGCACTATGTGAAAGAAAAAAAATTGGTTTGGGTACAACAAGTGTTTTGATCTGAGATTCCCGATGACTGATGATTCCGGTGAATGTGCCGAGATATGGAATGGATAACCAGTTTGGTACCAAAAAGAATGATTGGCCTTGCAGGTAATGAAAGTCATTTTAGAGGCCCCAAAATTTTGGGCGCCCCTGGCCTGTAGGGGCACCTTTGGCCTTTTATTTTGTAATTTTCACCTTGCAACCTTTCACGAATAGCCCTAGTTTGATCTTCGTCATCAGATGTTTGATTTATCTGTTGGATCTGCTGACGGTGTTATTGCTGAGATTGATCAAGATGGAGGACTTCCTAGAGGTTATGGAGCTTGAAGATTGCATCTGATTGCCCAAAACGTTGGGCGTCTATTTCTAGGAAGGTGCATTTTCATCTTGCCTTTGCTTTCAGTGTTTTTCGCTTGATCTTCATTTGTGAATGCTTGACAGGTCCTGTGAGCTTGCAACTGGATTGGTCACGGAGCTGAAAGGATGCTAAGCAGATGTCTTGAAGAAAACAGTTGCTGAAAAATGCAACAGGTGACTCAAAATGATGGGCGCCCTTGGCCAACAGGGGCACTTTTGCCTTGATGTGCATTGATTTACCCTCCGTTTCACGTGTTTGAATGATCAACAATTGTCATCATTTGATGTGTCTCACAAACTGGCGAATAGGTTTTTTGCAAAGCTGAGCTGACGTAGGGGAGATAACCTGAAGATAAGCTTACTCAAAAACTGACATTTGGATCATCTCATTCTTGGGCGCCCCTAAGCTACAAGGCGACTTTTTTCATGTTTGACTGCCATTTTTGATGATACTTGCTTTCAGCATCTCTTGACTTCGCCTACGTTTTCCGGTGATTGATGAAATAGGTGAACCCGCTTGATGATGCATTGGAAGCCAACAAAATCACGAAGTAGATGATTGTCTAGACAAAACTTGATGACTGCCTTTGATCCTTTGAATTCATGGGCGCCCTTGGCCAGCAAGTGTGAGTTTTGGCTACAGTTTCATCATTTCCTTGAAATTTCTTACCTCTTCGCGCTTCGCGTTTGCCATGTAGCTTGACTTGTTTGATCACCATCGTCGATGATGCGAATGCATTCACCATAGCAATTCCTTTCACCATGCTGCGTGTATGGGTGCTTGAAAAATTCACCAAGGCATTGATTGCATAGCAAATTTTTTGTAGCAAGGCATCCATCTTCTAGACTTAGAATATTTTCAGCATTTTTCAACTGTTAAAAATCCCCTCCGTTGTAGAGCATCTTTCGCCATGGATTCTTCCTTGAAACTTTGGAGGCGTAGAGTTCGACACCTGGTACTAGCCATTCTGCCTTTTTATGGTTGCGGAGGTCCTAACTTTTCTCCTAAAAAAATGAAGTAGACCCACTAGAGTAAAAAAAACTTTTTGGTGATTTTGACTTGATTAGTGTGATCATGAAGTCAAATTATCCTATCAAAATCATTTTCAACTAATTTTGGAAAGATCCTATTTTTAGGGGTTTTCCTAAGAATAAGGGTGCGAAACCCTAATTTTCAAATTTTCAAAAATTTGCAAGTATCTTCCTTGACAAAACCCACAAAAACCCTATGTTTTGTTTGACCTAAAACGAACTTTTGACAACAATTTTACATGGTTTAGATCATTTTAATCAAAATTGCCTTATTGAAGCAAAAATTTATTTTGGATACAACGCAATGTCTTTTTAAATTTAATTTGTTTGTAGGTGTCTAAGCCTTTCGTGAGGGTTTTGCACTTGATTGATGGGGAACAAAATCTAATGGGTTACATTTGTAAGGCCATAAGAAAAACTAAGAAGGTCATCCAAATAATACACTAGAGGAGTCAACACATTTGAACTCATTTAGGAGATCATTGATAGGTGGAATAATTAACCCCATCAAGCCATTCATGCAATGAGGCACTACTTTAACCCCATTTTTTTCTTCTTAGAGAATTTCATGGATATCAATGAGAAGGTAATGGAGGGCCTTTTGACATATATTGAGAGGATGACACCTCAACTTGAAATAAAGGAGCTAATTGTTAGGGAGTTGCAAATTGTGATGTCCCCATTTTCCAACTCGCCACTCGAGCATTAATTTAATTATTCGATATTGCCTGGTAAAAAGTATATGTACAAGGGTAATATTAAATAATTAAATTATAGTGTTATTATAAAGTGACGTTGAGTAAATATTTAAAAGATATTTTATAAAGTCACTTTCTAATAAAGTGCTAATATGTTTTGGCGGGAAAATTAAAAAGAGATTCTCGGATGTTATAAAAAGGAGAAGTGAGGTCATTTCTTCATTATGCTTGGTTATTTTTCTCTTATTGGTGAATTGGAAGAGTTTTCTCGAAGCTCTTGGCTCTAGGACAGAAACCCTAGGGCAAATGGATTCGGTGGTGAGACTAATCCACCCTAGCTAGTCAGTTGCAGAGATCGATCAAGTCTTTCACTATTTTCTTCATTGCAAAATTATTGAGTCTCCTTTGGAGATGAATTTTCAAGAAAGATATTGGGGTTTACTAGGTGATGATATTTTAACATTTATATCTTCAGTTTGTATGGAGTTATTATCAGCAGTTGCATCAAATACCAGAGGTGATAATAACTTTTGAGTTACACAACCAATACAATATTCATCTATTAGTTTCAAACTTCTGCATAAGGGTCGTGCATATTACTGGAGGAAGGTGAAGACTTAGTTTTGCCTTGATACAGAGATTGGGCATGTTGATATATCTGACTTTCTTAAAAGGGCTGAGAAATCAACTTCTCATGATATGCAGTTGTTGCTGAGAAGTCATATTCACCTGGTGTCTACTTTTCCTGTTGCTGCTCTAGAGCCAGAATTTGTTCTTGCATGTGCATCCTGCTTTGACAGAGAATCAAGAACCATCGGGGATGATGATGGTAACGTGGTTATCAGGCTTGATTTTGAAACCATTAACAAAATTTCCAGAGTTCCTAATGAACCTGTGTATTTAGATATTACAATGAAGAGTGCTCATGATCATTATGAACAAAAGAAGAACGATTGTATTAAGCATAACAATAACAAATGGCTTCTTAAATCACGACCTTGTGTGACTCGGATACCCAAGCTGTATCGTTCTGATTTTAAAGAAGAAATTAATGATATGATCACCCTTTTGAGTAGAATAGTGGGATTGAAAGTCTCCAATATGTTTGAAAACTGGATGTATAAGTTCATAGTGGTTATCAGAAAGGCACAATGTCCAATTTTCTGGTGTGAAGTAATCAGTGATAGTTTGTGTGAACAACTTGCATAGGTTCCCACCACACTCACCTTCTATATGAATTCATATCTGGTTTACATAGCAGCTTCATTGAGGCAGTTTCCAAGCCTTTCTACCAAAGGTGATAGATCGTTGGTGCCTGTTGTTGGCGTTTCAAATCGCACCTCTGGAATGCGTTTTGGAAACGGACAACTATGTGCAGTAAACTGCTCTTCGAATTAGGAGGGGAAGCTCCCTCTTTTGCTGAGTTGCATAAAGTAAGTAAACTAAAACTAATTTTTGCCTATCTTTTTGATTCAGCTACAAGAACACAAGGTTATAGAACTCTAGATGTTGCAGCTGAGGTTTTCCCTTTAATGAAACTTGACAACTACAATTTAACTTACGCTAAAACGTTTCTATCCTCTTTAGTAAACGTAGAGCAAGAGAGTCTAGAAATGGACGAGGTTGATTTTCTGACAAAGATACTTGGATAATCTTTCTTCAACATACATCTACTAAATTTCAATGCAAGCTGAAAAAGTAGATCATATAAGTACTACGGAAATATGAGACTTTATTTCAAGGGCAGCAAAGGAAGCTTCAAGATTTTATTTCCTCACACTTCTAACACAAAACAATAAACGAAAATCTAAGATATTTATATCGAGGGCAGCAAAGCAAGTTTCAAGATTTTATTTACTCAAACTTCTGGAATAAAGATTACAATTTCGGGATAGCAAGTTGTAGCAAAATACTTGCAACATGCGATCAACCTGATTATAATTCACACATAACACATGCACTAAACAAGGATTTGCAGCTAAGGAGACATGCAAACTTTCTCTTTACACGAAGTGAACTGACACTAAATGATAACAAACATGAAGGCATAAGCTCAGCGATTCTGTTATCACAAGCACGGTTAAACTAAAATGAGCAAACATTGCTCTTATTTATAACTAAGTAGAGGAGTAGGGAACCCTAAAATCTCCTTGCTTTCACAACTACTGCTTGCCAACATGCAAGCTTTATTTCTAATCCTAGAAAAGATAAAACATCTAAACCCTAGAAAGCATCTAAAAACGGAAAGTGCCAACTCATTACAACTTGTTACAACTGTTTTTTTTCTATCCTCAAAGAATGGATAAGAATTGAGATAATAATAGAAAGAAAGGGTGGAAGAAGCTTCTAGAAAAAAGCAGATTTAAATCTCGATCACATCCTCTAAAAAGGGGCAATTTCATCTGTGGTGGGAGTGTTGATACTATTAATAGCAAAATGCCGCTTTTCCAAGATTTCTTCACCATCTGCAATAGATCTCAAGAAATCTTCACTCTCATTGGCCGCTTTCTCGAATTGTGCTGACATCATGGAAATCATCTTCATTCTTCCAACACTGCCATCGTTGCCATGCAAGCCACTCTGAAACTCTGTCTGGACTACTTCAAGCCCAATGTATGAACCATCCTCAAGGCAATATTGACAAGGAATTGCTGCAACAAATTCTTTGATGAACCTAAGAGTATCGATGACTCTTTGTTTATATACTGCAAACTCCTCAGATATTCTAATATATGTATTTACTTTGAAAATGTGACCTTTCCACTCCAGGATCTGTCTTTTGTGTTCTCTTTCCATTATAGAGCCATAAGCCATCTCTAAATCTACAATTATGATTTCGTGCATAGGATTGAACTCGGCTATCAACTGCTCAAAATCTTGGATACCTTGACATAAGTCATGAGCTTTGTATCTCAACTGGAAGACCTGTGTTAAAATTTCTTTTCCTTTGACGATGAACTCTTCAATCCATTCCTGAGTTTGTTTTCCACAAATAACCAACTGCCTCAAATGCTACTGATCAATTGGTGTTTCTAAAACTTGTGGCAGCAACTGTGTTGTTTGTGAGATGCCTTGAATAAGATTTGATATATATAACCGGAGTTGACGATTTTCAGCCTTGAGGGCTGCCTTGTCTTCTCCATCCTTTTGCACTCTTTCTTGAATGTTTTCAGTTACCATCTTAAACAAACTCATATTAGTATGTCGGGTACTTTTACCAAGTTTTGCTTTGACCATTATGAAATCATCAACATCCACCTCATCCCTGATTTTATCTTCAAAAGGCATAGCTGTCTCCATGACCATTTCACCCTCAAGATTCCTCTCAAAATGCATTTGTTTCTTGGCCTTCTTTTTGGGTGCTTCCTAATATATACTGAGGTCATCATCAATCACCTGATACGAAGGCCTTCTTCTCGTCCTTCCCAAGGAGCTCTCAAGCCAAGATGTGGTATCTCTACTAACATCCAAGGGAGGAATAATTGTAACATCGGCCTCTATCTCCTCGTCTTCCAAATCAATGTGAATTGGCGAAGACTTAGGAGATGGTAAAGGATTTTGTATCAAAGGCTCATCTTGTACTTCTTCTTGAAGTATGGGCTCTGGTGGAGGAACTTTTGTTTCAGCTGTAGGCTGTTCCTGTATAACAATTCCTGTGTAGTCCAACCTCCTTTTGGCACTCTTTGCTGATCTACTGCCCTTTGTAACCTCTTGAGACTGAATTTTCTCTTTCATCTTCTTTTGAGCTCTTGAAGAAGAGGGAAGAGATGAATGTTTCTTTGGCGGCTCTGCTACCGGAATGGACTCCCTCCTCTTGAGGATTAAGAAAGTCTTACTGTACTCTACCACTTGTCGTGTCCTTTCTTCCATTGTAATGCATTCTTTCTTGGCCCAGTTGACCTATGGAAGAGGTTGCTGTTCAACCTGGTTTCTAGTATAGGCTGGGAGAATTACGTCCCCGTCATCATCTGATAACCCTTCAATGTCTTTTGATAAACAATCTTTCATTTGGTGAAGGGTGAGCCTATTATTACTTCTCCTTCGCACCTTGTACTCGTCTCTGCAATTAGCCCAAAAGTTTTCGAGTGCGGGCACATGAGCATAGTTTTGACCAAGTCGGGCTGCATAGACACCATGGGGATCATATGATCGTCTCTCGCTGAAAGGCTTGAGACCAAGTTTATCTAACTCATCACCCATTATTTTAGCGTCTGCGGATGATCTGCAAGTGTAAATACCTAAGGCAAAAGGAAAGCTGAAGGCTGGTTTCTTTTTGTTGCGCAGGCGAGTGTGAACATTTGATCTGAGAAATTCCATACACATGACTTCATCTGATGGATACCTTGGTAACATAAGAGGAGCTCCTGAATAACCGTAGACCCTTAGGTAAGTGAAAGTGGCAAATTGAATAAACTAATCAGCCCATTCTGACATTGCTGCCCTCGCAACAGATAAGATGCGAACATCTAGCTCGTTGTCTAGGTCACGCACTATGTAGATTAAGAATGCTTCATTCACTCTTTTATAATGATGTGATGCCGCAGTGAACTCCAATTGAGAGTAATAATTGTAGACATGTTGAATATTTAAAGACCCCTCCGTGTTTAACCCTTTGAATTTACTTTGATAAGCAACCAAGTAGACTAGGTAGGAGACCATGTGGAATGCATGTCTATTAAAATATTCAGTTATCTGATGGTGAAGACAATCACTAATCAATGTTGGCCAGTCATAAAACTCTGTCTTCTTCATTATGTGAGGTATCACGTAGAACATCCAAGGTTGAAAATTTGTTGCATATTCTTGACCAGTAACCCGGTTGAGTAGAGTGATTATTATAGCTAATTCGTCCTTGAACTCTCCTCTCTCGACGTTCTTTGGCAATGTACTGTATTTATCTTTCAACCACCTTTGTGCAATCTTCTTGCTATACTTTTCTTGATGCTCTTCCCATATCCTTTCACATTCTTCAATATTGATGGTAACAGTTCCAAGCCATGGTGGGATGGAGAAGCATTTCTCAATCATGTCTGGTTTTAGGCTGCATATGATTCTTCCATCAACTGACTAGATTTCCCTTATGGCTGGATTATAATGCTTGATACAAGCAATTATGAATTCTAAGCTTTGTACTGAGAAAGGTATGGACGCTGTTGTGAGAAGACCTGAATGGCTAAGATGCCTGATGGTGGTGTTGCCTACATCTTCCAAAGGACGTAGATTGAATACTGGTTTGATATGGTGTAAGTCAGTCTCGACTGTCTCTATGAAATCATGGTACAGTGCTGATTTGGTCTTGAATTCTGTAGGAATGTACTCCATTCTACAAAACTTAAAGATTGACAGTAAACACGCCTAGGTTCTGACAAGTCTTAGCAAACTTTCTAAATTTAGCTTGCTGATTTTTCTTCTTCAAACGGATGAAAGTTTGAATATTTTTCTGAGATATGGGTTTTGATTAGAATTTCGTTACAAGCCAACCCAAATCGTCTGTTTTTGAAAATTTGAAGTGAAGACTGAAAAAGCAACAAACCCTAACTTTCTCCAAAAAAAGCAAAAAAAGCTGGCATCTGGGTATTGTTCATGAGCATATTCTAGATGAACCCAGTTGATCAGATTTTGCAAACCCTGGCTTCTAACTGAAAAAACAACCACTTTAAGTTTCTCTAAAAAAACTGTGATATGGGTTTTGTCTAGAAGAAGGTTTAGTATAGACCTAGAAGATTGGAAATGGATGAATTTGAAGTTTTCTCTGACATGCAAAATAAAAGCAACTGCTGCAACCTTGAGAAAATTCTTCAACAATTTGTCCAGAAGATAGAACAAATATGGACCAACTTGCTAAAAATTGAAAGTAATGGCCTTCTTCTTCACAAATTTGATGTTCTTGATGAAGAAATATGAAAAAGCAAGCCTTCTTTGAGTGCTGATCTGAAAATTTTATGAAAAACCAAAAAGTTTAGGTTCTTGAATCTTGAAAAATATAGGTTTGAAGTTGCTGCTTTGTTTCTCTTTGAAGACACCTGCAAAAAAATATGAAAAATAATGCATAGAGATGTCCTTAAATAAGTTTTTTGCTGTGAAAACAGCTTCTCAAACCCTAATTTGATGAAACCCTAAACTTAGCTCATGCATTGAGCAAGGGCGGTTTTTCTCTCTTTTGAAAATTTTGAAAATTCTAAAAAATTTACTAAGGCATGAGAAGTTGGGCGCCCTTCTTGAGGTATGGCGCCTAGTCTCTCTAGACTTAGCCAAATTTCCACCACTTTCACCTTCAGCTCAATTTTCAACCCTGTTTCAACTTTGTCTCCCGACTTCCAGATTGATCCGACGAACGAACTGAATATTTCATTACGGAGCCAGATTGAATCTGACAATATTGTTCTAGAGACGTCATTTGTCAAAAAAATTCAGTTGACCCTTCGAATTGTCAGGTGCCTATCTCTAATAGGGGCGCCTATTTTCTCCAGTGTTCGCCATTTTCATGATCTTCAATTTTATGCTTGTCTTTTGACCTTCAGATGAATTCATGATTCCGGGCGCTGTGTTGATCAAACCGACTGGCTGACAGATTCACTCGATAGCTAATAAGATTCTGGAAGGGGTCTTCTGGATACTTGATCTCTGGAAATTGACTTCTGGTGGCTCTGTTACACCCAAAATGAAATTTTTGGCATTCTGCTTAAATTGAGCTAAACAATGTAAAAATGCCATCGAAAGTATGTTTTAGGTCAAAACAAACATGAAGTCTTTGTGGGTTTCTGTGAAAGAACCTATGGTTAAAATTTCTGAAAATATGAAAATTAGGGTTTTATGCCCCTATTTTTAAGGAAACCCTTAAAAATATGACCTTGCCGGAAATGATTGAAAATAATTCTGATAGGGTTAATTGCCTTCACGATCACACTGATCAAGTCAGAATTATCAAAATACATGTTTTACTCTGGTGGGTCTATTCCTGTTTTTCAGGAACAAAGTTAGGAGCTCCGCAGCCATTAATGGCAGATTGGCCAGTACTAGGTGCTAAAAGCTAAACCTCAAAAGCTCCAACGAAGAAGCCATGGCGGAAAAGGTCAAAAAGATGCTGTTATAGCGAGGGAGTTTCTCAAAACGAAAAAGGCCAAAATTTGGCTAACTTTGGAAGGTGCACGTTTTGCTGCCAAGGCAAAACACAGTCTAAAGGTGAAAAAGGCGCCCTTGGATCTCAGAGGACAAATCAAGTCACTTTACATCTTCAGCTCGGTCATCCTCTTCACTTTCGTGCTGGCTCGACAACGAAACAATCAGCAAAATCATCTGATTCAGGGATCATTGACCAATCGTCAGCAAAGTATGGAGGATCCATCAGCAACGAAGATGCCAAATCAGAGAGCTTCATGGTAAAAGCGCCCCTGCTAGCTAGGGGCGCACCTCAGTTACAGGCACCAGATGAATCCATCTGCTATAACTCTATACATGTTATCTTTCCAACTTCCTCCCAACTATGTGATCAATCTGATAGCAGGTTCACAAGACACGCCAAATGATCACACACTGAGATCAAGCAAAAAAAGCCAGAATTGAAGAACTGGAAAGACAAGCCAGAAACTGGCTAAGGCATTGCCAAAAGCGCCCCTCTTGAAGAAAGGCGCCCTTTCTTGAAGGCATCCAGATTCAGTCATAATCTTCATTGCCTCCCAGGATGACCACCTCAACTATGACCCGTCTCCTCAGTGGAACTATTAGCAAGAACTTCCGACAAATCAATCATCTGACGGAGGAGGTCAAAGACTGATAGTTCACAGCATGAGGAAAACCAGTCAAAAGCTAAAAACGCCCCTGTTGGCCAGGGGCGCCCTTAAGTTTGAAAGACCAAAACTTGCCATCTTCAACTGAGAAATAAGTCATCCTGAACAGGACCAAGCTAGCTACCCGATGCATCATCAAGTAGAGTCATCTGATTCATCTAGCATCGAGAACGTCAGATCAAAGCAAAGAGGGTCTAAAAAGGTTGAAACGAAGAACAGTCAATGAAAATTGACTAAGGCATTGTCAAAAGTGCCCCTCTCAAGGAAAGGCGCCCTTCTTTTTGGAGGCCTAAACTCAGTTTTCTGAGTTAATCTCTCCCAGGCATATCTCGCCAAGCTGATCCCACCTCAACAATAGAACTGCCAGCCACTGCCAGAGATCAACTCAGTAACCTGAATCAAAGATCAAATGGAGGCACCTCAGCTTGCAAAATGGACAAAAAAGACCAACTTCAAGGATGGACGCCTAAAGAAATTCAAAGCAATAACGTTGACTTGAGTTAGCAAATTTGGAGCCAAAAAGAGGCCAAACACTCCACAATTAGTGGAAATCACCTTTTGGAACTCCATATCAGACCTAAATCATGAGTTGGCATCTATACTTGGTGGATCTCAACTCAAATCACCATATATTCTTGTTGGGCGTCCCATTCTTCATTATTCTTTTGCAGGTTGAAGGATAAAACAACAAATAGCTCCCAAGAACACATTTTCAAGATCTGGCAGAGGTTTTGGACGGATCTTCAATATTTCTGAAGATCGGTGGCAGTAAAAGTATTCTTCCCCGAGGATTGTTTCCAGAAGTAGATTATAGCAAAGTGGCAGTTTATAGCTTCCAATCCACCTTCTGTCTACTTCCTCTATTTCTGTCTATATTTCTTTGCATGTCACAGGAAACAACATATTACCTCAGATCTGATCAATTGGGTGTGATTAGCGCATTTTTCCAGCAAAACCCATCTCAGATTTACCACAATCAGCAAAGTTGCTGCCCCTATTTTTAAGGATCTTTTTGGAATAGTCTCCAAATCAAAAATCCAAGGAACTGGGTCTGTTCAGCTTCGAAGCACGAACAAAACCCACATGCTAGATTTTTCCCGGAAAAATACTTCTCGGCAGGCGCTATATTTAAGGGTTTCAAGAAAGTGTCAGAACAAGGTCAAGTGCCTAGTCAATCTTTAAGTCTTGTAGAATGCAGTACTCCTAGGTACAATACAAGACCAAGACGGTCTTGTACCATGATTATCTGAAAACGACTGACACAAACTTATGGCAGAAAAATCTAGAAGTTAGTTCTGAGGACTTGGAGGGCATGAACCAAATTACATTGCAAAACATTGAAGAGTCCGGTTTATTCCAAGCTGCATCCATTCCAATCACTTTACAGAGCATTGAGCTTGTAACTGCTTGCACAAAGCATTACAACCCTAGTACAAGAGAGATCCTGTCAGTGGACGGAAAGGTGATTTGCAGCTTAAAGCCGAAGGACATAGAGACGTGTTTTGCAATTCCACCATGCCATACCAGCAAGGTTGTATCTGTGACCGAATGCGAAAAGGCATTCGAGGCTTCAAGGGATGAGTGTTCACTTATAATGGCTTAACACTGGTTAAAAACGAAGAGAACCAGCTTGCCCAAATTGGTTGGGCGAGGAGAATTCAAAGATGAGTATGGAGTGTTAATCACTCTACTCAGCAGAGTCACTGGACAAGAGGAGGGAAAATCCTTCCAGCCATGAATGTTCTATAATATTGGAAAAATAATGAGCAGGAAAGAACATTACGACTGGGCCTCTCTGATCAGTGACATGCTCCACCAAGAATTTACCAGGTTTCTAGAAGAGCACCGTTTCCACATGTGTTCCTACCTGGTATACCTGATAGCCTTCCAAGGCGATTTCAGAACACTAAACACTGTGGGAACCCTGGGTGTGCGAAAGGTCCAAGAATACTTTCCTCACCTTGACTTCACTCTAGCGGAAAGGCACTTCAAGAAGATAAATGACCTTTTCACTATGCACACCGTGCGCGAGCTAGACCATGAGATGCACGTTTGTATTTCACCAGCAGCTAAGGCGGCAATGGTGGACTGGGCAGATTGGTTCATCCAATTCCCCACTTTCACCTACATACGCGTGTACGGCTACAATGGCCACCCCGCCATGATGCTGCGCTACCCCTCAGATAGGGTAGTGTTCATGGAATTCCTGAGGCAGTTGGCCGAGGTTCACTCTTACCTTCGCCAAAAGAAGAAGTCTTCTGCAAACTTCCCTTTTCAGATGGGACTCTATAGATGCAGGACTGCAACCGATGCTAGGTTGATAAGCCAGGAAATAGTGAGATGTAATCTCAAATACCTCATTGACAGGAGGTCATGATATGATCCCAGAGGAATCTTCGCGGCACATCTCGAGCAAAGATCATCTCATGAACCTTTCATGGAGGATTTTTGGGCCAATTGCGAATATGAGTTTGAAGTGAGAAGAAAGAACTACAACAGATTCAAGCTCTCACAGATTCCAGAATTCCTATCAGAAGACATCAAGGGCTTATCTGATGACGAAGAAGAGGTCATTCTTTCTTCCTTCTTCACGGGTCAAGTAGATGTGCAACCACTCGGCAAAGTAGACTGGTACGCGAAAGAGAGTACGTCTATCGAAGAAAGATCTGGTAGAGTAGTTCGACACAGTCAACTCTACCTTGATAGTAAAAAAACAAAGAAGGTAGTACTTCCCCGATCAGAGCCGCCAACGGTTCAGTCTATAGAAAGCATGATGTAAGTAACGAGGCACACAAAACGATGCTAGGAACGTTTGAGAAGTGGTTCAGAGCGAAACTGGATAGTTTAGAAGTGATTTTGGTCAAGTGTAGGAAATGGTGCAATGGCATTGAGAAAGTGCACCCTTGCAATTTTTACTTAGTAAATTCTTTTGGTGTTTTTAGGGAAAAGTGCCAAGGCGTTCAAAATCAGCGCCCTTGCACTTAGGGGAGATTTGTCACTTGGTGCAACAGCGCTGAAAAAGTGCGCCATTGCATTTTGACTTAAAGAATTTCATGAAAGAACGTCAGGATGATCAAAAATTCGCTTTGGGTAGGAAGAGATGAATTTTTTTGAGAGAATGAACTCATGAAACATGGTGAATGAGATGGATTCCTTGTCAGAAAAACGAACATCTCTAAGTTTTGCAAAAAAAGTATTTACCCAAGGCATCATTACGCATGAGAAAACAATATAAACAAAGCCAAGAATCGAGGGAAGGACGTGATCTGAGGAAACACGAAAAGGAAACACGTGATCTGGAAACTGGTGAATGAGAAGCACGTGTTTTTGAAAGTAGGCACGTATGGAGCATGAAGAGTGCAAAGGAAAGCGCATGTGAGAGAAAACGCGATTTGGAGAGAGAATTACCTCAAACAATGAAAACCCTAAATGTATGACAGGGAGAAAGAAATCGAAACACGATTTCAAGAAAAGAGATAGTGAAAAGGAGAAAAAACGTACTTGGAAAACTGAGGAGAAAGAAATCAAAGCTTGCAAGAGTGCCCTCTCTTCAAAACTTGTTTTGCTGCAAAGAGTTTGATCGACCAACAAGAAGAGAGGTGGAAAACAAAATAAAAGTGAAATGAAATGAACAAGAATCACTTTTAAGTGATCTAAAGATGTTTGAAACTAACTGAAGTCGACCCCTTAAATTAGGCATGAAGAATGGCACTTTCAGTGAAAAGTGCAAATGGGTTCAAAAAGGGCGCCTAGCTAAAAAAATGGTTAAGTCATAAGGTCAAGTGCAAGGGCGCACTTTTTCAACGCCTTTGCACTTATGTCCAAAATCACTAAAGTGCAAGGGCACTGAATAAGTGCGCCCTTGTACTTTCAACACTTAGTCACTTTTGGTAAAAGAGAGTTAGAGCGCACTTTGTCAACTCAACTGCACTTTTCACTAGTTTACTAAGTTTTGACAGTGAAGCTTGCAAAGGTTCCCATTTCGAAGGTCTTTGCGAGGCGAACATGGGGAGATGCTTAGATTGACTACCTGAGGCTTTGGAACGCATTTCGAGGTGGATTGAAACTCGCCTCGTTTTGCGTGTTTGAACATCACGAACCTAAGAAAGACAAGTTTCGTAGGGGGTTATTCGTGGGACGAGTGCTGCTAATTTCCGCGATAACATGCCCCATAAGACATCTTGCTTGGTTGGAAGCCGATGGGAAATCAGAAGATCCACTTGTACTTGAATATGAAGATATACTTCAAAAAGAAGCCAAAGAAGTAGTTGTAGCTTCGCAAGAGCAATCTGGTTTCAAAAATCCATTTCAGAACAACAATGCATATGATTCATCTCAAGAGAAAAGTGAATTTGTTCATCTCTTCAAAAGAGTACTACATCAAGTTTTGGTACCATTGCTCGTGCTTCATCTATACAAAGTTGCTTGTGATCATGCACGGTGTTGCAAGTTGTTGCAGAAGGGCAGCTATTTTGCAGAACCAGTTAATGGTTTCGTTTGAAAAGCTTTCATTTTTGGCTAGTTTTAATTAGGTAGGTTTTTATCTTTTCAATAAGTGCATTTGCACAAGTTTTGTGTCATGTTTTCATAGGCTTGCTTTGTGTCAGTCGCATCATCCTTTTTGTCGCTTTATGTTGCTTGACTCCGTAGCCCAATGGATACTAAGGCACTTGGAGATTCTGGATTCTACTGCCTTAACTCATTTCCATGATCAAAGGAAGTTCCCTAGTCAGAGCCAGATGTTGTCCCTGATTTTTGACATGCAAAAATCAGAGATAAACCATCAATTCTTTTTGACTTTTTTAAGCCTCATGGCATGTATTATGAGGTACAGAGGTTGGGCATTTAAAGTTTTGGGTCCATAGTTCTTTTGGCCAACATTTTTCATTCACTCTCATCCGTTTTCGTGGAATTCTGAGTCATTTTTGGTGTGTTTTTAGTCAATTTCGGGTTTTGAAGACCTCATTGCAACTGTGGGGGTTTCAAGTTCTAAAATGCAAGTGATACTTCACTTGCAATCAAGTCCACAAGACCCGATTTCACTTTATGAGCTTTTTAAGTCACTTTTGTGTTTTTAAAAATTGATAACTTTAAATGGGGGTCCTAAGACCTGATTTGCAAGTAAGATGTTTAGAATTGGTTTGTCACTTGTAATGGGGGCCTTGAAACCCGATTTGCAAGTGAAAGGCTTTTTAAAAAGTTACTTTTTTTAATTTGTCACTTGTAATGGGGGCTTTGAGACCCGAATTGAAAGTGAGCACTTTTTCACTTTATAAAATTGATGTAACTTGTAATGGGGGCCTTGAGACCCGAATTACAAATTGAAAGGTAAAAGTCAAGTTTCATATAACTTGCAATGGGAGTCCCAAGACCCGAATTGCAAGTGAGGGCCTTTTAAGTCTTTTTAAATATTGATAACTTGCAAATGGGGGTCCTAAGACCCGATTTGTAAGTGAATGGTCTTAAGTTCAAGTTTAAATCACTTGTAATCACCCATCTATTGTGACCTTTTCACACATCACCCCATTCCAGATGGGGACCCCCTAATTTTTGCTCCTTTGTGGTCTTTTGGCTTTTGTTTTGTGTCTCTCTCTCTCTGATCTTTCTGTCCTTCTGGGGATGCCCTATCTTTGACCCGGTTGAAATTTTGGCTAAGTCTGTGAAATTAGGGTTTTTATTCTTTAGGCTTGTTTCAGGTCAAATTGAATTGTCAAATTGAAATCTGAGCTTAACACTACAATCACAATGCTTCAGGCGAGATCCCATCAAATTTTCAGTGAGTTCCAACAACTTACTATTTTTAGTAAGTACTCAATTTGAGGTCTTTTCCTCAGGATTTTGGAAATTCTGACTGCTTCAACACATTTAGGTAACTTCAAGGTACTTGCACATAAAATTTGAGCATATTTGGACAACGTGCTATTTTTAGCAATTTAGGCTTCAAGAGCTAGTTCGAGGGCTTGCATGTGGGCTTTTTCAATGCATGTCTCGAGAATCTTTCTGGGTTTTTCAAGACCTTCGTGGTGATATAACATGCAAGCCAGGATGAGAACTTTGAGCAATTTAGGCTTCAGAGGCTATTTTTAGGGTTTGCATGCAGGCTTTTTCAATGCATGTCAGGATATTCCTCATGGGTTTTACGAGAGCTTCGCAGTGATATGACATGCAAGCAAGATGGATCATTTTTCAAGGACTTACTATTTTTAGCCAGTGCCCACATGTGGACCAGTTTTCTGGGTTTTTTGAGATCCCTCGGGCAGTGTGACATGCAAAATCATCTGGCAGTTAGTTGATATTTTTCAAGCGCTTACTATAAATAGTAGGTTCACTCTGGCAACCACTCGACACTTCAGTTCCATGGACAGAGCAACATGCAGCAGAAATCAAGTCAAACGGAGACCGTTCAGGACACATGCAAGTCAGATTAGGGTTTCCTACTTTGGTGCCTAAAAAGAGGGGTAAAAAGCCAAAATTTTGAAAAACGAAGGTATCCCATCACAATCAACATCCTTCAAACAATCTACTAGTAAAATTTGAGCACAATCCGAGCACTTACTATTTATAGTAAGTCGTCTCCAAAACAGGGCTATAAATAGCTGGTCAGCATGAGAGGCAGGTGTGAACAGGTTCACCAAGCGATGAGGACCACATGGTGAAAATTTCAAGTCAAACAGAGCTGCCAAGGTCATGAAATCAAAAAATTACTAAAAATAGTAGACAGGGCAGGCAAGGTATGAAAGCCTGAGGAAATTTCTAAGTTTGTGATGAAACTGACATGAGGAGGGGCAAGATGCGCCCTAAGAATAGCAAGTCATGAAAAATCTTTCAAGGCATTGAAATTTCCTGAGGACCCCTCATATGCGCCCTTGATGGAGGAGGCTGAGAAAAACGTACAAGTCATGAGAAATTCCTCCTCCCTACCTCAAACGCGCCCAAGGCTACAAGGGTGGTGAGAAAACTTTCTAAGGCAAGGCAAATTCCTCCTCCCCACCCAGAATGCGCCCCAAAGAACAAGATGCATGTGTATTGTTCTAAGTGTTGGAGAATGACAGGAGAAGGGGCCAAATGCGCCCATGTTGGGGAGATGATGGCAAGAATATTTTCTAAGGCATAGACAAAGGAAGCAAGGGGTCTTAAATGCGCCCAAGGCAATGTGGTGTTTGAAAAAGTTTCTAAGTGTTGAGAAATTCCTCCTCATACCCTCAAATATGCCCCAGGTGTGAGCAAGCATAGGGATGAAAATATTTCTAAGTATGAAAGTTCCTCCTCCACCCTCCAAATGCGCCTAGTTTGCAAGTCATAAAGGAAACAAGGATGTTAAGGAAAAAACATCTAAGGCGTGAAAGAGCAAAAGGTTTGAGAAAGGTTTCCAAGTCAGAAAGTGGAAGTAGCACCCTTCAAATGCGCCCTAGCAGAAGAGATGACTTGAAAACTTTCTAAGTGTTGGAGATGAAAATGCAAGGTGGTAAATGCGCCCAGTTGTGATGAGAAGCTAGAGAACTTTCCAAGTGTTTCAAAACAAAAGTGGACACCTCCAAATGCGCCCTTGAAGGAGTTGGATGAAGTTTGCTTGAGTCATAAACTCCATCCTTTGAAATGCGCCCTAGAAAGAATAAAGTGGCCTAGAAATATTCTAGTGGTTGAAAATGGATGCTTGACAGGTGAAATGCACCCTTGAGGGAAGTGGAGATGAAAATGTTTCTAAGTATGAGGGAAATAAAACCTCAATAGGTGAAATGCGCCCTCAAGGTGGTTGGAGGCTTGGAAAAGTTTCTAAGTCTGGAATGGAAGCAAAATCCCTCAAATGCACCCAAGGCAAGATGAGAAGAGATGCATGGGAATTTTCTAAGTGAAACAAAAGCACTAGGGTGAAGATGCGCCCTAAGAGGAAGAAGTTAAATGAAATATCTAAGGTGTGAAAAATAAAAGAGGGCCTTGTGAAATGCGCCCTTGAAGGTCTAAGAGAAATTTCTAAGTGAAATAAAATTTCACTAGGAGAAATGCGCCCATGATAAATTCTTCAGAGGGCAAGACAGGGTATGATTTTGAATTTTTTTTTTTTATGCCTAGGATTGTGATTTCAAAATGGATGCCTGCCTTCTGATTGATAAAATTTTCTAAGGGAGATAAATTTTCTAAGGCATAGAAAGAAGGCAGAAGAGGTCAAATGCACTCAAGCTCGAGATGGGTGGAATTTTATCTAAGTCATCAAGCTCCTAAGGGAAGGTAGACAAGACAGGTGAATGAAATTGCTAAGGCAAGAGGATGAAAACATCGGGATGGTATGCACACAGATGTTGAAAAGTTAGGAAAGTTTGCTGGAAATGATAAACTCTATCAGGATCTGGAGATCAAGCAGACCTTGAAATTCAGAACATGGGAATTAGGTAAGTGAGGTGAATTTATGTTATAAGTGTTCTAATGCTCTTCTTTTTGTTTTGCAAGATGAATACCGAGGCTAAGGCATTAAAGGACGTGATGTAAAAGAGGCTAAATGCACCTAAGGCAGTGGGCTAGAGAGATATGAAAGTCACAAGGAAGAAATGCGTCCAGGAATTTAAGCAACAGGAGGGCTTAACGGAGAAAAAAACTTTTTGCAAGGAGGGTTTGAACTAAGTATTGTTGTATGCTTGCCTCCTAACGCAATAGAATTGGCAGGCAGAACAGAAGAAGTCTTTTTGGACGAGAATCTTTTGATGGTAGTGGGCATTAATTGCTCATAGTGGTTCCTGCAGAGGAGTGGAATCTTCTGTGCATTCATTGCCCCACTCCTCTTTGTGGCGGTTTTTAGGGCAAAAACCCTTATTAGGGCCTATGTGGCTCAATCTGAGCCCTTCATTGTATTTGAATCTGAGCTGAGCCGTCCACTAGACTGAGCTAGATATAAAAGGGGCATCCCCCCCTCATTTGTAACATAGTTAGACATTAGATCAGAGATAGAGTGGAGCTAGAGAGTAGAGAAGGCATATAGTGAATAGTTTAGAAGTTAGCTTAAATTGAGGAGGAAAGAAAGCTTTCCCTTTGAAAGTTTTGTAAGAAGTTGTTGTGGAAAACTCTCATAATAGAAAGGTTTATCATTGCTTGGTGGTTCTATCTTTTGTTGTGAGCAGCTAGCAAGGCTTTTTCATCATTCCAATTCAAATAGATAGAGTAAAGTAGATTTTACTTTATGCAAGTAGTTGTTAGTGGTGGAATACGTTGTTTGGTTTGAGCGAGTTTCATTCATCCATACCACTAGCGGGCTCACTGACGGTGGGTTCGCCTTGCGTGGTCGATTGGAACATCTTTGCACTTAACTTCAATTGTGATTTGTATGTCCATATGCATCGTTTTGATGGTATTTGCATGTCGGGTCACAATTTGAATATCTTTTATTATCCTCTGAAGATTGCATCGGTTTTGTAGAAGCTGTCCAACGGGAGGCGAAGTAGAATCTGGTTCGAAGCTTGCTGAAGTTAGCCTTCGTATCCCACATTTAGGAGTGGACCATAGAATCTCTATCCTTATCCCTTTTAATTTCAGTATTTTCCCGGTTAGTCTAGGAATCAGAGCATCATTGCCAAATCATTCATATCTTGTAACTGCTTCAAAGTTGAACAATTGTGTAAGTCCCCTTGAAATACCTAGCAAAATCACATCGAGCCAACTGAGACTATCCCTTTGCATAAGGAACCTTGGAGTCGAACGTATGATCTTTCTAGCAATCTTAGCATGCGGAACACTTTGATCAAGAGAGGATAGAGTATCTGTTGGGAAACTTTATTATGTGTTGGTGCGGTTATAGAACACCTATCAACACCATCCAAGACCCGAATTACAAATTGTAAAGGAAAAAGACAAGTTCATGTGAGAAAGCTCTTTCAAAAAACGGCTTGCATGTGGTCCTTCAAGACCTGACCCACATGAGTTTGGGAGTTTATCACTTGTAAAGTCATTTAAAAAGCCCGATTTCAAGCTTGAAAGTTCGAATTTTTTGCTGAAGCATGTGTTTTTGCTCTTCCAAAATCCTATTTTCCTCATTGTCTTGTGTCTTGACTTGCTTATACTTGCAATGTCTCTCCCAAAGTCTGATTGCAAGTCATTCCATTTGTAATATCATTCTCAAAACCCGG
Source organism: Sequoiadendron giganteum (assembly GCA_007115665.2). Lineage (NCBI taxonomy): Eukaryota > Viridiplantae > Streptophyta > Pinopsida > Cupressales > Cupressaceae > Sequoiadendron > Sequoiadendron giganteum. The sequence continues at coordinate 372,249,401 of CM021109.1, read as the reverse complement.
CTGCAAGTAACATGATTTCTTGTATGTTTTGAAATCATTTGCAATGTTGATTTCCAGATCTGAAATTGCTTTTATTAGCAACTTGTAATTTGTTTGATCAAACTTATGAACTTGTGAGCATAAGGCAGAGTATGATGATAAGAGAAAAGGCATAGGATAGTAGATTCAAGTGAAGATATCGAATAGACAATGTAATGAAGGTAAAAGTTATGTTGTGTTACTACATATGATACAAAGAAAGAACAAGAAGAAGCTGAAGCACAGTCATGCCAAGGGAAAGTGATGATATTTCCAAGAGAACTTCAAAATGGATATTTTTCACCAAAATGTCTTCTTACCTACTAAAATTAAAAAAAAACATGAAAAGACAGTCCTATACAGGTCTATTGAGATAGGACAGTGAATCAAGACATCTTAAACTATGAAAAGGAAAAGACAATTGATTAAAGAGCAGTTTGTGATGTATTTCTGAGCATGAGGACTTCATTGATAGAGGATGACAGAAAAATATGATGTTCTATGTCAAGGGGCAGTTATATGAAGTTGCAGTACAGATTTACGAAGATGAAGACGGTCCTAAGAGCTAGGAAAGTGACGAAGCCATACAAAAAAGTGAATAAGTGACAAGAATGTTTTTCAAGACAGAGATAGAATGATGCTTTTCCAATGAAAGCTAGAATGATCCAAGATGCAAGTCCCTGATCCAGTTCAAGATGCCTTCACCAGACCTGAATACTTCAAATCATGGAGTATCCTGTAGCAGCATTAAGACCGACAAAGGATGATGTAGTTCAAGTCGTGTCTTCGGACACTTGGAATAGTTTCAATTGTGTACTTGTAGTTTAGTTTTGACAAATCATATGTAAAATGGAAAAATGTAATTGCATGTGATAGTATCACTTGCAAAGTTGTAAAATGTAATTACATGTAATTACATTGCAAGTCATATTACAATAAAACTTGTAATGTTGAATAAGTCAATTGCAGTTAGTTAGTGGTTGAGAGAATTTCTCAAGACCTCTCTCCTATAAATACTTGAGGGGGTCTTTTGTAATAAATATCTTTTGGCAATGCAACAAAACTCTGCTAGTTTGTATGTGCACTCTAAGACTTTGAGTTTAGATGTAAATCAGATTATAGTCAACTAAAAGAGGCAAATTTGTTGAGGATCGAAGAACTTAGACAAATCTTAATATCTTTTTGGAGAGATTCAATCTACAAGAGCAGAACATTTATTGATTTCTATATTCTACTTTGAAGATCAAGACTCTTATATATATGTTTGAGAAAAGACGTGACTTTTCGATTGACATCCCTCCGATTAAGCAAGGCCGACAATCAATCATAATCAAGACATATATATATATATATATATATATATATATATATATATATATATTAGTTGATCTCTGACCGAAGCTACCAGATTTCAACACTCCCTCTTAGCTAGGGAAGAGAACTCCAATCAAGTATATATATATTGATATCACCTAACTTGTGATATCAGAAGATATGGTATGCTTCTGGAAGTGTCAAGTCACATGACATTCTTCATAACACATCTTCACTATACAACACTCCCTCTAAGGAAATAACCTCCATCAAGTATACGTGATAACACCTAACTCGTGATATCAGAAGATATGGCATGCTTCTGAAAGTGTCAAGTCACATGACATTCTTCATAACACATCTTCTTTAATCAATACTCCTCTAGGCTAAGGAGGATAACTTCCACTAAGTAAAAATGATATCACCTAACTTGTGATATCAGAAAATATGGTATGCATCTGAAAGTGTCAAGTCACATGACATTCTTCATAACACATCTTCATTATTCAACACTCCCTCTTTAATTTGGGAGGATAAGTTCCATCAAGTAAACGTGATATCACCTAACTCGTGATATCAGAAGATATGGTATGCTTCTAAAAGTGTCAAGTCACATGAAATTCTTCATAACACATCTTCATTATGGTATGTGCACTGACATCACGTCACATGATGTCTACCATAATTCATGGCATATCCACGGATATAAATATCCACCATGATTATCTCTTAAGGATCACAATGATCTATAGATGATATCAAGTCCCATGATATCAATCAAAGTGTCCAAGAGATACTATCATGACATGTCCACAAATATCAAGTCACATGATATCTATCATGATAGTTTATCATTGTAGAGTCGTCACTTTACAATGTCAAATACAAGTGTTCATTATTAGAAAGATCGTCACCTTTCAATAATGTACACAGGGGAAGTAGGCCCATAAGGTCATGGAGTCACACACATGACAAAAGAGTTTACACATGAAACATCTTTATATGTATTAGTACAACTTATAAATAATTTGAATTTCAATATAATATCAAATTACATTTCAACCATACCAGTTTCTTCCTGAAGTGTTCTACCTTGATTCGGGAGAGAGGTGTGGTGAGAATGTCTGCTGTTTGATCATTTGAACTAACATACTCCAACTGGATCACATTCCTTTCTACCATGTCTCATAATGGTAGGGGATCTCAATGTGCTTAGATCAAGGAGTCCCACAAGCAATTTACAAAGCCAAACTGCTTCTCTTTCCCTCATAAAGTTTGCAATGCATTCAGTTTCAGTCAAGCTTTGTGCCACTGAAGACTGTTTTCTGTAGATCCAAGAGATCATAGCCGATCCTAAACTGAAGCAACATCCTAATGTGCTTTTCTGATCGGTTACACTCACAGCCTAAACAAATCCAATGGTGCTTTGAAGATATCTCATTATGTGTTTTACAGCCATAAGGTGAATTTCCTTTGGCTCGCACATGAACTGGCTTAGAGCATTCACTAGGACCTTCCATTTGTAGCTGGAGAGCTCTATTAACTGAGCTACTGGCCTCTTGTGGCCAGCCCATCATTAGTCCGGGTGTGGCTTATATCCAACACCCCCCCTTAAGCCATACTGCGGGTGCATGGGGCTCTTTAGATCCTGGGACCTGTCATCATGGAGTCTCTCAATATGACGCCTCATCTTAGTCTTAGAGATGAACAAGGCTTTCACCTCATATTTCTCTATCTCAAAGCATTACAACAAGTGAAGATGAGACTCCCTCTGAAGCTCTAATTACTTCTTCTTAGAAGGGATGACTTCAACCATCCACACAGTCTAATGGTTGCAAGTAGAGTCTTCATTTTCTTCTTCTTTTGTAAACAATCTCTTATGCTTCTGATCCGTCCTGAAAGCATTTAGAAGAGATTATAAATAGTTCATAACTATCCAAAGAAATATCAAGGTAAAAATCATACAAGTTATATCATGAATGAAAATTTCAAAGGATCTTATGCTAGTGAACACAACACAATTCAAGAGAATTCACAAGATCAAAAAATAAATGATATAACTCAGCGACCAAAGAATACTTATCTCTTTAAATATTTTGATCCGTCCTTAATGAAGTCATGAATTTGAACGATCAATCACAATATCTGCTCTCTCCGCCCTTTATAGTGGCGTTGGTCGCATCGAGTCTGCCCTTCGCATGAGCTGAAAAATTGAAGACTCCTGTGATAGTGCTCATTTAATTTCCAGGTAGCACAGGTCCTGTTGACGTGTGTTTTATGATAGCGCCAGCACAGAATAAGATGTCCAACGGTCACTCTATTCTCTCTTGATCAAAGTGTTCCGCATGCTAAGATTGCGTGGAAGTTCATGCGTTCGACTCCAAGGTTCCTTTAATGCGAATAGACTCAGTTGGTTGATGTGAATATGCTGGGTATTCCAAGGGGACTTACACAATTGTTCGACTTTATTGGCTCAAGCAAATGAAAGGTTTTGGCTATGATGCTCTGGTATTTGAACGGACCGGGAAATACTGAATTTAAACGAGGTAGGGGTAGGGATTATACTATCTAACTCTAAGGGCGGAAGGCAAAGACTAGCTTCAACAATCTCCAAACCAAACTTTGTTTCGTCTCCTCTCTGGACAACTCTGACAAAGCTGATGCAATCTTCAAAGGATGGATAAGATATTCAAATTGAGATACTTCTGAATCTTATCATAGGCAATCAGTTGCCTAGATACTTCCAGCATCACTATCCTGTTTGTGGGATACCGAGGCAATCTGTATGGATAGGAGGAAAATACTTGCAGCCTTATGTAGGTGAATTTTGGAAATTGGATAAACCAACATCTGAATTTCTCAATCATTTCTTGTGCCTCCCTTGATATTCTGTGATGGGTTCTTTGCTGTAGGGTCCTCGTTATGTGCATAGTGAAGGCGTCATTGACCCTTTTGTAATTAGTTGTGCTTGTCAAATGCAATTGTGGACAAGCCTTGTATATTTTAGACTGATGGGAACCGCAACTGATTGGTTCCTTGTAAGAGATCCCCCTGTATCTCGTCATGCGAGCCAGCATATAGACAAGGTAGGAGCCCATATAAAATGTCTTTGTTCTCTTCACGCCACGAAGCTGCTCATGTATGCTATCAGTGATCATCAGTGCCCAATCCATGTAATCCTTTCCCTCTAACACCAAGTTGACAAAATAGAAAATCCAAGGTTCAAAGATGAACGCTTGGGGGCATCCTCCAACTCTGCTTAACATCATGATCAAATCACCAAACTCCTGCAACAAATCCTCCGAGACTATCTGCTTGGGCAATTTTGTGCGAGTTGGCTTGGGTTTAATCATCCACCTAGTATTTATCAAATCAGCACACCGGTCTGTGGTGCATGAGTACATCTTTCCAACTCTTTCCTTTGTCTTGTAGATCATCTTCTCATGGACTGGAATCCCAAATGCCTCTTCGATTGCTTCAGGTGTCAGGTTGGCCAGCACCTTGCCATCTGGCGCAGTGATTGTCCTCTGCTCTGCATTGTAGTGGTGGGTGCATTCCATGATGAGTTCCGGGCACCGGATAGCTGGCGGAAAGTTGGCAACTGCATACAGTCCACTTCTGACGATACTGTGCGAAGTCACTGATGGGTGATGGCCTCTAGTCCCCATTATCCTTCTTCTGAATGCCTCCAAGTTGAATGAGCCTAAGTTCGTGTCAGCTAGCCTACCGAGCTTTGATGAAAATTTTGACTTTGGCAAGAATGACTTGCTCAGTTTCTTGATCAATGCCTGTCTATGTAATGCCCCCACTTTAGCAATTGACCAAGTGTGTGTGCGTTAGCCTTGTTCTACATGGTCCCAATGGCTAACGAAGGGTTTAAGGGGATCCTAGAGTGTTTTGGCCTAGTCATTTCCAGTTTGGGCCAAAACGAAGTTGATTTACTCAGTTTTAGGCACACTTACTATTTTTAGTAAGTTAGCAGGACACAGTGGAGACCAATTTTGGTGATTGGATTTGATACTCCTCGGTGAGAGCTTTTCGACGAGCTATCACTCGCATTATTCGGAGTCCGATTGCTAATACATTTTAATGCCTGAAGTTTTATTAAAGTAACATTTAATTTAATTGTAAAATATTAAAGTGTTACTTTAATATTTATTTTATGGGGATGTGTACCCAAGGGAGACATAAGGGGATATTTTAATATATGTTTTATATTGCACATCTTTTATCCCACATTGCCCATGAGAGTTGAGTCGACCCTTGGAAATAGAATGAAAGGAAGCGTTTGTGGCTTTATTACATATGTTGAATATGAGAAGAAATTGGTGTGTGAGTTGCAGATCCGTTCTTGGCATTAGAGGATGTCTATCCTCTCTTGTGACATTCTAGACGTCATTCCCTTGGGGTTTGGCCTTTGGAATCTATTGCTATCAGCTCCATTAACAGGCAGATTGGGTGCATTTTCAGCTATAGGCAGATTGGGGGTTTCGTTCTTATCTTCCTCTCTACTTGTCCGATGCTTATGTCACTTTGAGGGCAGATTATAACAGTACTGTAGCGCAGCACTATTCATGTTACTGTAGCACGACACTATTCACGCTAATGTAGCATGACACTATTCATGGCACTATTCACGGGTACTATTCATACCACTGTAGCAGCAAATTTTGTAAACATTTGATGAAACATTATAATGCTGTAGAATTTCGTGAGTTGATAACTTGCCATGTATTTGCTTCTTATTGAAATAATATTTTACCAGCAGTAGTCAGTTTCCAAATTGCATATTATTGTAGTTTCCTTCTTGTTCATGTTGTGTGTTTTCAAGTTTATGCCAAAACATAAAACAAACAAACAAATGTCTCATTTCCGGAAGTCATAAGGGAATTAAACATTAAACGGAGAAATAAAAAGTTGGATGCAAACTGTTTGTCAAAATTCCTTTCAGCAGTTGGTTAGTCTTTTGGGAATTCAGAGGTGTCCATTACAGTCTGGACTCGGTGTGGTTGTTTTTGCCTGCAGCTCTTCTGCTTGATTCAGCTATTCTGCAAAAAAGGCAAGATAGTTAGACGACAAGATTTCAATAAAATAAAATAATCATTGTTGAGGGTGCCAGCAGATTTTTAAATAAAAAGGCTGCAACACTTCTGCCATTTCCAACTGCAAACCTCAACTGTCTTGTTCACTTCAGCTGTGAAATTTCTGTATTTGCAGCAGCTCTTGAGACCTTTCTCAAACTCGTATTTCTCTTCTAGAAGAAACGTACTTTCAGCAACCTGCAGATGTCTTCACAAATTCGATCTTTCAGCAAATGCAGCCCTTTCAACTTCAGATTTCTCAGCAACTTCAGACTTAACCTCGTTTATTTCAGCAGTCGAATGAAACTTCTTCACTAAGTCGTACCTTCTCAGCAATTGGCAACTAGGAAATTCGCACTTCTTAGCAACTGCAGTCCCAGCAAGCTAAGTCGCACCTCCTTCAGCAACTTTCAACCTCTGCAAATTCGCACTTAGCAACCTCCAACTTTCTCACAATTTCGAATTCCTCAGCAGCTGCAACCTCTTCAGAAATTCGTACTTTTCACTTCAGCAACTGGTGAGAGAAATGAAGAGGACCTCAAAATCTTATAGCCAGGTCGAATTCCTGCAGAGACTATTCTTAACAAATTTTCGAATTCGTTTTCCCTCTCTTTTCTAGTTGAAACACTTGTCGTCTGAGGCATCGGAATCTCAAACTTCTAGAATTATGAATTCATCATTTCTGCACAGGCTTACCTTGTTGCATTTGATTTTTTAAAATATTAAATCACTCACTCTGTTGAACAACTTCGAATTGTTTGGCTAAGTCGTTTGATCTCTCCTTCGTTTTGGCAAAATTATCCAGTTCAAATTTCTAGCGAAATCCTTCTCGTCCATTTTGTTTGTTTGCCTTAGAGAAATTCCTCAAATTTGCCTTAGGAATTTTATTTAAAACAGGCACTGGGCAAAATATCCAGCGGAACGATATGGACATGGTGTGGAGTAAGTTTGAATCACCTCTGAATTGCAAACGTTCAATACCCAGAAGAAAAAACTTTCTAGAATCCATCATTTTTATGTGTATCCAGATAAAGGGGTACTTTTAATTTTTATTATTTAAAAATAATAAAAATGGCTAATGTTTATTTCTTCTTCATATTCGGACGTCTTCCACTCCTGCAATTTCAAGCTTCTTGGCCTTGGCAAATTTTCTTGATTTTTCCCTCTTGAAGATTTTTTTATAACTCTGGAAATTCTAGCATCATCCTCTAGACGTATTACCTATTTTCTCTTTTTTAGAAAATGCCTTAGGAATTATTTTTAAAATTTAAATTTCATCATCTACCCTCTGAAGGGCGCATTTAGCATGTCATGCTTCCATTCCATTCCTTAGGCAATTCTATGCCTAGACTCTCCTTTTTCATACTTAGCCATTTTCACTCTTCAAGTCCCCACTCACTAGGTGCATTTCACATGGTGAGGAGGAAAAATATTAACCCTTAAGTCTCTTAAAATCACGCCACCCTTAGCATTTCTTTCTCCCTTGGCGCATGGTGACTCTTCACCTTTCTTGAGCGCACTTCACATGGTGGACTTCCTTACCTTGGCGCTTTCACATTCACCACTCAACGTTTCAACTTTCACCCTTTTACCTTTTACCTGGGGTGCATATGCCATATAGAGGAGGAACTTGAGGGCGCAAATGAGGGTGTCATGAGGAATTCCCACACCTTGGGTGACTCTTCACCTCCCTCTGGCGCATTTTGACTAGGCCACTTCCATTTTATCCTTGAGCGCATTTGCCATAGGGAAGGGGAACTATCTTGAGCGCATTCACCATATGTGAGAGACTTTCCACGCCTTAGGTGACCTTTCACCTTCCTCTAGCGCATATGAGCATGTGGACTTCCATGTTGAGCGCATTTTACCTTTGCAAAGGAAAGCGCCATCATCTTGTGACCCTTCATCTCCCTTGGGCGCATTTAGCCCATGCAACTTCCATTTCGAAGCGCATTTCACAGTGTTAGAAGGAATTCCGCCCCTTTCAAGTGGCTCTTCATCTCCCTTGGGCGCATTTGCTAGTGTGAGAGGGAAACTTCTTTGCCTTAGGCGCATTTTGGGGTGTGAGGAGGAAAATATTACGCCCATGGTGACTCTTCACCTTCCCTAGGCGCATATAAGCTTGTAGACTTCCATGTTGAGTGCATTTGAGGATGCCTTAAGGAATTTTTGATGCCTTAGGGTGACCTTTCACCTTCCTTGAGCGCACCTAGGGGTATGAGGAGGAAATTTATGAGTTAGAAGAATTTCAAGGCCTCTTGAAGGCGCATTTCTCCTATGCTCAGGGAAATCTTCCATTTAGAGATTCTTGTATCTTTTATTCCTCCTGGGCGCATGTGAGGGTGTTTACATGCCAGTTATCATTTACAAGTTTCCAACACCTTAGCCATGCCTTGGCTTTCTATTTTTAGTAAACTCGGAGAAATTAGGGTTTCATTGTATCTCATCCTGTTCTGAACTGGAGCTGGCGTGGCTGTGCCTCCACTTGGTCTTGCTATCCTGTTCACACCTTATTTGGCACAGTACATACTATTTTTAGCCATTTGCTATTTTTAGCAAACCCTAAAATTGGTCAATTTTCGTATTTCCGTTTGCTTTGAAATTTGTTCCAGTTGCTCCTGATGCTGTGAGAGACCTATTCACACTTTTCTCTGGCAATGACGTGCTATTTATAGCCACCTGCTATTTATAGTAAGTTTCAAAGTTGCCTGTCTTCAATAGCTCCGTTTGACTTGAAACTTGCTATGTCTGATCCTGATAACTTGAGTGCTCTGTTCATACCAACTTCCGGTGCAGACTTGCTATTTATAGCCGTGTCTTGACTCACTAAAAATAGTAAGTCCTCCGATTTCGCTCAAAATTTGCCAGTAGGTAGCCTGAAGGATGCTGATCATGGTGGCGTGCCTTGCTTTGACATCTCTGCATTTTGTTCCACCTATTTTTAGACATAGCATGGGAAACTCTAATCTGATTTGCACGCGCTCCCGACTGCTCCTGATTGCCTTGATTGCTCTTGACTGGAATGTTGGGTGGCTGCTGGGATGACACTGCTATTTATAGTAAGTGTCCGGAAAGTGGTCAATCTGATGTCAGATGAGTTTGCATGTCACAATGCCCGTGGGATCTCAAAAAACCCAGAAAATTGGTCAACGTTCCGACACTGGCTAAGAATAGTAAGTCCCTTAAAACTGACTCATTCTGATTGCATGTCATGTCACTGCGAAGCTCTTGCAAAACCCACATGGAATATCCAGACATGCATTGAAAATTCCCGCATGCAAACCCTAAAAATAGCCTTGGAAAGCTGAACTCTGAAAGTCCTTGTCTCGGTTTGCATGTTATACTGTTGCGAAGGTCTTAAAAAACCCAGATCCATTCCCCAATCATTCACCGAAGAATTGTATGTTTAAACCCTGAAAATAGCCTCTGAAGGCTGAACTGCTAAAAATAGCCAGTTGTCTGAATTTGTTCAAATTTCACGTATAGGCACTCAGAAGCTGCCTAAATGGGCTGAAGTAGTTAGAATCTCGAAATCCTGAGGAACAAGCCTCTAATTAGGTACTTACTAAAAATAGTAAGTTGTCAAATTTTAGTGAGATTTTAGTGGGGTTCTGCCTTGAGCTTTCTGATCGTGTTGCGGCACTTAGATTTTACCTTAACAACTCAATTCTGACCTCGAACAAGTCTAAAGGATAGAAACCCTAAATTTGGTCAACATTTCAACTGAGGTCAAAGGGGACATCCCCGGAAGGACAAAAGAACTAGAGACAGAGAGAACCAAAGCCAAAAGACCAGAATGGAGCAAAAATTAGGGGGTCCCCAGTTTGGATGGGGTGATGTGTAAAAAGGTCACAACAGGTCCCTTCACTCAACCTTGCCAATATCAGGCTCCTTAGTGCCATGATGACCCGAGGATTAAGACTCCGACCTTCCTAGTTTCCAAGTTATTCAATGGTTCCTTCTTTCGATGCTAAGAGAGGAGAAATTGAGTGCCCCGATGGTCTAGCGAATAAGTCTTCAACTCTTTTTAGACTTTAAGCCGCTTCCTATCAACAAATCACCAACTATTTGTGGACCGACAGATACTTCCCAAGCAGACACCTATTGACTGATCAGATTGAACTTATTGAATTTTCCCATGTGACTTCTTTACCATGTAAATTGGCAACACAGTCTGGTTCATGATAAAATCTGCAGATGCATTTATTCAAGAGCTATCTCGAATGCGCCACAGGCAGCCAGGCTATCATCGATCACACATAGCCAAGAATTAACAATAACTCAAGCCGAGCTCAGTAATGTGAGCCTTTAACCCGAGTGGGGGCGCACAAGGTTGAAGGAAAGGATAGTCTTGGACTACGAGGAGGGGAGAAGTGCGGCATGTTGTGTGGCCTGCCCTAATCCAAGTAGAGAGCTGTTGCAAGGCACTCCCTCGAAGGGGGAGAAGTGTCTTGTGTGGTTTCACAGAGCAACGACAACCTCCCTCTCCCTGCAGTGGAAGGATAACGAGCCGCTTGTCCCTCTCTCCTCACAATCCTCCGTCCCGCTCATCCTCGGACCTCGACCTTGTAAGTCGTCTCCTCATGCATTTTGAAATAAACGCACAGATATACAATATGTCTGTCACAAATGCTTCTGCTAATGGCTTCAATATCTCCTGTGGACATTCGACAATAGATATGTCCTCCGCCAATCACCATAGATCATAACAAAACGATGGATTTGACACCTTCTGTAGAGTGTATGGTTGATGAACTATCAACAAATGTACAATCTCCTGACAAGGTACTTCAAACGATACCCAACAGGAAGTGTCGCTTCATGAACTGAATCTCAGAAACAAAGAAAACCGATATCCTCCAATAGCGGTATGACAATGGATATATATTAATAAGTCAATTCCCCGTAACAAGGAAATTACGAAGTCATCACGTTTAATTAATAATTCCAGAATATACATAGGCACATGCTCCCACACGAATGATGCTCGATGAGATAGTAATCCAGGGGTCCATTCCCATTGAAATGCTCGATGAGATAAACAATCTCGATATCGGGTCACTGTAAATGGATTAGCGCTTCCAATGTACAATTCCCAAGACGCTTCTGTAAGTCGAACATATGAGACCCCCGCAATATGAATTTACAAGAGACATATAGATTTGAACTCCAGCGCAAATGATATTTGCCCTTTGCTCCTATAACAATACGTGCCAATACAAAGCACCGATATAATCACTCCCCAGATTGAAGACATCTCGCTGCCAAGTGTGTAGTCATCCCTAAACCCGCTCTGATACCATGTTGAGGATCAAAGAACTTAGACAAGTCTTAATATCTTTCTGGAGAGATTCAATCTACAAGAGCAGAACATTTATTGATTTCTATATTGTACTTTGAAGATCAAGACTCTTATATATATGTTTGAGAAAAGACGTGACTTTTCGATTGACATCCCTCCGATTAAGCAAGGCCGACAATCAATCATAATCAAGACATATATATATATATTAGTTGATCTCTGACCGAAGCTACCAGATTTCAACAAAATTGCTTTCAAACTTTGTGTTGATTCAAGGTGTTATGTGATGACATTTTCTGCATATTGATTGTGAGTTTTGTGGTGTTATACAAGAGGGATTCAAGCTTAACTTTGCAGACTTTGAGCTGCTTAATGCGTTTGGAGTTTTAGATTGGTTTTCAGATTTGATACTGCAAACTTCGAGCTGTTTGTCGCATTTCAAGCTATTGTAATACGCTCAAGCAAAGAGGGTAACTTGCAAACTTTGTGCTGCTTTTACTATATAGCTACTATTGCATAGGGCAATTGAGTGTAATGTTTGAATGTTTGATATGAATAAAACGTGTTTTTGTTATCAAAATGAATGTACTCTATTTAAATGACTGTCTCATTTGATTGATTCTTCTATTGATGTTATGTTGCATGCATAGAATTAAGTTATGAACATTCTAACTTAAGATGTTTTGTATACTGTTGATGTTGTGAACAAGTAACTGCCGAGATTGTATGTCTATGGTTGTAGGAATAGGAACTATTCCTCCAGGCTGAGGGGAGACATCACCCGGGAGAGGGGCTTGGTCGAGTAACCGGTAAAGTTGATCAAGTTGAGCATACAAACACTTCACTGAGGGTTTTGGGAACTGAGTCAGTTTGAGTTGTCTTAATAAGTCATCCTTAGGCTTAGGAGTTTTGGATTACTTCTTTATGCTTTATGAGTGGTGTTACTTGATTGACTTACTGTTCTGTGAACCTTGAATGTGGAATATTAAATATTTGCCTGGAATGTATATATACATACACATAGATATATATATTTTGAAAGTACGCTGACTGGTTCGCAGAATATATATATAATTGACAATTATATATGCATATGTATTTTTATATTTGTTAAATATATTTATATATGCAAATATATATAATATTATTATAGTTATATTAAGATATATAAATATATTAAATACTCGGGTATTTTAATATTTATATGTTTAATATTTAAAAGAACTATAATAATATTAATATATTAAAATATGAAAATATATATAGATAAATATTTTAAAACTCTTAGTGTAAAATTAAAAGATTTAATTCTTTTAATTAGAGTTAATATTATAAAACGAATTTATGGAGATATAAATATAATGTTTTAATTTATATTTTAAAATGACTTTGCCTTGGAAATAATTAAAATTAACTTATATAGTCATTTGGTAGTAAAATGCATTTACCATGAGTAATAAAAGTATTTCGATTTCCATAGACTATTGGAGAAATACGTTAGAAACATCTTGAGAAATTTAAATGATAAAGACTATAGTCTTTTTAAAAGATTTAAATCTAAAAGCATTTTAAAACTTTGGTTTAAATGAAAATCGCGAAATTCCTTCACACTGAAAAAACGCGAACTGTGAATGGCGAAAATGGTGAATGTAAATGTTAAATCGTGCGCAGCTTCTCACGCCATAAGACTAGGGCACGACCTGCATGATCTCCAACTGGAAACGCGAATGAAAGGGGCGGAACAAAATCCAGAAAGCCGCATTTTTTACCTTGACATTTTCTTTGAGAGTAAACCGCCATTTTTTTTGGGAGTTTTTGGTGAATACGCCTGTAGGTGGCTGTCTCTTGAATTTTACCATGTGAGAGTGGAAACATTCTTCAAGAATGAGGTCGAATCATCTCTTATTTTGCTGAGTGTCTTGCTAAATGATTGCCACTGCATATTTTGACAATGTCAATGAGAAAGGTGTCGAATTCTCATGCCTACAATATAGTAAGCATGAGAATTCGAAACCTATATAAGAGGTTGCTCTCATTGTCATTTACAACAATTGCTATCTAAACTTGCAAAATCCGAAATTACTTTAGAAAGAGCCTCATTTTACCTTGCTGCATTCACACGAAATTCCTTTCTGATCTGCTGAAAGCAAATTCCCTTTGTTGAGAGCCATTTCTTGTCAAATTTGTAGAAACATTTTGTGAGCAGTCTTTTAATTCTGTAGAAGCATTTTGTGAACAGTCTTTTATTGCCGTGGAAAGCAATTATAAGATAATCATACTCTTTCATTACTGTATGCATTGGTTGAAAGCCTTAGTGTGTCATTGCTGAATAAGCATTGTTTGAGAGGAGTGCCACTGACAAAGAAGGAGAAGTAGCTGCTGTCTGGAATCGTCTATAGCCAGGAAACAGGCATGAGAAAATGTCTTTTAATACTTTTGTCATTTGAATTGAAATGAGTTTACTTGCTTAGATTATGCTTTGCATTGTGTTTGAAGTAGGAAAGGAAAGTGTTAGAAAGATTATGTTTTCCATAGAATTATGTTAAATGGAATAGCCTGAATTCATAGGGAAGTTTGTTGGAATGAAAAAACTTGTTTTATAGTAAAAACATGTTAAATTGGGAATAGCTCAATTCCATTGGAAAGGCTTATTAAATTAGGCATAGCTCATTTTATAGTGAAAGAACTTCAAAGAATAGTTTACTTATTTTTCATAAAAAGGAAAGGGAAGGATTTTTTATGCATTTTGAATGAATATTGCATGTTGTGTATGATCTCCGTACATGGAGAATAAGGGTAAACTAGTTACTATATTCTAGGAACGAAATAAGGACAGAGGTCAAGTATATTCAAAGCGGCTTAGAGTTTTAGATTAATTGAGATAGGCTAAGGAACTCCTAGGATAAAGATTTCCGTAACAGGAGAGAAAGAATGAATTACTTGTCAAGCTGGATTATTTCTAGTAAGATAGAATGTCGTAGGTTGGTCTGGGATGATTGATAATCCAGTGAAGGACTTGAACCTATATTTGTTGTCTTAAATTAGATTGAAGTAGGATAGTCTGGGATGATTGACAATCCAATGAAGGATTTAGCCTATGCGTAGTGTAAGATAGCCTTAAGTCAAATCGGCCCTGAGTAGTGTATATGATAGACAACCTTCATTCAAAGTACTGAATGAGAATACTTTGGCCAAAGTAGTGGAAGGTACGCCATCCACTTAGAAGTGAGATAGTCAAGACTACACTGTCAGTTCATTGTGATCCATCATGATAGTTTGGGATTGTGAAATAGCAAGTTCTAGATGTATAAGACACAACACTATGCTCAGTTGGGTTGTCGCAGCCGGTTACTTTAACAATCTCTTCGTTTGAAGGGAGGGCCATCTATCGAAAGATAGATGTGCGGGGGACCGCATTAATAGTCCGTGGTTGGCGGAAAAGCGCCTGAGTGATGTTTCTCCTCCACAGCAGGCGACAGATACACCAAGATTTGAAAGGAAGGGAACTTGGACCGTCTTACTACTATTTGTGCAAAAGCTTACGAGCTATGTATGTAATTGTTCTACTTTTGTACTCTGATTTATATTTATAATGAAAATGGAATATATATATTGTAACTTGCATGTATTTTTCAATAAAGAAAGTAAGAATTTTATTGCAATGTCTTTGTTACTTGTTACATTTATATGTTTGAAGTGAAATGCTAGAAATTTTTTAATTACCCAAGGATGGGGTCGTTACATTGTGCTGCTTTTATTTTCTATGTTTGTGCATAAAAAGTGCATCATGTAATTAGACTTTGAGCTGCTACATACTGTACTTGGTTACCAGAAAATCATCTAAAAAGGTTGATAGAAGAGTAAGTTGTCAAAGACTATGTGCTTTCAATTTGTTTTCCCGTCCCGGAGGAGCAACAAAAGACTTTGTGCCTTTATGGAAACTTTGTTTCTTTATTTGTTTACTCCATTAATCATTTATGCTTTCAGCTGTGATTCTTTTTTGAAATAAGAGAAAAGAATAAGTGTCTTTTCTGAACAGAGAGAACAAGATTGAGTTTCACCTAGATTTAGAGTAGATTTATAGTTAGAGTTTATTTTTGAATTGTTAAAATAGAAAGCAAAGCGGGAGCCTTCCCTTTGAAAATAGGAGAGTTTATCTCACGTACTGTGGCTGAAACCACAATTTTGTAGGCTTTCCCAAGTATACAAAATTTTCAACCAACACTTCCCAAGCCTTCTAAGTACCTTAGTCTTAAGTGTACTCAGCCTACTAATCCTGGAAGAAGATTGTAACCTTGTTACCCTTAATCTCCTTCTAGGCCTTCTGGATACCTTTTGCTAAGTCTATCCAGCCTTATAATCCTGGGAAAAGATATTAACCTTGTTACTCTTAATCTCTCCCCAAGCCTTCTAGATACCCTTTTTTCTTAAGAGTACCCAGCCTAAAATCTTGGAAGCGAGCCTTTCACTTCTCAAGCCTTATGGGCACCCTATTTTGGTGTATCCATCCTTAAGATCTTTGGAAAACCTTGGTTCTGCCTAGGCCTTATGGATACCCTATTTGTGTATATCCATCCTTATTCTTATATACATACATTTGAGCAATGTCTTCTACACTATTGTGTTTGGCTCAAGCAAGAAAGCAACCAACTCAAGCATACATGCAAGTAGCTCAAGAAGGCAAACAACTAGCTCAAGCACCCAGGCAAGTAGCTCAAGCAAGAAAGCAAGCAAGCAACCAGCTCAAGCACACAAGCAGGTAGCTCAAGCACGCAAGCAAGTAGCTCAAGCAAGTAGGAAAGTAGGTTAAGTAGACAAACAAATAGCTCAAGCATGCAAGCACATATCTCTAGCAAGTATGCAACTAGCTCAAGTAGACAGGTAGGCAGCTCAAGAACGCAAGCAATCAGCTCAAGCAAGTAGGCAAGTAGCTCAAGCATACAAGTAACCAGATCAAGCAAGTAGGCAACCAGATCAAGCAAGTAGCTCAAGCATACAAGTAACCAGCTCAAGCAAGTAGGCAACCAGCTCAAGCAAGCAAGCAACTAGCTCAAGCAAGTAGACAACCAGATCAAGCAAGTAGGCAAGCAACTAGCTCAAGCAAGTAGGCAACCAGCTCAAGCAAGCAAGCAACTAGCTCAAGCAAGTAGACAACTAGATCAAGCAAGTAGGCAAGCAACTAGCTCAAGCAAGTAGGCAACTAGCTCAAGTAGACAAGTAGGTAGCTCAAGCACACACAGGATGGCAGGAAAGATGACCTGATACCACTGTAATGTCCCCATTTGGGATAAACCTAAATCTTGTCCTAGAATCACAAGTTTAATGTAGTTTACCACTTAAATGTTTCAAATAAGATAAATCTTAGCTTAGGTCCTCTTCAATGGATGATATTGTCTTCACAAAGTTTTGATTATAAACGCACTTTCTTCCACAACTCCATTTGTAGATGATCTAACCGTAATCACACAAGTTCTTCCTTCAAGACTTGGCTTGTAGATATGCAATGCTTCCTTTCTCAAGTCTACTTGATGATGCAACAACTTTCCTTCCCAAAATTGACCTTAAGTAATGCAATACTTTTTCTCTTTTTTATTTGTACCTTAAGATCCACTTTAACTTCACTCATAGATTTTCCCTTGAATCATGCATCATCCATTTCTTCCTTGACAATATTAACACTCATATTTTTAATGTATTTTTGGATTGCTCTTCATACCCCTCTTTAAATCTGCTTGAATATGTGAATGATTTACATTATTTTCCTTTTATCTGTATATATATTCCTATCTTTACTGGTGTATGTTCTCCTATTCCACGATCTGCTCGTATTTCCTTTGTCTTTATTCACAATCATTCCATTTTTTAATTATATCTACAATTATGCTCAGAAATATATTTTCAAATCTTATTTATTGTTTCTTCTCCTTTACTCTTCTTTTTATTTAATCCTATCACATACCTCTCGCCTCTATCTTCCTACCAAATTTCTGTTGTATATTCTTTACTGATGTATATCCCTTATTATATGCAGATCATTTTCTATTTTATGATTTCTTTTTTCCTATTCCTCTTTTTTATCCCTTTCTCCCCACACTCTTAACTCTATTTATATCCTTCCGTCTCTTTAAAAAAGTGACATCCATTTGAATAGAGGCAACCTTCCAAAAAGGCATGTCCTTTTATTAATAAACCTGCCTCTCATTAATTGGATCGCTGCCTTATTAACCTCATTCCCTTAATTACACCGCTGCCTACTTACACTTAATTGATGCCCTCTTAAAATTGTAATCGCTGCCTTTGTAATAAACTACTTTGCTGTTTTCTATGCTGCTGATTCTCTTTAATGTATATATGTATTATGTTATATATATATATATATTATGTTATGATATTTATTTTATATTAATGTATTCTATGTTTTTCTTATTTTAGTATATTTATTTTTATATTAGTTTAATATATATTGTAATAAACTACATTGCTGATTATTTTCTTTAACATGTGTATTATGTTATTCTATATATTTTATATTAATTATTATATGTGTTATTTTAATATATTATTTTTATATTGTTAATATTTATATTTTATATTTGACTATTATAACTATAATATTATCAGTGATAATCATATTTATAATGATATTTAAATTGCATTCATAATATTTCTAATCATGTATAATATCATTTATGTATCTGTTATCATATTTGGATTTTATTATTATAATGATTAATAACATCAATTTATAGTATTATCTTATGTTCGTGTCTTATATTAATTTCATATATTTTAATATTTATTATAATGATTATAATATTTTATATCTATATTTTAGTATTCATAATTATAATATTGTCTTTCGACAATTATAATTATATCAAATGGTTAGCCTTCTTAGTATATATTTTGGTACCTTTAATGTCGCGATGTTGGGGACATGACATTGTTGCACTCACCGCTGAAAAGCGGAAGAGTTCTTAATTTTCAGTTGTACCCACTGCACAAGTGGTTTCTTTCAGTACTACTCGCCCCACTAAACAAGTGGTTTCCTTCCAACATCGCAATGTAAACCTTGCCACCATATGCTCTCACCTTGCCCCCTTTGGGATTTGGGTGATCAGAAAGTGGAAGGTAGTTGATTTACAATTGCTTATCTTTGATTACATTTCTAATGCTAACAAGTAAAAGTTTTAAAAATTAAGGGTGGGTTATTAGAATGATATCATGGGAGATGCCGATGTTGAGCCAGAGGATTCATTGCCTTCTAGTTCAAGGGTGGAGTTACAACTAACTTTGAGAAGTAGACCCCGAATTGCTAGTAGAATATATATGAGGAAGATGAAATTGTAAATTGTTGTATTTGCATGGGTATGTAACTTTTTGATGATAATTTGCAATCATCATTATACATATCATATTTATCAATTGTTGTATTTGCATGATGTGATATTGAACTGTTTTTGTATTCAAATCTAACAAAGAACACTTTGCCAATGTTTTACAGTCTCATTTTATACATTGTAATATTGTATAACTAGAATTTTGCATAAAGTCTGTTTATTTAAGGAATTTAACTGTTTTTTAAGTTGTCAAATTTTTCCTTGCATTTGTTGAGTCGGAGTCACACTGGCCCTACCAAGTTTTATGGAGTAGTGAGTATTTGAACTATAGTTTTATGGATTTGCAGGCAAACCACTTTTTGAATGTGCACTTGCCTCAAATAGTTTTATTTTTTCATAGTTCACTTGATCATATTGTAGATACAATACATCTAGAGGTTTGATCTGAAATGTTGGAAAGAAAAGAAATGACACAATGACTACATCAAAATATAAAACCACAAACACTTCAGATTATTTATTTATTTCTAAATCAACGAAGAAATAATATAAACAGTATGTGAAACGGAAGACCATAGAAATTAATATACATACCTATACAAGAAAATAATATCATCCATTCTTTGCTTGACATTGGTGTCAGGTTTGAGGATACTCATGGTATAAAAAGAAAGACTTTTATACTGGTCAACTTCAACCTAGAAAAACATTAAGACTCTTAAACCCAAGTCAATTAAGAAGGTTTCAGAATTGACATAAACTGGTAGTTCCGTACCTTTGGAAAATGTGTCTCATTGAATACTTCAGTTAAATGCGTACATAATAGAACCTACAAATCACAAAAAAAATCACTATTTATTGTTGGTGCATTAATTTTTCGCCTTTGAAACACTTGTTTTGTATTCCAATACTTGTCTTTGGACTATATTTGACCAAGCAATCATATTACATATGTAATCTCCATCACAAATAACATAGAACTAAAATCTGAATAAAACGTTTTTATACTACAGAAAGTTATAACAATGAGTTGTGCATATAAAGAAAACACAAGAAAATATAAACATCTTTTCCCATTACTATGATTCTCATTAGAAATATTTCTATGTAAATGTTAACTACTTTTGGATTATTAGAGTTGGCTAATTGTTTGTTGTACCCGTATGAAATTTTTATTTTTTGCCAAGTTTTAAGCTAAATTCTATTGTTTTCTTAAATCTGAGCCATATTTCAAAACTTCTGCAATCTACTTTGTCTTGTCATCTTTTGTCTAAATCTCTACAGGATCATGGAAATGAGCATATAAAATCATTTGGCATTGTGGAGAAAGAGGAAGAGGATTTGCCAAGTCTAGTGTCTTTGCATGCACTTCACTAAAGAGGGGCTTCAAAATTCTGATTAAAATGCGAAGTCCTAATCACACATGCATGCCTAAGTTTGAGATCCACACACGATAAAAAGAAGAGCTAAATGTTTAGTAACCTATGTACATGTGCGTATCAAGAACGAAGGGGCATGCTTGAATAAGGAGAACTCTAAGTGAAACATCTGAATCAAGAATCATTTATAATGGCATGCATGGGATAGAGAATAATGCACCAAAAAGAAAAAGAGTTACAAATTTTCACTCTAAAACTGAAAGTTCAATGCTTAGGTGTGCACTGTAATGTCCCCTTTTTAGCTAGTATCAGAGTTTTGATGGATTAGCCTATTAGTGGGCCCTTGTAGGCTAATGTTGGTGATTTGAGGCCTTAAGTGGGAGTTTCTTGGTTCTTTAGATGGCAGTTTATAGTGTTCTCTTCTCCAGTGCTCGGTGATATTCAGAGACGGCCTTCATCAAGTGTTTCACATTCTGTTTGCACTCACTTACTATTTTTAGTACACTTGGGCATTTGGTCCAACCTTACTATTTATAGTAAGCCATCCAAATGAGCAACAAGATTAGTGGGTAGCCTCATGGTGTTGGCAAGATTAGTTAATGATGAGTAATTATGGAGTTATGATTTATTGATTATTATCAGAGTGTTAACTTTAATAATAATTAAATATTGAAGTGAATGTTATTAATGATGTTAATGACCTTATATATTATATGATTTTATTAATCATAAGGTCATTATTAAAAAGCATTTAAGTTGTAATGTTCCCTTCTCAACAGTGATCTATGCAATTGGATGTTAGCCTATCCCGGAGGCCCATAGGCTAGTCGGAAGCAAAAATTAGGGTTTCCTATTTTCTAGGAGGATGTTTCGATAGAATTGGAGGCTTGCATGTTGGGGTTTCATAGTTTTGATTATGGATTCCTTCTGGGTTTTCAAAGAGCTACGTAGTGGTGTAACATGCATCAGAAACAAAGGACTTTTTTGGACTTACTATTTTTAGTAAGTTGCGACAGTTGCTCAAAATGTGGTTATATTTCATTTGGACACACTATTTTTAGTAAGTGTTATTTTTAGCAGTTGCTATTTTTAGTAGGTTTTCAACAACCCAATTCTGAGGCTCTTTCTAGCAGGTCAGTTTGAGCAGTTGGTCTTTTAGCACTCTTGAAGCTATTTTTGGTGAATTATGCAATTTTGGTGAAATACTTGGCTAAGTCATGGAGGACGCCAAGTTTGGGAGAAATAATGCTTTTAAGTGAAAATACCTCCTTTGCAAAAGTGGACGACTTCATTAAGGTGAATTATTTAAGTGGCTTATAATGTTTATTTCCACTTTATTATATTTGGACGCTATTTTATACTTTATTAGCAAATTTGATAAAGTATATTACTTCTTGATGTTGGATGACTCAGAGAAATGGGAAATGAAATGCAAATGAGATAATATTTGGAGGTGAATGTGAATTTGGATTAGGCACCCATCTTGGAGGGAGTTTGAATTTGAATTTGGAGACAAAAGGCTATAAATAAGAGTGTTGGGCTCTTTGTTTTGCATCTATGAGAAATTATAACGAAGTGCTACCGAAATGGAGAGTGAATTGCTTCGAGGAATGCATACCTCTTAGCTTAGGCTTAGTTTCTTGCTTGAAAGATAACAACTAGCTAAGTGAGAGGGTTGTTCTTTACATTGAAGAACAGATTCAGTTCATTGTAATGGAGTTATTTGAAGTTTTCTAATGTCTTTTGGTGTGTTCTTACACTTTACAGGTTGCTGGTTTGGGGGTGTGGCTGTAGGTGTTTTTCACTCATAACTCTTTACCCGATTTTTTGTTGGTTTTGGGCAGTGTCTCATTCTCTTGCTATGGCCTAGGTGTCCTTCTATACTGGTTTCCAGATTTTTTAGTGATGTCTTTGATTTTATCTTGCAAGGTCGCCCCTCTTGAAGGTCGTACCATGCTTGGATATGCATTGGAATTCGTGTTACATCATTGAGAGGTTTTTGCAACAGTTTGTTGGTCCTATCTTGGTCGCCGTTTCTCTTAGAGTTTATTGCTTTTTATTTCACTTGAGTTTGCAGATATGATCAACTAACTCTACTCGGATAGTCTTGGTTTGGGCGAGGGCTCTATCTCTTGGCTATGTGGCCTCCTCAATGAAATCTATATGTCAATGCAACCTAAGAAAGACATCTCTATAGTAGAGTTGCAGAGCTCCATTTTGTGAAGAGCTGAGAGAACTCTACCATGCCTTCACCAGTTGTAGGTCTTAGTGGATGCTAGGCTGCCAACATCTCGATAGTCTCCACTTCCAACCATCCTTGTAAGATGAAGCATTTGGAAAATTATCCTTCACATCCAACTTGCATAAAAGCCAATATTCTCTCCGCCTCATGTGCAACCAACAAATCATGGCCGATATCTAGCTGCCAAGATATTTCCACTACCTCATACATCACCCTCGCCATGGATTGGAACTATCCAACATACCTCTGCACTATACCGATGGGGTCATATGCATCTGACCGACCAATCTCAATGAATACCCCATTGGACTCATCCGCACTCGATTCGTCCTCCTCTCCTGATTTAGTCAGATGTGGCTGTGGGTCTTTGTCTAGCGGGGCTAGCCAAGAGGACTCTGCAAGGCCCATCTGAGTGTCAATTGCCATGTTGGTTGGCTCTCGCTCATGTGGTAGCTTTGTACCCTCAGCCAATAATCTTGGCAATTGTGATCTCCCCATCACAAAGGGGCATCTCAAATAAGTATATGCTTAATATATATTTTTAGATATACAATAACATGTTAATAATATACACATTCAAATGGAATGCTAATATCAAAAATATAAACATAGAAGAAAGTAATTTAAAATATCATTATAATTATAATATAATATAAACAAGTTAGTAATTTAAATATCATAAACATTATTAAAATATATATATATATATATATATAACATAAACATCAAATAATATTGTAACTATTAAATATAAAATAATAATAAATAAAATATATATTAACAAGATCATTATAATTATGATTATCAAAATAATATTATCATTATTTATACAAATGTCACAAAATACAAATAAATAAATACAAAATATAAAATATAATAAAACAGCAAACAATAAAGTGAATATAATCTAAATTACAATTATAATTGCTGACCATATTAAATAATAAACAAGAACCCAATGATTAGTATAAAGGCATCGATCATGCTTAAGACAAGACGGATTGAGGAAGGTAGCGATGCTTCATGATACGACTCTTCCAAGGCATCGGTTGGTCAAAGTCACTAGATATTTAGATGGATCGCTGCAAGGTAGAAATGGAGAAAGGGAGGAGAAATACAAAAGAAGAATATACTGGGGGAATAGACAAGAATAAAAGATCAAAATATCTTTGATTGAAGGCATCAATCGCTAACAAGGAACAGGAGTAAGAATTGGAATATACTCACGAAGAATAAAGCTTATCATATATGATCGTTGGCTAAGGGTCTTCTACATCAACGTGGTTGGAGGGAAGAACTCGGAGAATAAACATTGCTACCCAGAAGACCTCTCTATCCAGAGACATCATCACCAATACATCATATCAGGTTCCAATTCATTGTGTCAAGTCTATAATAAATCAGTTCCACAAAAATTGCATGAACACTGATATTCCTTGTAATCGCTGCATATTGAATACTAGCATTTTGTGGAATCAAGGCTTGTAATTTGATTGCATATGTGCTGATAGTATACAGAGTTTGTGTCAGCCTTAAGTCTGCAAAGGATTGTAAATGGTGGTGAATTATATTTGCATTCAATAACTAAAGTGGAAGCTTGTATGGAAACTGTTTGCTTAAATGTCTATAGGTTGCAGGTGCTTATTGAACAAGTGCCGATCCATTTTGAGGCTTGAAAGGTCTGAAACAAGATTGTAAACATTAGTTCAATGCACTTTCAGTCCTCGGTATCATTGCTAGAAGTTTAGTTTGGCATTTGACATCATCTCGTGATCAAGAAGACAATCCTATAAGCTGAGAGAAGGCTATTTGCAAACTGTTTGTCAAAATTACCAAGTGTGTTGGCGTAATAACTAACACCTCTGGAGTATAAGTTAGTACGGACAGCTATGCACACTGCGTAATGAGTGCTCTGCAAATTAGGAGGGGAAGCTCCCTCTTTTGCTGATATGTGTTCTAAAAGTAAACTATTCTAAGTCCTATCTTTTTGACTCAGTTGGAAGAGGCACAAGGTTAAGAAAACCAAGGATGTTGCAGCTAGGGATTTTCTCTGGTTTCGTAGGTCTTTAACTACAACTAAAAACTAAAGGCTTTAAACTATCCAATCTCCTCAAGAAAACAAAGCATGAGGAAACGGAGCAGAAATGTGATTATACGATAAACTTTAGGTACAGATTCACTATGTGAAGGCAAGGTGGCACAACTATTTGCTTGGCTGGGAAGAAGTTTATTAAAACAAACAAACATACGATAAACTGAGTACAGATTCACAACATGAAGGCAAGGTGGCACAACTATTTGCTTGGCTGAATAGGTTTATTAACACAACACAAATATACGATAAGCTTTAAGTACAAACTCACAACATGAGGGCAAGGTGGCACATCAATTTGCTCGTTTGAATAGGCTTATTAGAAACAAAACATAAGGTAAGCAACTAGGACAGTGTATTGCATAGATGAGACATGCATACAATAACGATCAAACTAGCAACCCCATTTAACTAAGATAAGCATTCACCATAAAAAATGCATGAAACCCGAGTGGCATAACAATTCATCATCATAATAAATACTCGTGAACAAATACAAAATAGGCAATATTACAGGCAAGGCGACAATATATATTACTCTCTCATGCAAAAGTTCTATTTACAAGGGTGAACCAATCTTGAGAATAGGCATGTTGCCGACAACGCAACAATTCTCTATCACAAGCAAAAGTTATTTACAAATGAGCTGAAAGCTCTTACTTATAGACATCAAAGGTGTAGGCAACCCTAAAATCACCTTGAGTCAACTACAGTTTTGCAATGCATGCAAGATTTTATTGCTAAACCCTAATAAAAGAAACTATACAGTTAACTAGAAAGCTATCATCAGTTAACCAGTCCATCTAATCTAAATGGACAATGTGCAAGCATGCATGTCCTTATTGAAATGAAAACTAACTAATAACTCCAATTATGCAAAGATGTTTCCAAGAAAGACATAGCGAGCAATGTGGAACAACAAGTTAACTCGGATTAATGCATCGAGTTTAACTCCTGTGTTTAATGTCTATCTTGGAAAAAGTGGGACGTCTTGAACTGAAGTTCACTGGACCTGATCTTGGGCAATTAACCCCTCCACAAGGTTGTTGACTGCATCACTATCTAACGGTCGTCACATGTCTCAACTGTCAATTCACTACTTGTCA
Organism: Sequoiadendron giganteum; assembly: GCA_007115665.2. Classification (NCBI taxonomy): domain Eukaryota; kingdom Viridiplantae; phylum Streptophyta; class Pinopsida; order Cupressales; family Cupressaceae; genus Sequoiadendron; species Sequoiadendron giganteum. The sequence continues at coordinate 372,223,527 of CM021109.1, read as the reverse complement.
GCAACTCAAGCAAACCTGGAAATCTTTGCACACTTAAACTGGTAACTCTGGCGGCTCTGTAATTGAAGTGATGGCCATTGTTTCTTCTACAACTTGATGCTTTTGACATTTTTCAGGCTTTTCTCTAAGGAAGAGTGTTGCATGATGAAACCGCGAAGTTTGACTGCGAACCCTTTGGTTGCAAATGAACTTGCCGCACACACAGAATTCCAACGGTATCAACCCTCTAAACCGGCCTTGGAAAACAATCAGCTATATGAGGTATGAAATCATGTGGACTTGAGTGACTACGCCTGTCAACCCTCCGGATGCGCTTGATACAAATCAGTGTCAACTTTTCTGATGAAATCATGAATTAAGACTGACTTGGTCTTGAATTTAGTTTGCGTGAACTGCATTCTGAAAAACTTGCCTGTTGACTGTGAACACGGCTATATTCTAACAACTTCTCCGGAAAGCCAAAAATCACTCCAAATGAGGCTAAAAATACCCTATCGGAGAGCAATTTTCACGAAAAAATCTTAGACGTGCGTTTTGTGTAGAAAACAATTCTAAACAAATCCACAACGTCAAAAATTCGAAAAAACGCATTTTAGCTTGACATGCAAAGACTTTTCTAAAAAAAACAACTGGGGGCAACAGGGGCTGCAGGGGCAGATTTTTTCGGAAAAAATCGGGAACATGGGTTTTGTGCAGAAGATGTTTCTAAGCAAACCCAAATCCTTCGTTCTGATAAATATTGACTTTTACTCCACCATGCAAAGGAATTTCAGTTGAGAAAAGCAAAACTTCGAGAATTGAAGCTTCGAGGAAACTTTTCTTGAAAAATTCTAACACATGGGTTTTATAGAGAAAGTCGTGCACAACCAACCCAGATGATCAAAATTGTCAAAAGTCGCCAAATTCTTGGACATGCGAAGAATACCTAGGACAAGAATAGAAGAATTTAAGATAGAAGATAGAAGTTTTTTGTTTGTTTGTTTTCTCTGCTTCTGTAGAAATTCGCCTATGTTCGTCTGAAGTTTGTTGATTATTCTGGACCTGTATCTGCAAGGAATTCTAAAAAAAAAAAAATTGTCGCGGCGCCTTCAAATGATGCTCGCATAAAAGAAAACTCATTTGCACTCAACCTGCCGTGAGAGAAATGAATGCCTAAATGCAAGTAATAAAGAATTTAAGGTTTATGGCGCCAACTAAAAAGTAGAAACCTCGATTTCAAAAGAGCTCATCTGTTTGGACCCCACTTCAGGCAACAAAAACTAACTTGAAGTCTCAAAAGATATTTTAATTAAAATATTCAGTTCAACTCAGCATGCGAAACTCAATGAGTCTCAAAATAGGTGCCACTATTAAAATATTGAAGAAATTCGCCCTTTGCACAGCTGACATGCGAGAATTGAAAAATTAATATTATTTTAATCAGTTAACTGAAATCTTCCTTCTGGGTTGCCTTAGACTATTTTCCTGATTCTGAAAAATTAAAGTTTGACTTCTAGGCGTCTATTTACATAAGTTGAGATTTTTTGCTAACTTCCTACTTTGTAGCTTGTTAAAAACTTCACAGTAGCCTCTGTTGAACATCGATTTCTGGATGCCCGAGTGATGCTGAAATCGAGTTGAATGATTCATCGCATAGCCAGATCAAAACTGATGAAATGTTTGCTGGATGTTGTGACCTTAGAAAATTGAATCCGGTGCCTCAAAATGAAGGGTGCCTTTTTGTGGTGTACCAACACTACTGATTCGTTTCTCACTGAGTTTCGTAGGTCTGATTTTGTTTTGGTTTAATTTCTCTTTTTGTGCTTCTGAGTTTGTTTGCTAGAAATACTAGAATGATACATAAAGAGCATACACATACCATGAAAGCTTCAAATAAACTAAGCTAATGGAATAACTTGAGTACATTGCTCATTTCAATGTCTAAATATAGTTTCTTCATTACATAATAAGGAACTTACAACATATGACTTACATCAGATTTCAAGCTAACAATATCTTAGACTACATTTTAACTTACAACCAAACATCACTGTGAATAGTGACTTGCTACAGCACCCGCGCCCAAAGAAATGCACACAACTTTCAAATAACGAACTTCTCCCAACCAAATCCGGATTGCAAAGCCTTTTGGGATAATGGCGCCCCTTTTGGGTGTGATTGCAGCCTCTAAGAAAAGGCGTTTTTTCTTTTTTCGCTGATTGAAACACTCATAAAAATGCAGCTGGCTGTAGCTTTCAAAAACAGCTCCAATAATGCAATAATTAACCCAACCATCATGCCAATTGACACCACAGTCACTCTGTAACACTGTACCTGAATGTAATCCCTGTGACATAAAAGTAGCAACCCTTGTCGGATACATATTAGCATGGTGAATAACTGACTGCTAACCTTACAAGTAATCCTCTGCAAACAACCAAGTTAGGTACTTGTGGCCTCTAATCCCATCTTCTGAAGATGGTAACTCTCCACCCCATAACGAATGGCATAAACCCTGAGCCATTCCACACTGACGCATCAACAAGTCCTCTAGGTGTGGATCAAAAGAGAAGTGATGAGCACTCCACACTATGTAGTTGCGATGCAACACTCCCACCTTGGTCAATGGCTCATCACTAGCAATACTAGAATCAAGAGATAGCTCCAAATTCCTGATTTCAAAAGTTCCAAACTATAGTTCAATGAAATATTTCATCTTTCCAATGTTGGCGTATATTTCCCAAAGCCAAAAGACAAAGTTTCGATTCATTCTATTCTCATAGTCGGCTGGGTAAATTAACCCGATTTCCATAGTTTATGAACAATAGTTGGCTGAATGATATTTCATTCGATTCCCATAGTTAGAGTTAAATATCAACTCAAGTGGAAAATAATTTGATTTTCCAAAGTTTAATAATTTAAATTATATATTTTATTATATATATATTTATAATTATAGTTTTAAATATTTAAAACATATTTATATAAATACCCAAGTATAAATATAAATATATATATATAATCTTTAATATATAATTACATATATATATATATATTTAAACAAAAATATATATATATATATATATATATATATATCTCATGAGCCAATCAACATACCGATATGTATATATTTAATTTCAGGAGACAATAATAATAATAATATTATATATTATATTCACATATTACCAGGTGTGTGCATATATATACATATGTAGACTCCTGTATATTCCTCTATGTACACGTACATGTACGTATATCATATCGATGTATCCGTATGGCATATCCATTAGCCAGCTTACGCTTGTATCGATATGTATATACATATGGACACGTGTATATACATATACACATGCATATATGTTCACTTCCAATTACTTACATCCATTCACGTTACCATCATAATGTAATGTCCCCATTTTGCGAGCATCAGAGTTCGTAAGGATTAGCCTATCATTTGACCCTCGTAGGCTGACAAATGTGATGAGAGGGTCTTCCTTGGTAGTTATCTAGAGTTTCAGGACGTTACTCCTTCAGTTGATTCAGGTTTGGGCCTTAGCAGACGTTTCCAGAGTGATTTACAGATACTTACTATTTATAGTAAGTCAGGCAGGCAGGAGTTGCTATTTTTAGCAGGGCACCTGGTTCAGTTGGTCAGCTCAGTTTCGACCTAGTTTGATGATCTGATGAACATACAGTGTTTACTTGGGCATTTAATATTTATTAAATGTTTATTAATTTGACTTTATAATATAAAGTCACTTTAATGAAATATTAAAATTATTAAATGGCGAGTTATAAAGTATTTAATGCTTTATAAAAGAGGGGTTAAAATAATAATTAAATGAGCATTTAATTATTAATCAAAAGGGGATGCCATTTATTAAATATTTGTCCTAAGTTAAAAAGGGCGAAATTAATCATTTATTTAAATGATTATTAAAAGATTGCTTTGGGTCGAATTCTTGAAAGGAGATATATATACTACCAAGACAAATTGAACTCATTAGGAGATGATTATTGGATTGAGCATTTGTTTTGATGAGAATTTCTCTAAGAAGGAGAAGCCTAGGGTTTCTGTCTCTCAAGCCATTAAAGAACGATAAACTCTTTAGTGTTGCAGCCATTTGAGGTGGTGAAATATCCATTGAATTTGGCATTCAGGAGGGCTTCATCCAGAAGTTCTATTTGTGCTTAAAGGTGAAGATTTTATTTAGGGTTTGAAGATTATTGAAGGTCTTTCAAGTGCAGACCCGAAGATTCATCATTGGCAGCCGTTAACGATCAATTTTCAAGCTTTGTGTTGGCTGCTACAGTGACGCGTGAACAGTACCCGCGCTACAGTGCACGTGAACAGTGCTGTGCTACAGTACCGCGTGAACAGTAAACGCTACAGTGTTTGAGCAGATTTGTGAAAGATATTAAAGGGGTTTATTGCTGCTCTTTACCACTTCGTATCTTGCTACTACTTTATTGAAATTTGGGCTTATATGAGAAGAAATTGCAAGTATATTGAAGGGCTTTCAAGCAGATTTAAAGGATTTCTATAACAGGTCTGAAGATACTCATTGATAGCCATAGCTGTTGCTATATTGGTGATTTCTGGGCAAAATATATTGCTTTGGAAGGCTGTTTCATCTCCTTGGTGCTAGACGTGTTTTCCTTGCAGCAAAATGTTGGCATTTGGGTTGCTTCTACAACATGGCTGGGCATCTAATCTAATGAGGGTGTGCTGCCGTAAGTTATATCAGACTTTCCAATACTGCTGCTAATGCACTTTCAGACCAGCTTCTTGCTAGTTTGCACACCGGGTATGATATTGATTGTATTTCAAGTAAAATATTATGAATTGGAATGAATATGTTATAATTGCAAACCTTGGTAAAACTGATTTGAGAATGAAATTATAAAGATTTGCTACAGCTGCTCTTGAATTATAATAATCAGCATTATTCTTTGTTGCCCATGCATTTCTATTTACTTGGAAAAGTCTTTGGAAAATATCTAACACATCAAGCATAGTTAATAAACCCAAAGTTTATTTAAATATAAGGCAAAAACTTGGTTTCGTTAGAGTCCACCAGGTGTGGGTTCTTAAACATAATGATCGTAATCTCACAAGACATGTACAAGGATAGACATCACTTATTAAAGCATACATAAGTAAACCAAACCTTACTAATGCAAACACAAGCTATGGATGACTTACCTATAACCTTACACAAACTGACTCAGTTCACTCAATCTAAGGTGATGTGTGTGTATTCTCAGATAGCTCACTTTACCGGTTACCTGACCAAGCTCCTCTCCCGAGTGATACTTCCCCTCCGCCTGGAGGATGAACATTTACCTGCAACCACTAGCACATACCTTAGCAGTCCTTTGCTCACAACAATAAGCAGCATATATATATAAACATCTTTAAAGTAAGAATAACAATACTTCAATAACCATCTATTCACATATATGGAGTATTTCACCATGAATAACATCAATTGAGATAACATCAAATGAGACAACATACATATTGATAATAAGGTACAAGCATCTCCAGATTTCACATTAAATTCATATTTACCCTATATAGTAATAGTAAATAGTAACCTCACAATTTGGGATGTAACATAGAGTTAAAAAACATTTCAGCATTTTCACCTCGACAAAAAATCCCCTCCGAGACGAAGCATCATTCTGGACAAATCTTGCCATAGAATCTTCACCAAATTGTTTCAAGCTTGGATTTCGACACCTACCACCTGGCCATTTGCCATTGTTGACCTTGAAGATGCTAACTTTTCACTTGAAAAAGCGAAAATTACCCACCAGGCTTAAACTGAGTTTTAACTAAAACTGACTTCGCCATTGTGATCGTGAAGCAAAATAAGCAAATCAAAACAATTTTCAGTCAATTCTGACATGTTTCAATTTTTAGGGTTTTTTGACCTAAAAATAGGGGTCCAGCTAATTTTCAATCTTTCCAAATTTTTCTTGTAGCTTCCTGACATCACACTGACTCAAAGTCCATACTTGATTTTCCCAAAAACTATGTTTTGACATCATTTTTACAAGGTTTAGACCATTTTAAGCAAAATGCCTTAATGCAGCATAAAATTTGGTTTTGGTACAACAAGGCCAAAAGTCAGTTAATGGAGGTAGCTCGTATGGTGAAATCTGCCAGGGAATGGGAGATCCTCTCCGATTGCCAGCTCCACATGTGCACAAAGGAAGTGAGTAAGGGAGCGACACTCTTCAACAACCACCCTGATGTCATCAGTTCATCCAGGGACGTCCTCGCTTCCCCCTTCCTCTCATTTGCATTCTATGTAGCATCATTCCCTTTTTTTGTGGCTTGTCATGTTGTCTGGAAGACGACTTCTTTTGTGGGAGGGATGATGTAAGCTGTCAATGTCTTTAGTTGTAGTTGGCCGTAGTCGGCCAGTTGTTTATGCTTAATAAAACTATAGTTGTAGTATAAATAATTAATGTAATAAATGTCATGTGTACTCGGATAACTAAGTCCCGATTAGTTGTTATGAAACATCGCGACGGTTGGTTGCTCAACCACCACCAAGTGTTATATGTACCGAGTTCTTGTAATCGGGGATATTATGATTGGTACTGTTGACAGCCATATGATTGTACATGTTAATATTTACTGAAGATGAATAGAAGCTTTCCATAATTCAAGCATTGATGTTCTGGAATATGTTATACTTTCCTATGCTTTGTATGTAATCTAGTTTACTTTTGTAGTACGTTGGAATACACCCAGTGAAGTAAATAGATTTCTGCTTCTTATCTTCACATATATTCATCATATATATTTGCATTTATCATTCATATATGGCTTGCATATACACTCAAAATAAATCTAAGTTAGACTTCATATTTCTGCCTTTTACTTTCTTTACAATCTGCTCTTATTCTCATAATATTCATTGAATTGCTTTTTTTCTGTGTTACACGGGGACGCGTCCCCTGCCCCAAAACCCCCTGTACCCGTCCCCATCCGTCCCGGGGACGGGGGGACGCATAGGGGACAGTCCCCGGCCGTCCCCAATTAAGGAAATTTTTTAGGAAACGGCAGGAAACATTTCCTGCTAGTTGGGAACAGTCCCTCGTCCTCGGAACGGATAGGGGACGTTGGGAACGGCCCCCGTCGTTTCGGGGACGGCTAACTGTCCCCCGTGGCCATAGACCTTTCCAGTATTAAAAACACACAGAAAATTTTATTTTTTAAAATTTTTTCCTGATTTCTCTATGCGCGCGGGGCCCACCGTCTATTGGAAGTTACATTTTAATAAAAAACATAAATGAAACTGTATGTAATTGCTAAACTCGACTGAGTTTGCAAGTGACGAACTGGATGGCTATCACAGGCGCGCGCGCGGAAGTATTCCCTGGTTCACAGGCTCACGTGAAAGCTCCAAATGCCCAGATTTTTCCCCAAATCGACTTCTTTTCAGTCGTTTTTGCATTTTGAAGGGACGTTTTTGCATTTGGAAGAGGCGTTTTGCAGATTCGAATGCATGAAGTTCTGGTTTCTTCAAATTTCTGACGCCTAGGGTTGAGTTCGTGGCTAGGGTATTTTGGCTATTGTTTATCTTTGAGTCAACCTGCTTTGCTTTGTGTTTGGACGCCTGGGAGCTGCACCACTTCCTACCACTTCCAAGTTTGATATTAATTATTAAATTTATTATTATTTATTTTTCTATACAGTATAACTATACACAGAGTTGCATTATTTTTTAATTTTTTAATTTTTTAATTCATTTTGTGTTTTCAATGTTATTGTTCAATGTTCATTGATTTGGCATCATTTTTACAAATTTGAAATTTTCAGATTTTCAACCAGTATACAAAGTTTCATAAAAAATAAAATTTAGCCATACAAATTTCAAAATGAGCAGCAACAGCAGTGGTAGTGACAGTCATGAGGGTGAGGATAGTGACAGTGAATATGAAGCTCAAAGAATGTCAATAGACCCTTCTTCCAGCTCTAAAAATGCAACCCATGCTTCTTCAGACCATTTTGCATGCCCTATACCCACTCTTCAAAGATTTGCAAAAGGCCCTTTCAACCGCAACAAACCATTGCGTCAGTTTGCCATAGATGTGACTGTCAACAAGAAGAAAAATTCAGGGGGCAGCAAGAAATGGTTTTGTCATGTTTGTGAATCTAATTACCATGGGAGCTATACTAGGATTAGAGGCCATCTAGTGGGTGACACTGGAAAGGGTGTTAGAATTTGTGCTAAAATAACATTGGAGCAACAACTTCAATTTGCAAAGTTGGCTGGACTAAGTGATGACCAAATTCTTACCATTCAAAATAAAAAACGACCATTAGCTGATTTGCAAGCCTCTTCCAATTTATCAGTTACAGAGAGTTGTGATAGAGGGAAGAAGAAAGCAAGTGAGAAAACTTCAATCATGGGGTTAATGAATGTGCAAAAACGTGAGCAAGCTGATGATGCAGTGGCCAAATTCTTTTATGCACATGCTCTTCCATTTCATTTGGGGAGGTCACCTTATTTCAAAACTATGGTGAAAGAAATATTGACAGTTGGACCCTCTTATGCCGCCCCTGGAGAACATAGATTGCGTACCTCCCTCCTTGACAAACAATATTCAAAAGCTACCTTGTTGATGGAGGAGATGAGGCAAACATGGCTTAGGACTGGTTGTTCCATCGTCATGGATGGGTGGACTGATATTCGACATAGGCCACTCATTAATGTTATTGTTACATGCCCTGCTGGTTCATACTTTCTTCGAGCTGTTGATTGTTCTGGGAAGCGTAAGGATGCTGATTTTCAGTTTGGCATTTTGAGGGAGGCCATAGAGGAGGTTGGGCCTTCTAATGTTGTGCAGGTTGTGACAGATTCAGCTCGTGTTTGTAAGCTAGCTGGTTTGATGATTGAGAGTGCTTACAAACATATTTTCTGGACTCCATGTTGTGTACATGCTTTGAATAATGCTTTGAAAGACATTGGAAAAATAGATTGGGTGAAGGCAGCAGTTGCAGAGGCTAGAAACATACAAATGTTTGTATGTAACCATCACACTTCACACACACTTTTCCGGTCTTATTCAAAGAAAGAATTCCTCAAACCAGTTGAGACTAGATATGCTAGTTACTATATTTTGCTGGAGAGGATGTTGGAGGTTCAAGATGCTCTACAAGCCATGGTTGTTTGTGCAGATTGGAAAAGGTGGACTCTATCAAAGACAAATGAAGGCAAGGAAGTGAGAGATAGAGTACTTAATGAAACTTGGTGGGCCACTATCAAGTAAGAAATCTGAAAATTAAAAAAATTTAATTGTTTTTAAATTTGTTACACTTTGTTTTACTTTGTAGTTTGTATTTTAAAAGTTCTAATATTTAATTTGTTGCTTGTAGGTATATTTGCTCTTTCATATCACCAGCTGTGAGGGTAATTCGGTATGCAGATACAGACTCTCCTAGCTTGGGAGAGATATATGAGACTTTCGATAGCATGCTTGACCAAATGAAGCAAGCTATTCGTCAAAAGGAACCTGAGTTGAGTTTTTATGAGGACCATATTAGGCCTATTGTGACAAAGAGGTGGAACACAATGAATACCCCTCTTCATATGCTTGCCTATGCTCTTAATCCGAAGTGGTATGTACCTAGACTTGGCCGAATCCTTCCTTCTGAGGATGACGAGGTGATAGAGGGGCTTACAACAGCCCTTCGTAAAATGTATAACAATGAGCTGGCAACCATTATTAGAGAGCAGTGGCTTATGTTTGCTGATCTTCAGGGTCCTACATTCAGCAAACCAAAGGCTAGGACAGATAGGGCCACCATTGCACAGAACAACCCCATTGGATGGTGGAAATTTCATGGGAAGGACACACCGGATTTGAAACAACTTGCCATTCGTTTGCTCTCACAGATTGCTAGTTCCTCTGCTGCAGAGAGGAATTGGTCCACCTATGGCTTCATCCACTCCATTAAGAGGAATAGGCTTACTTCAAAACGAGCTGAGAAATTAGTTGCAGTTCATAGTGCCTTGAGACTTCAGGACCGACAGACTACTGAGTATCGGCAGACTCCAGCAGCACGATGGGATGTTGATCCTGAGGATGTTAGGCAAATTGATGAGGATGAGGTGCAACCAGGATTGGTCGGGCTACCATTGGATGATCCACTCATTCCAGAGGATGATAGTGACTCAGATAGTTCTGAGCCTTTTGATATTCATAGCCCGAATGAGGCTTAATTTCATAGACTGTTGGACAATGTATTTAGCATTTTGATTTTCATGTTTGAAACATTTGGCTATAATAAAGTTTATATTATAATGCTTTAATGACATTTATAATTTTATTATGTTGTTATACTACTACTCTCGCGATTTATTTATATATTGATATTGTTGTTATCAATTAATGTATTGACATATCTCTCTCTTTCCTTCTCTCTGTCTATAATATATTAATAAATTTTGAAAAAATCATATATATATGTATTTTGTATGTCACCGTCCCCTACCGTCCCCTAAAAATGGCTCCCTAGGAAACGTTCCGGAAACATGTCCCCAGCCGTCCCCCCATCCCCGTCCCCAAAAGGCCGTGGAACATAGCTTCTTTTCTTAATCCGCATATCTTCCACTCTTTATATCCCCCCTTATGCCTTTTCATGAAGAGATGTATCTCTTTGAATAGGTATAACCTTTTGAGAAGTCACCACCTTTTACAAAGTCATGACCATTTGTTTAGCAAATCTGATCGCTGCCCTTACATTAACAAAACTGAAAGCTTATTTTTACTCATTAATCACTGCCTTTACAAATTTAATTGCTGCCTCTTTAAATTAGTCACTGCCTTTTAAAACATAATCACTTGCACTTATTAATTCATTGCTGCTTCCATAATCAGTATTCTGCCTTATGAAATTAATCGCCTCTTTTAAAACTGTCATGTCCCAAAAAATGTAGTGCTAAATCTGAGATATTGAAATACGGATAACAAAATCAAATAAATACCAAAATATAAATATAAATAATTGCCATTATAATTATAAATGTAAATTATGAAATAAATATCATAAATAAAACAACAGATATAATATTGGTAATTACTATAGGATTCAATAAACTAATATAACCTGAATAATAAATATACAAATAAACAAATAAACAAATAAATAAAATATATTGAATAAAATGTAAATACAAATATACATAAATATTATATCATACAAATATAAATACATTAAAATAAACATGTGAAAACAATATAAATGATAATCATAAAAATATACATTGCTGAGTGATTAATTACAAAGAAAAGTCATCACTTATTAAGAAAGCAGCGACCAAGTAAAAGTCACATCCCTCCCAAGCAAAAAGCACGTCCCTCCATGAAGATGCGTCTCTCCTCCAAAATGTGAGAGGATATAAGATGTGGTGAGGTAAGGAAGAGAGGGCATGGAATGGGAAAAAAGGAATATAATCTGTCAGAAAATCATTTTTGATATTCTTTGAAAATCTGATTTCGAAAGGAGTAGCAATCGGTGGTATGTTCCTAATTATGGTATACTATGACTGTTGTGTATTTAGATAATATGTCTATTGCAAGGAATAAATGAATGCTTAGGTATTTAAATAATAATGTGGATGAGTACATTCTAAATACGGATGCTAAGGATTCGTCAGATACATTAAGAATTAAATAACAGTTGATAATATATATATATATGAATAATAATATAAGAAAGAATAATTACATAAAATACTAGTTGATATAAGTGATATATATTATGGCTGATAAATATATATATAAATAATAATATAAGAACAAGAACACCATATGATGACATTACAATTTGATGCATGAATGACTATTCATTCACTATGGTGATAAAGGGTATAATAGAATATCATCTTTGGGATCTTGATAGATGTTTAAATAACTTCCTAACGTACTTATGAAATTATATAGAAGAGTCATTCATAAGAGTGATAAGGAAGAAATGAGTAACTCTTTGACAAGAATGAAATGTTTATATCATCTTTGATCTTATTAGATATTATTACTGAAATTTATTGATCTCTAATGTTTCTAATGTCTCTTTGAGAAACACTTTGAATGCAAGTTTTCGGGCTTAAGTGCTTCCACCAGAAAGGGGTCATTACAAAAACTGCCAATCACTGCTAATAGTTGCTTAGTTAATGTGGGCGATTTTATAAATAAATGTATATATATTTGTCTTGGAACATACTTGGTTGGCCAGCATTTGATAAAATTAATTTATTTTAAACTCTCTCAAAAATGTCCACAACATTAGGAGGATCGACTTCATGAAATGAGGTGATGATTACTTAAATTATTTAAGTATTCTTTATTCATCTTTAATTCTGCCTTATGATATATAGTCATCACTTTCTCCTTTTATTATCCCATTAATGACAACAATATTCAACAATCATAGACAACCAATTTTATCTTGACATCAATGATAATATTCCTTATATTCTTCCTTTGACATCAATGACAATATTAAAGTTTTTCCAACAATAACATCATTAATTGATTCATTAAAAAATCAAATCATCATACAATTCTATGGCTGTTCGTTTAAAGAATATATTGTCTTCATTAATTCCCACATGTTTGTTGGGTGGTTTCTGTAATGTTCCCATTTTCCAGCTCGCCAAAACAATATTAATTATTTTAATTATTTAACGTTACCTGGCAAAAGTACATTTTTTTTTTAGACTACACACTAGAAGTCCATGGGGGTTGATTTGGAGGGACTTCCAGCTTATTCAGGTGATCTAGGGGAGGATTGTTTTTGGGGGATTCAATCACATGAGGACTATCATTGTGGGATTGGGAGTCAACATGAGAGGTTAGAGATAAAGGGTTGGAATCCAAAAGTTCTCTTGTTGGATTATTGGCTTCATAGATGGATAGGCTTCATCTTTGTTCAAGGTATGTTGACAGGTATTCTTTTCAGGCTCATTTGGGATCCAGGTGGTGGATGGTCAGGTGCTATGACAGTTGTGGCAATTGACATTAGCGGATTGCTTGAGGACAAGCAATCTTTGGGAAGGGAGGATTGTCATGTCCCCAATTTGGAGCGATAAGGAGAAATTATTAAATTAATTATTTATAAGGTTATTAAATAAATAAATATTTAAAGGTGACCTTATATTTAATTAATTTAATATTAAAGTGACTAAAAATAAAATAATATCAAAAAGTCACTTAAATAAATAAAAATTAAAGAATATCTTTTATCCCACATTTGGTTGGGAAAGTGAGTGTGCTCTCTCAAGGAAAGAATAAAAGGAGTTGCAAAGGTTCATTTTGGGGGATCTTGACTTGAATACAACTTCTGATTATTGTGAAGCTTGAGAGCTTGGCTTATCTTGAGGGTTAATACTCTCTTGTATTGCTGGTTTCGGTTGTGCAACACCAACTCTAGCTGGAAAAGGATGGAGGATAAATCAATCCTTCATATTGGAGCAAAATTTTGTGGCCCTTGGCCAAATTTTGGTGTCTTGAGGAAGAATTCGATTTGGCTCATATTTGTAGATTTCCCCAAAGTAATTGCAGTCCTTAAGGAAGACGTCTTGAAGAGAAAGAAGCCAACAATATAAGAATTCGATTTGCATTGGTTGGCAGCTATAAAATCTCAGAAATAAGGCACAACTGGGCGCACCCTTGATTGGTGTGATTTTGTTTATGAAGGCTGGAAAAATTCCAAATTAATGTGCATTGGGGGCGTCTTGAGTATAGGAAGGAGTACGCAGCAGTTTGAAGACAAACTCCAGCTGCTTGTGACCTTTTCACACATCACTCCATTCAAATGGGGACCCCCTAAATTTTGCTCATTTTTGGTCTTTTGGCTTTGGTTTTGAGTTGTTTTGTGTGTCTCTCACTCTCTGGGCTTTTGTCCTTTTGAGGATGTCCCATCATTTGACCTGGTTGAAATTTTGGCTAAGTCCATGAAATTAGGGTTTTTATTCTTCAAGCTCATTAAAGGTCAAATTGAGTTGGCAAATTGAGATATGAGCTTGGCACTACGATCAGGATACTTCAGGCAGAGTCCCACTAAATTTTCACTGAATTCTGACAACTTACTATTTTTAGTAAGTACTTAATTTGAGGTCTTTTTCTCAGGATTTTGGAGTCCTGACTACTCCATCACATTTAAGGTACTTCAAGGAACTCGCACGCAAAATTTGAATAGATTCTGACAACTTGATTTTTTTAGCAGTTCAGCCTTCATGAGCCATTTTCACGGTTTGCATGTGTGCTTTTTCAATGCATGTCTGGAGAATCTTTTTGGGTTTTTCAAGACCTTCACGGTGATATAACATGCAAGTCAAGGTGATGACATTCAACAGTTCGAGCTTTAAAGGCTATTTTTAGGGTTTGCATGCAGAGTTTTTCAATGCATGTCTGGATATTCCTTATGGGTTTTTCGAAAGCTTCGCAACAACGTGACATGCAAGCAAAGTGGATCATAATTCAGGAACTTACTATTTTTAGCCAGTGCATGCATGTAGACCAGTTTTCTGGGTTTTTCTGGGTTTTTTGAGATCCCTCGGGCACTGTGACATGCAAACTCATCTGACAGTGGATTGATCACTTTTCAGACACTTACTATAAATAGCAGGTTCACTCCGGTAGCCACCCGACACTTCAATTCAACAAGCAGAGCAACATGTGGCATAAATCAAGTCAAACAGAGGTCATTTGAGCCACATGCAAGTCAGATTAGGGTTTTCAGCTTCGAGACTCAAAATGAGGGGTAAAAAGCTAAAATCTCCGAAAAACGAAGGTATCCCACTACAATCAACATCCTTCAAGCAATCTACCGGTAAAATTTGAGCGCAATCCAAGCACTTACTATTTATAGTAAGTCACCTCCAGAACAGGGCTATAAATAGCAAGTTCACTCTGGCAGCCGCCCGACACGTCAGTTCGGCAAGCAAAGCAACATACAACAAAAATCAAGTCAAACGGAGACCGTTCGGGGTACATGTAAGTCGGATTAGGGTTTCCTACTTTAGTGCCTGCTAATAGGGGTAAAAAGCCAGAATTTTGAAAAACCAAGGTATCCCACTGCGATCAACATCCTTCAAGCAATCTACTGGTAAAATTTGAGCACAATCCAAGCACTTACTATTTATAGTAAGTCACCTCCAGAACGGGGCTATAAATAGCAGGTCAGCATGAGGGGCAAGTATAAACAGGTTCGCCAAGCGATGAAGACCACGTGGTGAAAAATTTAAGTCAAACGGAGCTGTAGAAGTCAAGCAATTTTAGGGTTTGCTAAAAATAGCAAGCAGGCTAAAAATAGTAGATGAGCTTGGGCAACAGGTATAAACAGGGTAGCAGGGCCACGGGAGGCATATCACGCCAGCTCCAGATTCAGAACAGATAAAAGCCATGGAGATTCACACCTCTCCGAAATTTACTAAAAATAGAGTGGTAGGGGTAGATGAGGCGTTGAAAAATATTCTAAGTCCACAGATGGAAGCTGGCAGGAGGAAGTATGAAATGCGCCCAAGAGTGTAGGCTGGCATCAAAAGTTTCTAAGTATGAAAATTTTCCTCCTCCACCTCTCAAATGTGCCCAAGGCAATGTGAGGGCTTAAAAAAATTTCTAAGGCATGAGAATTCCTCCTCATACATACCCTCAAATGTGCCCAAGGTGTGAGCATGCATGGGGATGAAAATAATTCTAAGTGTGAAGTTCCTCCTCCCTATAGGAAATGCGCCCTCAAGTTGTAAGCAAGTAAGATGTTCAAAATTCTTCTAAGTCTGAGAATATGGAAGTACACCCCCTCAAATGTGCCCAAGGGAGGAGTAAGTCGTGTGAAACATTTCCAAGGCATAAAATGGAAGTTCCCCCTTCAAAATGCGCCCTCAAGAAGAAGAGGCTTGGGAAAATATTCTAAGTGTTTGAAATATCCTCCTCACATGCCTAAATGCGCCCTCAAGAAGAAGTTCCTCCTCCACATGGGAAATGTGCCTAAGGCACAAGCAAATTTCTTCCACAAGTGAAATGCGCCCAAGCCTCAAGGCTACAAGAAGGAAAATATTCTAAGTATAAGCAAATTCCTTCACCACATGGGAAATGCGCCCAAGCTTCCAAGTCAAAGAGAAAACAAAGTGAAGGAAAATATTAGATAAGCATAAAAGTTCCTCCTTCACAGGTGAAATGCGCCCAACATGAAGAGTACACTCAAAAAAGTTTCTAAGGCATCAAAAATGAAAGCTCATGGGCTGAAATGCGCCCTTGAGGGTAGTGAAGATGAGGAAAAGTTTCTAAGTGTCAAAATGAAAGCTCTACCCCTAGAATGTGCCCTTGAGGGATGATGACATGAAAGTTGAGTTGAGAATTTTCTAAGTGTAGCAAAGTAAAAGCATCCCTCTCCATATGCGCCCATCTCATAAGGCAAGTTAGAGGAAAACGCCTAAGGCATAGAAAATGGAAGCTAGACCTTCCAAGTGCGCCCATGAGAAGTGAGGTGAAGGAAAGCGCCTAAGGCAGTGGAAATGGAAGTACAAGGAGTTAGATGCGCCCTCAAGCAAAGGAGTAAGGTGAGAAATTTCTAAGTGAAGGAAAATGAAACTAGGCACCCTCAAATGCGCCCAACAATCAAATGGAGGTGGAGAAATTTCCAAGGCAAGGTAAAATAGAAGAAGGCCTTCCAAAAATGCGCCCTCAAGGTGATAAAAGTTTCTAAGGCATCAAAAATGGAAGTAGCATAAGTGAAATGCGCCCTCAAGCTTGAGCAAATTCCTCCACCACATGCAAAATGCGCCCAAGCTTGAACAAATCCTCCACACCCTCAAATGTGCTCTAAGGAAGTTGGGAAAATTGCTAAGTGTAAGGTAAAGGTTGCTAAGGCGTGGAAGTGCTTGGGAGATGAAGGTGGAAGCATATGTTAGGAAGTGCGCCCAAGGTAAGTTGATTGAATTTAAAAAATTTCTAAGGCAATACAAGGTGAAATTAGAAAATATGCTTAAAGAAGATGATGATGTTAAAATTTTCCAAGTGCAAGGTGAAATGCGTCCATGAACAGGAAGAAAATTCTTCAAGAAAACAAGAAAAATACCAAGATTTGGAAAGTGAAGACTCCAGGTGTGGAATACGTCCAGAATAAAAAGGGAATAAACCTTAGCAAATTTTATTATTTTTCAAAAATAATAAAAATTAAACTTACCCCTTTGTCCGGATACACATGAAAATGATGATTTCTGAGGGGAAATTTCTTCTGGGTATTGGACATTTCTCACTGGGAGATGGTTTTAAAATTTTCCACACTTGGCTCAAGTTTTTCGACAAAGAGATTTTAGCCTGGCGCCTGTTGATGAATTTCCTAGGCGAAAATAAATTTTCTAAGGCAAGTAAAAGAAATGTTTTTACAAAAAAATGCCTTGGCTGGTGATGTCAAAATGAGCGCCTAGATTACAGTGGATGGAATTTATAAAGCAGATAAAATTGTCTAAAGAAAGGGAAAAGGAAACAACAAGGGGTCAAATACACTCACAGGGAAGAGGTGAAATTTGTCTAAGGCATGGAGGAATTTGAAGATGAAATGAAGCTCGAACATCAAGCATTCAAATGCGTCCTTAAAGTGAAATATTTTCTAAGGCACAAACTCCAAGCACAAGGTGGTGGATGCGCCCTTGAAAACGGCCTCATGAAATGAACACCATGCACCCATGATGAAAGTTTGCTAGAAAAGTGATGAATTTTATCATATCTAGAGGTCAAGCAGACCTTGGAAATCAGAATATGAAAATTGGGTAAGTGAAGTGAAGTTATGTTATAAATGTTCTGATACTCTTCTTTTTGTTTTGCAGGATGAACACCGAGGCTAAGGCATTAAGAACGTGATGCGGAAGAGGCATATGCACCCAAGGCAGTGGGCTAGAGAAATATGAAGGTTACGAGGAAGAAGTGCGTCTAGGAATTAAAGCAACAAGAGGACTTAACGGAGAAAAACTTTTTACAAGGAGGGTTTGAACTGAGTGTTGTTGTGTGCTTGCCTCCTCCTAGCGCAACAGAATTGGCAGGCAGAACAAACAAAGTCTTCCTGGATGAGAATCTTTTGATGATAGTGGGCATTAATTGCTCATAGTGGCTTCTGTAGAGTAGTGGAGAGTTTTTTGTGCTCATTTATTACCCGACTCCTCTCTGTGGCGGTTTTTAGGGCAAAACCCTAATTAGGGCATGTGTGGCTTAATCTGAGCCCTTCATTGTAATTGAATCTAAGCCGTCCGTTGGACTGGGCCAACTATAAAAAGGGCATCCCTCCTCATTTGTAAAAAATTTAGATTAGACTAGCAGAAGATAGAGAGATAGCTACGAGATAGAGCTTAGAAGTAGCATAGCATAGATTGCATAGTTTAGATTGAAGAGGAAAGAAAGTTTTCCCATTTGAGGACTTTGTAAGAAGTTGTTGTGAACACTCTCATAATACAAAGATTTATCATTGCTTGGTGGTTCTATCTTTTGTTGTGAGTAGCTAGCAAAGCTTTTTCGTCTCTCCGATTCACTTAGGGTCTTAGAGTAGCTTAAAGTAAAGTAGATTTTATTTTATGCAAGTAGTTGGTAGCTGTGGAATGTGGTGTTTAATTTGAGCAAGCTTCGCTTATCCATACCACTGGCGGGCTCACTGATGGTGGGTTCGCCTTGTGTGGTCAATTGGAACATTGTGAACTTAACTTCAATTGCAGTTTATATGTTGATATGCGTCGTTGTGACGGTCTCTGCATGTTGAATCGTGGTTTGAATATCTCTCGTTATCCCTTTGAAGATTGCATTGGTTCTGCGGAAGCTATCCGAAGTGAGGCAAAGCAGAGCTTGGTTTGAAGTTTGCAAGAATTGATCTTCGCGTTCTGCATTTAGAGTAGATGGTAGCATCTCTAATCCTTACATCCTTTTACATTCAGCATTATCCGGTTAGTTAAAAAACCCGAGCGTCATTGACAAATCTCCCGAAATTTGAGAATCCTTTCTTTTGAATGACTTGAAATACCTAGGAAAATCACATCGAGCCAACTGAGACTATGCCCTGCATAAGGAACCTTGGAGTTGAATGTATGATCTTTCTAGCAATCTTAGCATGCAAAATACTTTGTTCAAAAGAGGATAGAGTATCTGTTGGGAAACTTTATTCTATGTTGGTGTGGTCATAAAACACCCGTCAACACAGCTCATTCAAGAGAATCGAGCAAGTTAGTGGTGGCTGCCATACTTTCCTAGGTCCATCGATTTCAATACTCTGCATTCTAGCTTGAAGATTGTCTTAGGAAAGGCATTGTGTCATGGTAATCTGCTCTAGCATTGCATTCCAGACTTATGTCAAAGAAGTTACAAGGAAATTTCTGATGTATTCTCAGGCAGATCGCACTCTTATTTCAGTCATACTAGAATAGTAAGTCACTCATGATGAGCATATGTAAAAGTCTCTTATTGTTGCAATTCTATAATGGTGCAAAAATGAGTTTGATTTCAGTTAATTTGACAAGTTGTCTCACTTTGTACTTGCATCATCATTAAGTAGTTTTCATGCCAAGTGTTTGCTAAAATGTCCCTTAGCTGTAGGTGTGCATTTCATATATATGCATTTAAAAACAAAAAAAGAGATTGCATTTCATATTAGTTACTTGTTTACTTTCATTTGCAACATTGCCAAGCATTCAAAACATCTTCATCAACAAAACAAAACAAAAACGAGCCAACTGAAACAACAAACCAGCAAGCAAAAAGGTTGTCAGCAAAGTGTTTGACAAAATACCAAGGCAGCAAAACAAGGGCAAAAGCATCTAATTTGTCAAGGCACTTTACAGTGGTATCAAAGCAAGTTTTCTTGCTAGCCTGTGAGGTTAATGAGCAAAGAATTTCCAGACTTTCAAGATCACAGCCCATTTGATTTTACTTACAGCAGGTTGAATGTTACATCCTGAATTATGAGGTTACCATTTTCTAGTGATATAAAAGGTAGAGATGAATGTAATGTGAAATCTGGAGATGTTTGCACCTTGTTATCAATATGTATGTTAGCTCATTTGACGTTGTTTCATTTGATGTTATTTCAATTGATGTAATTCAGGATATACTGCATATATGTGAATATCAGGATACTGAATCTTGCTTTAAACTTGATATGTTTAAGTATTGCAAATGTTATGAACAAGTAACTGCCGTGGTTTTGTGGCAATGGATGCAGGATCAGGAACTATTCCTCCAGACGGAGGGGAGACATCACTCGGGAGAGGGGCTTGGTCGAGTAACCGGTAAAGTTGATCAAGTTGAGCATACACACACTTCACTGAGGGTTTTGGGAACTGAGTCAGATTGAGTTGTCATGATAAGTCATCCTTAGGCTTAGGAGTTTCTGATTACTTCTTTATGCTTTATGAGTGGTGTTACTTGATTGACTGACTTACTGTTCTGTGAACCTTGAATGTGAAATGTGAACTGATAAGTTATACTGATGCCTGGAATTTACAGTTAAATGTATATATACATGTTTGTGCAATTACGTATATTAAAGGTACTCTGACTGGCCTATAATACACGTAATTGGATAATTGGAAATAAACATGTATAGATATATTTAAATGTAAATGTGGATATATTTATAAATATATTTAATAATATATTTAATATAGACATTATTATAGTTTAATCGATAATGAAATATATTGGTATATCTATATTAATATTTGGATATTATATAGATATATTCATATATTTTAATAAAGGTAAGATAAAAACTATAATGGTTTATACTAAATATAGTGTTAAATGTATTTATAACATTTTAAAATTTATATTAAAATGACTTTGCCTTGGAAATATTTGAAATGGACTTTTATAGTCATTTGGTAGTTAATTGCATTTACCATATGGAATAAAGGAATTTCGAAATTTAAAGCCATTGGAAATATATTGGAAAATATTAAAGGAAATATGAATGTTTGAAACTATAGGCTTTTAAAAGATTTAAAGTAAATGTTTGAATAAGCTAAAAATCACGGATTTCTTCACGGGAAGAAATCGCACGACTGTGAGAACCAGAAAACAATGGAAATAATGAAGAATGAACCCGTGCCCAGCTCGCACATCTTAGACTTGGTCGCAACTGCTAAAATGCCACCATTCTGGGACGCGTTGGGGGAAGGAAGCCAAAAACGTCTGTGTGTAACCTTTGACGTTTTCAACAGCGAACTTAAAACGCCATTTGTTCATACAGTCCGCCATTTTTGAGGGCATTTTCAGTGACTATGCCTGTACGTGGATGCTTCACGAATTTGCCATGTGAGAGTTGAAGCATTCTTCGAAAATATGGTTGAATCATCACTTAAATTTGCTGAGTGTCTAGTTATTTGTTTGCCACTGCACATTTTGACAATGTCAATAGGAGAGGTGTCGAATTCTCATGCCTACAATGTAGTAAACATGAGAATTCAAAACCTATATAAAGAGGTTGCTCTCATTGTTAAACTTACCACTTTCCTTTGCATTTGGAGTTACGAATTTCATTGCTGTTTGAATTTTCTGTGAGTTGCAAACCACCATTGCTATTTAGACTGTGAGAGCCATATTCACCATCACTGCTGTTTGCATTTCCTGTGAGTTGCAAACCATCATTGCTATTTAGATTGTGAGAGCCATATACAATTTTGTGAAAGCCATCTACAATTTTGCTGAGAGCCATATATCATTTTGCTGTGACTGTATTGCTGAGAGCAACATTCCCTCATTACCAAGCTGCATTTACTTGAGAGTTGTATTTGTTTATGCTGTGAGAAGTAGCTGGTAAAGGCTGTGAAGAACGGTGGAGGAAGAGCTGAAACTACCGATCAAACTCATTTCGTAGCAAGGAAATCAGGCATGAGAAATGTCTTTGTAGAATTTCTGTCATTGATTTAAAAATGAGTTATTTGTTTGCTTGATTATGCTTTGCATTATGTTGTAGTATGAAAGGAAAATATTAGAAAGCCTCTATTTTTCCAAGGAATTGTATTGAATTAGGAATAGCTTAATTTCATTAGAAAAGGCTTATTGAATTAAGAAATAGCTTAAGAGCTTGTTGAATTGGAAATAGCTTAAAAGCTTGTTAAAATGGAATAGCATGATTTCATAGGAAAGCTTGTTAAAAGAATAGCTTGAATGGGAAATGTTTGAATACTTTATTATGAATTGTATTACTTGAATACTGCTTGAACTCCTTATATAAAGGAGAAAGGAACTAGTTATTAAATACTAGGTCAAGGATGGAATCAGTACCAAGGTAGTCTACAACTTAAGTTATAGGGATAATTGGGATAAGCTAAAAGTACTCTTAGGATAAAGATTTCCTGATTAGGAGGAATGGTATAAAGACCTTGTTGACTGCATTACATTTCATGATTAAGTAGTTTGCTTGAAGGTAGGTTGTCTGAAACAGGATATACCTCCCTTATGTAGCTATTGAAGTAGAATGTCTCAAGGTAGGTAATCTAAAATAGGATATACCTATCTTATGTAAATATCTTAGAAAAATGTTGTAGGTTAGTCTGAGATTAAAGATTATCCAAAAGTAAAGGACGATACCTATGCGTAGTGTAAGATAGTCTTAAATCAAATCGGCCCTGGATAGTGTATATGATAGATGACCTTCATTCGAAGTACTGAATGAGAATACTTTGGCCAAAGTAGTGGAAGGTACGACATTCACTTAGATGTGAGATAGTTGAGACTACACTATCAGTTCATTGTGATCCATCATGCTAGTTCGGGATTGTGAAATAGCAAGTTCTAGATGTATAGGACACAACACTATGCTCAGTTGGGTTGTCGCAGTCGGTTACTTTACCAATCTCTTCGTTCGAAGGGAGGACCATCTATTGAATGATAGATGTGCGGGGGACCGCATTAACAGTCCGTGGTTGGCAGAAAAGCACCTGAGTGATGTTTCTCCTCCCCAGCAGGCGACAGATACACCAAGATTTGTAAGGAAGGAATCTTGGACCATCTTACTACTATTTGTGCAAAAAGCTTACAAGCTATGTATGTAATTGTTTTACTTTTGTACTCTGAATTATATTTGCAATGGAAATGAATCCATGTGGAAAAATATATTGTAACTGGCATGTAATTATCAATAAAGAAAGGAAGAATTTTATTGTAATGTCTTTGTTAGTTATTACTTTTATATGTTTGGAATGAAATGTTAGAAAAATTTTAATTACCCAAGGATGGGGTCATTACATTGAAAAAGGAGTTAAATCCATTTGAACTCATGGAAGAAAGTAGCACTCAGCGTATGCTTAATGACCTTGCTAGAGGTCAGCAAAAAATGAGGGAAGAATTTGCTAAAGGAAGAGAAGAATTATCTCAAATTCTTAAACAACTCCTAAAAAATGGAAACAATGGGAACAACAATAGGACCAATGGGCAGAATGGACATAATGGTGGGCAAAACAACACTGACACAACTCAAAGTAATGTTAGAGCAGCAAGTAGAACCACTCCGAGGCCTCTTATGCCTCAATTCTTGAGGGAACAAGCTGCTGCAAATCAGGAGCAACAAGAACATGAAGAAGGATATGAAGACTTTTTGAGAGAATATAACTCTTTGGGAGATGAGTTCCAAGCTGTCATGTCACTAGTAGACTTTTGCAATCTCAAGTTGAGAAATAGACCTAGAAACAACAATCGGGGTGAACAAAATCAAAATTTGCAGCGAAAGGTGGGGAAGCTTACTATTCCTTCCTGTGATGGTTCTAGCAAATGCACAGCTAGAGCATGGGTTCAAAAGTTGAATACTTACTTCCAACTTAATCCTATGATGGAGACCGAGGCAATCAAATATGCCACCTTGCATTTGGATGGTGAGGCACATGAATGGTGGTACCATGGGCTTGTCACTTTGGGACATGCCAACATCATGTCTTACTTGGAGTTCACACAAAATATCATTGATAGGTTTGATCAGAAGGATCCTGAGCTTCATTTTAGAGAGTTAGCACAACTCCAGTAGAGTAGATCAGCAGACTCGTACATATCAGCATTCCAACAC
This sequence comes from Sequoiadendron giganteum, assembly GCA_007115665.2. NCBI lineage: Eukaryota > Viridiplantae > Streptophyta > Pinopsida > Cupressales > Cupressaceae > Sequoiadendron > Sequoiadendron giganteum. Next base: position 372,199,478 of record CM021109.1, on the reverse strand, counting down.
TTGGCAGTTATGGTGACAAATATCTTCGAGCAGCGGTTGGTGATGCTTTTCATTGAGGGTTTATTTGAACCCCTTCGTGGTTGGATTAAAGCCTTCAAATCAGATTACCTTCAAGATGCGATCACTAGAGCGAGGGACATGGAGTAGAGCCATCAAAGGAGCAAACCCTCAAGCAACCAAAAGAACAAATCTTCTTCTCACAACTCATCACCTTCAGAAGATACAGAGGAGAAGCCTACCTCTAAGAAAGACAAGAAAAACAAAACGGATGAAAATTTCAGAAGGGAGTGTAGGGAGAAGGGCATTTGCAATCATTGCAAGGAGAAATGGGTGAATGGTCATCGTTGCTTGGGAAAAGGGAAGGCTCATCTCATTGAGGTACATCAGACAGTGAGGATGAACATGGACTTGGTGTTGAGGACAACAGTTAAGATGAGGAGCTTGAACATAAGGGATCTATTCGTACTCTATCCGGTTCACCTATGTTCAATTCTTTCAGGATTAGAGGAATTCTACATGGCCAGCACATCATAGTTTTGGTTGACAGTGGAGCTACACATAACTTCATTGATTCAACTATGGTAGCCAAGCAGAGATTAGTAGCACAAGACTTTGAGGGATTCAAAGTCATGGTAGCGGGTGGATACACTTTGAAATGCAAAAAGAAAATTCCTCAGTTGAGTATCTTGGTAATTAAATGGTCATTGGACTTCTATGTGGTAGATTTGGGTGGTGACCATGCCATTTGAGGCATCCAGCGGCTCTATTCATTGGGAGAGTACTCGCAGAATTTCAAGAAGATGGAGCTCAAGTTCAGGACAACAAGTGGCAGGAGAGTGGTGCTTAGCGGAAAGGCTATTAAAGCATCCAAGGTTGCATTAGTCAAGTAGATGGAGAGCACTTCCTTTCATCAAGATGTTTCATGGGCAGCTGCAGATGATAGGAGACCACTTGGCATAGAGTGGTATGAGAGTGACATGGACACATCAGGAGTAGATGGCATTCATGATGGCTTTGATGAGATGGCTTTAGGTGGTGGGTCTTCTTTGCAGGTTGATACACATGATTTTTCAGCACAGGAGACTTTCACTTTGAGTGCATTATGCGGTGTGCTCACCATTTTTCCTTCGATCCAAATGTATGGCATTTGTTCATATCATTGTTCACACAGCGAGGTGGGTCGAAGGACAGGAGTTTGAGTCCGCCCTGGTTCGAGGTACCATTGACTACACATTGGAAGTCCATGGGGGTTGATTTGGAGGGACTTCTAGCTTATTCAGGTGATCTAGGGAAGGATTGTTTTTGGGGAATTCAGTCACATGAGGACTATCATTGCAGTATTGGGAGTCAACATGAGAGGTTAGAAATAAAGGGTTAGAATCTAGAAGTTCTCTTGTTGGATTATTGGCTTCATAGATGGATAGGCTTCATCCTTGTTCAGGGTATGTTGACAGGTATTCTTCTCAGGCTCATTTGGGATCCAGGTGGTGGATGGTTAGGTATTATGATAGTTGTGGCGATTGACATTGGTGGATTGCTTGAGGACAAGCAATCTTTGGGAAGGGAGGATTGTCAAGTCCCCAATTTGGAGCGATAAGGAGAAATTATTAAATTAATTATTTATAAGGTTATTAAATAAATAAATATTTAAAGGTGACCTTATATTTAATTAATTTAATATTAAAGTGACTAAACATAAAATAATATCAAAGTCACTTAAATAAATAAAAATTAAAGAATATATTTTATCCCACATTGGTTGGGAAAGTGAGTGTGCTCTCTTAAGGAAAGAATAAAAGGAGTTGCAAAGGTTCATTTTGGGGGATCTTGACTTGGATACAACTTCTGATTATTGTGAAGCTTGAGAGATTGGCTTATCTTGAGGGTTAATACTCTCTTGTATTGCTGGTTTCGATTGTGCAACACCAACCCTAGCTGGAAAAGGGTGGAGGATAAATCAATCCTTCATATTGGAGCAAAATTTTGTGGCCCTTGGCCAAATTTTGGTGTCTTGAGGAAGAATTCGATTTGGCTCATATTTGCAGATTTCCCCAAAGTAATTGCAGTCCTTAAGGAAGACGTCTTGAGGAGAAAGAAGGCAGCAATATAAGAATTCGATTCGCATTGGTTGGCAGCTATAAAATCTTAGAAATAAGGCACAACTGGGCGCACCCTTGATTGGTGCGATTTTGTTTATGAAGGCTGGAAAAATTCCAAATTAACGTGCATTGGGGGCATCTTGAGTATAGGAAGGAGGACACAGCAGTTTGAAGACAAACTCCAGCTCATTCAAGAGAATCGAGCAAGTTAGTGGTAGCTGCCATACTTTCCCAGTTTCATCGATTTCAATTCTCTGCATTCTAGCTTGATAGATTGTCTTAGGAAAGGCATTGTTTCATGGTAATTTGCTCTAGCTTGATAGATTGTCTTTGGAAAGGCATTGTGCCTTGACAAATTTTATGCTTTTACCCCTGTTTTGCTGCCTTGGTATTTTGTCAAACACTTTGCTGACAACCCTTTTGCTTGCTGGTTTGTTGTTTCAGTTGACTCGTTTTGTTTTGTTAATGAAGATGTTTTGAATGCTTGGGAATGTTGCAAACTTAAAGTAAACAAGTAACTAAGATGTCTTCCTTAAGGACTGCAATTACTTTGGGGAAATCTGCAAATATGAGCCAAATCGAATTCTTCCTCAAGACACCAAAATTCGGCCAAGGGCCACAAAATTTTGCTCCAGTATGAAGGATTGATTTATCCTCCACCCTTTTCCAGCTAGGGTTGGTGTTGCACAACTGAAACCAGCAATACAAGAGAGTATTAACCCTCAAGATAAGCCAAGTTCTCAAGCTTCACAATAATCAGAAGTTGTATTCAAGTCAAGATCCCCCAAAATGAACCTTTGCAACTCCTTTTATTCTTTCCTTGAGAGAGCACACTCACTTTCCCAACCAATGTGGGATAAAAGATATTCTTTAATTTTTATTTATTTAAGTGACTTTTTGATATTATTTTATTTTTAGTCACTTTAATATTAAATTAATTAAATATAAGGTCACCTTTAAATATTTATTTATTTAATAACATTATAAATAATTAATTTAATAATTTCTCCTCATCACTCCAAATTGGGGACATGACACCGTCCCCCTATAAACTGCACTGAGCTTGGTAAACTTTTTTCACATGACCGGTGGCGTTGGTGTGACACGCCCTACGGTACCACGAGGACAATGGGGAGACTAGACCTCGTGTCCTCTTGCTTGCAACAAGATGCTTTAGCCAATTGATCTAGGCCCACCGCCCTGACAAAAGTACAATTATTAAGGTAATATTAAATGATTAAATAATATGGGGTTATAAAGTGATGTTGGAGAATATTTAGAAGTTAAATTAATAAAGTTACTTTATAATTAAGTGTTAAGTGATTTTGGCGGCAAAAAACGTAAAAGGTGTTATATAAGGACATGAGAGCTCATTCTCCCATTAACTTGGATTATTATTTTGGTTTGGATTTTCGGGAGGGGCTCTTCAGAGTTTGAAACCCTAGGAGGTATTCCTACGGGTATTTGGTTTCGGTGGTGAAAGATTCCACCCTAGCTAGATTGAAATTTGAGGCGGATTCATCTAGGATTCGCAGTTGCACTTCAACAATTGGATTGATCGATTGAGAGAATTTGTGGGTCTTGCTAGGTAAGACAAATATCAAAGATAAATTTGGGGTTTGAGTTTAGTGTTCAATTTGAAGGGTTTAGTTCAATATTCTGGTCGCCATTCTTCTTCAAATGGTGAGAGCATTCGTTGGTGACAAATGATTTACATTTCCATCTTGAAGTTTGAGGGTTTGCTGAAGTTTGAAGAATATTGTCAATAGTATTTCCAGCCACCATAATCAGAGGTTGTTTATTATTATTTCATTGTTCAATGCTAACTTCACGATAGTAGTGCGATAACTTTATTCTTGGCACTGGTTGTAGAAGTCCTTTGGCTTAGACGTGGGAGATATTTTGAGCTAGACTGAATATGTTAGGCGTGGAAATATATAAGGAGATTTGAATGGGTTGATGGTGTATTCCTGTGATTCCTGAGTGTTTATTAGGAACGTTTGTGGAAGGATGTGGCTCTGAGGATGTGTGTCTTTCCTGAACCTAGGCGCTGAGCCTTAACAAAATTTCAAGCAGAGTCGTGGTCATTATAGAAGCTGCATCTCCTAGAGGAAGGATATGTGCAGACATAAGGAGGTGTGTCCGTCTTAGGGACCTTCTAATCACACTTTAGCAGCAGCGATTCACCCTTCTGAGAGACGTGTGGACTCCTAGAGTTTGGACATGGTCTTCTTTACACCTTATACCAGACCTACAGAGGGTCACATGGGAGTTAAAGGAGGGTTTGAGCTTGCTGAATAGAAGACATGTGAGTTGCAGTAGCTGGTGCGTGTCATTTCTGGGCATCTTATTCTGAGTTTAAAGGGTTGCAAATGCATTTGTGGACACAGCGTGGTGTATCCTAAGTCTGAGTTGCATATTTATGTCTATTAATGATCGCCGTTAGCAGTCCATGGTATTTATTGCAGACTCTGTAATCATCTGAATCTTTCTGAGTATTGTATTTTCATATCAGACTTCTCTATTCTTAAACAGTCTGAAATATAGTGGGTATTCCTCACTGATATTTAACTCAGATATCATTAATGTATACCTTTGTCATTTTCTGCCATTCAAGGGTCTGAGTAAGAGTATCTCTGAGATGTATTGTTGATACAATCATAGGTTTGTAATCTCTGCTAACTTCTTTTCATATCTGAGTATTATCACTGGCAAGAATATTCGATATCTAAGCTCAGAAAATATTTGTCAGAGTTTGAAATGTAACCCTGTTCAAGCATTATAATGTTCTATCAAATATAGAGTATAGAAGTTCTGAAGTCTGTTATCAGTTGTTGCATGCTTTCCAGTCTGAAGCTTGTTATTACATGCATAGTAATTATTGGTTTGATAAAATGGAACATCTATCAAACTAAACAATCGAAAAAACAATACATTTCTGGGAAGGTGTCTTACAGTTTCATCCTTTGTTGGCAATGATGGTGTGGTAAATCTGTGATTGTATCCAATTCAAGCTCTATATGTGACATCTATCCCTTATTTCTACGCTTCACTGAATGCCTACAATTGTGAATGATGATTTCTCTCATGCTTATCTGTTTCTTCTTTATCATGTATCTGTTATATATTAAATAAGAATTTTTTCATATACTATCTTCTCTAACTCTTACGATTCCTTGAATCTTACATTAGCTTATGACCATGTACATATATTGTGTGACTATTGTGAAAACGAAACATACAATTCATACATCCTTTCAATAGGGAAATAGGACTATTAATTTTCAACTTTTGGAAAGAAACTAGCATATACTATCTTAATTGTTTATCTATAGATACCTTGGATGGATACTTGTAGGCTGCAAAATGCTTGAGAGTGGCACACACAAGTCCAATTCCATCTATGAAAAAGGTACACAAAATTCAATGTAGGCTTCTTACCAATACTTAACCAGAGAAATAAACATTGAAAAACTATTATGACCTGCTTTTAGTGTCCCTTTCCCAAATTCATCAATTAAACATAAAGATCTTGAAGTTGCATGCCTACAAAAAATAAAAAAATCAATTTAGTAGACCAAATATCAAAATGAAAAACAAAACCCATAGAACATTGACTTGAAAACTGTTATTTCACAGTCTACCTTAGCATAATGCCAACTTGATGCAGATCCATCATAAATGTTGACTGCTCACTAGTAATTGTATGTTTGCTGACAACTCCAAAAAATATCCTGTCACAATATCGCAACATTTCATGATTAGAAGAAGTTAAAAGCTTAATGCAACTTCATAAAGTAATTTAAAATTGACGTAAACATTTTTTTTAAATTCCCATAATGATAATAGTGAACCTGTCTGTGATACCAACTGTTGCAGAGTCTGCCGGCACAAAGCTTCCAATATGCGACAAGAAAATTATAAGGGCAACCTGTTAATTCAATAGCTTCACTAATTATTTACAACATCAATATTTCCATATTTCAATTACGTAGCAAAAGTACATTCCCATAATCAAGATAATGTTGAACAAAACCTTGCAAAGCTTGGAATTTTTTTAATCAACAATAGAGAAAATATTCACTAATGTGATATCAGATTAATAAATTAATGTCATGTTCTCATAATTGTGACACTGAGATACAAAACATTGAAATGTAAAATAAATAAAATACATAATAAAATATACAAAGACGAATATTAGCGATTTATTATTATCATAATTATAATTATCATGAGATAATATTATAATTATAATTATCGAATATAATAATATTAATATCAACAATGCAAAATAAATATTAACAATTGATATTATTATAATTATTATATATATCATAGCAATTCAATATTATTATAATTATAATATCTAACAATATAAATATCAAACGATTTAAATATTAATATTATATAAAAATATAGAAATAATTACACAAATATAAAATAATCTGCACTAAGGCCGACCTCTACCAAAAATAAGAGTAAATTAAAGATAATATATATAACGGATAAAGGGAAGCGATTAACTTCTATGTGAACAGCAGCAATCAATATTTAAAGAAGCGATCACTTCATATAATATTGATATTAAAGAAGGATATTAAAATGTGGGAGGGGCACCAATTAAGGTGTCTAAAGTGCAGCGCTTGAAGTTAAAGGAAGGAACTACAAATTATAATTAAAATAGCAGCAAGTCACGTCCCTCCAAATAACACAACCCTCCATGCAGTCACATCTCTTCTCCAACGTGAGAAGATATAAAGTGAGGGTAGGTAAGAAGGAGAGGGGATGGATGGGGAGAAGAATAACTTTATATAGAATCGCTGGCAAAAGGAGATGATAGAAAACGGGCTCCTGCAGATTGATTTACAGTGAGGTAAGTGTTTTCCTAAATTTAAATAGGATGTAGATAAATACTCTTATGTATTTAAATAATAATATTTGATGAATACATACTAAATTTAGATATTGAGGATTGATAAATATATTATGAATTAAATTAACAGTAATGATTGATAAATATATTATGATTAATAAATATATTATTGAGGATGGATAAACACAATTTACACATAATAATGTTTGCCTAGTTGATGTTATTTATTAATGTTATTTTGGAATAATAAGATTATGCATGTATTGTTGATTCTTATAGCATTGCTAATATGTTGTTGGACATCTATATATATATATATATATATAAATTATGATTATCCAATAATGATGCATGCAACAATTATTGAGCTTGAAAGCAATTATGATTCTTTAATATAAGAATGGATTTTTGAGCATACTCACTTTCGCTAATACCCATTTGAGGATAGGAAGTTTGTGGAGGGAGAGGCAGAGTAATTTGGTCACTTGATGGATGGTCCAAGATGGGTAGGAAACCTTGAGGGAGTCCACTTGGAGATTGTTTCACGCGCCCTTGGCATAGTAATTCTACCATCCTTCATTGGGGTTAGGAAAGAGGGAAGGACGGAAATCTATTCAATACATAGTAATAAGTTATATAAGAATGTGACTCTAGGGCAAGATTTAGGGCAATCCCACAAGGAGACATTACAATTAAGCATGATGAATGCTATCACATTTGTATGTGTAGATCAGGATAAGTATGACAGAGACTCCACTAAACCTCTCTCATGAATTTGCAAAGACTTAACCATACTCTAGCAATGACATGATAGCTGAATCTAAGGCAGCATTACTAAGAGCCTTGGCATTAAGCAACATAAGGGAAAATTCTTAAATGTGAAAGTATGCATATTTTTGGACAGAATGAATGAAACTTTGATAATCATTTGTTTGGGAGCTGTTATGTAATTTTTACATCTATATGGTTGTTCAAATGACATATAAAAGCCACACTCAATGGTTTTTGTTTTAGACTATCATGCTTAACTCTGCAGCTTTAAGGTATGAGAAATTCCACTGATTGCATGTGGGGTTACCTTGAAAACATGACATTTAAAACAAATACATTTTTCATGAAACTATCAGAGCTACAAAATATATCTAAGTCATAACAATGTATGTGCAGAAAGACACAACAAACTATGTCCAAGCCAACATAGGCATCAATAAAGATTCCATTTATCAATAGAGTAACAAAATTAAACATACTCTGCAATATCATGGCAAGCAACATTACAAGAAGAGTTTATCCCTCCTATTGGGTTCTTTCTCATTCAAACTCTTAAGAATGTCCTGTAACTCATCCATTATACTCACCTGAATCGAACTCTCTACAAATGATAGATAGTGTCCTCCAAACATGACAATTCAATAAAGAATCTAGCGCCAATCCCTAGTTTCCTGTACCTTTTGTTGGTACCTATATGAAACTCACATTTTGCAAGCCTTGTTTATCAATCTATCATCTTTTGATCCATTGTCTTGTCTCAACTAAATTAATTGTGGTCTTGTGGTTATTTGTAATGTCCCCTTCTCAGTGATCACCCTGAGGACATATTAGCCTATTTAATTCTCGTAGGCTATCGTAAGGAAAAGCGAATTAATTAATTTAATTGTTTAATATTACCTGGCAGGAAAAACTATGTCTCGGCTCGGACTCGGCTAGGGTGACTCGACTTGGGACTCGGGGACTTGGGGACTCGGGACTCATTGCGAACTTTGCTGCTTGTTGGTAATTCCAACTCATAAGCCACTGCTCTAATTTTTTTGATGACTCTGAATGGCCCATAGAAATGTGGTTTGAGCTTCTCAACTCCACTCTTCTTGAGAGTAGACTATTTGTATGGTTGAAGACGAAGGTAAACCATGTCTCCAACCTGAAATGAACGCTCAACACGCTGCCGATCAGTGTACATCTTTTGCTGATTTTGAGCTATCTAGATGTTGTTTTTCAAGGACTTCAAAATATTTTGACTTTGTTGCAACATATCCTTGGCTTGAGGGGCTTTGCTATCACCAAACACCAAATCAGCAAAGCTAGGAGCCTCATAACCATAAAGAGCCATGAATGGGGACATCCTAATAGACATGTGGAAGGATGAATTGTAACAATACTCTCCTAAGTGAAGCCATCTCACCCAAGCCTTCTGCTGCTCCGAAACATAATTTCTGAGATAGCCCTCCAACGACTTGTTCACACTCTCTATTTGTCTGTTGGTTTGAGGGGGATAACTAGTTCTTGGAGTAAGCACTGTACCACTCATCTTGAAAACTTCTTGCCAAAAGGTGCTTAGGAACTTGTTGTCCCTATTGTTGGCATAAGAACTAACACCTCTGGAGTGTGAGTTTGTACGTATAGCTATGCACACTACGTAATGAGTGCTCTTCAAATTAGGAGGGGAAGCTCCCTCGTTGTGTTGGAATGCATGGAATAGAAAACTAAACTAAATCCTATCTTTTTGTTCTCAGCTGGTAGAGGCACAAGGTTAAGAAAACCTAGAACGTTGCAGCTAAGTATTTTCTGGTTTCGCAGATCATCTAACTGCAACTAAGCTAACTTCTTTAAAATCTATCCAGTTTCCTCAAGAAAATAGAGTGTGAGGAAATGGAGCGGGAATGGTTTTTATACAATAAGCTAGGTACAAATTTGCAACATGAAGGCAAGGTGGGCACAACTATCTGCTCGGCTGAATAAACTTATTATCACACACATCATACGATAGGCTTTAAGTACGAATTCTCAACATGACGGCAAGGTGGGCACAACTATTTGCTTAATTCGAATAGGCCTATTGATAACAAAACACAAAAGATAGCCAACTAGGATAACAAATTGCATAGGCGAGACACGTGTGCAATTTACGATCGAACTAGCCACTATATCTAACTAAAGCAAGCATTCATCATAATAATTGCATGGAACCCGAGTGGCATAACAATTCATTATCAAAACAAACACTTGTGAACAAATCCAAAAAGACAATATTACAGGCAAGGTGGGCACAGCATATATTAATCTCCTGTAAAAGTTCGTTGAAGAGATACAATAATAGCAATACTACAGGCAAGGTGGGCACAACACATATTAATCTCCTGTAAAAGTTCGTTGAAGAGATACAATAATAGCAATACTTCAGGCAAGGTAGGCGCAACATGTATGCTATCAAGCAAAAGTTAAAATACAAATGAGCTTAAAGCTCTTATTTATAGACTTCAAGGTGTAGGAAACCCTAAAATCACCTTGAGTCAACTACAGTCTTGCAAGACACGCAAGATCTTATTCCTAAACCCTAATTGAATGAAACTATACAGTTAACTGGGAAACTATCATCAATTAACTGAAAAATCTAATCTAAATGGACAAGGTGCAACATGCACGTCCTTATTGAAAGCAAGTCAACTGGAATGCTATCATCAGTTAACTAAAAGATCTAATCTAAGCTCCAAGTGTACGTAGATGTTTCCAAGAAAGACATGCATGCAATGTGTAACAACAAGTTAACTCGGAAAGAAGCCTCGAGTTAACTGCTTCTTATGACTCATCTTTGTAAACAACTGCATGGTCTAACTGAAAGTCTACTCCAAGTTTATCATCTCCTCCAGGAATTTATCAATAGTATCATCATTTGGCTCTTTGACGCTGTCCACGATGATTAACTGTCTGTCTAACTCTTTGTCTCCATCCTGGATTTCCCTCTAACTATCTCTAACCTCTGTGGTCACCTTTTTGAAACTGATAGTCAGCATTGTAAAGTCCTCTATTTTGGATGCCTCTGGCCCTCCACATAGGTTACCACGAACTAGCTCTTCGAACTCAGCCTGAACTGCGTCTAACTCGGCGTATGTACCATCCTCATGCCGATGATGACATGGGATCTGAGTGATGCATTCGCTGATGAAACGAAGAGCTGCAACAACCTTTTCCTGAAACATGTTCATCTTAGCAGAAATCCTGTCATATGTCTCCACCTTGCAAAGATACAACTCTCTCCAAGTGAAGACCTTTTTTTGATCTCCATCTGCTTCAATGGCATCATAGATTCTTGCAAATTGTGATATCAGAATCAGATCCTTCGGCTTACGCTCGGCTATGAAAATCTCGAGCTTTTGAATTCTCTGGCGAAGACTATGTGCGTCAACCCTCAACTGATATAGCTCTGTGAGGAGGTGTCGACCAACAATGATAAAGACCTCAATCCAGCTATCCAGCAGCTTTCCTCGATTAACCACGTGTTGAATCCTCTGCTGATCTACGGCGTGTTGACGTGCTTTTTATGATAGGGCCAGCACAGAATAAAGTTGCCCAACGGTCACTCTATTCTCTCTTGATCAAAGTGTCCCACATGCTAAGATTGCTTGAAAGTTCATGTGTTCGACTCCAAGGTTCCTTTTATCGCGAATAGACTCAGTTGGTTGATGTGTTTTGCTGGTTATTTCAAGGGGACTTACGTAGTTGTTCGACTTTGTGAAGCAATTAGGACATGAATGATTTGGCAATATGGTTCTGGTATCTAGACTGACTCGGAAAATGCAGAATTTAAAGGGGATAGGGATAGGGATTCTACAGATCTACTTCTAAAGGGTGGAGGACGAGGATCGACTTAAACAATCTTCAAACCAAACTTTGCTTTGTCTCCTTTCGAACAACTCCGACAAAGTTGGTGCAATCTTCAAAGGATGAGAAAATGTTCAAACTATGACGCAACACGTTCATACCGTCAACACGACGCATACAAACATATGAACCATAATCGAAGTTAAGTGCTGATACTCCAGTTGACCACGCAAGGCGAACTTACCATCAGTAAGCCCGCTAGTGGTATGGATGAAGAAGATATGCTCAAATCACAACGCCACACTCCACAATTAACAACTACTTGCATGAAATAGAAATCTACTTTACTCTATCTACCTTGAATTGGAAAGACGAAATGGCCTTGCTAGCTACTCATAACAAAGAAGAAATCACCAAGCAATGAAACTCTTTGTATTATGAAAAGTGTTCACAACAACCTTTTACAAAACTTTCAAAGGAAAGTTTTCTTCCCTCCTCAATCTAAAGCTAACTTCTAAGCTAAATGCTATATGCCTTCTACTCTCTAGCTCTGATTCAACTCTTGATCTAATGTCTAATCTAATGATTACAAATGAGGGGGGATGCCCCTTTTATAATAAGTCCAATTCAGTGGACGGTTCAGATCAAATTACAATGAAGGGCTCAGATCGAGCCACATATGCCCTGATTAGGGTTTCTGCCCTAAAAACCGCCACAGAGAGGAGTGGGCAATGAATGCACAGAATATTCTCCACTCCCCTGCAGGAATCATAATGAGCAATTAATGCCCACTACCATCATCAAGAAGATCCTCATCAAGCAGCGCGTTCCCACTGGCTTTCTCCCTGATAGCAAACTCGATCAACCGGGCCAATACTGCTTCAACCTCCTGTGTAGAGATCGGTGGAATATGGTTGAGCTGGAACTCCAAGACTGCTACCGTCTGTCCGTATCTGATGTAAGATTTTCTCCATGTCACCAAGGCGTCCTGGGTATGCTGAATTATACTAGAGAACGTGGAGACATTCTCAAAGTCATCCAGGACAAGTGACCTCACAGCTGAGAAGAATGGAGGCAGTCTACTTTTCAATCAATCAACAGTTATCTCCTCTGGGACTAACTTTCTAGCAAATATGGCTTCTAATGTATTGAGGACTCCCCCCAAGATGTTGCCCATTGCTTTCCTCACTTTAGCTGAATCTGCCCTTGCTGCGTCGTGAAATCCACGGCCTGTGACCACCGAGGAGTACCAACTGGTGAAATCATACCTATCACCTCTCTGAATTACACCTCCATCCGCCAAGGTTTCTAGAGGTACATGCATCAAAGCCCCCAAACGAAGTACAGTCTTCGTTTGATAGATGCGAGTATCACCCCAGGCCTGATCTACTATATCCATCCGTGCCAAAATATTTGAGGCCTGTCGATAAGCATCGGCAAGGTCTTCCATGAATTTCCCTGTCTCGGTATGAACACGGCTAACCCACTTGTCTGCCTCCGTTTCCATTTTCTTCAAATCCTCTAAGGCAACAACTGACTCCTTCGGAAGCTCCGATGGACGTTCTACTGCTGGGTTTACTGGTTCACCTGGACGTGCTAGATTTTGCATGTATCCTATCAAAGTTTTGTGCTCGTTCTTCAATTTCTTATACTTCCCCTCCGTGCGGAGCAACTGATCCTTCAATGCCTGATAGGAGTTATCGAACTCTTCGATAACTTGGGCTCCCGTAGGACGACCCAACTCTACTGTGGTGATCACATAATTTCCAGGCCTCTCCTCGGTTCGATCACAATCTTCCCTCGGAATAGCCACTTGAAGCGTGCGAGAACCTGACTCGTCAGTCGAGATCTTTGAAAACTTTCGGGCCCTTTTCTTCTCTGGTGGTGCACTGATCCTTCTAAGGAACTCCTCCATCTCAATGGCTGGATCCGTGTCATCCTCGGGTTCTCTCCTCATTCTGTCGGAAAGCCAATCAGGCACTGTCTGCTGTGGATTACAAACAACAAGGGGCTGTTCTTCTATTGCCTCCATCTCGTGCACTTCCTTTGTTCTTGCACTGGTCTGCTCAGGCTCATCCTCCTCTATAAGCTGGGTATCTCCCGACCCTTGGGTCCCCTGTTTTGTGATTTCCTCTTCTTCCAAAGCAGTGTCCAACATCTGCTGAAAATGGGTGTCGGCCATTGTTTCCTCTTCCTCCTCATGTTGGCCGCCTCTGGATAGACTGACACTAGCCGATTCCCGGGCATTGGGCTGATCTACCTCCTCAAGTCCCCGCTCTTCCTCTAATCCTGCCCTCTGATCGGCAAATAATGAAACCACTCTTAAACTCGAAGACTGAGTTTGTGAGTGCACGGGTGATGCTTGTTCTATCCTCAATGGTATCGGTTGGGTTGG